>CM040401.1:87642064-87755818 GCA_022702515.1 Ilyophis sp. 1 JC-2022
TTGTCACTACTGGTAGAATGAGGCAGTACCTGCAGCCCATTCAGGTTGCACAGGTAGTCCAGCTCTTCCAGGATGGCACATACATCCATCCATGGTGTCTCCCAGCACAGTCTCAAGAGCGTGGAGGAGATACCGGGAGACGGGCCATTACACAAGGAGAGCTGGACAGGGCCGTAGAAGGGCAACAACCCAGTGGCCAGTATCTGCTCCTTTGTGCAAGGAGGAACAGGAGAAGCATTGCCAGAGCCCTACAATATGACCTCCAGCAGGCTACTCATGTGCATGTTTCTGACCAAACTGTCAGAAACAGACTCCATGAGGGTGGCATGAGGGGCAGACGTCCTGTAGTGGGACCTGTGCTCACAGCCCAGCACCGTGCAGCTCGATTGGCATTGCCAGAAAACCCCAGAAATGGCAGGTTCGGCATTGGCGCCCCGTTCTCTTCACAGATGAGAGCAGGTTCACATTGAGCACATGTGACAGATGTCGCCGAGGCAAATGTTATGCTGCCTGCAACATCATCCAGCATGACCAGTTTGGTTTCAATGACTTGGTGTTATACTGTGATGATTTTGAGCAGTGTATATATATATAGATATATATATATATATATATATATATATAATTCATAATTACTTATTACACTAACACTATAGTTCAGAAGGGAGGGGGTCTGGACTGGTGTGTGATGATTTGCTAATTCTGGCTGTGAACAGGAATGATGTGATATTAATATAATAAATGCCCAGAGGGACTGCCCCTCTGTGGGACTTGAAACATAAATCTTGTTGTGTGAATTTACTTACATTCTGCAGAATAAAGAACACTGATTAATTACAGTTGCTGCCTCTTATCTTTTTCAAAAAACTAGGGGCCCTATCTTACACCCGGCGCTAAGCGGCGCTAACCCAAATGCAAGTGTCTTTGCTATCTTACACCCGGCGCATAGTTCATTATAACGCCTTGCATTCACCTCTTTTAAATACCATGTATTATTGTGCCCATTACAAGTGAACAGGGCGTGTTGGTCTTAAGATGAGGAGTGGCCAGGATTATTTTTGGCGTATTGCTATCTTGAGGCAGCAGAAAGAGCTTGCGCTAATACCACCACAAACCTGGTCTGTAGTCATGTCACAGTTGTCGCATATAAGTGTGTCTACATAGGCGTGTGCAGAACGTGTGTACACCCAGGTGGGTTTAGGCTCCATTAAGGAGATTACTTCTATTCTCACCATGTCTACTCTTCAACACAGTCATGTTCAGAGCATTCAGTTCCTGTCAGTTGATTCCCCTGCTTACCCTCTTGTTTTGAGCCACACATTGTTTGTCAAACACAATCCCCATATTAAGTGGGGAGGGGATAAGGTAGTGATTCAGCAATGGGGGTCTGTATGTACCGCTCAGGGTCATCTCACTCTTTCCAGAGTTTCAGAGGAACGAGTGGACATTTCCAATTCCGAGTCTGAGCTGGAGGAGGTTGCTTTTTCTCTAATCAGGAGGAGTCAGTCTCAGGTTCTGAGGCTGGTGACGAGAGTTTGGAGTGGGACTCCATGACTGACGGATATTCCAACTGGAGAGAGCTCTCTACTGATGAGCTTTCCAATTCTGAGATTCAGTGGTCCCCTCCTCCTGACCTCCCGCTCAGAGGGGAGTGGCTGAAATGGCAGGGAAGTTGGAATTTCCCTTACCGTATAACGTTCCTACCGAATATACTGAACTAGCGGAGGTTTTTAGCAAGCAGAGGGCATCCACCCTCCCTCTCCACTGGTCATACGATTGTGCCATAGAACTCTATCTGGGCACCACCCCCACCAGAGGGAGTCTATAAGTACTCCTGAAAGTACAGCCATGAAGGAATATATTGAGGAAGCGCTTGCCAATAGCATTATAAGGCCATCCACCTTGCCGGCTAGTGGTTAAAAAAAAGATGGAGGGTTAAGGCCATGCATAGACTATCGTTCGCTCGATGCTATCACGGTTAAGAACCATTACCCATTGCCCCTGATTAATTCCGCTTTTGAATGCCTTCAGGGGGCGGTTATATTTTCCAAGCTCGACCTCCGCAATGCATATAATTTGTTGCGCATGCGGGAGGGCGATGAATGGAAAACCGCCTTCAACACGCATATCGGCCACTACGAATACCAGGTCATGCCGTTCGGGCTCACTAGCGACCCCTCTAGATGCTGGAAAAATTCGTTTTTGTGTACTTGTGACAATATTTCATTTTATTTCCCGACCTGTAAACACATGTCGGTCACATTAAGCAGGTTTTAAAAACCCTCTGTAAGGCTGGAAAAGGTATTATCAGTCATAAACCCTTGGAGCTGGTGGTGACTTTGTTGAGGGTGCAATAAAACAATTTACCAGGTGGCCTGAGAACCTTTTCCTCTGACCTCTCATGGCCTCGTAAACTACAGCTGGGATTGAGCCTACAACTGGACATCAGAAGGAAACGGCATTCCTAATGACGCCGGGAACTCAGGCTTTCTCACAGGTCTTTTACGGCCTAGGTTCTGGACTGAATGGCTTTTTGGACTATTGACTAAAACAAAGCTGTATATGTATATTGCATCATATGTATGTGCATGTAAATGAGTAATTGTGGAAGTATAAAGTAATTGTGGATAATATGATAAATTTGGTGAACCTGGATAATACTAATTGAAGTGTGTGGTATGTGAAAGTATAGGAGGGGGAGAAATAAAGAATGTGGAAGGAGGATTGTATAGGCTATCAGGGATGCGCTTGTCCATATAAATATCTGGAACCTAGAGTGGCCATCACCGGGACCTCACCTGATATCTAGATATGATAGAGAAGATCATAAGATCACGCGCCGTCGTTCAAAGAGTCTTATTACTGTCACTAGATTGGGAGGGGTAGCTGTTTTTCTCCCTGGAGGGGGGTCCCTGGGTGGTGAAACTTTTCTTCCTGCCAGACCTTATTTGGACAAACAAAGGGACTTGTGGAGTGTGGAAAGCCTGCATTTAAGGAAAACCCAAAGGGATATTCGAGGAGAATCTGCTTAACAGTTCTCCTGGTACCATAGTCACACCGTACGGAATCACTTGGTGATATACTTTGTGAGTGAACTTGTTCATGTTTATGTGTCTTAGCAGCATGTTATCCTGTGTTTAGCTATAGGTATTGAATGTGTTCGTGTTTGCTCTCGCAGTTTTAACCAGTGATTATTTGTCATTAATAAATTACTATGTTTTCACATCAACTGCATCTTTCTTTTAAACCTTTATTCCAGCTTCAATTGCCTGCATGATCTGAGCTGCAGTGTTCCAAGCCTTGTGGTGTGAATGCGGGAGTCTCAGAGTCAGAACTCTTGCGTCTCACGCAGGGCTAATTCCAAGCTAATGACCTCCCTGCCTGTTATTCAATTCTTTTTATATTTAACGTGCGTGGTCTCCATGACTCTCATCCATCTTATACCCTTTTCAGCCTAAATTACGACTGAAGACTCAGGGGGACAATTCTGACCAAGGACCGACTGATCAGCGGCCTGGTACAGAAAGTGACGTTCTCAAGTAGGGAAAGGCAGTCAAGTTCTGCCCACAAAACAGGGTTGGTAGTGCATGGTTCTGGTGATTTGATGTGAAGAGAACCCATGGGCGTTTTACGCCGGTTCTTGTCAAATTCGCCTTAAGGAGCCCTTTAAATGCACTCAGACCTGGGCTCGCAACTATCTATGATAAATATAATGCATGTATTGTGTTGGCTAGACCCCCAACCTCTGCGTTCTCCACCGAACTGAGCTTCAGCAATAATGCTGATTCCGGCAAGCATATATTGAAGTAATGGTGGTACCTAAGGGCGAGTTGAGTGTAACCACTCCGAGCTCCACGCATGTTTAACCCAAATTCTAAATTATAATTATAAATGGAGTCAGATACACGAGTAAATAAAATAATAATATTTCTAAATAACTTTTACCTTTTCCCACAGCAATAGTGGAATACATCACGCTTAAACCTTCGCTCCAAGCTATTCCCTCATTGGTCTAGTAATTGCGGATTCTACACCTCCTTGAAGCCAAACTATTCGTCAAGGTGGAGAAATGCGCGTTTCACACGAGTACTGTGTCTTTTTTGGGTTTTATTGTTTCGGAGGGTAAGGTCCGCATGGATCCTGACAAGCTTTCTGCGGTACTGGACTGGGCCACTCCTCGTTCAGTCAAGCAGGTCCAACATTTTCTTGGTTTCGTTAATTTTTATAGGCGTTTTATTGGGAATTTTAGCGCACTTGCCGCTTCTCTTACTGCTCTTACTAAGAAAACAGCGACTGCGGGGTTGTGGAACCCTAAGGCGGATTCCGCTTTTACTGAAAATACTACTATATCTTCTTGTGCTTTGTTTATGTTCTGTCTCTACTGGGAAACACTTTTGTAATGTTTATGATTTACACTGACCACTGTCTTCACAGTCCAAAATATATTGTAGTATTTAATTTGGCTGTGTCTGACTTGTTTGTAAGCAGTGCGCTCGTCCCTCCGTTGATTGACACCTTCCTGTTTAAATCACAGTTAATCTCTTTTGAGGCCTGTTTGGTTATTGTGGGTTTTTTTTTGGGGTTTCTCACTATGCAGTCTCTCACTGTTCTGTCCTATGATAGATATGTAGCTATATGCTTTCCACTGAGATACAATGAGATTGTGACAAATAAATTAATGTTGGTGATCACAACTATATCATGGATTTTTGCAGGACTGGCCAATCTCATAGCTGTGGTTTTTCTCAGCAGACTGTCATTCTGCAAATCCATTGTGATAAACAGTTATTTCTGTGATCATGGACCCATATGCAGGTTGGCATGCAATGACAACACTCCAAATTATGTGATTAGTTGGACACATCCTGTTGTGATTCTCTGGTTTCCAGTACTTTTTATCATTGGGACCTACATTTGTATAGCCAGAGCGTTATTAAAAATTGCAGTGGCCTCAGAGCGCCTCAAAGCCATGAAAACCTGCACCTCTCATTTGATCTTGGAGAGTGTGTTTTATCTTCCAATATGTGTAACCAATGCAATGGGCTCCAGCATTCACCAGAACGCCAGGATTATTAATACATCTCTGGCGACCGTCTTGCCGCCTATGCTGAATCCAATCATTTACTCCCTCAACACAGAAGAATTCACAGAATCCATTAAAAGGTTTTACAGAAGAAACAAGGTGCACTGTAAGGAATACATGAATAAATGTTTGAATCACAAATGACTGACTGGCAAGTTTTAATATGTCATGTTTTCTGAACCACTACTCAACAGACAACTGTAAGCAACTTTAAGCACCAATTGTAGCCTAGTATGATTCAATTCTCTGTGTAGCAACCACTTGAGAATTTTCCACTACACAACCCTGTCACCTGGTGGTAGGAAGGAGGATGCACACAACACAAACGTAGGATCAAACATTACAATCTATGAACGAGAGCGATATTATGTACATGTAGGCTTAGGCTATAACGTCAAACTTCTGCTAGAATAACAAAGTTGTAAATAAACGTAAACTGGATGCGATTGCTTGAAAAGTAAGGGAGAGTAAATTGAGAATATAGCAATGAGTAGGCTATCATTCAGATGATTTAAGTCTGAACTTAATTTGCTGCCAGCTAGAATCTGTTGCCTGAAACAGATTTAAATTCCAGCTCGCACCACTGGGAGAAAAAGATCCGACTCGGGTAGTTCCGAGTATACAGAGCTGCATCTGCAGACTCCAAGCTGCATTCCGATCCTTTATTTTTACTCCTTGCATCCTCTCCTCACGTCCTTTCCTCGCTCATTAGCTCCACCCAGTGGAGGGCATAAGGAAAAGATCCAAGGATCACATACGAGGACGCAGCAACCGAGGCAACATGAATTAGGCAAATGGAACGTCCTTGCTCAGTCGAGCGTCAGCTGAGGCGACGTCAATTACTAATGACGTGTTGCACAGCTGTATCACCTGTCAAAAAAAAAAAGAAAGAAAGCCGTATCACCTGTCAGTGGCCATGAAGGCTAACAGATTGTTCTGTAGCCTATTGTATTTTTATCTGAGAGCTTGTTTTTGCATGCAAAATGGTATACGCTATTGTTTTTCCCATGCAATTTGACAGATGTGAAAATGACATGTGAAATAGGGATAATGTCTCACAATTACAATTGTTTGTGTTTGACCTACAGTGTCCCATTAACACATCCACAACAAATGGCTATTTGTCACTGTGTGAATAAAGATCACACAAAGCATAATTAAAATTGTAAGTAGGCTACGCCTATATTCCACATGCTCAATGGTCAATTCATCAAAGGACTTGAACGCATGTTTGTTCGTTAAAATCGGAGCACATTACAAATGACACTTGAGTCATTTGGCTCCATATCATGCAGTCCCATCAGATCAGCTGCGGTCTCCAATTATTAAAGAGCTTCCAGCCAATAACCCTGCTGATGCCGTTTAATTAATTAATCAAGCATGTATGATCTGATCGTATTTAAGCGACAGATACTGATTTCAAAACTTAGATTGCGCACTTCAATAGGCTACTATACTGCTCTGCTACTGTACGCAATCAACATGTCCGCTATTAACCTCGCGTTCGCCCTAAATGCATAGCACCGGCTTCAGCAGGAACGGCGGCATTGCCAGTTCAGGAGATCACGACTGTGTCGCGCCGTCCTGTTCCTAAGTGAGGTAAGAATCACGTATTCTCAACAGTAGTCATAAGACAGTGCTCTTGATCAAACATGGACATTGATGAGCATGAAGCACTCTTAACAGTGGGTGCAGTAGAATTCACCTGGATAAATATACAGCAAAGTTATGTCATGCACACATAGTAATAGCATGTTCCATAATACCATACATTTATCTACATGTAGGACTACAAATTGTACATTTGGCTACTGTGGTTTGGTGTTAATCAATCAACTTGTGTGAACTGTAGGTTGCATGTACACACTTCATGTTTTTCATTTAGGTTAATGATCCAACAGCTGGGCATTATGCCCAAGTAAATGCCACTGTGCCAGTGCTCCAGCTTTACTTTTGTAAATCTGGAAACAGCAACTGAAATCAGTTCGGGTTTACCAAATTGTAAAACTTGGAAACAGCAACTGAAATCACGTCGAGGTCACCAAATTGTAAATCTCCTCGCAGCTAGACCAATGAGGGAATGTTTTCCGCTATTTCTGTGGGAAAAGGGAAAGGTTATGAAAGTTAATAAAGAAATATTAATGTTCTTGCAACCGGGTGAGACTGCTCTTTAGATTCACAGGATAAGCTAATAAGGGACCACGTATCAAAGGTAATCGTACCACGTTACCTTCCACTTTAAGTCTGGTCTACGCTGACCCCAGTTTATCCAAAAGACAGCCTGTGTGCATTACATTAAATCATCAGCCACCAACGCTGATTCTGTACTCGTTTATCTGACTCCATTATAATTTAGAATTTGGTATGTAAAATCTCCACTTGATTTGCTAAAGGATTCCCATACTTTTAAGACGGTTCTCTGAACTGGATCTGCCGGTTCCACCGCGCATTACATTCAGCCGTTATGTACACGACTCACAGCTGGCTAGATATCTGCGGTAGGTTGCGGAAGAAGCCACTTTGTGAGGTATATTCTATGGTTAAGACTCAGGGACCGACGAAAGGAATATTGTCGACCACCGTTCTCAACATGTATAACCGCCAGGCGGAGGTGATCTACTTTAAGACATAGTTCTACGGGTGCAATACTCCGTCATACATTCAGCTTAAATAGTCAACCTCCTGAGGAAATTAATCAACCCATTACCGGTGAATAGATATAGTACGTCAATTTTCAGAGAAACCACACAAATCAAGTTTCACTAATTTATTACCAGGTAGGTTATTTACTTAAATCTTCAATTCACAGTTACAGATAAAACAGCCAAAATTCTAATATAGTACAGAAGAAAAATACTTTGTCATATCTGGTAATCGCTACACACAATGATCTGAGGTTAGATGTGTGGGAAAGTCTGAATACAGCTTCCCCAATGGCTTTGTTTTCTCTGATTAAATACCCAAATTCTGTGTTTGATCTGGCTGCTGATGGTCGTAAAACCATAAACTGGCCATAAATAGCTAAATTGGATTTTTAGTCCCCCTTTCAAGGGGGTTTCCCAGAGAGGTTTCCTGAGAGAAATTTCCACAACGGCAGCTTACGCCGGTGTTATGAAATATACATTCCATCCATTTGGAACATTTAGGACATGTAGACCATTGCACCACCCACACCGAGACCATCACAACGATATCAGACATGAGTAGGTCTAAGTTTGTGTTGCCATGAGAATCCCATCTCTGCATAGTTTTCCAGATGTGATTAATATTAATAGCACAAAGTTCCCAGAATTCCTGTTGAGAATATTACATTACACCCTAGTTGTCCCTGTTAAGTCAGGTACGTTAACTGGATGTATATGATAATATAACACTGAAAGACTGAACAATACTTATTCCTCTGGAAAAAGGAATAATAATGTATGTCCCAGTGCCCAGGCTAGTACCAGTGTATACTGTACAATATAGCAAAACTATTAATCACATCTGTATGTTTTTAGGCTTTTTTGAAGACAAAAGCCATCTGTACAGTCATGTTGTGTTGTGTGTGATATGTTTTAAGGAAAGGGATGTGGCCTGGCCTGGTTACATCAGATGGTGGCGCTGTGACACTGTCCATGTACTTGTTTTTACAACAGTCCAAGCGTTACTTCCAGAATCACCAATGTATGTCAACCACCTGTCGGGGAAGTGAGGATTCTGTAAAATGTCTATTTTCTGAATCCAGCGTTTCCAACAGTCAATGCCCTTGTTAAAATATTCAGCACTCTGAATACTGAACACAGGCGATATTGCATGCTAGAACCCCTCACTTATCCTGCAGTAAAAATATATTTCACATAATTTCATAATTATTAGAAATGACAATCCTCAATTCAATCGCATAATTCGTCCATAGGTCAGTCGGACAGTAACCTGGTTGAAGCAACAAGTAAAAAAAAAAGTCTAATTCAGGCCTAAGAGTACATCATGTCAGTAAAAGAAAAATCTATTAGAATAATGACTGCAAATCATTCATTAATGAATGTAGGCTGACTACTTAGAATTTACAAAAAGGAAGACATTAATTCAAAGA
This sequence comes from Ilyophis sp. 1 JC-2022, assembly GCA_022702515.1. Classification (NCBI taxonomy): domain Eukaryota; kingdom Metazoa; phylum Chordata; class Actinopteri; order Anguilliformes; family Synaphobranchidae; genus Ilyophis; species Ilyophis sp. 1 JC-2022. The sequence continues at coordinate 87,651,223 of CM040401.1, forward strand.
GTGAGAGACCGATAAGCCAGAAATAGCCCAGGTATTACCCTACTGAAGCTTACACGATCAGCAAAATTGTTAGTATTTGTGTATTTATTTTCTCCCAAATTGTTCTGTGTTGCTGAAGGGGGCACTCAGATGAAAACTATATCTTAAAAGGTAAAAACACAAGCAAAAAACAAATTGAAATAAAACTTATGTGAACTATTTACATTTTATTAAGCATTTTCACAAACACGTCCAGTAACCTGTTTGAGCTTTCCAGTGTGGCCTTGAATCGCTCCTCTTCTCTGGCAGCATCTTCCTTCAGGAACCGCATAACGGCTCCCTCACCAGTCCTTCTCCTTTTGGGGGGTGGGGGCAGAGGTAGATGGCCCATCATCATCATCCTCCAGTGGGAGGCTACTTTAGCCAGGCTGTGCATCCTCTTCCTCCTCCTCCACACACGCCCGGCTACAAGTGACTGCCACAAATCCAGGAAGAGATGAGCCAGTGCCGTCTGAGTTCTCATCAGCCACATGTGCCAGGTTTTCTGCAACACATGAGTCCATCAGGACAGGAGGATCAATAGATGGCCTCCCCCCGATGGCCTCATGCATTGCATTAAACCATGGCCATGTGGCTGCTGTGGCCTCTCCCCTGTCTGTCCCGTTCCTGTAGCAGGGCATCTGAGTGCCTACAAGGAAATAAGGTGAAGGTGAGCCGTGAGCTTATTGCACAGGTATACTTTTCTTTCAGTATGCAAGAGAAACTACAAATTTGCAAAGGAAAAACATCATAAATTGAACCTCACCTTATATTTTCGCTTCAGGTTGTCCCATTTCTTTGCAATTTGGGTGGGGCTCACCTGGCCCTGTAGGCCCATCTGTAGAAGAATTTCACTGAGGAAAACAACACATTTTACCATACCATACCCAAGTGCCCTACAACAATTACTGCCATGCCATAACATGTTCATGTGTAGTCCATTTACAGGGGCAGGCATGCCTCTTGCTATCACACTTACATGAGGGATATTAGAAGTTATCATTTGCATAAAATCGACTACTTCAACACAAGACATGAATCACAGTGCAGAGGAGTGATTCCGTCAACATTAGCCTATGATATGGAGAAAGAAGGTTGCAAGTGAAGCATCAGTGCCCTGTAAATAAAGACTAACCCCACCCTCAGTCTCACAATGTTCTTCACATGACAAAACTGTAACTACAATGACAAAGCAATCACGGGTTTAGTAAGAGCAGCTAATAAGTAAGGGGATACCCACATGTAACTTATGGATATATTACGGTGATTATCATACATTGGGAACACCAAGTCACATGCTAAAAATAAGAGTATAGGCAAGCGTATACAATATGGACAGTGACGTGGTCCTGCAAGAAAATAAGAAATAAACACTTTTTTGGCTTATTGCCAAGGCTTCTGTATAACAGTGCTCTCATCTGTCCCTGTAAACAAACCTGTAAAAGTAAAAGCCAGCTAGTAATGTCTGTGTATAGCCCTAAATCACAACGGCATGTGTCAAGGGGCTTCGCAAGCCCATATTTCAGACATGTTAAAGGCTTGTTTAATACATCAGACCCTTGATGACTTAGAGCCACTTAGCCAACCATGTGTTCTATACTGTTCCAGTGTAATTTACAGCTAAATTTTGTCTCACCCCCCAATTCCCATAGAGATCCATTCAAATGCAGAGCTGTTATAGTATCGCTTGTAAGAGTACCAGCAAATAAGATATCAAGAGCCTTTTGATGTTGTTGGGTCACAGACATCATAAAGTCATGGCATGCAAAGGATATGCAACCAAATATAAAAAATATGGCTTTTCTACCAAGTATTAAATACATTTAATTTAGCGTGTTCAATACTTTTTTCCTGTGTCATTTCACTTTATTGCACATAACTTTTTTTAAGAATTGGAACGTTACAATTTCTTTAGCTGTGTAGTTTTATTGAGTTAATAAAAATGTCTGGTCAAAATCTCATGTGAATAGCTACATTTGAAATATGTTTGATAATAAAATTGTTGATGTGTCCAATACTTATTTCCCCCATTGTATATAGGGTAACTTTATACAGTTTTGAAAGGACATGGGTTCATTGAAGCTTACGTTTCCCATACAGTAACGTTAGCTAACAAACAACTATATGTGTCATGGATCATGCCTTTCTTTCTTTATCTCCGCATTTTGTATTCCTTTTTTTCTTTTACCGGTAAATCTATCGGATTTTTCTGTGTTCCGCTACGGGTTTTGCTTTCGTCTCGGTAATTAGTGAGTTCACCTGTCCTGCATTTCCGCTCACTACTTATACCCCGCTTTCTCCTTTTCTTATCGCTTCCATGTTATTTCACGTAACATTCGAGCTGGTAAAAAGGTATAGGAAGTTGTGCTGCTATCGACCGCTTTGCTTCTCAACGCGGGACTTGTTAGCAGTACAATTTAGAAAAAGCAAAGTGATCTTTTTCGCTCTAATCTCAGAGCTTAGGGTTTTAGTTACTTTGTTTTCTACGTTTCTTTGAGTGCTCTCACCCTAAGTCTTAGGGGTCTTTTGAGTTTTCTCTTTTCTTTCTGTTTGTTCGCTCCACAAACGGGAGTTAGATAAGCGTGACTGCTTATTTCTTTTGTTTTGCTCGGATATCAACTTCCTCGTTTTTATCGCGAGGTTAGTTGTGTTCTCCTTATTTTCCCCCTTTCCACTACGGATTATTGTCCGTTTCAGCGGTGTTCATTGGAACACTTTAAGATTCCTTATCTGTCGCACCTGGACCTCCAACATTTCTTCCGTGTCTCTGGCATAGAGAACCCCTACAATATGGGACAAAAAAACGACCGAAATGTTACGCTTACACGCTGAACTATAATGTTTGTTGTCTCTTTTTTCATGAATAAACTTGCCTTTCATCATCATCATCATCATCAGCCGCTTATCCGAAGGTGGGTCGCGGAGGCAGTAGGCCAAGAAGGGGGCTCCAGACGTCCTTCTCCCCAGCGACGCTTTCCAGCTCCTCCTGGGGGATCCCGAGGCGTTCCCAGGCCAGGAGAGATATATAATCTCTCCATCGGGTTCTGGGTCTACCTCTGGGTCTCCGCCCAGTTGGACGTGCCCGGAACACCTCCAAAGGGAGGCGCCCGGGGGCATCCTAATCAGATGCCCAAACCACCTCAGCTGGCTCCTTTCGATGCGAAGGAGCAGCGGCTCTACTCCGAGCTCCCTCCGGATGTTCGAGCTCCTCACCCTATCTCTAAGGCTGAGCCCGGCTACCCTACGGAGGAAGCTCATTTTGGCCGCTTGTATCCGCGATCTCGTTCTTTCGGTCACGAAACCTGGGAATGAGGGTTGGGAATGAGTCCTTGCCCCAAGCGAAGGAGTTCAAGCCTTTCTTGCCTTTCACTTGTCCAAAAGAACGAGTGACATTATAAATTAAAGTGCTTTATAAAATACATAGAAAGAAACGGTAAGCACTTACATTTGTGTAGGAGTGGTCCCGCCATGTTTTTAAACCGTGGCAGATGTTGTGGATCAAACATGACACACGTTTTGAGTAAAGACTTCCGCAAAGGCTGCACTCGAGTTTCCTCACTGAAGGATTCCCCGGGAGCCTCCTCTTTCCCCACTCCTCGTTCCTTGGTGGAGCATTTAGCGGTTTGGAATGTCCTTAAAGATGGCGGACCTCGATCAATTTCCGGGTCAGACGAGGACCGAGGAGAGAAGGACGGCTAAAATAAGGGATTGGAATGCAGCCCATGACACGACCTCCAAGACACGCCCCTCCATACAAGACACACCCCTTCTTATATATATCTAAGTAACGGTAAGGAAAGAGCCGATCACTACCCAGCAATATCACATTTATCAGCACAATTTTGACTTAGAATACAGAATACATGCTTCATAGCAGACGCCAATGCTATGTACAGTAGCTATATGAATGTATTGATTTGACAGTATGTGTAGTCCCATGGGATCAAACCCACAACCTTCAGTTGTTAGCACAATACTCTACCAACTGAGCCATAAGACTAATGTTCAAGCTCACCCATACATACACAAAGCTGAAATAGTAACATTCATGCCGCAGTCCTGGTCCCAAGTGAGGCTCTGGATGGATACAAGAAAACAAGGATCGCAAAATCATTCATTTCCATTGCGTCATGTTGCATTCATGTCACATGAGCATTTCTGTTGTGTTCTGTTCCCTTGGTGTACTGGTCTGTATCAACACTCCGGGATATAAGAACCACAGTGCAAACTTTGACTCACCAGTCTTTTCCAACTGATCTATCATCAAGTTCAAGGACATACTCTTCATCTACTAAAATATAAATATTTAAAGAGATTGGTTGATAGAAAAAAGTGTCCTTCTTTATGAGAGATAGATACACTGACAACATTTTTGGTCTGTGCCGTTTGCCAAAAGTTTTTGGTAAGTATTACCTACATGTTCATGTATTCTTTCATAATTTATGAATTTACCTAATGCATTCCATTAATTTCTTTCAAAAAGCTGCAATTTTCTGCTTAGCTTTATATGCAAAGTAATTATTCTAGTTATCGAATGTTAAATCATTTTAAAATAAGTCATTTTTCAGCATATAAAAAAAAAGCATCTTTAAGAAAATATAGATTTATATTGTAAACAACATATTACAGCAAACACCTTGACAATTATCTTCCAAATATTTCCCTTTTTTAAAGATTTCTGAAAGAAAATGTACAATATGTCATATACTATTTATTGATATTGGTCATCGTTTAACTCTCTTTGGTTTCATCTTTCTGAATGCATCTACAACCGCCAGGTGTCATCTATGATGAATCCATCAGCCGTTTACAGTAATACTAAAAGGTATAGTAATAGAAAAGTTATACAAAAACATGGAACGAGTATGTAACATGATATACAGTGTATGTGTTCTGTGATGTTACATAAGTGTTCACTGAAAGTTTGAAAAAGTAGAATTTATAAAACAAATAAATCAGTCACAAATTAATGGTTTGAGTGAAGTTTTGGAATTCTGTCTTTTGGGTACTGTTTGAGGCATAAAGATGCACACGCTCCATTATTCAATAATGAATAATAATTACAGAATGAATCTGAGCTTGTGTGGTTTCTGTAGCTAAATACTTGACTAACTATCCTCTGCTAACTTTGAAGAATGTGAGGCATTCATTACTGAAGGTTAACCTATTTTTTTTATTTTCAGATCCTAAAAAAACTGTTTTTTTAAAGGGGTGAGAAACAAAGAAGAGCAAGCAAACCTGCAATGCCCCCCCCAAATTTAACCTTCTTTATAAACACCAATATTGTGCATCCTGAGTTCTTTTTCATAAGTGGTTTTGCCGGTATTCCCCACACAAAATACTACTATGTCTTCTTGTGCTTTGTTTATGCTCTGTCTCTACTGGGAAACACTTTTGTCATGTTTCTGATTTACACTGACCACTGTCTTCACAGTCCAAAATACATTGTAGTGTTTAATTTGGCTGTGTCAGACTTGTGTATAAGCACTGCGCTCGTTCCTCAGTTGATTGACACCTTCCTGTTTAAATCACAGTTAATCTCTTTTGAGGCCTGCTTGACTAATATGTTTTTTGTGTTTACATTTCTGGTCATGCAGTCTCTCACTCTCACTGTTCTGTCCTATGATAGATATGTTGCTATATGCTTTCCACTGAGATACAATGAGATTGTGACAAATAAGTCAATGTTGGTGATCACAACCATATCATGGATTTTTGCAGGACTGGCCATTCTCATAACTGTGTTTTTTATCAGCAGACTGTCATTCTGCAAATCCATTGTGATAAACAGTTACTTCTGTGATCACGGACCCATATTCAGGTTGGCATGCAATGACAACACTCCAAATTACGTGATTAGTTGGACACATCCTGTTGTGATTCTCTGGTTTCCGGTACTTTTTATTACAGTTACATACATTTGTATAGGCAGGGCATTATTAACAATTGCAGCAGCCTCAGAGCGCCTCAAAGCCATGAAAACCTGCACATCTCATTTGATCTTGGTGGGCATGTTTTATCTTCCTATAATCGTCACTGCAAGAATGGGCTCCGTCATTCACCAGAATGCCTGGATTATTAATAGGACTCTGGCAACCCTCTTGCCGCCTATGCTGAATCCAATCATTTACTCCCTCAACACAGAAGAATTCACTGAATCTATTAAAAAGCTTTACAGAAGAAACAAGATACACTCCACTGTAAGGTGAATACATTAATAAATGTTTTCATCACAGATCACTGACTGGCTAGTATAATATTAGAATTTTTTGAATTACTGTCAACTGTAAGTGTAATTTGCAAATTAAACACAATGAATGGGAATACAGTGATAGATTTGGCCTTCAAAAAGTACACTTTTTCATAAAATGGTTAACATTTACCAAACAAGTCACTCTTTTTGAATAGCAGTTCAAAAGCATTCACTAAATCTGGGCGATATATATATATATATATATACACTGCTCAAAAAAATTAAGGGAACACTTAACTTAATCAACACAGTATAACACCAAGTCAATTAAACTTCTGGGATATCGATCTGTCCAGTTAGGAAGCGTAAATGATTGTGAATCAAACAGATGGACAGGAGAGGCAACAGCAAGACAACCCCCAAAAAGTAAATGGTTTTACAGGTGGTGGCCTCAGACCATTTCTCTCTGCTTATCTTTCCTGATTGATGTTTCTCTAGTTTTGCATTTTGCTAGTGCCCTTCTCACTACTGGTAGCATGAGGCGGTACCTGCAGCCAATTCAGGTTGCACAGGTAGTCCAGCTCTTCCAGGATGGCACATACATCCATCCATGGTTTCTCCCAGCACAGTCTCAAGAGCGTGGAGGAGATACCGGGAGACGGGCCATTACACAAGGAGAGCTGGACAGGGCCGTAGAAGGGCAACAACCCAGCGGCCAGTATCTGCTCCTTTGTGCAAGGAGGAACAGGAGAAGAATTGCCAGAGCCCTACAATATGACCTCCAGCAGGCTACTCATGTGCATGTTTCTGACCAAACTGTCAGAAACAGACTCCATGAGGGTGGCATGAGGGGCAGACGTCCTGTAGTGGGACCTGTGCTCACAGCCCAGCACCGTGCAGCTCGATTGGCATTGCCAGAAAACAGCAGAAATGGCAGGTTCGGCATTGGCGCCCCGTTCTCTTCACAGATGAGAGCAGGTTCACATTGAGCACATGTGACAGATGTGAAAAAGTCTGGAGACGCCGAGGCAAATGTTATGCTGCCTGCAACCTCATCCAGCATGACCGGTTTGGTTTAATTGACTTGGTGTTATACTGTGATGATTAAGTGTTCCCTTAATTTTTTGAGCAGTGTATATATATATATATAATTCATAATTACTTATTACACTAACACTATAGTTCAGAAGGGAGGGGGTCTGGACTGGTGAGTGATGATTTGCTAATTCTGGCTGTGAACAGGAATGATGTGATATTAATATAATAAATGCCCAGAGGGACTGCCCCTCTGTGGGACTTGAAACATAAATCTTCTTGTGTGAATTTACTTACATTCTGCAGAATAAAGAACACTGATTAATTACAGTTGCTGCCTCTTATCTTTTTCAAAAAACTAGGGGCCCTATCTTACACCCGGCGCTAAGCGGCGCTAACCCAAATGCAAGTGTCTTTGCTATCTTACACCTGGCGCATAATTCATTATAACGCCTTGCATTCACCTCTTTTAAATACCATGTATTCTTGTGCCCATTACAAGTGAACAGGGCGTGTTGGTCTTAAGATGAGGAGTGGCCAGGATTATTTTTGGCGTATTGCTATCTTGAGGCAGCAGAAAGAGCTTGCGCTAATACCACCACAAACCTGGTCTGTAGTCATGTCACAGTTGTTTACATGTTATTTTAATGGCGCATATAAGTGCGTCTACATAGGCATGTGCAGAACGTGCGTACACCCTCCTGTCTGTTACACACATGTATAGGATATAGACTTTTCACAATTATTCTGTATCAAGCTATGACTTTGCCTATATTTGCCAATAATTCCTGTAATCTTCTGGGGGGACAATCTTCTGTTACGGGACAATGGCTATCCATTAAAAATGGCTTTTCATTTGCTGATAACACCTATATCAAGACTAATGCGCAAATTGTCATTTACACCTAATGAATAAATTGTCATTCAAAAGAAAACCTGGGCACTGCAATAGACGGACATTTGAGTTCTGAAAATGCGCTTCAGATGTCATTACAATACAGCTCTCTAGGCCTACAGCCTGTAAGTAAATAGAATGGTTTTGACTGAAAAAATTTGGTCGGGACACAGCTAGACGGCTTAATCGCCTTCGCCAGGGTAGCGAGACAGTGGCAGAGTTCGCCATAAAGTTCTGAGCGTTAGCAGATCAGACAGGTTGGCCAGAGGCTCCCCTGATGATGTAATTCTCGGATGCATTAGATGAGTCTGTTCAATATGCGTTAACCATTCTAGAACAGTCCAATTCACTGGATGCGTTAGTATCTGCCGCTATTCGGATCAACAATCGTCTCCGAGACCGTTTAAGTCTGAGAGAACAAAGAAAAAAACACCAGAGTCTTCTCTGTTCACGGAGTCTTCTCACCCGGTAGTGAAAGACCCTGTGCATTGTACTGAGGAGCCCAGGCAGGTAGATGGGGTAGTGTGCCCATCTTCCAGTGACACCGCTTCTAAAATCGAGTGGTGTCGTTACTGCAAAAGGAATGGTCACGTTTTGAATCAGTGTACTAAGCTTAAGGGAAAAGGGGGGTCTCTCTAGAGGATTTAACAGCCTCGCCCCCAGACTTATAAACTTTTCTGCAAACCAGGGAAGCCATTCCGTTACGCTCACCTATCATAGCTGGAGCACCATCTGTTGTAACTCCACACAACTTGTCCCAAGGGAGATTCAGATTTTGAATAGCAACTGACACAGCTTCAAAAATATCAGCTCCTTTCGTTGTTCCAGTCAGGCTCCGAAGGTCGAGGAGCTCTTCAGTAATGCAAAAATCATCGTCAACCCCTCGCAAAAAAATTAGTAGCTGAGCCGAATCTGTTGTGTCGGTACTCTCGTCACACGCAATTGAATAGAAATGAAACAACGGAGCTTTGTCTGATATTTGCGCCTTGATGTTAGCTGATAAATCCTCGATTTGCCGGGCCACTGTGTTTCTCGCAACACTAACATTGCAGAAGTCTAGTTTCTTTTCTGGGCATACAATCTCCACAATTTTTGTGATGCACTCTTTAATAAAATCAACCTCTGCAAAGGCCTTTCCATACTTCGCTATTAGCTTAGCCACCTTGTAGCTAGCCCTGGTAGCATTCTGCTGCGTTTTATTAGCACAAAATCTGGGTTTGTTGCAATGATAGGCTTGCCGCCAACTGCTTTGATTTCTCTTCTCTGGTTGCTCCAGTATATGCCTTAAAAGACGCATCATGTTTCGTTTCATAATGTCTCTTAACGTTAAATTCTTTTCATCACCGCTACTGATTCCTGGCAAATTAAACAGACACACTTGCCTCTGTACTCAGTGAAAAAATATTCATTTTGCCATCATGGCTGGAATTTCCTACATTCACTATCCACCTTTCGCTTCTTTGCAGTCGCCATGTTGATAATAATACGATTAGTAGGCTACAGGAACGTTGGCTAGCTAATGCATAAGATTATTTTTTGTTTGGGGGGGCGTAAACTGCTGACCTGTTTTTAGAGTTGGGCTTTTACTATGCTGCCTCCTAGTGTTAAAAAACCAACAGCATTTTTTTTCTCATTTGTTGCAGCGGGCCAGATTTAATAATTCTTCTGAAATGTTTCGAGGGCCGTTTTAAAATGCTTCAAGGGCCGCAATTGGCCCGCGGGCCGTAGTTTGGACACCCCTGCTCTAGAGGAACCGAGTACTACACCCTAAACTTTATTAGCAGTCGAGCTTTCTTGGGGAGAGCACTCCCTTCTGGTCGAGACCTTTATAGATTCTGAGGCCGTGGAGTCTTTAATCGATGCCTTGTGGGCTAAAAAAAACTAAAATACCGGTCCAGTGCCTTGATCAGTCTCGATTGATTACTGGTCTCGACGGTCGCCAGTTGGGTTTAGGCTCCATTAAGGAGATTACTTCTATTCTCACCATGTCTACTCTTCAACACAGTCACGTTCAGAGCATTCAGTTCCTGTCAGTTGATTCCCCTGCTTACCCTCAGGTTTTGAGCCACACATTGCTTGTCAAACACAATCCCCATATTAAGTGGGGAGGGGATAAGGTAGTGATTCAGCAATGGGGGTCTGTATGTACCGCTCAGGGTCATCTCACTCTTTCCAGAGTTTCAGGGGAACGAGTGGACATTTCCAATTCCGAGTCTGAGCTGGAGGAGGTTGCTTTTTCTCTAATCAGGAGGAGTCGGTCTCAGGTTCTGAGGCTGGTGACGAGAGTTTGGAGTGGGACTCCATGACTGACGGATATTCCAACTGGAGAGAGCTCTCTACTGATGAGCTTTCCGATTCTGAGATTCAGTGGTCCCCTCCTCCTGACCTCCCGCTCAGAGGGGATTGGCTGAAATGGCAGGGACGTTGGAATTTCCCTTACCGTATAACGTTCCTACCAAATATACTGAACAAGCGGAGGTTTTTAGCAAGCAGAGGGCATCCACCCTCCCTCTCCACCGGTCATACGATTGTGCCATAGAACTCTATCTGGGCACCACCCCCACCAGAGGGAGTCTATATTCTTTTTCTGCTCCTGAAAGTACGGCCATGAAGGAATATATTGCGAAAGCGCTTGCCAATAGCTTTATAAGGCCATCCACCTTGCCGGCTAGTGCAGGTTAAAAAAAAGATGGAGGGTTAAGGCCATGCATAGACTATCGTTCACTCGATGCTATCACGGTTAAGAACCGTTACCCATTGCCCCTGATTAATTCCGCTTTTGAATGCCTTCAGGGGGCGGTTATTTTTTCCAAGCTCGACCTCCGCAATGCATATAATTTGGTGCGCATGCGGGAGGGCAATGAATGGAAAACCGCCTTCAACACGCATAGTGGCCACTACGAATACCAGGTCATGCCGTTCGGGCTCACTAGCGACCCCTCTGTGTTTCAGGCATTGGTGAACGATGTTCTGCGGGAGATGCTGGAAAAATTAGTTTTTGTGTGACAAATGTGACAATATTTCAATTTTCTTTCCCAACCTGTAAACACATGTCGGTCACATTAAGCAGGTTTTAAAAACCCTCCTTGAAGCCAAACTATTCGTCAAGGTGGAGAAATGCGCGTTTCACACGAGTACTGTGTCTTTTTTGGGTTTTATTGTTTCGGAGGGTGTTACGATCCCCACGGGCCTAGGGGTGCATGGGGTAGGTAACTAGATGTTATTATACCGGGTGATGTAAAATTATTATGAACTAGTAATAACAATATAAAAACAGACCAGACCGGATAGCAACTCAGTTCATAAGTTTACTGTGGTAAAGAAATAAAGAAACAGTGCAACACTAAATACACAACACACAAACCAGACTCACACAACCAGGCTCAAGGGACGCTGGATGTTTCCAAAAGAATACCCAAAACGAAACGAGCTAACACAGAGAGTAGTAACTAATCTAGTGTATCAAGTACACAAAACAAAAACCTAACTACTCTAACTAGCAGACCAGAAAAATACAGTGGTTGGCAATCACCCCTAAGGACTAGTGGTTCTATACATAAACACTCTACGGGCATGTGTATAGGAGCCCCCAGTCTTACCTGTCCAAAGACCTGCAAGTGTACATAAACCAGAACACATTCAAACAAAACTATGGTAGACAAACTTGGGATTTACAGCACACCAACACACCCACTTGACCCCAAAAACCACACTCCCGCTAATGGCAAACAGTCCAGTTTACGTAGCAGAGGTGGCGGGTTCTGATTGGATGATTGAAATGACAGAGGGCTTGGATAGATGACAGCGGGACTTGATTGATGATTGACAGGCGGCACAGCGAATGAAGGTGGTGGCAGGCGAAGGCAGGGAAGTCCACAAAAGAATAACACGGGCACGTAACACCTCCCCCCTTAAGAACTAACTTAACACATTTTATATATTTTTTTTAAGTTCGTTAACATTGTTACGAAAAAAAAAAAAAAAAAAAAAAATTCCCATCCACTAAACAAGGTACCTAAATACTAAACACAGGTTACCCAAAACTCCGAGACAACGCATCAGCGAGTACATTGTCACTTCCCTTCTTATGATGAATTGTGATGTTATACTGTTGTAAAATCAGTGACCAACGCATAAGGCGCTGGTTCTGATTATACATTCTCAATAAAAAAAACTAACGGGTTGTGGTCTGTAAAGACCTCGACAGGGTTGGAACTTGAGCCAATGTACACTTCAAAAAATTGTAAAGCTAATAACATTGCCAGTGCCTCCTTCTCAATGGTACTATAATTTAGTTGGTGTTTATTAAATTTGCGCGAGAAGAAACTGACAGGGTGATCAATTCCATCTGGATCTTCCTGCAGCAATACTGCACCAGCTCCCAGAGCACTGGCATCAACCTCTAACTTAAACGGTTGTGCAAAGTCTGGAGCGGCGAGTAGTACAGGCGCACTGCATAGCAAAAGCTTAACAGCTTCAAAGGCATGTTAGCAGTCTGAGGTCCACACAAAATATTTTTTTGTACTGAGCGCACTTGTTAAGGGCGCTACAACAACAGAGAAGTTCCTGCAGAAACTCCGATAATATCCAGCCATTCCGAGGAAACGGCGTAACTCACGCCTAGTAGAAGGCGTAGCAAAACCAGCAATGGCAGCAATCTTTGCTTCCAATGGCCGAACTTGGCCATGACCCACTTGTTTTCCCAAGTACGTCACGGTCGCTTTGCCAAACTCACACTTGGCGAGATTCAGAGTTAGCGTTGCTTTGGCCAACCTCTCAAACACACAACGCAACACCGAAACATGATCGGTCCAACTATCTGACCTGATCACTAAGTCATCTAAATAGGCATAACAGTTCGAAATACCCACTGTATTCACTAGCCGCTGAAAAGTGGCCGGAGCGTTACGAAGGCCGAAAGCTAAAACATTATATTGGAGGAAGTTGTCAGGGGTAACAAACGCGGAAATCGCAGACGCGCGAGGAGTCAAAGGCACTTGCCAATACCCCTTTAGCAAATCAAGTTTGGTGACAAACTTAGCAGCACCAATGTTATCGATGCAGTCTTCCATTCTCGGTAGCGGGTAGGAGTCTGGAACCGTAAATGCATTTACCTTTCGAAAGTCTGTACAGAAACGCGACGAACTATCAGGTTTCGGCACAAGGATACAAGGCGAGCTCCAAGGACTAGCACTGGGCCTAGCCAAGTTATTATTTAAAAGGTATTGCACTTCCCGCTACATAGCCTCACGTTTAACAATATTAACTCGATATGGGTGTTGTTTAATAGGGGCAGCACCGTTCACATCAATGTCATGATGTGCTACGGTAGTCTGAGAAGGGGTATCACCAAAAAGATTTGGAAACCCTTTTATTAAATTAACAATATCAGATCTCTGAACATCTGATAAGTGAGCAAGGTGGGACAACAAATCTGACAAAGTCTCCGAATTGGTGAGTCTAGCACATAGATGAGGGGCGTTCCGAAGCACAAGGCAGAACTTGTTATACAATACGGGGCTAACACTAGCTACTTGTGACACAGGCAGAACTTTTTTTACATCCTCTGACTGAGGTGTCTCTCTAGAATGATATGCCTTAAGCATATTAATATGGCACACTCGTGATTGCCGTTTACGATCGGGTGTTCGAATTACATAATTACTTTCACTCAGTTTTTCTTCCACAGTATAGGGACCAGAAAAACGAGCAGACAAAGCAGATCCAACAATAGGCAATAATATTAGAACCTGATCCCCAGGTTTGAAATTGCGATCAACAGCCTTCCAGTCAAAACGACGTTTCATTTTGCTCTGAGCTGAAGAAAGCGACTCTTTAGCAAGGGAATTGACATGATTCAATTTTTCTCGGACCTGACGACAGTAATCCAACACATTAGGCTTGACATCCGAGTCAAACATAAACTGGTCCTTCAGGACTTTTAAAGGACCCCGAACAGTATGCCCAAATACTAGTTCAGCAGGGCTGAACCCTAACGATTCCTGTACCGCTTCTCGTAACGCGAACAGAATGAATGGCAGCCCTTCCTCCCAACAATTTCCAGTCTCCAAACAATACTTGCGGAGAGCAGCTTTGAGAGTCTGATGCCAACGCTCTAAGGCCCCCTGGCTCTCAGGGTGGTAAGCACTTGAGATCTGATGCTTAATATCCAGAGACTGCGCAAACTGTTTAAACTGTTTTGACAGAAAATTAGTGCCCTGATCCGTTTGGATAACTTTAGGGAATCCAAATATTGAAAAGAACTGTGTCAATGCTTTAATCACGTTTTTGGTAGTGATTGTGCGCAATGCTATAGCTTCCGGAAATCTAGTCGCAGTACACATAATGGTTAACAGGAATTGTTTACCAGACTTTGCCTTAGGAAGCGGACCCACGCAATCAACAATTACATGCTGAAACGGCTCACCCATTACTGGAATTGGACAGAGCGGGGCTGGTGGAACAACCTGATTAGGTTTTCCCACGACCTGACAAATGTGACAAGACCGACAGTGGTTTACAACAGCACTTTTAAGACCTGGCCAAAAGAAATGCCTCAACACGCGATTATACGTCTTTGTAATTCCCAAATGACCAGACCAAGGATTTTCATGGGCCAAAATTAATACTTGTGGTCGATACACAACAGGTACAACAATTTGAAAAACCACACCCCATTCGGCTTCCATAGTTAACGGAGACGACCACTTCCTCATTAACAACCCATTATCAAAAAAATAAGCCATGGACTTTTCTTTCAACATTTCATGTTTAACAACCATCTCAAAGCACTTGAGCAAGGATGGATCATGTTTCTGAGCAGAAACAAGTTGTTCACGAGTGACAGGAAATTTTTCTGAGGCCAACTCCACAGGTAAGGTAAGAGTTTTACATTCCTTGTCACCGAAGTTTTGAGGTTCGACCTCTGTACTTGCCTCCGTTTTTACCCGTGGTATTTTCGGTTCGGTGAGAGAAATATCTTCTGTAAAAATGGACGCTAACTCCGATAAATCTACTTCCTCTCCCCATTTCTTTGATTGTGCTCGAGTGAGCACGCAAGCAGGGAAAACACTGGGAAGCGATTTAGACACGTCAGACATTGTAGACGATATGGGTTTATTTAGAACTTCAAGTACTGGATGCACTTTACCTCCGGCAATATCATTTCCCATTAAAAAATCAACGCCTGGTACCGGCAAAGCGGACCGTACAGCCACATTAAAATAACCCGTTACTAATTCAGTTTGAACATGTACTTTGTGCAAGGGAACAGTTACAAAGGCCATGTCAATTCCCTGAATTACAACGTTAGCACCACTATACGTCACATCCGATACAGCGATTACGTCGGCTAACACAAAAGATTGTGAAGCTCCCGTGTCTCTTAAAATCCGCACCGGTTTTTGCTCAGTTGGATCACCGGAAAGGGAAACAAAACCTTCAAAAATAAACGGCTCAAAACCATCTTCAGGTTTGCTTACAGGACCGTTTAAACATGGAGTGCTTTGTCGAACAGTTCTAACAAAGCCTGTAGGCTTGGCTGAAGCAGCAGTTTTCATTTTCAAAGCATAACAATTAGCAATTACATGCCCTACCTTATGGCAATAGAAACATACACGTTCCTCTTTAGACCGTGGTGGTGATGATTTGGAATCTTTTGGAGATTCACTGTCCTTAGAACTACGGGAAGCAGCATATTTAGCTCCCTGGATGGAACCAAACACAGTCTTGTGAGTGAGTGCAAACTCATCTGCAAATATCGCAGCTTCAGACAAGGACATCACTTTCTGTTCATTTAGGTAAATAACAACACGTTCTGGAGCACAGTTCTTAAACTCTTCTAACAATATTAATTCGCGAAGAGAGTCATAGTTATCCACTTTACTCGCAGCACACCATTTGTCAAACAGAGTTTCTCTGGCGAACTCTACGAATGATTGGGCGGAGGTTTTCTTTTGGTTTCTAAATTTCTGTCTATAGGCCTCCGGCACCAATTCATATACACGAAGGATAGCCGCTTTCACAATGTCATAATTCATGCTCTCTGGTAGCGTTAGTGTAGCCATTACGTCTTGTGCTTTCCCGACAAGTTTGCACTGTAGCAAGGTTGTCCAAATTTCTTTGGGCCATTTAAGAGCTGCAGCCAAACGCTCAAAAGTGCTGAAGTAGGCATCTACCTCAGTCTCTCGGAAAGAGGGTAGAGCCACATGTCTCCTGACATCATATCCAGCAAAACCAAGCGGTGGGGACATACCGGGGGTAACCATGGTGGAGTGTTGCTCTGCAGCGCTTTGTAACTCCAGCTGCCGCAACTTAATCTTTGTCTCTGCCTCTACTTCCAGCTTTCTTATGGAAAACCGGAATTCCTGCTCCATTTTCAGAGCCCTTTCTTGTGCCTCAGCCTCACGAGCTCTCTCCTGAGCTTCTAGCTGCAGCCGAGCAAGACGGACTTTCAGCCGCACATCAACCCTCGACCCAGTGGTACTCGGAGAATAACCCTCAAACTGTGGAAAAGTTACTGGGGGAGTCTCGACCTTCACCTCAGTTCTGGCAGATTCCCCAGCTCTCAGCGGTGATTCGGGATTCTCCACAACCGCACGGGGCGATAGGCCTATACCAGGCTAGCTAGGAGGTAAAATGACAGGCGAGACAAATATTTTCTGTTCCACCAGCTTGTCCCACACTAATGCTTTAATCTCCTTTTTCAGGAGGGTCCTCACAACAGAGAGACCTAAATGATCCGCTATGGCTAATAAATCTGCCTTGCGGCACTGATCAAAAGCTACAAACGAAGGCTGTTCAATAAAATCTTTTACATTGAACGCAGCCATTTCCCACTCTGCTTATTTGCGTACCACTGTACAACAACCACACAATATTATTATTACTGTCAGCATCCCGGACGAGCCCCCAAATATGTTACGATCCCCACGGGCCTAGGGTTGCATGGGGTAGGTAACTAGATGTTATTATACCGGGTGATGTAAAATTATTATGAACGAGTAATAACAATATAAAAACAGACCAGACCGGATAGCAACTCAGTTCATAAGTTTACTGTGGTAAAGAAATAAAGAAACAGTGCAACACTAAATACATAACACACAAACCAGACTCACACAACCAGGCTCAAGGGACGCTGGATGTTGCCAAAAGAATACCCAAAACGAAACTAGCTAACACAGAGAGTAGTAACTAATCTAGTGTATCAAGTACACAAAACAAAAACCTAACTACTCTAACTAGCAGACCAGAAAAATACAGTGGTTGGCAATCACCCCTAAGGACTAGTGGTTCTATACATAAACACTCTACGGGCATGTGTATAGGAGCCCCCAGTCTTACCTGTCCAAAGACCTGCAAGTGTACATAAACCAGAACACATTCAAACAAAACTATGGTAGACAAACTTGGGATTTACAGCACACCAACACACACACTTGACCCCAAAAACCACACTCCCGCTAATTCTTCTTCTTCTTCTTCTTTGGTGTTTTATGGCGGTTTGTAAACAATTAAATTGTACATTACCGCCACCAACCGGATTGGAGTGTAGATCTGGATTCATTAAATTAAATTTATCTTAGGTCTGTATCTATATAAAATAAAAATAAATAAAAAATAAAAAATACTAAATAAAACCTAAAATTATACCAAACAAACTATTATACGTCTCTTAAATCATATTTGAATCTCTTCATCTCGATTTGAATGCCTACATAGGTCCTTTAGAACATGTTTCCTGACTTTGATTCGAACTCAATTCTTTTTGAATTTGTTCCCAACAAAGACCCTTCACCTCCAAGAACTTTTCCGCTCCCTTAACTATTATTCTTATTTTCTCGGTTTTGCTTTTAGCTTGATCTGAACAATTGAGGACATAGGCAATGAATAAAACCAATTTTTCAGTACTTAACCCTTTAGTTTGACAACACTGTTCGATCCCAACTCTAGAAGTTTGGTTAACAATTGTTCTCTCAGAATCCTCTACTCTTCTTTCTCCTTGCACTTCAAATCTAGAAGGTTGGTCATTTCTCTCCGATTTTTCTACTTTGCTTTCTCCTTGCACTTTCTTTACTGCCTCTGCATACGTTATGTTATTTTGTGTTTTGATTTGCTGAATTTTCATTGCTCTTTTTTTAACTTCACATCCGCCATATGCCACGCTATGACCACCTCCACAGTTGCAGCATTTAGCTTGCACATTATCCCCACACTCGCCATACTTATGATCTCCTCCACATTTAGGACATCGTTGTTTCCCCCTACAAACTGCGGCAATATGCCCGTATCTCTGGCATTTGTAGCAACGTAGCGGTGTTGGTACATAAGCCCTTATCCTAAAGCTCATATATCCAATTTTTACTCTTTCAGGTAAAATTGAACCCTGAAACACCAATAGTACTGATAAGCTCTTTTCCTTCCTTCCATTCACTGTTCTAAACAGTCTTTTAATTCTACTCACTTCTCCTCCTTCGATAACCTCTCCAATCTTATTCATATCTTCTTCTATCGGTATGCCTGTTATCACTCCCCATTTAACTCTATCCTCAGCCAATACTTTTTTTTCAATCACCGTTTTCCTGCCGATATTTTCAATCTGCAACGCCCTATTTTTCTGTTCTTCATTTTTGCATTTTAAAAACAAACTTCCATCTCGAAGTATTTTAGCCATTTCAATATCTCCTACTTTCTTTTTCAATTCCCTGGTCAAAGTCATTAGACTTAAGTTGATATTTTCATTTTCATCTTCCCGCCTAAATTTCAGTATTATTTTAAATTCTTCTCCCACCAATTTCTTACAAACTGATCTTGATCCTTCACTATCAGAGCTACTTTCCTCCAAACTCCGTTTTTTACTTTTATCACCTGGTTTCCTCACCTGCTCTTCTATCCTCACTTTCCCTCTAGCCCGTCCTCTCCTGCTAGCTACTCTACTCCGTTCCTCAACATCCATGTCATCCTCAATGTCCTCTGAAATCCCTCCACTACTACTCGCCGCCATCATTCAACCGACTCAACCCACGTTGTTCCCACTCCCGCTAATGGCAAACAGTCCAGTTTATGTAGCAGAGGTGGCGGGTTCTGATTGGATGATTGAAATGACAGAGGGCTTGGATAGATGACAGCGGGACTTGATTGATGATTGACAGGCGGCACAGCGAATGAAGGTGGTGGCAGGCGAAGGCAGGGAAGTCCACAAAAGAATAACACGGGCACGTAACAGAGGGTAAGGTCCGCATGGATCCTCACAAGCTTTCTGCGGTACTGGACTGGGCCACTCCTCGTTCAGTCAAGCAGGTCCAACATTTTCTTGGTTTCGCTAATTTTTATAGGCGTTTTATTGGGAATTTTAGCGCACTTGCCGCTCCTCTTACCGCTCTTACTAAGTAAACAGCGACTGCGGGGTTGTGGAACCCTAAGGCGGATTCCGCTTTTACTGAAAATACTACTATATCTTCTTGTGCTTTGTTTATGTTCTGTCTCTACTGGGAAACACTTTTGTAATGTTTTAATTTAAAAAATGTTTTAATGTTGTAATTTACACTGACCACTGTCTTCACAGTCCAAAATATATTGTAGTATTTAATTTGGCTGTGCCTGACTTGTTTGTAAGCAGTGCGCTCGTTCCTCCGTTGATTGACACCTTCCTGTTTAAATCACAGTTAATCTCTTTTGAGGCCTGTTTGGTTATTGTGTTTTTATTTTTTGGGTTTCTCACTATGCAGTCTCTCACTCTCACTGTTCTGTCCTATGATAGATATGTAGCTATATGCTTTCCACTGAGATACAATGAGATTGTGGTGTTGGAGATTCAATGTTGGTGATCACAACTATATCATGGATTTTTGCAGGACTGGCCAATCTCATAGCTGTGGTTTTTCTCAGCAGACTGTCATTCTGCAAATCCATTGTGATAAACAGTTATTTCTGTGATCATGGACCCATATTCAGGTTGGCATGCAATGATAACACTCCAAATTATGTGATTAGTTGGACACATCCTGTTGTGATTCTCTGGTTTCCAGTACTTTTTATCATTGGGACCTACATTTGTATAGCCAGAGCGTTATTAAAAATCGCAGTGGCCTCAGAGCGCCTCAAAGCCATGAAAACCTGCACCTCTCATTTGATCTTGGTGAGTGTGTTTTATCTTCCAATATGTGTAACCTATGCAATGGGTTCCGTCATTCACCAGAACGCCTGGATTATTAATACGTCTCTGGCATCAGTCTTGCTGCCTCTGCTGAATCCAATCATTTACTCACTGAAGACAGAAGAATTCACAGAATCCATTAAAAGGTTTTACAGAAAAAACAAGATGCACACCACTGTAAGGAATACATGCATAAATGTTTGAATCACAAATGACTGACTGGCAAGTTTTAATATGTCATGTTTTCTGAACCACTACTCAACAGACAACTGTAAGCAACTTGAAGCACCAATTGTAGCCTGGTATGATTAAATTCTCTGTGTAGCAACCACTTGAGAATTTGCCACTACACAACCCTGTCATCTGGTGGTAGGAAGGAGGATGCACACAACACAAAAGTACGCTCAAACGTTACAATCTATGAACGAGAGCGATATTATGTACATGTAGGCTTAGGCTATAACGTTAAACTTCTGCTAGAATCACAAAGTTGTAAATAAACGTAAGCTGGATGCGATTGCTTGAAAAGTAAGGGAGAGTAAATTGAGAATATAGCAATGAGTAGGCTATCATTCAGATGATTTAAGTCTGAATAAAATATCAAAGTTAGTTTCTGAACTTAATTTGCTGCCAGCTAGAATCTGTTGCCTGAAACAGATTTCAATTCCAGCTCGCACCGCTGGGAGAAAAAGATCCGACTCGGGTAGTTCCGAGTATACAGAGCTGCATCTGCAGACTCCAAGCTGCATTCCAATCCCTTATTTTTACTCCTTGCATCCTCTCCTCACGTCCTTTCCTCGCTCATTAGCTCCACCCAGTGGAGGGCATAAGGAAAAGATCCAAGGATCACATACGAGAACACAGCAACTGAGGCAATATGAATTAGGCAAATGGAACGTCCTTGCTCAGTCGAGCGTCAGCTGAAGCGACGTCAATTACTAATGACGTGTTGCACAGCTGTATCACCTGTCAAAAAAAAAAAAAAAAGAAAGCCGTATCACCTGTCAGTGGCCATGAAGGCTAACAGATTATTCTGTAGCCTATTGTATTTTTATCTGTGAGCTTGTTTTTGCATGCAAAATGGAATATGCTATTGTTTTTCCCATGTAATTTGACAGATGTGAAAATTACATGGGAAATATGGATTTTGTCTCACAATTACAGTTGTTTGTGTTTGACGTACAGTGTCCCATTAACACATCCACAACAAATGGCTATTTGTCACTGTGTGAATAAAGATCACACGAAGCATAATTAAAATTGAAAGTAGGCAACATCTATATTCCACACGCTCAATGGCCAATTCATCAATGGACTTGAATGCATGTTTGTTCGTTAAAATCGGAGTACATTACAAATGACACTTGAGTCATTTGGCTCCATATCATGCAGTCCCATCAGATCAGCTGCGGTATCCAATTATTAAAGAGCTTCCAGCCAATAACCCTGCTGATGCCGTTTAATTAATTAATCAAGCATGTATGATCTGATCATATTTAAGCGACAGATACTGATTTCAAAACTTAGATTGCGCACTTCAATAGGCTACTATACTGCTCTGCTACTGTACCCAATCAACATGTCTGCTATTAACCTAGCGATCGCCCTAAACGCATGGCACTGGCTTCAGCAGGAACGGCGGCGTTGCCGGTTCAGGAGATCGCGACTGCGTCGCGCTGTCCTGTTCCTAAGTGAGGTAAGAATCACGTATTCTCAACAGTAGTCATAAGACAGTGCTCTTGATCAAACATGGACATTGATGAGCATGAAGCTCAACAGTGGGTGGAGTAGAATTCACCTGGATAAATATACAGCAAAGTTATGTCATGCACACATAGTAATAGCATGTTCCATAACACCACACATTTATCTACATGTAGGACTACAAATTGTACATTTGGCTACTGTGGTTTGGTGTTAATCAATCAACTTGTGTGAACTGTAGGTTGCATGTACACACTTCATGTTTTTAATTTAATTATTTTTTAGGTTGACGATCCAACAGCTGGGCATGCCCAAGTAAATGCCACTGTGCCAGTGCTCCAGCTTTACTTTTGTAAATCTGGAAACAGCAACTGAAATCATGTCGGGTTCACCAAATTGTAAATCTCCTCGCAGCTAGACCAATGAGGGAATAGCTCGGAGCGAAGGTTTAAGCGTGATGTATTCCGCTATTGCTGTGGGAAAAGGGAAAAGTTATGAAAGTTAATAAAGAAATATTAATGTTCTTGCAACCGGGTGAGACTGCTCTTTAGATTCACGGGATCAGCTAATAAGGGACCACGTATCAAGTCTGGTCTATGCTGACCCCAGTTTATCCAAAAGACAGCCTGTGTGCATTACATTAAATCATCAGCCACCAACGCTGATTCTGTACTCCATTATAATTAAATTTAATTTGGTATGTAAAATCTCCACTTGATTTGCTAAAGGATTCCCATACTTTTAAGACGGTTCTCTGAACTGGATCTGCCGGTTCCACCGCGCATTACATTCAGCCGTTATGTACACGACTCACAGCTGGCTAGATATCTGCGGTTATCTCAGAGGTTGCGGAAGAAGCCACTTTGTGAGGTATATTCTATGGTTAAGACTCAGGGACTGACGAAAGGAATATTGGCAACCACCGTTCTCAACATGTATAACCGCCAGGCGGAGGTGATCTACTTTAAGACATATGGGTGCAATACTCCGTGATACATTAAGCTTAAATAGTCAACCTCCCTAGACCAGCTGAGGGGGTAACCAAGACTGAGGAAATGAATCAACCCATTACCGGTGAACAGAGATAGTATGTAAATTTTCAGAGAAACCACACAGAAAGCAGTGCATGTTTGATTTTCACCGGGTTGGGGAAGAAAATATTGAAAAATTGCTGTTACATCTATCTGACAATAAACCTCCAGGCATAGACAATCTAGACTGTAAATTGCTCAGGATCACAGCCAAATATATCTCCAAGCCATTATGCGATATATTTAATAAGTGTCTAAAGTATGGTGTGTGCCCTGATATTTGGAAAGAAGCCAAGGTCATTCCGCTGCCTAAGGACAAAAGAACCACCTTTGCTGGTCCCAACAGTCGTCCTATAAGTCTTCTTCCAGTACTGAGTAAGATGCTAGAAAAAATTGTATATGCTCAAATCCAAAACTATCTTTCAAGTAATGGTCTGATTACAAGCTACCAACATGCATATAGAGAAGGGCATTCCACAAGCACAGCACTTGCACAAATGACTGACGAATGGCTAAAAAGCATGGATGACAGAAGGCTGGTAGGGGTGGTAATGTTAGATTTTAGCGCTGCTTTTGATGTTATTGATCATTGTTTGTTGCTTGGAAAACTCAAATGCTATGGTTTTAGTTCTGCTGCTCTGTCCTGGATAGAGAGTTGCCTGTCAAAGAGAAGGCAGAGAGTATTTTTCAATGGAAGCTTTTCAGATAGTAAAGAGTTGCAGTGCGGGGTTCCTCAAGGAAGTTCCTTAGGTCCTCTGTTATTTTCTATATTCACAAATGACCTTCCATTAGTATTAAATAAATCCAGAGTGGTCATGTATGCAGATGATTCCACAATGTACAGTACAGCTTCTACACATTGCGAGTTAAATGATATACTCAACGCTGAGTTTAAAGCAGTAGTGGATTGGGTCGATAAGAATAAACTAGTGCTGAACGTTGATAAAACGAAATGCATGGTGTTTGGATCAAGACATATGTTAGAAAGTGATCCTCAACTGAGCTTATCACTTGCCGGGAATACAGTGGAACAAGTAAAAGAGGCTAAGTTGCTGGGCATTATACTGGACTCTAAACTAAAGTGGACTAAATACATTGATAATATAGTAACTAAAATGGGAAGAAGCATTTCTGTAACAAGGAAATGTTCCAAGTATATAACATCAAACATCCTGAAAGAAGTGATCCAAGCGCTAGTCTTGTCACACCTTGAGTACTGCCCAGTCATTTGGTCATCTGCTACAAAGAAAGATGTGCAGAAATTGCAAACAGCGCAAAATAAGGCTGCCAGACTGGCTCTACATTGTTCGAGGTACACAAGTGTTGTAGAAATGCATAGAAATCTTTCATGGCTTCCTGTTGAGAACAGATTACATTCCCGTCTGCTTATTTTTTTCAGAAATGTTTTAATTGACAAAAAAACACAGTATTTCTCTGACCAGGTAGTATATATAAGAAATGAACATAACCACATGACTAGACAAGCCAGTTCAGGATATCTTGCTGTACACAGACACAGAACAAATCTCCTCAAATCTTCTGTAATCTATAGAGCTATCACAGGATGGAACTCACTGCCTAATAATATCACTAATATAAACACAAAACCCACTTTCAAGAAGAAATTAAAAGAACACTTAATGCAAACAAGTCTGCACTGACCCCTAGAGGCTCAAAGTATTATTTGGATAGTATGTAAGGTAACTTATATATATACTTCTTTTTACTACTTCTTTTGCTTTTGTTTGTTTGTTTGTTTGTTAGTTTTTTGTTGTTGTTGTTAATTTTAATTTTATTTTATGATGTTAGAATGACAATATCTGTATTGTGAATGCAATTATAAGAACTATGTTCTATGAATGTAACCACACAACTGTTTTGTTGATATGTCTTTTTCTGTCGGACCCCAGGAAGACTAGCTTTTGTCATAGCAAAAGCTAATGGGGATCCTAAAAACAATAAACAATAAACAATAAACACAAATCAGGTTTCACTCATTTATTACCAGGTAGGTTATTTACTTAAATCATCAATTCACAGTTACAGATAAAACAGCCAAAATTCAAATATAGTACAGAAGAACAATACTTTGTCATACCTGGCAATCGCTACACACAATGACCTGAGGTTAGATGTGTGGGAAAGTCTGAATACAGCTTCCCCAATGGCTTTGTTTCCTCTGATTAAATACCCAAATTCTGTGTTTGATCTGGCTGCCGATGGTCGTAAAACCATAAACTGGCCATAAATAGCTAAATAGGATTTTTAGTCCCCCCTTCAAGGAGGTTTCCCAGAGAGATTTCCTGAGAGGAATTTCCACAACGGCAGCTTACGCCGGTGTTATGAAATATACATTCCATCCATTTTGAACATTTAGGACATGTAGACCATTGCACCACCCACACCGAGACCATCACAACGATATCAAACATGAGTAGGTCTAAGTTTGTGTTGCCATGAGAATCCCATCTCTGCATAGTTTTCCAGATGTGATTTATATTAATGCCACAAAGATCCCAGAATTCCTGTTGAGAATATTACATTACACCCTAGTTGTCCCTGTTAAGTCAGGTACGTTAACTGGGTGTATATGATAATGTAACACTCTAAGACTGAACAATACATGATTATTCCTCCGGAAAAAGGAATAATAATGTATTTTCCAGTGCCCAGACTAGCACCAGTGTATACTGTACAATATAACAAAACTATTAATCACATCTGTATGTTTTTAGGCTTTTTTTGAGGACAAAAGCCATCTGTACAGTCATGTTGTGTTGTGTGTGATATGTTTTAAGGAAAGGGATGTGGCCTGGCCTGGTTACGCCAGATGGTGGCGCTGTGACACTGTCCATGTACTTGTTTTTACAACAGTCCAAGCGTTACTTCCAGAATCATGAGGTCCTGGAACATTCTTTGATGTCATAAACCTCAGGCCAGATGGTCCCAGTAGACTTTCCCGTCATTGAAGTTCTGGTTTATAACGTCCCAGAGTCGTCACAGGCTTCCAGCCCCCGGTGCTGTGTGTTCAGGTGCCCTGGGATCTCAATTCCAGTCTTTAATGGGGACCAGGACCTCATAGTGGACTACCGTCTGAGCCCTGGCTCCATGGAAGCATTGATAATGCTACTGCTGCAAGGGGAAACGTTGGCTGGGCACACCATTTAAGGGTCCAGGAGGTGCCTGCTCTTCAAGGCTCTGGAGGTGGACCACACCTCTGTACCCACGGTCATCACCGCATGTGCCGTGCTCCATAACATCTGCCTGACAAAGCGGGACATCCTTGAGGCCGTCGAGGATGTTGGTGATATTGGTGTGGCTCCATCACGTCCAGTGAGGGGGGAACAAAGCAGACATGGCCGGCGAGACCGACTGGCGGGGCAACCGTCTGCTCCAAATGTGTGTCCAGTAGCACTGAATGAACATGATTATATGTAATTTGGCAATTGTTTGAAATATTAAATATACAGGAGAGCTTTTTGTTAGTGTCTCCGTTTCTTGTTATGTTTGTATATTCTCCCTTGCAGCCCCTCTTTCTGTCTATAGTGTTAATCCACATGTTGTATTTGTGTGACCGCCACAAATCCAGGAAGAGATGAGCCAGTTCTCATCAGCCACATGTGCCAGGTTTTCTGCAACACATGAGTCCATCAGGACAGGAGGATCAATAGATGGCCTCCCCCCGATGGCCTCATGCATTGCATTAAACCATGGCCACGTGGCTGCTGTGGCCTCTCCCCTGTCTGTCCCGTCCCTGTAGCAGGGCATCTGAGTGCCTACAAGGAAAGATGCAAGGGTGAAGGTGAGCCGTAAGTCTATTGCACAGGCATAATTTTCTTTCAGTATGCAAGAGAAACTACAAATTTGCAAAGGAAAAACATCATAAATTGAACCTCACCTTATATTTTCGCTTCAGGTTGTCCCATTTCTTTGCAATTTGGGTGGGGCTCACCTGGCCCTGTAGGCCCATCTGTATAAGAATTTCACTGAGGAAAACAACACATTTTACCATACCATATCCAAGTGCCCTACAACAATTGCTGCCATGCCATAACATGTTCATGTGTTGTCCATTTACAGGGGCAGGCATGCCTCTTGCTATCACACTTACATTAGGGATATCAGAAGTTATCATTTGCATAAAATCAACTACTTCAACACAAGACATGAATCATGGTGCAGAGGAGTGATTCTGTCAACATTAGCCTATGATATGGAGAAAGAAGGTTGCAAGTGAAGCATCAGTGCCCTGTAAATAAAGACTAACCCCACCCTCAGTCTCACAATGATCTTCACATGACAAAACTGTAACTACAATGACAAAGCAATCACGGGTTTATTAAGAGCAGCCTAATAAGTAAGGGGATACCCACATGTAACTTATGAATATCTTACGGTGATTTCATACATTGGGAACACCAAGTCACATGCTAAATATAAGTATAGGCAAGCGTATACAATATGGACAGTGACGTGGTCCTGCAAGAAAATAAGAAATAAACACTTTTTTGGCTTATTGCCAAGGCTTCTGTATAACATATTTTAGTTACACATCACATCACACATTATAGAATTTTCACACCACAGCCGAATGAGGCTGAAGGTGCTCTCATCTGTCCCTGTAAACAAACCTGTAAAAGTAAAAGCCAGCTAGTAATGTCTGTGTATAGCCACACATATGTGTATAAATCACAACGGCATGTGTCAAGGGGCTTTGCAAGCCCATATTTCAGACATGACATATGTAAGTACATGATGCAAAAAAGTAGGCTATCCTAATAAGGTAGCCTAAAATTTATTTCATCGGTCAAAGACAGAAAATGCAGAAACATAGACTGAAATGACATTATTATTTCTCAGTCATACAAGAGTGAGGAAGAACATATTTTGAACACAAGGCAGCTGTGTGTTCATGTTTCAGTTGTTGCACTGGAAAACGAGCAGCGACTGTAGAGCCTATTTCTCAGTTAGCCTACTTGCCGGGATGCATTCAACATTGTGAATATAGGCTAAACGTGACATAGCCTATTGCATAGCCTACATATATAGGGAAACTTTATACAGTTTTGAAAAGACATGGGTTCATTGAAGCTTGCGTTTCCTATGCAGTAACATTAGCTAACAAACAACTATATGTGTCATGGATCATGCCTTTCTTTCTTTATCTCCGCATTTTGTATTCCTTTTTTTCTTTTACCGGTAATCTATCGAATTGTTCTGTGTTCCGCTACGGGTTTTGCTTTCGTCTCTGTAATTAGTGAGTTCACCTGTCCTGCATTTCCGCTCACTACTTATACCCCGCTTTCTCCTTTTCTCATCGATTCCATGTTATTTCACGTAACATTCGAGCCGGTAAAAAGGTATAGGAAGTTGTGCTGCTATCGACCGCTTTGCTTCTCAATGCGGGACTTGTTAGCAGTACAATTTAGAAAAAGCCAAGTGATCTTTTTCGCTCTAATCTCAGAGCTTAGGTTTTTCGTTTCTTTGTTTTCTACTCATACCTACGAGTGCTCTCACCCTAAGTCTTCGGGGTCTTTTGAGTTTTCTCTTTTCTTTCTGTTTGTTCGCTCCACAAACGGAAGTTAGATAAGCGTGACTGCTTATTTCTTTTGTTTTGCTCGGATATCGACTTTTTATCGCGAGGTTAGTTGTGTTCTCCTTATTTTCCCCCTTTCCACTACGGATTATTGTCCGTTTCAGCGGTGTTAATTGGAACACTTTAAGATTCCTTATCTGTCGCACCTGGACCTCCAATATTTCTTCCGTGTCTCTGGCATAGAGAACCCCTACAATATGGGACCAAAAAACGACCGAAATGTTAGGCTTAGAAGCTGAACTATAATGTTTGTTGTCTCTTTTTTCATGAATAAACTTGCCTTTCGTTTGTCCGAAAGAACGAGTGACATTATAAATTAAAGTGCTTTATAAAATACATAGAAAGAAACGGTAAGCACATACATTTGTGTAGGAGTGGTCCCGTCATGTTTTTAAACCGTGGCAGATGTTGTAGTTGTGGATCAAACACGTCACGCGTTCTGAGTAAAGACTTCCGCAAAGGCTGCACTCGTGTTTCCTCACTGAAGGATTCCCCGGGAGCCTCCTCTTTCCCCACTCCTTGGTGGAGCATTTAGCGGTTTGGAATGTCCGTAACTACTTAGTGCAGATAGTCTATTTTGTCGCGCCTGCGAGACAGTTTTACGCAACTGAGACACGCGTTGCTCCTGCAGCCAAACTATTAGTGGAAAACCCAAACGCGGTATTTTAACTTTATTGGTAGACCATTCGCGACGATTTCTGACCAATGCGTAGTTTCTAAGTGTCACTATCTTTCCGTAGCAAGTCCATTTAACAAGCACTCCCCACCCAGCCTATACCTACCCATGCGTGACATAGTGGGCAATAGCGTCTATGTTGGGAGTTCATAAATATATGTATTCATCATATCATATCAGAATTCCGTCCAGCAACCAGATAAACCCACCAATAGCCCGACCGTATGCAAATACAGCGGTGCAAATCGCTGCTCAATCAATACCGACATAAACAAGTGAAATCATACAATGCCATTCTACTATCAATATCTGCTATTAAATATGGAATTCGTGTGCAATCCTCCCGTGGATTTAAGCGTAGATATGTCCCTTTCAAGATTCCGTGGTCATTTATTGTCTTGGACAATCCGTTTGAAAAATACACAGCGCATTGGAACACTATTAGACAAACGAAACTATCTCTGCGTAACTCCCCCTCCCTGATTGCACGGCTGTGACGCGTGCAATTTTATTCTGGTTTGATCGACAATTGTTTTATCCAATAGAAGGCACGACAAGCTTCCCAAAAGTAATTTACATGTGTAAATGAAAGCTTGGATTAACTATTTAAGGGCGAGCGTAACTGCAATACTTGTTATATCACGACAATTTTACGCTGGCATGCGCAGATGACGCATTTGGTTTGACTATGACGCATAGGTATTACGATATAAAACTGCGCGCAACTTTGATGTGACTTTTTAGTAGTTTTCCCCGTAGTCGGTCAGAAGAGGACAACAACAGAGATTCTTCTAATCCCTGTAGCATAGATTCTGTGGAAGAGGTGCCTATCAATATGGGGAAGATATCCTCCTCGACATGTAAGTATTACTGCTTGTAATATTTTGATTATATACATGCGTTTTTCCACTGCGTGCTATATAGTCGTTATTTTTGTATTTGCATCGGTCGTAATAGACCACTGTTAGCCTGCTAATAATGCTGAACATATTTGAAAACACACTTTTTCAGACTCCACCTTGAATAACTACATGTATAAGGCAAATAATATAGTACGTTCTTTCCGTTTATTTTTTATTTTCTATTTGGTTTAGCTATCGGATCGCTTAGAATGTATAGCTGACTGTATTGTGTTGAGTACTACTACCGATAGCTTCTACGTTGTGATAAAGTAGCGCTTTCGTGACTTAGCTTCGTTCAATATGCATTTATTGTACGTCGCTTTGGATAAACGCGTCTGCCAAATAACTGCAATGTATTGATATTGTGTTCGTGCCGTTCCCGTAGTGGCTCGTGGTGGCCTGCTTTGTTAGAATTCATAGCATTCACAATGACATAGAGTATTTTAGCGCTGTTCTGTTTGGTTGCTCAGTCGTACGTTATAAACTCCTCAAAAAATGATCGGAAACCTTATTTCGGTCGATTATTCCTCCCCTTTAATAATACCAATTGGTATTGTATTTTGTATCGTTGGAAAGCCTGATTAGTCACCTTTACAACGAGGTACAACTTGTAAGGATCATGCATTCGTGGAATGAGCAACACAGCTAACCGTGTGGGTAGCGGCCCAAAAAAATGTGCCAAAATCCCCTGCTATATTCTTCTGTTGGTATTCACTCTCGTTTTGAGTTGCTTGGTGGACTGGATGATTGCACTCTCCCACAGTAATAAGGAAATAACAACACATATTGGCCATTTTTACACTTTATTCATTTTACACTGTCAGGGACCTCAGTAGCGTGTGGAAGATCCATACGCAGCCACAACAGCTTGGCACCTCCTCCTCATGCTGGTCACACACCTGTGACTGGCATACACCTGCCAGCACTTGAAGCTCAACACGAGAGTGAATACCAACAGAAGAATATTGCAGGGGATTTTGGCACATTTTTTTGGGCCGCTACCCACACGGTTAGCTGTGTTGCTCATTCCACGAATGCATGATCCTTACAAGTTGTACCTCGTTGTAAAGGTGACTAATCAGGCTTTCCAACGATATAAAAGACAATACCAATTGGTATTAGTAAAGGGGAGGAATAATCGACCGAAATAACGTTTCCAAACTTTTTTTAGGAGTTTATTTTATGCCTCGATTTGCCGTGAAGCTAGAACATTGGTAGTGTTTTCCGATATTCTTTTATTGTATTGTAATTTCTTTGTGCATAATGTACTCTATGGGGTATTAGTATATCCATGGGTGATGCTTTTCACTTAGGGAATGGAAAATATGTATTCAAATGTACTGTGTCCAGATGTGTGCAAGATGAATGTAAAAAAAAAATAAAAAAAAATAAGCAACAGTTGTGAAACACTACAGAGTAATGCCATCCTAGAGCATGCAACAAAATATAACATAATGTAGCATACAGAAGAAAGTGTTTACTGAAGTACAAGAGTGAATGATTGCATATTTAGCTGTGTGTACCACAGTGTTATAATGCTTCTGCATTATGTAATTTGTTCCTATAACATGCTTGACCCTCCACCTCTGCCACTCCAGCAGTGCCCTCTACTGTTCAGAGTGAAGCCACTGCAGGACCAGATCCTTACAGCAAACTGAAGACCGTGCCATTGATGAGTGCATATTGGCCACGAAGGCACGGCACAGGATGAAGCAGTATATGAAGGATAATGGTGAAAAAATGGCACACTTGGCATCAAACACTGAACTGAAACTGTGCAATATCAATGTTTTCATCCATTAAGTGATCGTAAGGTAAAATGTATATGCTTTATAAAGGACAAAAGGCTTTTTAATAATTTCTCGGAGAGGTTTTGGGTAGGTTATTGGACACCTAGATATCCACCCCCCTGTACTGATCCAAAATAATTCCCACATGAAAATGATAAAAAGGTGAGTTAAATGAGTCAAAACGGTTGATTTGCACTGAAATGTATGATTAGTTTAAGATTTACAGCTATTCACATTTTAGCCAATTTGGATAGGTTTGGAGACCCTGGGTACATCAGGCTACACTGCTTACATTTCGTGTCATAGATCTTTAGTAGTTCTGTATATCACCCTGCGATTATTGAATGCTTGTGGACAAGGAGTTTATGATCCAGGAAATGTGTAGTTTTACCTGTTTCACTTATGTACCTCTCAGTATTTTGAAGAAATATATATTTTGTAGCATTTTTAGCAAAGTTTTGCTTGCATTTCCGGCACTTTATTTTGACCTTAAATTATGAAAATAAACAAATCTAAGTTTGTACAAAAAATGGTACACCGGTTTTGTTTCATTTAAGCCATTTACCAAGTTTATGTGATGCTCACACCTGGAGTTATAAAGCCTTAAACAGAGTACCCCCATGATTTACCAAATATGCCATCTGCACTAAGGGGTTAAAGATGGTGGACCTCGATCAATTTCTTGGTCAGACGAGGACGGAGGAGAGAAGGACGGCTAAAATAAGGGATTGGAATGCAGCCCATGACACGACCTCCAAGACACGCCCCTCCATACAAGACACGCCCCTTCATATATATATCTAAGTAACGGTAAGGAAAGCGCCGATCACTACCCAGCAATATCACATTTATCAGCACAATTTTGACTTAGAATACAGAATACATGCTTCATAGCAGACGACAATGCTATGTACAGTAGCTATATGAATGTATTGATTTGACAGTATGTGTAGTCCCATGGGATCAAACACACAACCTTCAGTTGTTAGCACAATACTTTACCAACTGAGCCATAAGACTAATGTTCAAGCTCACCCATACATACACAAAGGTGAAATAGTAACATTCATGCCACAGTCCTGGTCCCAAGTGAGGCTCTGGATGGATACAAGAAAACAAGAAACACAAAATCAATCATTGCCATTGCGTCATGCAGCATTCATGTCACATGAGCATTTCTGTTGTGTTCTGTTCCCTTGGTGTACTGGTCTGTGTCAAAACTCCGGGATATAAGAACCACAGTGCACACTTTGACTCACCAGTCTTTTGATCTATCATCAAGTTCAAGGACATACTCTTCATCTACTAAAATAGAAATATTTAAAGAGATTGGTTAATAGAAAAAGTGTTCTTCTTTATGAGAGATAGATACACTGACAACATTTTTGGTCTGTGCCGTTTGCCAAAAGTTATTGGTAAGTATTACCTACATGTTCATGTATTCTTTCATAATTTATTAATTTACCGAATGCATTCCATTAATTTATTTCAAAAAGCTGCAATTTTCTGCTTAGCTTTATATGCAAAGTAATTATTCTAGTTATCGAATGTTAAATCATTTTAAAATAAGTCATTTTTCAGCATATTAAAAAAAGCATCTTTAAGAAAATATAGATTTATATTTTAAACAACATATTACAGCAAACACCTTGAGAATTATCTTCCAAATATTTCCCTTTTTTAAAGATTTCTGAGAGAAAATGTGCAATATGTCATATACAATTTATTGATATTGGTCATCGTTTAACTCTCTTTGGTTTCATCTTTCTGAATGCATCTACAACCGCCAGGTGTCATCTATGA
The DNA here is from genome assembly GCA_022702515.1 of Ilyophis sp. 1 JC-2022. NCBI lineage: Eukaryota > Metazoa > Chordata > Actinopteri > Anguilliformes > Synaphobranchidae > Ilyophis > Ilyophis sp. 1 JC-2022. The sequence continues at coordinate 87,685,023 of CM040401.1, forward strand.
TGAATCCATCAGCCCTTTACAGTCATACTAAAAGGTAAAGTAACAGAAAAACATGAGCATGGAATGAGTATGTAACATGATATACAGTGTATGTATTCTGTGATGTTACATAAGTGTTCACTGAAAGTTTGAAAAAGTAGAATTTATAAAACAAATAAATCAGTCACAAATTAATGGTTTGAGTGAAGCCTTGGAATTCTGTCTTTTGGGTACTGTTTGAGGCATAAAGATGCACATGCTCCATTATTTAATAATGAATAATAATTACAGAATGAATCTGAGCTTGTGTGGTTTCTGTAGCTAAATACTTGACTAACTATCCTTTGCTAACTTTGAAGAATGTGAGGCATTCATTACTGAAGGTTAACCTATTTTTTTTATTTTCAGATCCTAAAAAAACTGTTTTTTTAAAAGGGTGAGAAACAAAGAGGAGCAAGCAAACCTGCAATGGGCCCCCTAAATTTAACCTTTATAAACACCAATATTGTGCATCCTGAGTTCTTTTTCATAAGTGGTTTTACCGGTATTCCCCACACAAAATACTACTATGTCTTCTTGTGCTTTGTTTATGCTCTGTCTCTACTGGGAAACACTTTTGTCATGTTTCTGATTTACACTGATCACTGTCTTCACAGTCCAAAATACATTGTAGTGTTTAATTTGGCTGTGTCAGACTTGGGTGTAAGCACTGCGCTCGTTCCTCAATTGATTGACACCTTCCTGTTTAAATCACAGTTAATCTCTTTTGAGGCCTGTTTGACTAACCTTTTTTTTGTTGTTGCGTTTCTCAAGATGCAGTCTTTCACTCTCACTGTTCTGTCCTATGATAGATATGTTGCTATATGCTTTCCACTGAGATACAATGAGATTGTGACAAATAAATCAATGTTGGTGATCACAACTATAGCATGGATTTTTGCAGGACTGGCCAATCTCATAGCTGTGGTTTTTCTCAGCAGATTGTCATTCTGCAAATCCATTGTGATTAACAGTTACTTCTGTGATCATGGACCCATATTCAGGTTGGCGTGCAATGACAACACTCCAAATTACGTGATTAGTTGGACATATCCTGTTTTGATTCTCTGTTTTCCAGTACTTTTTATTACAGTTACATACATTTGCATAGGCAGGGCATTATTAACAATTGCATCAGCCTCAGAGCGCCTCAAAGCCATGAAAACCTGCACATCTCATTTGATCTTGGTGGGCATCTTTTATCTTCCTATAATCATCACTGCAGGAATGGGCTCCGCTGTTCACCAGAATGCCTGGATTATTAGTAGGACTCTGGCAACCCTCTTGCCGCCTATGCTGAATCCAATCATTTACTCCCTCAACACAGAAGAATTCACAGAATCTATTAGAAAGCTTTACAGAAGAAACAAGATACATACCACTGTTAGGAATAAATGAATAAATGTTTTAAACACAAATCACTGACTGGCAAGTTTAACTCTTATAATTTTTTGAACCCTCCACTCAACTGTCAACTGTAAGTGTAATTTGCAAATTAAACACAACGAATGGGATTGCAGTGATAGATTTGGCCTTCAAAAAGTACACTTTTTCATAAAATTGTTAAGATTTAGCAAACATATCTGAGGCACTTTTTTTGAAGAGCAGTTCAAAAGCATGAACTAAATCTGGGCGACAATACTAAGAATACACTTTTGACTGTGTAACACCCTGCAGATGTTAACTGCTCAGGCCAGGGTACTTCATTCTGTTTTTAGATGGTTGCAGGGTTGCTGGTTTTAATTTAGATCTAAGAAACCTAGTGAGGTGATGCATCTGTGAAATAAACTGCTTTAATTGATCTATTAATTGAGTTACATTGAAATCCAGCAGACAATTGTCTCTCTCTAGGACCAGTTAAGGATCCCTAGTCATTGGTGTGTTAGAGTTAAAATGCTAATATATATATATATATACTGCTCAAAAAAATTAAGGGAACACTTAATCAACACAGTATAACACCAATTCAATTAAACTTCTGGGATATCGATTTGTCCAGTTAGGAAGCGTAAACGATTGTGAATCAATTTCACCTGCTTTTGTGCAAATTAAAGTGACAACAGATGGACAGGAGAGGCAACAGAAGACAACCCCCAATAAGTAAATGGTTTTGCAGGTGGTGGCCACAGACCATTTCTCTCTGCTTATCCTTCCTGACTGATTTTTCTCTGTAGTTTTGCATTTTGCTAGTGCCCTTGTCACTACTGGTAGCATGAGGCGGTACCTGCAGCCCATTCAGTTTGCACAGGTAGTCCAGCTCTTCCATGATGGCACATACATCCATCCATGGTGTCTCCCAGCACAGTCTCAAGAGTGCAGCTCGATTGGCATTTGCCAGAGAACACCAGAATTGGCAGGTTCGCCATTGGCGCCCTGTTCTCTTCACATATTAAAGCAGGTTCACACTGAGCACATGTGACAGACGTGAAAGAGTCTGGAGACGCCGTGGCGAAAGTTATGCTGCCTGCAACATCATCCAGCATGACCGGTTTGGTTTAATTGACTTGGTGTTATACTGTGATGATTAAGTGTTCCCTTAATTTTTTGAGCAGTGTATATATATATATATATATATATATATATATATAAAAATCCATCATTCATAATTACACTAACACTATATTTCAGAAGGGAGGGGGCCTGGACTGGTGACCTGGAATTGGCCACAGCCCCTCTGTGGGACGTAAATCTTGTTGTGTGAATTCACTTACATTCTGCAGAATAAAGAACACTGATTAATTACAGTTGCTGCCTCCTATCTTTTTCTAAACACTGCAGGTGCCCTATCTTACACCCGGTGCTAAGCGGCGCTAACCCAAACGCAAGTGTCTTTGCTATTTTACACCCGGTGCATGGTTCAAGCAGAAAGAGCTTGCGCTAATACCACCACAAACCTGGTCTAAAGTCATGTTGCAGTTGTTTACATGTTATTTTAACGGTGCATAGAAGTGTGTCTACATAGGCGTGTGCACAATGCACGTACACCCTCCTGTCTGTTACACACAGGGGCACACACAAGCATGACTAAAAATATCAAGATTACAATGTGAAATATTATTATTGTGTAGGCTAAAAATAAAAAATTGCATAATAATGAAAGGGTCCATAGGTCAAAGACGACATAGCTATTTGTCCCTCAGCGAAGGGGAATGCCAAATTAAAATGCTTTCAGCCCACTTCATCAACATCCAGGCGATGTGCGATGGTACGTGGAAGGTTACATGTATAGGCTATAGACTATTCATAATTATCCTGGGTCAAGTTATGACTTAGCCTATATTTGCCAATAATTCCTGTAATCTTCTGGGGGGACAATCTTCTGTTACGGGACAATGGCTATCCATTAAAAATGGCTTTTCATTTGCTGATAACACCTATATCAAGACTAATGCGCAAATTGTCATTTACACATAATGCATGAATTGTCATTCAAAAGAAAACCTGGGCACTGCAATAGACGGACATTTGAGTTCTGAAAATGCGCTTCAGATGTCATTACAATACAGCTCTCTAGGCCTACAGCCTTTAAGTAAATAGAATGGTTTTGACTGAAAAAATTGAGTCGGGACGCAGCTAGACGGCTTAATCGCCTTCGCCAGGGTAGCGAGACAGTGGCAGAGTTCGCCATAAGCTCCCCTGATGATGTCATTCTCGGATGCGTTAGATGAGTCTGTTCAAGATGCGTTAACCATTCTAGAACATTCCAATTCACTGGATGCGTTAGTATCTGCCGCTATTCGGATCAAAAATCGTCTTAAACCGGGATCGTTTAAGTCTGAGAGAACAAAGTAAAAACTACTGGAGTCTTCTCTGTTCACGGAGTCTTCTCTCCCGGTAGTGAAAGACCCTGTGCATTGTACTGAGGAGCCCAGGCAGGTAGATGGGGTAGTGTGCCCATCTTCCAGTGACACCGCTTCTAAAATCGAGTGATGTCGTTACTGCAAAAGGAAGGGTCACGTTTTGAATCAGTGTACTAAGCTTAAGGGAAAAGGGGGGTCTTGCTAGAGGAACCGGGGCTTCTAGCGGGACTTCAGAGTACTACACCCCGAACTTTATTAGCAGTCGAGCTTTCTTGGGGAGAGCACTCCCTTCTGGTCGAGGCCTTTATAGATTCTGAGGCCGTGGAGTGTTTTATCGATGCCTTGTGGGCTAAAAAAAATTTAAATACCGGTCCAGTGCCTTGATCAGTCTCGATTGATTACCGGTCTCAACGGTCGCCAGTTGGGTTCAGGCTCCATTAAGGAGATTACTTCTATTCTCACCATGTCTACTCTTCAACACAGTCACGTTCAGAGCATTCAGTTCCTGTTAGTTGATTCCCCTGCTTACCCTCTTGTTTTGGGCCACACATGGTTAGTCAAACACAATCCCCATATTAAGTGGGGAGGGGATAAGGTAGTGATTCAGCAATGGGGGTCTGTGTGTACCGCTCAGGGTCATCTCACTCTTTTCAGAGTTTCAGAGGAACGAGTGGACATTTCCAATTCCGAGTCTGAGCTGGAGGAGGTTGCTTTTTCTCTAATCAGGAGGAGTCGGTCTCAGGTTCTGAGGCTGGTGACGAGAGTTTTGAGTGGGACTCCATGACTGACGAATATTCCAACTGGAGAGAGCTCTCTACTGAGCTTTTACTCGACCTCCGCAATGCATATAATTTGGTGTGCATGCAGGAGGGCGATGAATGGAAAACCACCTTCAACACGCATAGCGGCCACTACGAATACCAGGTCATGCCGTTCGGGCTCACTAGCGCCCCGTCTGTGTTTTAGGCATTGGTGAACGATGTTCTGCGGGAGATGCTGGAATAATTTGTTTTTGCTATATAAAAGAAATGTGCATTTTACGCGAGTACTGTGTCTTTTCTGGGTTTTATTGTTTCGGAGGGTAAGGTCCGCATGGTAAGATCCTGACAAGCTTTCTGCGGTACTGGACTGGCCCACTCCTCGTTCAGTCAAGCAGGTCCAACATTTTCTTGGTTTCGCTAATTTTTATAGGCGTTTTATTGGGAATTTTAGTGCACTTTCCGCTCATCTTACCACTCTTACCAAGAAAACAGCGACTGCGGGGTTGTGGAACCCTAAGACAGATTCCGCTTTTACTGAACTGAAAAGGAGGTTTATTTCGGAACCTATCCTGATAAATCCCAATCCCTCTCTCTTTTTTGTTATGGAGACAGTGGCACTGCCAAGGGGTGGCCAGGGGGGGCCAGGGCCACCCTGATAAAATCGCTGGCCCCCCCTCGCGGCTCGCGAGTCGCATATGCATAATATGCTTCCGAGTCTGAATAATATGCTTCTATCTGATATTTTACATTAGGTACTATTAATTTAAATCAATAATGTATATATTTTTATATACTACAACAACATAATAGAATTCCTGAAATCCCGGCTTTTGGTTTTGGTGTGCCACCCCAAGATTTTCAGTGGCCCCCCCTGGCCCCCCCTATGAAAAATTTCTGGGGGCGCCACTGTGTGGAGGTGGACACGTCTGAATTGGGAGCTGGTGCCATTTTGTCACAGCATTCTGCCATCGATCGCAAGATACATTCTTGTGCTTACTTCTCTCGTGCCCTCACTCCGGCCGAGAAAAATGACGCGGGGGATCGAGAATTGTTGGCTGTAAAATTAGCCCTAGAGGAATGGCCCCATTGGCTGGAGGGAGCCGAACACCCCTTCACAGTGTGGACAGACCACAAAAATTTAGAGCATGTCCAGTAGGCTAAAAGATGCAATTCCCGGCAGGCTCGCTAGGCGTTATTTTTTACTTGGTTTAACTTCTTGTTGACCTACCGCCCAGGGTCCAATAATGTTAAACTGGATGCTCTGTTGCGCATTTTTGACCAGTTCGCCCAGTTCTTCCGAGCCCATTGGGCCAGTGGCCCAGATCTTGACTCCCGTTTTATGGGATATTGAGATGGCAGTACAGAGAGCGTTGCATCTGGATCCAGGTCCAGGGGGAGGTCCTTCTAATTCCCTGTTTGTGCCTCCTGGGTTGAGGTTGCAGGTACTTCACTGGGGTCATACCTCTCAACTAGCTGCTCATCCTGGTGCCCACCGCACTAAGGATTTCCGTTCCAGACGGTTTTAGTAGCCTGGAATGAAGAAGGATGTGCGAGAGTTTGTTGCCGTCTGTTCGGTTTGCGCACGGAATAAAGGCTCCATCTTCCTTCCTCAGGACTGTTGCCCTTGCCCATACCTAGTCGACCTTGGAGCCACATAGCCTTGGATTTTATTACTGGATTGCCTGTATCTCAGGGCAACATGGCTATTCTCCTCGTAGTTGTTTTCGAAGGCGGCACATTTTTTTGCTCTTGCAAAATTGCCGTCTGCTCCGGAGACCACTCAGCTGGTAGTTAACCACGTCTTCCGGATTCAGGGATTGCCCCTTGACGTGGTATCTGACCGTGGCCCTCAATTTGTCGCTAAGTTCTGGCGCTCCTTTTGCGCGCAGTTAGGCACTTCCATTAGTCAGTCCTCCGGGATTCATCCACAGACTAACGGACAAAACTAAGTGTACCAATCAGACTCTGGAGATCACCCTTCGCTGTTTGGTGGCTTCTAATCTCACTTTATGGAGTCATTATCTTTCATGGGTGGAATATGCGCATAACACTTTGCGCAATACCTCCACGGGTCTTTCTCCGTTCCAGGCCCAGGTGGGTTATTTGCCTCCGCTTTTCCCTGAACTAGAAAGGAATGTGGAGGTGCCGTCTGCTGGTTTTTTTGTCCGGAAGTGCCGTGCGGTTTGGAAGCGAGTTCGGTCCTCACTTTTGCGAGCTTCCACTAACAGACATCATCGGTTAGCTCCCTCCTATCGGGTGGGTCAGCGAGTCTGGTTCTCTTTGCAAGATCTGCCGCTGCAGGTTGAGTCTCGCAAACTTGCTCCGTGTTACGTAGGACTGTTCAAGATAATCCGGAAGATTAACCCGGTGATGGTCCGTCTTCAACTGCCACGCTCTATGCGTATTCATCCGACCTTCCACGTATCACGGTTAAAACTGATGCTGATCAGTCCCTTGTCTCCTACGGAGAGACCACCTCCACCTCCTCGGATCGTGGAGGGAGTTTCGGGTTTGTACAATGTCCGGTTTGTACAATTAATATCTAAGTGAAGAGACGCTAGCCTGACCTCTTAATGGTACAAAGTTAAACATGACACATTTCTTCAAATTATAAAGCGAGATTACTTTACATTTTAATTTAAAAAAAGGTCCTGTGCAAAAGTTTGGGAACCCTGTCAGTTAGTACTTTGTATCTCCTCCAAAGGCAACTATAACAGCTTGCAAACGCTCCCTGTAACCAGCTAAGAGTCTTTCAATTCTTGCTTTTTTTCTTGGATTTTTCCCCATTTTGCAGAACACCTCTAGCTCAGAAATATTATTCAGCCTCCTTTCATGCATGGCATGTTTGAGATCTCTCACAGATTTTCAATAATATTCAAGTCTGGGGACTGTGGTGACCATTCCAAAACCTTCATCCGTCTTTCCTGGAGGTACTTCATGGTTGATTTTGAGGTATGCTTTGGATCATTGTCTTACTGGAATACCCAACCTCTCTTCAACTTCAATGTCTGGACTGATCTTTGAACATTATCCTCTAGAATTTATTGATATTTTGTGGAATCCATTCTTCCTTCCACCCGCACAATATTTCCTGTGCCCCCCGCTGCCACACAACCCCAAAGCATAATGGATCCACCTCCATGCTTAACAGTTGGCAAGGTGTTCTTTTCTACAAATGCTTCACCATTTTCTTCAAATATACCATCTTTGGTTGTGGCCAAAAAGTTAAATTTTGGCTTTGTCAGTCCAAAGCACATTGTTCCAAAATGCTTCAGGCTTCTGATGTTTTTTTTTTACATACTTCAGACACTTTAAGGCTTCGTTCTGGCAACTCTGTAGGTCTTTGTTGTTTAAAGTTTGTTGTATTGTTGTCCCTGTGAACAACTACACCTGCCTCTGCTACTTGTTTTTTGCAGCTCTGTTGCAGTGATGTGTGGGTTCTTCTGAGCATTTCTCACCAGGTCTCGGGCTATTCTACCAGAAATTGTTCTTGGTCTTCCAGATCTTGCCTTGACTTCAACTGTTCCATTTATCTTCCATTTTTTGATAATGTTTCTGACAGTGGAAATAGGTAGCTTGAAACGTTGAGGTTTTTTTTGCCTTCTTTTTGTTAGTGGAAGTAAACTATCTTGATTCTGACATCCTTGGTCAAGTGTTTAGAGGAACCCATGGTTGTTAACACCAGACAGAACAACCACCAGTCCCCTGGGATCCAACCCACAACATTTAGTTGTGAGCACAATACTTTACCAACTGAGTCATAGGAATACTGTTCAAACTCACACATACATACACAAAGCTGAAATATTAACATTCATGACGCAGCCCTGGCCCCAAGAGTGAGGCTCCGGATGAATACAAAAAATAAAAATATGAATAAACAAAAATGCAAAACAAGGAACACAAAGTCAATCATTGCTATTGCGTCATGTTGCATTAATTTCACATGTGCATTTCTGATGTGTTCTGTTCCCTTGGTGTACTGGTCTGTGTGAACACTCTGGTATATAAGAACCACAGTGTAAGCTTCTACTCACCACAGTCTTTTCCAACTGATCGATCATCAAGTTCAAGGACATGCTGTTCATCTACTAAAAGATAAATATTTAAAGACATTGGTTGATAGAAAAAGTGTTCTTCTATATGAAAGATAGATACTAACAACATTTTTTATCTGTGCAGTTTGCCTAAAGTTATTGGTAAGTATTAGCTACATTTTGATGTATTCCTTCAGAATTTATTAATTTACCTAATGCATTCCATTCAATTCTTTCAAAGAGCTGTAATTTTATGCTTCGCTTTAAGTGCATAGAAATTATTCTAATTTAAAATTTTATTTAATAATTTACTCTGGTTTAAAATAAGTAATAAAAGCACCTTGAATAAAATGTATATTTCATGCAACATATTGCATCGAACGCCTTGACAAAACACCTTCCAAACCTTTCTCTTTTTAAAAATATTTGAGAGAAAATGTTAAATTTGTCAGTGTATATACGATATTGGTCATCATTAATCTCTTTTTGGTTTCATCTTTCTGAGTGCATCCACAACCGTCAGGTGACATGATTAATCGATCAGCCCTTTAAACTAATACTAAAAGGTATAATAATAGAAAGGTAATACAAAGACATGGAACGAGTATGAAACATGATATACAGTATATGTGTTCCGTGATGTTACAAAAGTGTTCACTGAAAGTTTGAGAAAGTAGATTTTTTTGTTTTATAAATTCTGTCACAAATAAATGGTTTGAGTGAAGCCTTGGAATTCTGTCTTTTGGGTACTGTTTGAGGCATAATAATACACAAGCTCCATTATTTAATAATGAATAATAATTACATAATAAATCTGAGCTTGTGTGAGCTTGTAACTATCTTTTGTTAACTTGAATGTGAGGCATTCATTACTGAAGGTTAACCTATTTTTTTATTTTCAGATCCTAAAAAACCTGTTTTTTTTAAAGGGGTGAGAAACAAAGAGGAGCAAGCAAACCTGCAATGCCCCCCCCAAATTTAACCTTCTTTATAAACACCAATATTGTGCATCCTGAGTTCTTTTTCATAAGTGGTTTTTCCGGTATTCCCCACACAAAATACTATTATGTCTTCTTATGCTTTGTTTATGCTCTGTCTCTACTGGGAAACACTTTTGTCATGTTTCTGATTTACACTGACCACTGTCTTCACAGTCCAAAATACATTGTAGTGTTTAATTTGGCTTTGACTGACTTGTGTGTAAGCACTGCGATCGTTCCTCAGATGATTGACACCTTCCTGTTTAAATCACAGTTAATTGCTTTTGAGGCCTGCTTGACTAATATGTTTTTTGTTTTTGCGTTTCTCAAGATGCAGTCTTTCACTCTCACTCTTCTGTCCTATGATAGATATGTTGCAATATGCTTTCCACTGAGATACAATGAGATTGTGAGTCATAAGTCAATGTTGGTGATCACAACCATATCATGGATTGTTGCAGGACTGATCACACTCATAGTTGTGGTTTTTATCAGCAGACTGTCATTCTGCAAATCCATTGTGATAAACAGTTACTTCTGTGATCACAGACCCACATTCAGGTTGGCGTGCAATGACAACACTCCAGATTACGTGATTAGTTGGACAAATCCTGTTGTGATTCTCTGGTTTCCGGTACTTTTTATTACAGTTACATACATTTGCATAGGCAGGGCATTATTAAAAATCGCAGGAGCCTCAGAGCGCCTCAAAGCCATGAAAACCTGCACCTCTCATTTGATCTTGGTGGGCATGTTTTATCTTCCTATAATCGTCACTGCAAGAATAGACTCCGCCATTCACCCGAATGTCTGGATTATTAATAGGACTCTGGCAACCGTCTTGCCGCCTATGCTGAATCCAATCATTTACTCCCTCAACACAGAAGAATTCACAAAATCTATTAAAAAGCTTTACAGAAGAAACAAGATACACTCCACTGTAAGGTGAATAAATTAATAAATGTTTTAATCACAAATCACTGACTGGCAAGTTTACTATTATAATTTTTGAACCCTCCACTCAACTGTCAACTGTAAGTGTAATTAAACACAATGAATGGGAATACAGTGATAGGTTTGGCCTTCAAAAAGTACACTTTTTCATAAAATGGTTAAGATTTGCCAAACATATCTGAGGCACTCTTTTTGAATAGCAGTTCAAAAGCATTAACTAAATCTGGGCGAGAATACTAAGAATTCACTTTTGACTGTTAATTGATCTATTAATTGAGTTACATCGAGGACCAGTTAAGGATCCCAAGTCATTGGTGTGTTTGAGTTAAAATGCTAATATATATATATAGTCCAAAATACATTGTAGTGTTTAATTTGGCTGTGTCTGACTTGTGTGTAAGCACTGCGCTCGTCCCTCCGTTGATTGACACCTTCCTGTTTAAATCACAGTTAATCTCTTTTGAGGCCTGTTTGGTTATTGTGTTTTTATTTTTGGGGTTTCTCACTATGCAGTCTCTCACTCTCACTGTTCTGTCCTATGATAGATATGTTGCTATATGCTTTCCACTGAGATACAATGAGATTGTGAGTCATAAATCAATGTTGCTGATCACAACTATATTATGGATTTTTGCAGGACTGGCCAATCTCATAGCTGTGGTTTGTATCAGCAGACTGTCATTCTGCAAATCCATTGTGATAAACAGTTATTTCTGTGATCATGGACCCATATTCAGGTTGGCATGCAATGACAACACTCCAGATTATGTGATTAGTTCGACGCATCCTTTTGTGATTCTCTGGTTTCCATTACTTTTTATCATTGGGACCTACATTTGTATAGGCAGGGCGTTATTAAAAATCGCAGCAGCCTCAGAGCACCTCAAAGCCATGAAAACCTGCACCTCTCATTTGATCTTGGTGAGTGTGTTTTATCTTCCAATATGTGTAACCTATGCAATGGGCTCCAGCATTCATCAGAACGCCAGGATTATTAATACGTCTCTGGCGACCGTCTTGCCTCCTATGCGGAATCCAATCATTTACTCACTGAAGACAGAAGAATTCACAGAATCTATTAAAAGGTTTTACAGAAAAAACAAGATACACACCACTGTAAGGAATACATTAATAAATGTTTGAATCACAAATGACTGACTGGCCAGTTTTAATATGTCATGTTTTCTGAACCACTACTCAACAGACAACTGTAAGCGACTTGAAGCATCATTTTTTAGAATGGCCAGCCATATTCATATTCTGCTCTGAAATGTGTGGTGTCAAAGCACCACTTATGTTCACACTACAGTCGGCACGCTCACGAACATGAGACAGTGAGACGCATCATGTGCAGCTTTTAGAAGACAGATTGTGAACGGCTCATTTATCAGCTGGGGGCACTAGTGAACGTTGAGACCAAAGACTGTATAAAAATATGGACAAAGTCACTGTGACGTCACCCATTGCCTTCCCACGGCCTCGTACAAACAGTTTTGAGGCTCCAGATGTCTTTTTAGCCGCCCGTTTGTACAAACTGCATCTGCTCTGTGGGGCTGAAGTGACGTTGTTTGGAGAAGGGTCAACCGGATATGGTCTTTATGGTCCAGGCACAGATGATTGACAGTTCGGGTTGGAGAAGCCCATGACCTGACCAAACCCACCATTGTGCAACACAGTCAGGGCCAGTGGCGGACTTAGTCATTTTGGGGCCCAAGGCAAACACAGGCATGGGGCCCTCACACATCCCTTGCTCTCCCTCCTTTTCAATCCTTATTTATCTAAGAAAGACCTACTTGTAACTTCTTCTCTTCATCAGTCATCACACAGCAATGATGTCCAGATATCTGGAACTGCAACTGTAAAAAAACACAACAAAATGTATTCAGTTTAACAAACCCACTGTAAAATCTTATTTTCATAAACAATATGATCTCTGTACGGTAATATTGTACTTTCACATTGAAGATTTGTCATGGGTTGCTAACATTTGTCAGCGGTAGCTAACATTTGCCTTGTCTAAATTGTGCCTACTTGTTAGTAGGGTGACTACTCACTAGTTGTTGGTTATCTGTAGTATCTTCGTCAGCAGTGCTAGCAGTCTCAGACTGAGTCGCTCTTCATTAGTGTCATCTGTACTACTACTAGCCGGCGTGAAAAATGTAGTTAGCTTTGATAGTTTTGCCACAAACTTTTTACTTTCCTCCTGCTTCCTCCTTTTCTCAGCACCGCTTGGGTAGCTTCGCTTCATTTTCACTTTTCAATAATCGCGCCGAGCTGAAACACGAATTGGCTACTGAATCATTTCCGCAGACGGCTCATCATGGAATTGTCCAATGTAGTGGGGACTGAGGGGGGGCTGACTAAGACACTCATGAATTAGGCATTCTGATGCCATTTAGCGCATGAATTTTTAGAAAGACATAATTAATTACTGGGGGAAAGAAAGAAAAAACCTTTATGAGGCATTTAACGGGGCCCTTTGTAGTTTGGGGTCAGCTTGGGGCCCCAGGCAATTGCAGACCTTTGCCTAATGGGTAAGACCGCCTCTGGTCAGGGCCAGGCTCTCAGCCTGGAGTTCAGGCATTAGCCTGGGGTTCAGGAACAGATCCGGGGTTCCCGTGGATGGGGCGGGGGCCCATGGTCAGGGACAGGCACTCAGCCTGGGGGTCGGACAGGCACGCAGCCTGAGCACAGACAGGGGAGCTGGGGAGAACTCGGGAGCCTGGGTAGGAAGAGGGGACCAGGGCAGGAACCAGAAGCCAGGGGCAAGAACTGAAGGCCGGGGCAGGAACTGAAGGTCAGAACAAGGACATGACATGACATGACATGACATGACAGGACATGACGAGAACACACAAGATACACAAGGTACACCACAAGTCGGTCTGTAAAAACACTGACGAGGATATAACGAGGAACAGGTGGGGCGAAACTGATGAGAAGACGAGAGGGAAACACAATGCAGGTGCGGGGAAGTGGAGAACACAAGTGGAGGGAGAGAGGGAAAACACAGGGTGGACTGACAAATGGAAAACCAAAAACGGATCACGGGACATCACATATTCGTCACATAATTAACGTTCATTCAGTTATCTTCTATTTATATTCAGCTAATTTGATTAGCTAGATAGCATAGCCTACCAGCTGAGCTCGGTAGCCAAGCTTGACACACTGCATCCCCACATACGGACGAACATAGGGTAACGCTATTGCTATCAACTATATTGACGGTCAATCAATCACATATGTTATTTTTACCAGTTTTATTATGAATATTCCTAGCGCCACTAGAAAGGTAGCAAGCTGTCCCCATACTCTTAAATGAGCAAACCACCACCGTCCTTTTGGCTTAGCACTAATTAACTCGACTGTGACAGAGCAGTCTGTCACGGTTTTCTGCAGCATGAAACCCCATTCTGAAAACTGTTCCAGATAAAATCGGCATTGTTGGTTAGTGGGTTCACACGCTAGCTAAAGCATAGTAGACTACATTACATCGTCCCTGGCATTAACTTTCATCTGCATCCTGTAACCCAATCACAAACATTTACAAACGCAGACTCCGTATTTTTTTCAGAAAAATGATTGGTAATAATAACAATAACAAGGATGACTTTAAGGAAGTCGAATAACTGTTAAATTAAAACGACTTGCCGTGAGCTATTGTTAGCTTGCTAGCTAGCTAACCCAGCATAGCTAAGCAATTGTAACGTTCACGGCAGGGTGAATATGGCGATTGCGTACGAATGAAATTATTTATTAATATTCTAAATGAATATCTAAATTGATAAGGTTATACAGGTATGGAGCAATGGATTTCAGATATTTAGCGCACAGTTTGGCTGCTTGCTCCGAGACGCTGGGCCTGTAATGTAGCTGCAACATCCTCTCATCTCATGAAACAGTTTTTTTTTTCATAGTGGACACTCGCTCCGAAATTAATATGTGATGACAAACATGTTGAAGATGAGCGAAAAGACAATCAATTTATTATGTTACGAACTGCGTCCCCAAAACAACAGCTTGTTCATTGCAGGCTACTAATGGATGTTCTCTTCCACTCATAAATACAACGTGTCTCCCTGTCCCAAGCGTAGACTGTGTAAAGGTCCCAAGACGCCAGGGCGCGTTTTAGACCAATGACTGTTGTTTCCCCCTTCTGGTCCCGCCCCTCCGAGTGAGGGCAGTGAGAACCATATAGAACCTATCTTTAGCAGTGACCCCAGGACTCAACCTGTCTCTCTGATTGGTCCTGAACAAATGTTAATACCTTGTCCAAACGACACAATATTTAAAAAATCAGCACATGCACAGGCATTAGATGAAAGAAAGGCACCTATTGCAATTTTCTTTGACCACATTGCTGCCATTGACTTACATGGTGAAAGACCTATACTGGAGCCAACCGCAGTGGCGCTAGTGAGCAACGGCACAATGGCGGCTCCCAGCCCAACCAGGAAGTGAGCTTCAAAATTAAAGCACAGTCTTGGCCCCTTAGTTGAGACATGCACATCCTGGCGACCGACTGAATCTGTCTCTCCCTGGGCGAGCGTGATAATGGCGAGCAGTCAAACAGGAGGCAAACAAGTGGATTTGGGGTGTAGATGGCCAAATTATTATTGGTGCTCAAAAATAATGGAAAAAATATGAATCATCATAATAACAATAAAGGATTCACAATACAAAACGAACAAAAACTGAAAGCATTTCGGTCCATGATAACTGGAGTTGTGCACCTCTGCACAGCTGTGGGGAGTGAACACCTCTGCTCAAAGTGAAGTGAACAGCTGAAGATCATTGAAACTGGTCTAGAATCCACTAGATTTTCCACTAATCACATTCCACTGTACTACATAGAAGAGATTGTTGGGTTCCAAAATGTTTTCTGATTTCTTCTTATACATTTGTTGAAGTGTACTCACTTATTACTGATATAACAGCGACATGCAATTTACGATTTATTAGCCTTTCATAAAAATATGACTAACAGGCAATTATGGTTGATTGGCATTATTATAATTATTATATTGGCAAATCATCATATAAAATATACACATTGCACAAGATTCACAAAACAGCATAGGTAATTAGGTTAGGAGGTTTTGCATAGCAAACATGTGGCAGGTTTTCTGGAAAACTGACATTTCCGATATTTTGTCCACCCCCTGTGTATATATATATGATAATTACATATGTATTTATGAAGTTCTTGCTAAAGAATACCACATTTGAATGCTCCGCCTCTCACAGTGTGTGTGTTTCTGCGGAGACTCCGCCTCTCACAGTGTGTGTGTTTCCGTGGAGACTCCGCCTCTCACAGTGTGTGTGTTTCCATGGAGACTCCGCCTCTCACAGTGTGTGTGTTTCCGTGGAGACTCAATCACAGCGTCACTATGGCCAATAATGTGTCACCCTGTGGGGCTGTTGGCCACAGTCTTCACTGACAGTCTGGATACAATACTAGGCCAATCAACAAACAGCGCCTTAACAGGATGAGCCAGCAAGCAGCCTTTTCATTGGATGGGGGTGACCAGTAGTACAGTCAGGGACAGTACCACAATAATGTCAGTGCAGTAATAGACTATTTATCCTGTCCTCAAACAGCAGCCAGAACGTGCGCCCATTTTCATCGGTGCTAACTTTATTCTTTTTAAGTTACAGTCTTTAACCGTCTGAATGTTGGATGCGACTTCCTGCAATAAAAACCCAATCATATCACATTTACCAGCACAATGTTACCATAGAATTATATGCTTCATTGCAGATGACAAAGCTATGTACAGTATGTGAATGCATACATTATTCAGCATATGCAGTCCCCTGGGATCCAACCCACAACATTTAGTTGTTAGCACAATACTTTACCAACTGAGTCATAGGACTACTGTTCAAGCTCACACATACATACACAAAGCTGAAATATTAACATTCATGACGCAGCCCTAGCCCCAAGAGTGAGGCTCCGGATGAATACAATAAATAAAAATATGAATAAACAAAAATGCAAAACAATGAACACAAAGTCAATCATTGCCATTGCGTCATGTAGCATTAATTTCACATGAGCATTTCTGTTGTGTTTTGTTCCCTTGGTGTACTGGTCTGTATCAACACTCTGGGATATAAAAACCACAGTGCACACTGACTCACCACAGTCTTTTCAACTGATCAACCATCAAGTTCAAGGACATGCTGTTCATCTACTAAAAGATAAATATTTAAAGACGTTGGTTGATAGAAAAAGTGTTCTTCTATATGAACGATAGATACTAACAACATTTTTTATCTGTGCAGTTTGCCTAAAGTTATTGGTAAGTATTAGCTACATTTTGATGTATTCCTTCAGAATTTATTAATTTACCTAATGCATTCCATTCAATTCTTTCAAAGAGCTGTAATTTTATGCTTCGCTTTAAGTGCATAGAAATTATTCTAATTGAAAATTTTATTTAATAATTTACTCTGGTTTAAAATAAGTAATAAAAGCACCTTGAATAAAATGTATATTTCATGCAACATATTGCATCGAATGCCTTGACAAAACACCTTCCAAACCTTTCTCTTTTTAAACATTTTTGAGAGAAAATGTTAAATTTGTCAGTGTATATACGATATTGGTCATCATTAATCTCTTTTTGGTTTCATCTTTCTGAGTGCATCCACAACCGTCAGGTGTCATTATTAATCGATCAGCCCTTTAAACTAATACTAAAAGGTATAATAATAGAAAAGTAATACAAAGACATGGAACGAGTATGAAACATGATATACAGTATATGTGTTCCGTGATGTTACAAAAGTGTTCACTGAAAGTTTGAAAAAGCAGAATTCATAAAATGTTTTTTAGTTCCTGATTATGTGTTGAGTGAAGGCTTGAAATTATATATTTTGTGTAGAGACACACACAGTCCATTCATTCCACTAATAATAATTACATTATTCGTAGATTAGTAAACCTGAGTTTGTGTTGTTTCTGTTGCAAGATATTTCACAAACTGCCCATTGTTAACTTTGTAGTGTTTGAGGAATTTATCACTGCAGACTAACCTATTGTTTATTTTCAGATCCTAAAGGACTGGTTATTCAGGGGGAGAAAAGCAGAGAGGAGCAAACAAACCTGCGATGAGCCCGGTGAATTCAATCTTTTTTAAAAACGTCACTATTGTGCGTCCTGAGTTCTTTTTCATAAGTGGTTTTACTGGTATTCCCCACACAAAATACTACTATGTCTTCTTGTGCTTTGTTTATGCTCTGACTCTACTGGGAAACACTTTTGTCATGTTTATGATTTACACTGATCACCGTCTTCACAGTCCAAAATACATTGTAGTGTTTAATTTGGCTGTGTCCGACTTGTGTGTGAGCACTGCGCTCGTTCCTCAGTTGATTGACACCTTCCTGTTTAAATCACAGTTAATTTCTTTTGAGGCCTGTTTCACTAATACGTTTTTTGTTTTTTGGTTCATCACTATGGAGTCACTCACTCTCACTCTTATGTCCTATGATAGATTAGTTGCTATCTGCTTTCCACTGAGATACAATGAGATTGTAACTAAGAGGTCAGTGTTGGTTACCATAGCTACTTCATGGGGTTTTACTGCACTGGTTATACTCTTACCTGTGGTTTTTATCAGTAGACTGTCATACTGCAAATCTATTGTGGTAAACAGTTATTTTTGTGATGCGGCACTCATATTCAGGTTGGCGTGCAATGACAACACTCCATTCCTTGTGCTGAATTGGACACATCCTCTTGTGATTCTCTGGTTTCCAGTAATTTTTATAACGGGCACATACATTTGTATAGTCAGAGCGTTATTAAAAATTGCAGCGGCATCAGAGCGCCTCAAAGCCATGCGAACATGCACCTCTCATTTGATCTTAGTGGGTATGTTTTATCTTCCTATGTGTTTCACCTACGCGCTGGGTTCCGTCATTCACCAGAACGCCAGGATCATTAATACGTCCCTGGGGACCGTCTTGCCGACTATGCTGAATCCAATAATTTACTCACTGAAGACGGAAGAATTCACAGAATCTTTTAAAAGGTTCTACAAAAGAAACAAGATTCACACCACTGCACGGACAAAAATTATAAATGTTTTAATCAGAAATGACTGACAGGCAAGTTTAACCAGGTTCACTTGTCTGAACCTTCCACTCAACTGTAAGAACTATTGCAAACTGCTGATATTAACCCCTTTGTGCAGACCGGCTAGTAGCCATGCCACCGGAACCATGTGATATGCTCAACTGAGATATTCATTGCTCCTGCCACCACGATGACTGGAAACAACAAACTCCATTTTTTAGCTTTATTAGTGCATGATTTATGATAACTATGCCAAATATGGAGTTTCTAAGTGCCACTATTGTCGCGCAGCTTGTCAATTTAACAATCAACCCCCCTATCCAGTCTCACCTGCAACTATACTGACCCAATCGTAGACAATAGCATCTATCTGGGAGTTCATACAAATATTTTTTCACCACCAAGAATTTGTATTCCGTCATAGCAACAAGATAGACCCAACAATAGCCTGAACTTTTGCCAATACATTTGTGGAAAATGCTGCTTACGCTATAGCAAAATAAACTAATACAATTTTTGTGTGATTATACCATGTCATTCTATTATCAATATCTGCTAAATATTAAATAAATATTCAATGTTATCATCGGTTTTATTTGTTTTATGTATAGAAATGTCCCTTTGAAGGTTCATTGGTCATTCATTATCTTGGAAAATCTTTCCCATCTTGGAAATACATGCCCCATTATAATTCTCATAAACTATCTGAAGCATCTACCCGTAAAACCCCACCTGATGATCGGGCCTTTGTCACGCATTCCAGTTCATTCTGGTTTGTTTGAAAACTCTTTTATCCAATACAGAACATCGTAAATATCCAAACATTGTTTTAAATGTCTCCTTTGTTGCTTTGAACAAAACAAGATGACTGAGCATAATAGAAAATGGAGCCGCACTGCTATAACTTTGCACAATTGAATACTAAATACGCGCCAACATTTATTCACTTGGTGAGGCAAAGATTTCATCCTCGCTATGTAAGTATTACTGCTTGTAATATTTTAATTATGTATGTTAGTTTTTCGACTTCACCACTGTCTTGTGCCATGTTTGATATGAAATTGAGTGCTATTCTCTACTGAGTGCATTTCACACACTACAGTGTAAGCATTCATTGGTGGCATGTTGTTTATTTGATGCACCGATGTTCCATGAAGCTAGAGCTTTTTCCAGCATTTACCTGATGGTGGAATATTATTTTAATGTAATGTGATCGTACATAATATGAACTATGGCATATTATTATCTCCCTGGGCAATACTTGTCACTTAGCGCATGAAAAATACTTATTCCAATGTACTGTGTGCTGATATGCGTTATATGAATCCCAAATTTTCCTTGGAGTGATTAAAAAAAACTACAGAGAAATGTCATCCCAAGGCATGCAGCAAAATATTACATTCTAGAGAGTACATAAAAAGTTATGTTGTTTTATGTACAAGAGTGAATGATAAGGCTAAATATTTAGGTGTGTGTACCAGTGTGATATCAATGTTTTCATCTTAGACCACCATAAGGGGCAGATCTATATGCTTTATACTGGACACAAAGTTGTATTTATTTCATGATAATCTCTGGGTAGGCTTTTTGACCCATAGATATATATCCCCTATACTGGTTAAAAGATAGTAATTCCCCAAACAGTTGATTATAGTAGTATTTAAACATATGATTATTTTATGATTTACAACAAGTGAATACAAAATAATATACCTTTTCCACATGGTTTGATGAATCCGGCATACATTTTTCCTATCAACTCCCTTCGGACATAAATATACGCGTATATTTAGGAATGCTTCATGAATGAGGCCCAATGAGTGTATCTCCAGGAAATGTATAGTTCTAACTGTTTTACATATGTAGCTCTCAGTATTCGATTGCAACCTAAAGGAAAACTAATTTCATTGTATGTTTGCCAATATTTCTTTGCATTTGTGGCACTTTACCTAAATAAAACTATTTAATCTTTCAAATAAATTAATCAAACTAATCTTAGTATTGTAAATTGTACAACTGTCTTTCTTCATATAAGCCATTTTCTGTGTCTGTGATGCTCTGTGATGCTCACACCTGGTGTTATAAAGCCTTAAATAGAGCAGTACATAAACTTTATCAAAATTGGCGTGTACGCAAAAGGGGTTAAAGAAAGCCAGAAAAAAAACCCAGCAGATGCTGCTGTTTTCAGGAGTTTGGAATTTTAGATCCCTGACCTCAACAGAATAGCAAAAATAGGGTCAAGCAGACGACTCGCCATTCTCATCTCAGCAGCCATAGGAAGTATCTGAGCAGCTGGGTTCGTACTACATTGTACTACATTGTGGGAAATGAGACAGGTTGTGGTAGTGAGATGGACTGGATTAGAGGAGGACAGAGTGACTGGATTTGATGTTATTATATTTGCTCTCTTTGAGAGAAAGAAAAAGCACCGTACTGGAAATATTCCTCTGTAATATAATTCTGCATTGTTTATAGGCTATAAGCCAATATGAAAATGTCGAAAGGGATATTTTGATAATCAGTCATCCCCAGTCTAATAGTAATAATAATGCTCTCATTTATTTTTAAAACATTAAAGCTGCACTATGCAGGACTTTTACCTTGAAAATATTATAAAATACCATGCTCAGCAGTGGCAGAAGCTAGTTATGACGGGCCCCTGTGCAATATTTTTTACGGGTCATTAGGCCTAGATATTTGGCAGTCGATAATGTGTGGGGTTGAATAATGAAATTGTACTGCAAGTACTGAAACAAATCATACTTGCACTTAAATATACTCAAGTACACTAAAAATAGTCCCATTTTAACAGACAGACATAGTGCACTTAAGTACACAAAAAATAGTCCCATTTTAACATACACACTGCACTTGAAGTACACTTTAGTGCACTTAATATACTTAAAGCGCTGCCAATTTAGCACAAATTACATAATTAGTACAAAAACTACTAAAAGTATACATCGAAAAAGTATTATTTCCAGTATAATCTTTTTTCACCTGGACATACATACACAAAGCTGAAATAGTAATAGTCATGCTGCAGCCCAGTCCTGAGAGAGAGGCAGCAAACAGATAGAATAAATTCATATATAAATTAATAAATACAAAGTCCCAAACTTAAGTTATCATTGCGTCATGTTGCATTAACTTCACGAGCATGTGTTGTGTTCCCTTGGTGTACTGTTAAAAAGCTTGTTCTATAAGAGAGATAGATACTTTGAGAACGCTATTGGTCCTGCCTAAAGTAATTGGTAAGTATTAACTACACGTTCATGTATGTCTTCATTCATTGATTTATATAGCGTGTGCATTATGTTGTGACATTTTAGCCTAACGTTGTGTTTACCATTTTTGATTGACTGTGAAGCACTTTGGTCAACTTTGTTGTTTTTAAATGTGCTATACAAATAAAATTGTATTGGATTGGATTGATTTCACAGAGCTGTAATTTTATGCGTAGCTTGAAGTGCATCACAATTATTCAAATGTATCATTGACTCTAATACCTTTAACTTTTAAATAAGTAACAAAACTATCTTTAAGAAAATTCATATTTAATACTGAACCAAACATATTGCATCGAGCACCTTGGACCCTATCTTACAGCCATCATGCCTAGCTACTGTTAGCATCAAGCAATATTTCCCCATACGTTTGGAGCAACGTGGTCATTCATCTGTCATGACAGTGCATCTCAAAACAAGCCTCTGCTAAATAAATCCCGTTAGTGACGACTACCCAGCAAACAGTGGACATCCTAGGAACGTACCATTTTAGTCCTCTCAAAGTTATGATGTGACGTTCCCTAGGGATGTCCTAAAAACATTACTAGGACGTTATTAAAGTCCTAGGAAGGTCACTGTTTGGTTACAATATGACATTTAATTAGAATTTTTCGGCGATGTTCAAGCAACGTCCCTATCCGGCTATGATATGACGCGCTCATAACATTCAAGGGACATTCTGGGACGTTCCGTCAACGTCTGTTACTGGTTACAATATAACGGCATGTAATCAATGTCTGGGGGACGTTACTAGAACGTCCCGGGAACATTCTCTGTGACATCCACATAACATTTCGAAAACCCTACAAAAAGACGTCAAGGTCACGTCCTGATGACATTTTGAGACGTTCAGGGGACGTCCCGGGGGCCTAATTTTGTTAGCTGGGTATGTAGCCTACTGACTTTATTTTGTGGCCATGCTGTGGAGGTGTGCCACAGATGAGTCAAGTTAGGGGAAGCACTGCAATGCTAGCCAGAAGTCAAAACATTGTAAACTAGTTAGCTAGCTAGCTATGGTGAGACTTTATAATTATGAAAGTTATTAGCATTTTTTCACTGTTATTTTCATGTAATGTCATGGGAGTATTGATTTGGTATTTCAATATAGAAATATGGTTTCCTGTCAGTGGGCAAAATGCACCTTTTGGCCACAAATGGTAAATGAGGTTCAAAAGATTGGTCAGCCCATGGTTTCACACGCATCCTATGTGCCGTAGACAGCTAGCAAAAATGGTAATATTGACTTTAGCCAAATAACGGTATAGCTTTGCATCAAATCAGCGCCATTGCCCGTCGACAGGTCTCCATTATACAGTTTGTAGCAGGAGAGCAACCACTCTTATTGCAATGTAAGCAATCAGTGATGGGGTCAAGATGCCCCACAGCAAAGGGTTCTCAGGCCACCTGGTGAATTGTTTTATTGCACCCTCAAGGAAGTGGCTACCAGTTCAGTAACCAAGGGTTTATGATTGATTTTAAGGATCAATAATTTTCAGTCTTACATCAGTATACTACTACCATTTACTCTGCCTATTTACGCCATTTCTCGCGTGACTTTCAACAAGGTAGACATCAGTCACTCAGTCAGTTAGCGACTCTCTAGGCCGGCCTCATGCCCGGCAAACATGGAAATGATGCATTTATCGCCCCGATATCCGACCTCCTTCCATTAATGAATGCAATGTTAGCTACTATAGCCTACTCCATGGCAAACATATTTACAAACCTATTTGTTTTATGCCAAGAAACCCATTCCTAACAACAGTTAATGCACTAGCCCAGAAAAAATACATTGCTTCTGTAATCAAATGCTCAATGCAAAACCGTTCAATTATGGTCAGCTAGCTAATGTTAGTCTAATTAGTGATCATGGATCATAATGTAACGTTAGTTGACATGGTTCCTTACTGGGTGATTCAATAAGGCAGAGGAAGATTTAGGCTACAGGGAAACAGGGAATACCAGATTCCCTGTAGGTTTAGTTTGGTTTAGTTTGCCAAAACATCTTTAAGAAATAATGTAGCCTAATCAATGTAATTTTCTGATAATTTTCATTATAATTAAATAGCAATGATAGCTAGCTTGATCTATGATGTGTCCCTTCCACAGAACTTGTTCCCTATTCAGAACAGTGAGATGCAACCAGCAATTCTTCCCTCGCTGGCTCTGCCTACTTGCTATGTAATTTAAATGCCCACTTGAAAACAAGGTAGTCTTGGAAAAATGAAGAAGTGGTAGAGGTATATGTCAAGTTGACGTATACCTCTACCGAATTTTCAACTTTAAATTCAAATAACACAGTACAGATTTTGTTTTGGCCAGCCACAAAGAAAAACTAAATTAGTTGTGCCTTGATCTGTTTAATAAGGTTAATGTTGTTTTTGGGTGGAATTACCCTTTGAGCTCTCTTTGGTTTCATCTTTCTGAGTGCATCCACAACTGTCAATGTTTATTTACAATGAAAATATCAACCAGTTATTTTAACACTGAAAGGTACAGTAATACAAATACAAAAGTATTACAAAAAGGTGGAATGAGTACATAACATGATTTTTATTTGTTCTATTATGTCCCAAAGGTCTTCACTGAATGTTTGACAAAGTAGAATTCATAAAATTATATCTTTTATGTCCTGTTTGAGGCACACAGAATCCATTAATTCAATGATTAATAATTAGATCTGAGCTTGTGTGGTTTCACAAACTGCCCATTGTTAACTTTCTAGTGTTTGAGGAATGTATTACTGTACTGACTAACCTATTTTTTATTTTCAGATTCTAAATGACTGGTTATTCAGGGGGTGAGAAACAGTGAAGAGCAAATAAACCTGCGATGAGCCCCTCTGAATTCAACCTTCTTTAAAAACGCCACTATTGTGCGTCCTGAGTTATTTTTCATATTGTGGTTTTGCCAGTATTCCCCAGACAAAGTATTATATTCCCCACGCCTTCTTGTGCTTTGTTTATGCTCTGTCTCTACTGGGAAACACTTTTGTCATGTTTATGATTTACACTGATCACCGTCTTCACAGTCCAAAATACATTGTAGTCTTTAATTAGGCTGTGTCAGACTTGTGTGAAAGCACTGCGCTCGTTCCTCAGTTGAGTGACACCTTCCTGTTTAAATCACAGTTAATCTCCTTTGAGGCCTGCTTGGCTAATATGTTTTTTTTCTTCATATTTGGTCGCATATCCTTTGCATGCTATGATTCCTGATGTCTGTGACCGAACAACATCAAAAAACTCTTGTTATGTTATTTCCTGGTACTCTTACAAGCGATAATATAACTATATACGCCAGCCTCCCTCTATTGGTACACGAGAGGTTTAATTTTATGGTTAAAAAAAATATTTAAACTAAAATATTAAATATATAATTAAAATAATACTTGAATTAAAACTCTAACATTAAAGTGAGGAATTAAAAACATTTTAATAATGTTTGCCTTTTCTGTAATATTTAGATTGACAGCAGGCTACGTAGCCACGTTCATGACGAGCGGTGGTCGTCGCGCGTGTGGTGTCTCCGTACACTTGACTTTCATCCCGTCAACAATATAATACCAGTTAGCAAGAACTACGACCAATTTGCTAACCTGGTGCTGAAAACTGCTCGGAAACATATCCCACGAGGCTGTAGAGTTGAATATATACCCGGACTTTCAAAGGACTGTGCAGGACTCTATGACAACTACGTCAGCATGTTTGAAGCAGATCCCTTCTCAGATGAAACAACTGCCCAAGGCGAGAAGGTGATGGAAAGCATTGTCCAAGAGCGAAGCAAGACCTGGAATGCTCTTATTGAGTCCACAGACATGTCAAAAAAACAGCAAGAAAGCATGGACACTTATTCACAAGCTACGGGGTGATCCCAAAGCAGCTCCTCAGCACCCAAAAGTCACTGCCAACCAAGTTGCCAACCAATTGCTTGAAAATGGAAAGAGTAGAAAGAGAGTGAAAAAGACCAAGCTGAACCGCAAGAAATACACTGAGGACCCTGCTTTTACAAGACAGTTCACTATGGAAGAGCTGGAAGGGGGAATCTCTATCCTCAAACCAGGAAAGGAAATTGGACTGGATAACATCGCAACCGAACAGATTAAGCACTTCGGTCACAAGGCAAAGACGTGGCTTCTACAGCTCTACAATGAGTGCTTAACAACATACAAGCTCCCTAACATCTGGAAGAAAGCCCACATAATAGCACTGCTGAAACCTGGGAAAGATCCATCCGCTCCCAAGAACTTCAGACCAATCTCACTTTTGAGTCACACCTACAAGCTCTTTGAACGTCTGATCCTCAACAGAATTGGTACCTTTGTTGACGAACACCTCATCCCTGAACAAGCAGGTTTCCGTCCTGGCAAGCCGACAACTAGCCAAGTACTCAACCTCACCCAGTACATCGAAGACGGTTATGAGGAAATGATGGTAACCGGGGTGGTGTTTGTCGACCTCTCAGCTGCCTATGACACAGTCAACCACAGACGTCTCCTTAGCAAGATCTTGGAGACCACAAGAGACACCCGTCTGACAGAGCTGATTGAAAGCATGCTTGAAAACAGGCACTTCTTTGTTGAGCTTGGAGGAAAGAAAAGCAGGTGGCGAAGACTCAAGAATGGCCTTCCACAGGGAAGTGTGCTCGCACCACTTCTCTTTAACATCTACACCAATGACCAACCAAAAAGTGCAGACACTCGCCGCTTCATCTATGCAGACGATCTTGGCATAGGTGCACAAGCCACTGATTTCAAAGTTGTGGAAGACAGACTCTCCAACGCTCTGGCAGAGCTAACACCTTACTATGAAGAGAACCACCTACATGCAAACCCATCTAAGACACAGGTGTGTGCCTTCCACCTTCGAAACCATGAAGCCAAGCGTCAACTGAAGGTCAACTGGTCAGGAACCTCCCTTGAACACTGTGAGCACCCAGTCTACCTAGGGGTAACCCTGGACAGATGTCTCTCTTTTAAGACCCACATTGAGAAGACCAAGTGCAAAGTGAGTGGGAGGAACAACATCATTCGCAAGCTCACTGGCACAACCTGGGGTGCTAACCCACAGACTCTGAAGTCAACCGCACTAGCTCTCTGCTACTCAACTGCCGAGTATGCCTGCCCAGTATGGGAGCGAGCTGTCCATGCCAAGAAGTTGGATCCCGCCCTCAATGCTAGCTGCCGCCTCATCACAGGCTGCCTGAAATCAACATCTACAGACCGTCTGTACATCCTGGCAGGCATAGCCCCACCAGAGATAAGACGAAATGCAGCAAGCAAGAAAGAACGCCAACAGCAGTCTACTGACCAAAGACATCCTCTCTTCGGCCATGTGCCAGCCAAAAGCCGCCTTAAATCAAGGAAAAGCTTCCTAAAGAGCGTCCCGCCCCTTGGAACACCGAGCATAAGCAGTGAAAGAGTCACTCGGTGGGAAGAAAGACTAAACGACCTCCCACCAGCAACAACAATGGAGCTAAAGGCGAGCGAGGCACTGCCCCCTGGAGCAGACACCAACTACGCAGTGTGGAAATGCCTAAACAGAATAAGATCTGGTGCTGGACGTACAAAAACCACTCTCGCCAAATGGGGATACCTAATTGACGGGGACGTCGTGTGTGATTGTGGCACTGAACCACAAACCATGCAGCACCTCCTGATATGCCCCATGCTGGAACAGCCCTGCACAGCATCGGACTTGGCAGAGTTTAATGAGAAGGGACAGCAATGTGTTCAGCTGTGGCTGAACCACATCTAGCCAAGTCTTGTAACTGACTGTATTGTAGACACGACAAGAAGAAGATCCCATCAGTAAACTGCCAGTTTAGCTAGCTAGATAACTGCAGAGAAACTGAAAATGGATGGTTAAAAAAAAAAAATACCCTTACATCGTGGCTCAAAACAGGAAGGAAGAGAAATGAGGGTCGAGAGGACAGTGAAATTTTGGACAGCCCTGTTGAAACTGACGAAGTGGATACAGTTATCAGTGGACTGAGCACAAGTAGCAGGGCTTTGTTCACAGAAGCAAGCACACCCTTCTCATTGATTATGTAGCCTAAGTAGCCCTTCAACCAGTCGATGTAGCTTACACCAACAGATATTATCTTTTAACAGTATTCATTTTACAGGGGTGTAGGTGTTTTTCATATTGTTTATTTTGTGGGTGTGTATTTAAATGTCGGTCATTGATGGTGGTACGTGGAAACCCTAGTATTTTCTGAAGTGGTACGCGGTGTAAATAGTTTGAGAATCACTGACTTAGAGCCATTTAGCCAACCATGTGTTCTATACTGTTCCAGTGTAATTTACAGCTAAATCTAGTCCCACCCCCCAATTCCTATAGAGATCCATTCAAATGCAGAGACGTTATAGTATCGCTTGTAAGAGTACCAGAAAATAAGATATCAAGAGTCTTTTGATGTTGTTGGGTCACAGACATGAGAAAGTCATGTCATGCAAAGGATATGTGACCAAATATTAAAAATCATTACTTTATTTTAAATGCAGGGGTGCCAATAATTGTGGCACATGTGATTTTGTTAAAAATAATTATTTCTTGATGAGGGATTTTTTAAATTCAATTAAAATTAAATGGTTGGATTAAAGGTTGGATTTTTCTAATTTTTTCAGTGTGACATTAAGCTAATTCAACAAACGGTGAATTTTGTATAACCCTTTTTACTCATCTTTACCAGGAGTGCCAATAATAGTGGAGGGCAGGCCCGGCGCCACGAGGGGGCTAGAGGGGGCTTTGCCCCCCCCCCCCCCCCCCCCAGTTTAAGTTGTATGTACCCTATAGAAAAATGGCAAAAACAACAAAAATATTGACAGAGATACAAGTGTTTAACACTAGAACCGCCACACATATTTGAACTCCTATAAACGCCAGAGTCTACTAATAAATATAGACAACATTTTCTCAAACGAAGTCACCCAATAATTTGTTCTACTGCTTGATCTCGGGACTCGCGAGAATGAGTCAGGTGACATCTTGAACTTGGCTAGTTGATTTTGAGCACATCTGTCTCACGTTAACTCGAGCTGAAAATGGAGAAATATCTCTTCCCCAAACGACCAGGGACCTCAGAAACACCAGGGTCAGAGAAGTCGAACAGTAGGACGACAGCCAGGACATTGAGCACATTCGCATTTGCGAGGAAGATCGGAAATAAAAAGAGCCGCTGTCCCTGCCATCTGATCTGCAGTTAGTCACCACCGCTAGCTGCAGCAGGGCTACCCCCCGCAGCACTGGGCCTGCTGATATTACCCAGACTCCAGACAATGGCGCCCTTTTCTGCGAAAATACCCAGCTAAAAAGTGCGGAGTTAAAATGTTATTTTGTGAACGCAGGTTTTCTTGTTTATGGCATGTAAAAAATTACATGAGGAGCAACAGAGGGGACACTCGGAATAGCAAACCGGCTTTTTTGCCCGATGAGCAGGACATCATTGCGCATTGTCCTGCTATAGTATGAGAGACGTCCATTAGTGAGTAGGCTAACGTTAAATTCGATTATTTAGTTTAACACAGTAGGCCTAACGTTAGTGCTATATGTGTAGTAGGCTAACGTTATATGTGTTGGCAATGACAATAGGCCTAGGCTGTCGATAGCCTAGCTACCTGTTGATAGTAGTAGTCTATTGATCGCGTCAAATGTTGGAGTTTGAGTGAGAGTTTTTTTGTCCTGTTGGCAATATGTGATGATGACAATAGGCTGCTTTTATGTTTCATGTTTGGTCTAGATTGGACAATTGTATTATTTTTTGAGCGTGTGGTGGCAGTCGCATAGCGTGTTTGGTGTTCACGTGTTGTTGTTGTTAGTAGTAGCCTAGCCTACTATGAATAGCTGGCTGACTGTTATAGTGTTATTGTACTCGCTCTGTAGTCACTTTGGATAAAAGTGCATTGTATTGACTCTGTAAGTCACTTTGAATAAAACATCAAATTTCAAAATGCTTGTAAATCCTAATCTAGTAGGATATGGCTGCGTGCGCGGGCATGTGTTGCGTGATTGTGGAAATTAGAGAAGCAACGATATAGCAGAGAGGGTATTAGAGAATGTTTGGATATAGCACCACCTAAGCTACCCCCATCAAAAATTCCTGGCGCCGCCCATAATGACAATAAGATGGGGGGGGGGGGGGGGGTTGAGATAGCCCCACCGAGAACTGGCACCAGCCGCCACTGCGTAGCAGGATGATAACCTACTGTTGTTGTACTATATAAATATATTTGCCCCCTCGCCATTTTTAACTGCCCCCTCAGTCACTTCATCCTGGCGCCGGGCCTGGTGGAGGACACTGTATACGGACTGAGGGGTTTAGTCACCAGCAAGTTCCAAATCTCTGAATTATAACAGTGTTTTTCTCAAGCTCTATAGCGCTACCCTGTGGGTTAATCGGGCCAAAAAGTGGCCCGCTGTTGCGTGATGGTGTAACAGATAGAGAAGTAAACAAACAGCAGAGCTTGTAATGAACAACAGGAATTGATAGTAGTAAAACTAATATTCAAATGAGTAATCTATGCTTAGTATTAAGTAACAAGGTATTACACAAATAAGAATGTATTTGATGTCGATTGCATTCATTCTAACACCATCTCTAGTGAGATCGGTTGGGTAGTACCACCAGGCCAGTAGGGGGCGTTTGAGCTCCAATAGGGAAAGTGCGCAGCTCTCTCTTCATTCAATACAAACGCAATGTGAAGAGAGCCTGTGTCTGAGTCTCTTTACTCATATATCCCCATTTCAGGTATGAATCCCCCCTTCTAAAAGTTGTTCAAGGTGATGCACTTACTTAGTAATGATATACAGTTGTTAGAGAAACGTTTGTTCAAAGTTTTCACCAAGTAATTGCTAATTTAACGAACGAGTGTATCCGAGCTAGCTAAGCGGAGAAAAGCTAACAGTACTGTAGCTCGCGGTAGCACCGTCACAACAGAGAAAAGACCGCGCTTGTGCCCGGTGTATATTAAACAGAATATTAAACTGAGGATTGTTAACGGTATAATGCTAAAGTAAAGTTATAATGCTTCTCTTTGAGATGCTAACGGTAAAGCAACGTTCTTTGTATAATGCTAAAGTTATAATGCTTTCTCTTTGTGATACAAACGGTAAAGCAACTTTCTTTGTATAATGCTAAAGCTATAATGCTTTCTCTTTGTGATGCAAACGGTAAAGCAACTTTCTTTGTATAATGCTAAAGCTATAATGCTTTCACTTTGTAATGCTAAAGTTAAACTATTTTCTATGTTCAATACTGAAGCTAAAGTCACAGAATGCTAAAGGTAGAATTGTTTTCTCCATATAACGCTAAGGTTAAAGCAGCGTTCTCTGTCATTCTGAAGCTAGAATTCGGTGTGGTCGCCATGTTTAAAGTGGAAATGTGTTGGTGTTTTATTGAACAACGAACTACTGCACTGTTGAGAATATATATATTGAGTATACACTGTGGAATTTGTATGTAATTACGAGCATCCTTGAATTCGTATTCCAGTTTGGATTTAAAACTGTCGGGAATAAGCGAATATGAATGTAACTGAGTAACATTGTTCAACTTCCCGGGGTGATGGATATTCCAATGTGTAGGGTGTTCACACACATAATTTTGCTTTCACTCTAGATGAAAGTAAATATGCACATCACATAGAGAATGGCATGAGAAAAACAATGGTCCAAACCCCATGGTTCTATCATGTATGGTCCAAACCCCATGGTTCTATCATGTATGGTCCAAACCCCATGGTTCTATCATGTATGGTCCAAACCCCATGGTTCTATCATGTATGGTCCAAACCCCATGGTTCTATCATGTATGGTTCAAACCCCATGGTTCTATCATGTATGGTCCAAACCCCATGGTTCTATCATGTATGGTCCAAACCCCATGGTTCTATCATGTATGGTCCAAACCCCATGGTTCTATCATGTATGGTCCAAACCCCATGGTTCTATCATGTATGGTTCAAAAGTTATCAAGGTTTACCTCTTTACATATACATGCGAATTACTAGAATTTATATCAATAGAACCTAGAACAAAAAGTGGTCACTGCTATGCAGAGATGGAACACAAAAATGATGAAATTCAAGTTTATCTTTTAAACTATTCATTTTTATGACATAAACCTATATATCATTTTTTTCAGAATTTTAAGACCAATATTAATAACAAATGGAAAAATTTATGACAGAATTCATATCCAAGATGGCGGATTAAATTCAATATGGCCACCATGCAGAGATGGAACACAAAAATGATGAAATTCAAGTTTATCTTTTAAACTATTCATTTTTATGACATAAACCTATAAATCATTCTTTTCAGAATTTCAAGATCAATATTAATAACAAATGGAAAAATGTATGACAGAATTCATATCCAAGATGGCGGATTAAATTCAATATGGCCACCATGCAGAGATGGAACACAAAAATGATGAAATTCAAGTTTATCTTTTAAACTATTCATTTTTATGACATAAACCTATATATCATTCTTTTCAGAATTTCAAGACCAATATTAATAACAAATGGAAAAATTGATCACACAATTAATATCCAAGATGGCGGATTAAATCCAATATGGCCGCCATAAAAAAATGTTTGTCTTTGGTAAATGCTGCGTTAGGTTTTTGTGTATTAATGCTAAGCATAAAACCTATACATAATACAGGTATAATTAATTAATGGTACAGCTAAAAATTTAAGATTCATATACTTTAAAGGCATTACATCTCATTTTAGGCATCTCGTAGTCTGAAAAATGAATGGCTGCTTATGGGATATAGGGCTGTTATCCAATTATGGCTCCCTCTTTGGCTATTCATTAAAAAAATGAATTATGTCAATAGCCTACATTACTGTATAAAGTGTATCAAGTTAAATTTCTAATAAATATATACAGTATTACAGTATAGTATTAGTAATGAATAGGTAAAATTATAGCTTCTAGGATGTGCACCCACTGGTCATAGAACGTGAGAAAACGGTATCAGTCAAGGTATTCAAAAATAATTTATTAGTGCTAAAACCTCAATGTATACAAAAATAATTGACTAGTGCTAAAACCTCAAGGTATACAGTAAAGAACTAATTAATGCTAAAACCTCAGGGTATACAGTAAAGAACTGATTAGCGATAAAAACCTCAAGGTATAAAATAAAGAACTCATTAATGCCAAAACCTCAAAGTATTAAAAAATAACTGATCATTGCAATGGTAGAGGTGTGTGTGTGTGTGTGTGTGTGTGTGTGTGTGTCCGAACCGGGGTGTCGGGGGGTGAGGGGGAGATCAGACAAGATACAGGTCGTTGTTCTTGATATCTAGAGGATAAGCACCACAGTTCCTCGCAAACATCATACTTGATGTTGAACAGTGTGTTTGCGTCTTCCTCCTCTTGGGGCTCTATAAGTCCACTGACTGTGGCTGGAAACCATTCCACATTCCCATTCTCCCTGCACTGGTGCATTACCCTCTTGCCAACTAACAACTCAGGCCTCCTGCTGAACTCCTCCAGCCTTGACTTTGCCTGCTCGATTTTCCCCTTCCGCTCTGCCTCTTTTAATCTAAAGAGCATCTTGGCTCGGCAGTCGCTGACTACGACTTGCCGCTCTTCCCTGGACCTATACGCCAGACTGCCCGGTTGAGGGATCTGAGGGACATTGAAATTAGCCTCCAGGATGGACATGAGGTTTCTTTTCAATTCCTCCACCGTGTACTTCCTCTTCTCCCTCGACTCCTGGAAGATATGCCGCTCCCCTGCAGAGTTGAGAACGGTTTTCTGAAACCGAATCTGGGACAGTAGTGCCTCCCTCCACTGGCCAGAGCCAATCTTATCGAGCCGCGACTGCACCTCCTCCTTTGACCATGGCCCCCCCCACTTGGTGACATCTTGGGTTAATCTAATTTTTGTGGCCCGAAGTGCGGCATCCTTAGCTTCCTTTGATTGGACCTTCATCGCCATCTTCTCCTCCAGAGCTAATTGAAGAGAAGCCTTCTTTTCCTTCATTGACGCGATGAAGGAAGGAACTTGACACCTCGCCTCGTCAAGAACCTTTGTCCTCTCAGCAGGGCTCAGGCTGTCCAGATAACTACTTGGTTTGTTCTGCCACCACATAACCAGCGTCTCCAAGTTGTGACTGGAGATGGAGGGCTTGGAACGGAGGAGATTGTCGAGGACAGCCATGTCACACTCACCCAGCATGTTGGTTTTGGGGACTGTGCTTGCCATCTGCTGTACTGGAGTGCTGGGCTCCCAGTGTTTCCCCCCTGGCAGCTGGATGGAAGCCTGCCTTTGTAGCACAATCAGCATCTCCGCACTAATTAGCTCGATAGCGAGCTGGGTGAAGGCATTCTCCTCCGCATTCTCCACCTCTCCGAAGATCTTCTCCGTCAGCTCGTTGTCAAGGGGCTGCACCGCGAACACTGACCCCCTCTTCATTGCTATGCATCCATCGCTGGACCACACCTGGAGGGAGGAGAGCATCCTTTCTAGATCGATGTTAAGATCCAAGATGTTGCCAGGCATCTTCAGGATCCGTTCAAAAGGCTCCATGAGGAGAGCATAGATGAAGCCCATGGCCCTGCACCCGGCCCTGTACAGAGGCTCCCTGATGTCATACCTCACTGACTTTACCAGGTCATTGTCAGCAGGCCAGTCAGCGAGGAACGAAGTGGCATCTTCCCAGTGGAAGTACAGGGCGAGGGCATTCCGGAATGAAATGTTCATTCGGTGGCCATGATAGGTCACAAGATGGTTTTTTTTCTGACCTTTGCCTCTCAAAAAAACCTCCCACATGTCGGGTGCCCCTGCTACTGCAGACCCACGCCATGTGAAAAGTGCTGCAGCAGTTCGGATCACTCTCCGTGTCCCTGCCTCCTCACTGTGCAGACTGTGGGGATTGGTGCCCTCAGAGAGTGTGATGTCCAGAACACGGAGAGCACGGGCTGCTGCAGGGTCCATATTGACCAGCAGGTGCATACGGCACGCAAAAGTCCCCATCTCCACTAGCTGCTGTTGCTGGTCTGTTGAAAGACTAAAAAAAGATCTCATTAGATTAAAGTGTGGAAAATGTGTTTATGTTTGCACAAAATAGAACACTAGTCAAAAAAATAGAAATACAGTTAACTAGCTATTCAAGATTTGTCCTGTTTTAATTCTTTATCAATACTCATTTATTGTTTCAAACAGACAAAACAAATTGAAGCCTCCTTGTCTTATTGAAATAACTAGCCTAATACTGCACTATACCTATCAAACTCTGGGATTATGGTTGGCAGTAGCTCTTCCCGAAACTGGGCCAGAAGTCGATTGAAGACCCCGTTGACCGCTGCCTGGTCTGACATTAAGCACTTGATGCTTGACACAAGTGATGCCATGATGACAGACTTCTCCTCCTCAGCTGATGTGATTGCTGCTGCCAGACTGTCTATGCTCTCCTTAAAAGCGGTCAGATAGGTTTCAGCATCTCCTCCTGCTACCTGCCTCAGCCCTAATGTCAGGTGTTTTCCTGACTTCAGTGACACCTAAAACATACATAGTAACCTGTTCTTAAACCTCAATCATGTTTGCCTTAAAGCAAATTCACAACAACAGTAAATGCATTTTATATGTTGTATACTTTATTATATATTATATCTTTTATGCAAATCATGAATTGCAATCAATGAATGTCTTTAGTCTCCTAATTTACCGTCTGATGTAATTGGAAACAATTACATGTTGTTTATCACGCACGCACTCTCACACACACACACACACAGTTTAGAGGGGTATGGTTATTGTTAAAGAGCACAATGGCAGTACATACCTGCATGCCTTGGTAATGGCTGTGATTAAACATGGTTGCATCCTGGTGTAATGTTGTGCCTGCACCACTCTCCGGATCGAAATCCTTCAGCATTTCTTCAGCAACCTTACCGAATAAGTGCAATAATTTTATTGTGAATTTGCTATAAACATAATTGCGTTTAAATGGACAACGTTTCATCAAGAAGTAGAGCAATAGTGCAATA
The DNA here is from genome assembly GCA_022702515.1 of Ilyophis sp. 1 JC-2022. Taxonomy (NCBI): domain Eukaryota; kingdom Metazoa; phylum Chordata; class Actinopteri; order Anguilliformes; family Synaphobranchidae; genus Ilyophis; species Ilyophis sp. 1 JC-2022. The sequence continues at coordinate 87,720,960 of CM040401.1, forward strand.
TCATGCCAAGATCTGTTTTTACCTGCTTACTCGCCACTATTCTGGCCTCCATCATAATTCGACTGCTGAGTAGGGTCTTGCTAGGAAGCCTTTGCGGTACCTTGCCAGTCAAGTTTTTAATGACCGTCGTGAGAACCTTCGGCAGCTTTCGGATGCTCACATTCCCCTCCGTCAGCAGTGTCATGCAGACCTCCCGGATTTCATTCGTATACCGGCCATTTTCAAATGTGGTAACCTCATCCCTCTCAGTACAGTCTACCACAGACTGAAGCTCTCGCTCTCTCCTTTCCATCTGCCTCAATTCAGCTTCCAGTTGTTGAATGGAAGCCTCTGCCTGTTCTTTAGCGTCATCCCTCTCTTGCCTTGCCCTCGCCACATTACCTCTCACCACACTGAGCCTTTTCTGGAGGGCCACCTTCTCCTGCTTCCACTTGTCCTGGAGGCTCAACTTCTCAGTCAGCATGTCAACGAGTTCCTCTTTCTCCTCAAGAGCATGCTCAGATTGCTTGATTGTCGTTTTTAGCCGTTTAATTGTTTTTTCTTTCACGTCCAATGTTCTTTTTCTAGGTAGTTTTGCTTTTAGTCTAATTATTTGTTGTATGCAGAGGTCGTACTGTTTGGTCAGATTAGAGTTCTCAAATTCAAATTGTTCCAATTTTAATTTAAATGATTCTCTGTCCAATGTGGCATCTGTGCTGGCCGGCTGATACTGCAATATAATTTGGGTGAATTTGGTATGATTATCAGCTATGCTTTCCTCCATAGCTGTGAGATGTGTTTGCAGCTGAGAGACCTGATCTTCTGATGACTGAAGCTTTCTGATTAGGGCTAGGTTTTGTTTTTTGAGTTGGGTTTCGGTTGAATTTTGGGTTTGGGCCTTTGGTGGGAGAAATTGAGATTGCCAAAATAATTGTTGGTCTTTACATTTGTTTTTCTTCATTTTTTTAATTTTAGAGAGGGTATCGGCACATTTTCTTCGGAGGGTGTTTGGGCATGTATATATATTGGGAGCCAATTTAATTATTTCTGCTGTTAATTGTGTTGCAGTCATGCCCTTCAAACTCTGCTCATAGAGCCAACCATTTGTAATGATAGGTGTGCTGGAGGCCATAGTAGACTCTGTAAAAATCTAATAAACAACATATCAAAACAAAGAACAGTAATTAGGATTGTACTGTGTGGACATAACACAACATGTATTATTATAGTATTATAATCAAGGGGGGAAAGCAGCACATTATCTTTTAACAGACAGTAGATTAAAATAGATTGAATGCAATGCGCACACACACACACACACTGCATTAACACGTTTCAAGCATATACAATATTAATCTAAATACTGTTTGTGTTTTCTTTATGTTTATGTTTTTTTTCTATCATGAAATAATCCTGTTTCATAGCTGTATCACAAGTAATTAGTTTGATTTCACAAGTTTGCATTTAATACTCGTCTTTTTTTCTTTTTTTTTTACTAAACTTAAAAATAAAAAATAAAGTTGTGTTGCCTATAATCATAATAAAAACAAAACTAAACCTAGTCGCCACTGTTAGCTGAGTTACAGTAACGTTAACGGTATCTGTTTAATCCCCTCACGGCCAGCAGATGTCTATTAACGTTACAAGATACAGAGCCAGATCATTCGCAAACAGCTGATCACCACTGAACACCGTTCAGAATGTCACAGACTTCGCTAGGTTTCGCGCCTTCAATTGAACCGGAGCGGACTACCTTTTCTAATCGAAATCCGCGGAATACAAGACAAACATGTAGCTATATATATATATTTCTACATAGAAAACAAGTTGAATTTAACTGAAAACTTACCCCACTGATGATCCGATTCCAATTCCGTACCGTATCTTCCAAATGTCTTCTTAAAATCGCCACAGGAAAAAAATCTCCGAAGTGACGAGTAGTGGGGATAGACTAATAGGAAGCCAGAATACTTAAGATACAGGTGATGTGTCCATTAAATGGATTACTATTGGTCCAAACCGCGGAAATGGCAAGAAAGAGAGGTTGGAAATTGTTGAAAATGATGGGAGATAGGGTTTAGAACGGCGCTGTTGAAAGCGGTAGTGAGTAGCAACGGTAACGTTAAAATAACATTTTTACAACAATAAGTATGTCGAAAACAAGTACACAGAGCTAATAATATAATACAAATGGACATGTATGTTGAATTATTTAAGACAAAATCTTCCAAAAATGTATTTTTTAATGGTGATTAAGTACCGCAACCCTGGCGAAACTCGGTTTTCTCACGTTCCTTGACCAGTGTGTGGACGCCCTACAATGTGGATCAGAATAACCCAATTAAGTTTAATAATTTATTGATCCGGTAATACAGTGCTGTAAACGTAAGGAAACCAAAGAAACATGGTATTTGTTGTACTTGTTTATTACTATTCATTCAATACAAACGCAATGTGAAGAGAGCCTGTGTCTGAGTCTCTTTACTCATATATCCCCTTTTCAGGGCTTTTACAATGACAATCTGTTTGAACATTGAGGAATATTTATCCACAGCCTCACGAAAGGGGGGAACCATATGAATGTTTTTGCTGACATCGAATTTGGGCGATTGCACTCTGCTACCAGCCCGCATAGCTTCCACCTCTAATTCCCTTAGGTGCAAATTCTCCTGCAACTCTCTCAGCTCTAAGAGCCATAGTTTCAGGGCTCTCTGTCTTAATAACGGTCAATTGGCACCCTCAAACAGTATTTGCTTTCCATGCAACTCCTCTGTTACTTTGGCTCTAATAAACCATATAGTTTCAGAGCAGGGCACATCCATTTTAAAGTATTCCGCGATTAACAGAAGGTCAGCTGTCTGACAGCAGTCCAGCTCTTCAAGTGTTGGATCATCAATGAACCGTTCATGGGTAACGTATCAACGCTGAGACACTCAGAGTTTAAAAGTAAAGAAAATAGCATTCTACCAACTGCTCCCCATGGCAACAAAATAACAAAATCACTACATTTATGGGTATGTGATAAATGGCAATACAAGCATGACAAAATTTCCAAAGTAGCGCAACTCAGTGACAACGTGACACACAAAGCTATTACGACAGGCGGGAATTTCGTACTAAGCAACAAAGTAACACTGTTACGAACCAAAAAGCTTGTAGGCTATTAAGAACTCTGCACAAAATAATACCTAGCAACAAATTAACCATGCTACAAATGGCAAAGCTGGCACCACTTAGCCCTCAAGGTAACAAAATAGCATCAAAGTCAGACTAAATCTGCGCAAATCTGTGGTATTATCCCGGACGAGCCCCCAGGAGGCCCGAGTTCGACTAAATTGATGCAAGCAACCACTATTACTTTCAGGATGCTGCCTGAGATTACTATTGAGTTAACCAGCTAAATTTGGTAGTGAGAGCAGGTTACAGCAGGTAGCCAGTGAAAGGATTGATAGCTGTTTGAACAACACCTAAAACTGACTTTCCGCTAGACCAAGAGAAGAAGACCCCCTGTCATTTCGGCGTGGGTCTGGATATATGGATGGATAACTTGAAGGGTTTCTTCTCCTGACTTATTTTTTCATAGAGTTCAATAGGAAAAGTTGTCAGGAGAAACAACCCTTAGTGATCCTTCCATATCTACTGCATATATGGCAGCAGAGTGATTTTGAGGCTTGTTTGATACCTCAGACCCTTGATAACTTCCATCAATTTTACAAACAATGTATTCCATACTGTTCCAGCATAATGTACAGCTAAATCTAGTCTCACCCCCCAATTCCCATAGAGATCCATTCAAATGCATAGAAGTTATAGTATCGCTTGTAAGAGTACCAGAAAATAAGATATCTAGAGTCTTTTGATGTTGTTGGGTCACAGACATCAGGAAGTCATGGCATGCAAAGGATATGTGAATATTACTTTATTCTACATTATGTTAACAATTTTTGATGGCCGAAAATGGGGGGGGGGGCATGTATGGATGAAACTACATGTATCCGATATGGATGGAAATACCCTCAAATTAATGCTGACAGTCTGCACTTCAACCTCATTGTCATTGTATCCTTTCAAACTCAAAGTGCTAGAGTACAAAACCAAAATAACAAAATATGTGTCACTGTCCAATGAATTATGGTGCTCACTGTGTGCTTCATAGCAGATGCCAAAGCTATATACAGTATATGAATGCATACACTATTCAGTATATGCAGTTTCTTGGGTTGAACCTATAACCTTTCATTGATAGCACAATACTCCACCAACTGAGCCATATAACTAATGTTCACATTCACACATACATGTACATACACAAAGCTGAATAGTAACATTCACATGACAGCCCTGTTCCTGAGCGTGAGGCTTCAGACGATTAAAATACATACAAATATTAATGAACGATCCAAAACAAGGAACACAAAGTCAATCATTGCCATTGTTGCGTCATGTTGCATTAATTTCACATGAGCATTTCTGTTGTGTTCTGTTCCCTTGGTGTACTGGTCTGTGTCAACACTCTGGGATATAAGAACCACAGTGCGCGCTTCTACTCACAAAGTTTTTTTAAACTGATCATCAAGTTCAAGGGCATACGTCTACTATGCGAGAAATATTTGAAGACATTGGTTCCCTATCAATGTGAAAAGCATTGCTCTACATGAGAGATCGATACTTGGAGAACATTTTTGGTCCTAGCAGTTTGCCTAAAATTATTGGTAAGTGTTCACTACACATTCATGCATGCCTTTCCTTCAAAGAGCTACCATTTTATGCGTAGCTTGAAGTGCATCACAATTATTCAAATATATCAATGAATCTGATATTTTTAATTTTTAAATAACAAAACTATTTTTAATAAAATTTATATTTCATACTGAACCAAACATATTGCATGGAACACCTTGACATGACATGACATTGTTTCAAAAACGTTCCCCTTTAAGTTTTCTGAGAGAAAATGTTAAGTACCAAATATTTTAGTGTATATACTATTTATTGATATTGGTCATCAATAAGCTCTCTTTGGTTTAATCTTTCTGAATGCATCCACAACTGGTTGGTGTTGTTTGCAATTAAACGAGCCTTTTATTTTAATACTGATAGTATTACAAAAATATGGAATGAGTACGTAACATGATTTTTATTTGTTCTATGATGTCACAAAAGTGTTCAATGAATGTTTGACTGAATTCATAACATGTCACTGATTAATGGGTTGAGTGAAAACTTTAAATTATGTACACTGCTCAAAAAAATTAAGGGAACACTTAATCATCACAGTATAACACCAAGTCAATTAAACCAAACCGGTCATTGCAGGCAGCATAACATTCGCCACGGCGTCTCCAGACTCTTTCACGTCTGTCACGTGTGCTCAGTGTGAACCTGCTCTCATCTGTGAAGAGAACGGGACACCAATGGCGTTTACGCTTCCTAACTGGACAGATCGATATCCCAGAAGTTTAATTGACTTGGTGTTATACTGTGTTGATTCAGTGTTCCCTTAATTTCTTTGAGCACTGTATTTTGTGCACTGTTTGAGAGACACACAATCCATTAATTCAATAATTAATAATAATTAGATAGAAAATCTGCTTGTGCTGTTTCTGTTGCAAGATATTTCACAACATGCCCATTGTTAACTTTGTAGTGTTTGAGGAATTTATTACTGTAGATTAACCTATTGTTTATTTTCAGGTCTTAAAGGACTGGTTATTCAGGGGAAGAGGAACACGGAGGAGCAAATAAACCTAAGATGAGCTCCCTGAATTCAACCTTCGTTATAAACGTCACTTTTGTGCGTCCTGTCTTCTTTTTCATAAGTGGTTTTGCCGGTATTCCCCACACAAAATACTACTATGTCTTCTTGTGCTTTGTTTATGCTCTGTCTCTACTGGGAAACGCTTTTGTCATGTTTATGATTTACACTGACCACTGTCTCCACAGTCCAAAATACATTTTAGTGTTTAATTTGGCTGTGTCCGACTTGTGTGGAAGCACTGCGCTCGTTCCTCAGATGATTGACACCTTCCTGTTTAAATCACACTTAATCACCTTTGAGGCCTGTTTGACTAACATGTTTTTTGTTTTTTGGTTCATCACCATGCAGTCTCTCTCTCTCGCTCTTCTATCCTATGATAGGTATGTTGCTATCTGCTTTCCACTAAGATACAATGAGATTGTGACTAATAAATCAATGTTGATTATCATCGCCACAGCATGGGGGTTTGCTGCGCTGATTGTACTCTTAGCTGTGGGTTTTATCACCAGACTGTCATTCTGCAAATCCATTGTGATAAACAGTTATTTCTGTGATCATGGACCCGTATACAAGCTGGCGTGCAATGACAACACTGCAAATCATCTGATTGGTTGGTCAAACGTTGCTGTGATTCTCTGGTTTCCGGTATTTTTTATCACAGGTACATACCTTTGTATAGGCAAAGCGTTATTAAAAATTGCAGGAGCCTCAGAGCGCATCAAAGCTCTGCAAACCTGCACCTCTCATTTAATCTTGGTGAGTGTGTTTTATCTTCCTATATGTATTACCTACATACTGGGTTCAGTCATTCACCAGAACGCCAGGATTATTAATTTGTCTCTGGCGACCATCTTGCCGCCCATGCTGAATCCAATCATTTACTCGTTGAAGACAGAAGAATTCAGAGAATCCATTAAAAAACTTTACAGAAGAAACAAGATTCACACCACTGTAAGGAATAAATGAATAAATGTTTTAATCACAAGTTTAATCGTGTTCACTTGTCTGAACCTTCCACTCAACTGTCAACTGTAAGAGCAATTACAAACTGCTGATTTTAAAGAAAGCCACAAAATCCCAAAAGATCGTGTGGTTTTCATGAGTCTGGAATTTTAGATTCCCGACCTCAGAATAGTAAAAATGGGGTAGAGCAGACAACTCGCCATTCTCGTTTTTAGCAACCATATTAAATATCTGCGCAGCTGGGTTCATACTACAGTTCCCAATGGACAAAACAAGTGGGAGATGTGACAGGTTGTGGTAGTGAGATGGACTGAATGAGAGGAAAACAGGACAACTGCAGCGTACTCGCAATATTCCTCCATAACATAATTTTGCATTGTTAATAATAATAATCATAATGCCTGGCATTTGTATAGCACCTTTCTCACACTCAAATCGCTTTACAATGATGAGGGGGAAACTTGCCTCAACCACCACCAATGTGTAGCACCCACCTGGGTGATGCAACGGCAGCCATTTTGCACCAGAATGCTAACCACACATCAGCTGAGGTGGAGAGGGAGAGAACTGTTTTTAGCCAATTAAAATGGGGGATGATTAGGTGGCGGGTTGAAGGAGCCGTTTGGGGAATTTAGCCAGGACACCGGGGAAAACCCTACTCTTTCCAATAAGTGTCTTGGGATCTTTAATTACCACAGTGAGTTGGGGCTTCGGTTTAACATCTCATCTGAAAGACGGCCTTTCCTACAGCACTGTGTCTTCATCACTCTTCTGCCGCATTGGGGTTTATTTGACCAGAGGGAAGATTGCCCCCTACTGCATAGATTGCATGGTGGTGTGGCTGCTGCCTATTGTTGATATAAGCCAAAATGAAAATGTTGAAATGTCTATTTTAAAAATCAGACATCCCCAGTCTAATAATTATAATGCTCTCATTCATTTTTTAATTGTTAAAGCTGCACTATGCAGGACTTTTACCTTGAAAATACAATAATGATAAAATAACCGTGCTCAGCAGTGGCGGTTATGATGGGCCCCTACGCAAAAATTTTTATACCGGCCCCCTCTCTTTCATACGGAAGCCCTGAAGCGCAAGGTGAAAAAAAATTTTTTTAAGAGCTATCGCGTTAATACGAGATAGTAAGTCGTTAATACGAGATAGTAAGTCGTTAATACGAGTTATTATCTCGTTAATACGAGATAGTAAGTCGTTATTTCGAGATAGTAAGTCGTTAATACGAGTTATTATCTCGTTAATACGAGATAGTAAGTCGTTATTTCGAGATAGTAAGTCGTTAATACGAGTTATTACGTCGTTTGTTCGAGATATTATCGCGTTTATACGGCTCGTTTATTCGAGATATTATCGCGTTTATACGGCTCGTTTATACGAGTTATTAACGCGTCTGTACGGCACGTTTTTACGATATGAACTCTGATTTCAATGTGTATTTTGAGTGCAATTAAAGCTGTTTTTGAGTCCTTACGTGCTTCATTTTGACATAGGGGGACGAGGGGCTGTATATTATTTTCATATTTGTAACACTTAAAATATAGGCTAATGTTACTGAAAACACATGTGTTAACTCTAGCTACATTGTGTATTGAACAAATGATGCATCTATCAGGTTTAGAGATAATTAGCTGCCAACCGGTGGTGTTTATTAGGCTGTTTTATTTGAGATTAAATGCATAAACTGATATTTTACAGTGCTGTAATCGAAGAGATGTTCTCATTCTCGTCAGGAGAGGGCAGTATGGTCACGCGAATCATTGATTAGTTTCTTTCTAGGTGCGGGGATTTTGAAGACAAAATGTGAGACAATAAAATAAATAAATAAGAAATGAAATAAATCAATATATATATTAATTATTTTACACATCCGCCATATTATGCTGTCAAGATCAGCGTATTTGGTAGTGTATTGACAGATGCAGAGCTCACCTGATAAAACTCGCTTAGGGAACTCTCAACTAATTTTCGTAAAATTTGACTTGTTATAAACGTGAGAAATATCTGCATAACACAGATTACCTTATTTCTAAATTCCCCAGAACAGCTATCCTATTTGTAAAATGTTCTTTTAACTAGGCTAGCCTACAGGAGTTGTCAACATGTAGTAACTGGCGGGGTAATAATGATAGATAACTGTGAGCAGTTATGGCTCCAAACTTTAACAATATTGTTAATTTTTATTGCATTATGCTATAGCCTAGGCTACGGCCTGTCGTAGTGCATAGTTACATGTATATGACTTGGGTATATCATACGCACATCTAATTATATACGGCGAATCACACTACATTCTCGGTGAAGCTGATCTCCTGAATGAGGAAGCTATTTTTCCCCTGCTACGAGTAGCTAGGCTAACCCCCGTACAATTGCATACGTAGGCTATGAGTTGTTAAGAAAAGCGAAGGTATCTAAACGTGTGAAGGTATCTAAGTGGAATACTCATTTTGTAATAATAGCTGGGCTATTTCTGCAGAATGCGATGTCCTGGAATATGGGTTTGGGTTCATTATTACCCCGTCAATTACGCTTACCCTATACCACGGTGGCTCGTTATCTGAAATTTTTAATTAATTAATGCCTACTGTACGCCAACAAGCAATTACTACATGTTGACAACTCCTGTAGGCTAGGAAATATGTATTTCTATTTAATTTCTTATTTATTCATTTTATTGTGTCACATTTGGTCTTCCAAAATCCCCGCACCCAGAAAGAAACTAATCAATGATTCGCGTGCCCTCTCCTGACGAGAATGAGAACATCTCTTCTATTACAATTGCACTGTAAAATATCAGTTTATGCATTTAATCTCAAATAAAACAGCCTAATAAACACCACCGGTTTGCAGCTAATTATCTCTAAACCTGATAGATGCATCATTTGTTCAATACACAATGTAGCTAGAGTTAACACATGTGTTTTCAGTAACATTAGCCTATATTTTAAGTGTTACAAATATGAAAATAATATACAGCCCCTCGTCCCCCCATGTCAAAATGAAGCATGCAAGGACTCAAAAACAGCTTTAATTGCACTCAAAATACACATTGAAATCAGAGTTCATATCTCGTAAAAACGTGCCGTACAGACGCGTTAATAACTCGTATAAACGAGCCGTATAAACGCGATAATATCTCGAACAAACGACGTAATAACTCATATAAACGTCTTACTATCTCGAATTAACGAGATAATAACTCGTATTAACGACTTACTATCTCGAAATAACGACTTACTATCTCGTATTAACGAGATAATAACTCGTATTAACGACTTACTATCTCGAAATAACGACTTACTATCTCGTATTAACGAGATAATAACTCGTATTAACGACTTACTATCTCGAAATAACGACTTACTATCTCGTATTAACGAGATAATAACTCGTATTAACGGCTTACTATCTCGAAATAACGACTTACTATCTCGTATTAACGACTTACTATCTCGTATTAACGCGATAGCTCTTAAAAAAAATTTTTTTCACCTTGCGCTTCAGGGCTTCCGTACTTTCAGATGCATGCACGCACACACAGTGGAAAATTACTAAGTACAACTACATTTTTTGAGTATCTATAGTTTTTATTTTATACAAGACTTTTAACTTTTACCCCACTACATTTCAAATAAAAAAATAATACTTGCCAAACTATATTTTTAAAACAGTCTAGTTCCTTTTGATAAACAGCATACAATTATTATTGCCAGGCCTTCATTGTAAATTTTAGATTTTAATTGGCCTCCCTGGTAAAATAAAGGTTAAATTTAACTTAAAAAAAAAAAAAATAGCACATTCTTACGGAAGCCCTGAAACGCAAGGTGAAAGCTTTTAATAATATATATTTTTTTTTTAATTCTCATTTTTACGAGATAGTAAGTCATTTATAAAAGTTATTATTTCATTTATATGACTTATTAAGTAATTTTTATTAGATAGTATCTCGTTTATACGAGATCGTACGTCGTTTATACAAATGATCTCGTTTATATGACTTATTAAGTAGTTTTTTCAAGATAATATCTCGTATAAACAAGATACTAAGTCGTTTATACAAGTTATCTTGTTTATTCGAGATATCTCGTATATACGAGTTCTCGTTTATTCGAGATATTTCGTTTATACAAGTTATCTTGTTTATTCGAGATAGTAAAACGTTTGTATGAGACATAACTCAACGTGCATTTTAAGTGCAATTAAAGCCATTTTTGAGTTCTTGCTTGTGTAAGCTACTTTGTGTATTCGATAAATGATGCATCTATTATAGAAATACTATTACTTGGCAACACGTGGTGGTGTTTATAGTATTTTATTACAGATTAGGCTACAGTTAATCTACAAATTGCTATTTTACCTCACCTACTTACTATAATATACACGAGATCCCTAAAATTTCACCTTTCCGCACTTCCTGGCTATGTTTTCTCAATATTTTGCTGGTTGACAGCAAATCAAATGCAAAGCCGTGCGTTGCTGTTACGTAATATAATAGAATAGAATAGAATAACTTTTATTTCCCACTAGGGAACTTCAGTTGTAGTCCCAGCAACAACAAAAAAGATAGACAGTTGGGCAGACCTACAACACACAAACAAACATATCAAACAAAGACATCCAACAGAATCATTACATCAATCAAGTGAATTAAAGTGCAATACAGCCATGACTAAAAATAGCCCCCGCTGTCCCGAGATGTCCAGTGTCACCAAGCAGTCCAACACACAAACTCCGCCTCCACGACTCTCCTCCATACACGCAGCGCTGCGGTCTCCCTACACCGCAGAAACGGAGCACCGAACCTTCCCAGTCATCTCCTCACTCCTCCCCCGTATTATGTTCTCCTTCCCTGGTTGCCTTTTGGAGATTGCCTGCACTCCCTGGAACAGTCCCGAGTCCGGCGTCTTCAACTCCGGTGAAGAGCGATGGTAACTTTTATGCTGGAGTCTGCAGATCTAACGGACATGCCTGAACATATGTTGCGAATGCGTCTCCATGGTGACGACCACAGACAAAATTATATCGACTAGACAATCCGTCAATTTTATCAAAACGAGCAGCGGGAGCGCCCTGAAAAATCTCCAGCCTGCTTCCCCGTCCCACTACTGAAAGACAGCGCAGGAAAAAACAAAGACAAAAGCCTGACACAACAAAACACATTAAAATGAACAAACACGAAAACGAGAGACAGGAGTACATGTGACGTCACAAGGGACAAAGAAAAAGGCAAGTTAGCTCAGCTGTCGCCACTTTTTCAGAACTTAATTTAACCACCCTTAATTTAAATTAACTTTATTTTATTTTAAAAGAAAGCAAAGGCACAGATAGAATTATTATGTGTTTCCATATAGAAATGCCACTATGTGACCATCAAAATTGATTCTTGTATTTATTTATATTTTTAGTTTATTATTTGTATTTTTAAATCTGGTTAAAAGGCCAAGTTACTCACGCAAAGCCTAGAAAGCACGGTCTATAAGTCTTTAATTCCAACTTGCAAAAACTAGGCCTGCCTTTAAAAGTATTTATATCAAAATGTGGCCAAGTTACAACTAATAATATTGCCTATCGTAGCTCACACTAATTAAACTAGCTCTATTCCAAAGCAATGCTATCCAATCTTTTCTAAATTATTAAATGTAACCTGGCCCTGTGTTTTTTCATCTTACCATCTCAAGAGAATGTGAAATGTGGAGAAAGCCAAAGGAGGCATTCAACCCACAATGTCTGTTACCATCTGTTAAGTATGGTGGTGGTTCTGTAAGGGTATGGGCAGCCATTTCATGGGACTCCTTGGGTCCAGTGATTGCTCTCCATGGATGTGTAACTGGCAAACCATATGCAACCTTTTTACAAGACCAGGTGCACCCTATGGCGCAAGCACTGTTCCCTCATGATATCCCCATATTCCAACATAACACCCCCATGCACACTGCCATTAAAGAATGGTTTCAAGAACACGAGGATGGCGTCAAATGCCTTCCATGGCCTGCACAATCACCAGATCTAAGCATAATTTAACCTTTATGGGAAATTCTGGAGCACAGAGTGAGAACTAGATTTCCACCTCCTCCATTCCTCTGAGAACTAGAGAGGAACCTTCTTAAACAATGGGCCAATATCCCACTACACACAGTTCAAAAATTATATGACAATATTCCTAGAAGGATTGAAACTGTTTTGAAGGCAAAGGGTGGGCCTGCTCGGTATTAGTTACTAGATATGCAGTTTTTGTCGGGGTATCTTGCCGTATACTCTGGTCATGCGTGTAACAAGTTACTCGCATAGGCTACGTGCTTGTGTTGCGTTGTAGGCTAAACGTAATCGGTATTACAGTTACAGCTATATTACTGTAGGCTATGACTTATGCTAACCGTCCAGCTAAAATGAATCATTGATTCTGCATATGGCACTGCTAGCTGGTCTTATACACTGTTCTAACTGTATAAGAACAGGCGACAATACCAAACCATTGGGCAAATCCGCACATTTGAACAGTGCCTTTACAGGGTGAGCCAGCAAGCAGCCTTTTAATTAGATGGCAGTGACAGTCAAGGTCACAAGACAGTCACAACACGCTGTTGTGAGTGCTCTAATAGACCAGTGATTCTGTACTCAAACAGCAGCCAGAACGTCCCCATTTTCATGTGTGCTCACTTTATTATTTTTACTTTCAGACAGTGTTTCACCGTCTGTATGCAGGATGTGACTCCCAGCAATAAATTCCCAATCATATCACATTTACCAGCACAATGTTCAAGCTCACACATACGTACACAAAGCTGAAATGGTAACAGTCATGCTGCCCCAGTCCTGAGAGTGATGCTCCAGACAGACAGACAGACAGAATAAATAAATAAACCAATAAATAAAAATCCCAAACAAAAACAGAAAAAATTTGTTTTCATTGCGTCATGTTGCATTGCGTCATGTAGCATTAATTTCATGTGAGCATTTCTGTTGTGTTCTGTTCCCTTGGTGTACTGGTCTGTGTCAACACTCTGGTATATAAGAACCGCAATGCATGCTTTGACTCATATGTCTTTTCCAGCTGATCTACCATAAAGTTCAAGGACATACAGGACATCGACTAAACAATAAATATTTAACGACATTGGTTGCCTACCAATGGAAAAATAGTTATTCTTTATGATAGATGGATACACGTTTTTGCCTTTGCAGTTTGCCTAATATTATTGGTAAGTATTAACTACACATTAATGTGTTCCTTTGTTAATTTATTGCAAAAAACTGCCATTCTTCTCTTTGCTTGAAGTGCATCAAAATTATTCAACATTTAATCTAAAATAATTTAACTGTTTTAAAGTAACAAAAATACAATTCCAAAAATATTATTCCAAATATCTTACAAACCTTTCCTTTTTAGGATTTTTGATGTGAAAATGTATAATATAAAATATTTCAGTTTATATACTATTTATTGATATTGGTCATCATTAAGCTCTCTGTAGTTTAATCTTTAAGTTAATCGACAACTGTGAGGTGTCATCTGCGATGAAACGCTCAGCCTTCTGCAGTAATACTGAAAGTCACAGTCATACAAAAGTACTACAAGAAGATAGAATGAGTATACAACATGATACAGTCATACAAAAGTACTACAAGAAGATAGAATGAGTATATAACAGGATTGTGACCTTTTGAGAGGCAGGTGCTCAAACTGAGAAAAGGGCACACCAATCTAGCTTTTTTTGGACATCCAGTTATTAGACAGAACTTAATTTACCAAAATTTCTAAATCAAAAATTAACGACACGAACAATAATATTATGACAACGTAGAATTTATTAAATGTTTTTCAGAGTGAAGTCTTGGAATTTTGCCCTTTGTTTTTCTGTTTCAGACGCAAGGACACACAATATCCTTTAATCCAATAACGAATGATAATTAAACAATGAATCTGAGCTTTTTTGGTTTCTGTAGCTAAGATATTTGACAACCTGCACATTGTTAACTTTATATTACTTGAGAAATTCATGACTGTAGGTAAACCTATTTTTTAATTTGAGGTCCTAAAAAAAAGAACTGGGTTTTCAGGGGGTGAGAAACACGCTAGAACTAATAAATCTGCCATGGGCCTTCTGAATGCAACCTTCATTATAAACGCCACTATTGTGCGTCCTGAGTTATTTTTCATAAGTGGTTTTACCGGTATTCCCCACACAAAATACTATTATGTCTTCTTGTGCTTTGTGTATGTTCTGACTCTACTGGGAAACATTTTTGTCATGTTTCTGATTTACACTGACCACTGTCTTCACAGTCCAAAATACATTGTAGTGTTTAATTTGGCTTTGTCCGACTTGTGTGTGAGCACTGCGCTCATTCCTCAGTTGATTGACACCTTCCTTTTTAAATCACAGTTGATCTCTTATGAGGCCTGTTTGACAAATATGTTTTTTGTGTTTGGCTTTCTCAACATGCAGTCTTTCAATCTCACTGTTCTGTCCTATGATAGATGTGTTGCTATATGCTTTCCACTGAGATACCATGAGATTGTGACAAATAAATCAATGTTGGTGATCACAACCATATTGTGGATTTTTGCAGGATTGCTTATTCTCATAGCTGTGGTTTTTATGAGCAGACTGTCATTCTGCAAATCCATTGTGATAAACAGTTATTTCTGTGATCATGGACCTACATTCCGATTGGCATGCAATGACAACACTCCAAATTATTTGATTAGTTGGACACATCCTGTTATTATTTTCTGGTTTCCATTACTTTTTATCATAGTTACATATATTTGTATAGCCAGAGCGTTGTTAAAAATCGCAGTGGCTTCAGAGCGCCTCAAAGCCCTGAAAACCTGCACCTCTCATTTGATCTTGGTGGGCATGTTTTATCTTCCAATATGTATCACCTTTGCAATGGGTTCCAACATTCACCAGAACGCCAGGATTATTAATACGTCTCTGGGGACCGTCTTGCCGCCTCTGCTGAATCCAATCATTTACTCACTGAAGACAGAAGAATTCACAGAATCCATCAAAAAGCTCTACAGAAAAAACAAGATACACGCCGCTGTAAGGAATAAATAAATAAATAAATCAGAACTGAATGACTGAAGTTTAACCATGTTGATTTTTCTGAACCATCCACTCAACTGTAAGAGCAATTCGCGAATGTAATCTAATGAACCACTCGATCTTGCAGCCTCGTATTTCCAAGTGGTAGAAAAGTGGCATTGCATGATATTTTCTATTTTATCGGTCTGGGCAGATGATATAATTCATGTGTGTATGTGGAAGTGCCAGCTGAGAAAACTGATTTGAGGAACTGAGAGAATGATAGATTATAGTGTGAGGTAGATGAGATGCAATTTATTTTTAAAAAAATTTTTTAAATAGCTCATTTTAGCTCACATCAACGTTATCATTTTTCAAGGTAATCTGTCATTTATCACAATTAACTTTGATAGCCTCATGTCTCGTGGTTTTGTGCTCACTCCATGCCAAGTACAATTTCTCTGCGTTTTCTTTCCAATTGAAGTTTTTTTGATATGACATTGGAGATGTAGAGCATATCGGCAAACATAAGCAACTTTGTGCAGCATAAATGTGCAGGTAATCCATTGTAAACACCAAAAACACCAAAGTAGCCTAGTGTTCACAAAATTATTGTTAAACACTGATTTTTAAGTTTAAAAACATTTAAAACGGGTCTACACTCAGCTTCTGAAGCCCAAGACCTTGTCAAGAAGATGGGGAAAGTGCATAACTGTCTGTAAAACCACACACATACCAGGGTCGTTTCTAGACTGCTTTGATTGGGGGGGCATGAAGAGATGTTGGTGGGGTACAAAGGGGGGATGAAATAGTGGGATCTGGGGGTCCTCCTCCCCCATAATTTTTTTTTTAAATGCACAGGGCATTTAAATAAATAAATAAAAAGTGTAACGTAAGACTGAAAAATGGATTATCAGTCATAAACCCTTGGAGCTGGTGGCGACGTCTTTGAGGGTGCAATAAAACAATTCATCAGGTGGCTTGAAAACTTTTTTCCTCTGACCTCTCATGGCCTCGTAAACTACAGCTGGAATTGACCTTACAACTGGACATTAGGCAGGCAGTTTCACAATGTTTGTTCACAGGCCGTAAAAGACATGTGAACAAGCACCCAAGGCTCTTGGAATGGACTGAAACAAAGCTGTATATGTATCTTGCATCATATGTATGTGCATGTAAATAATTGTGGATAATATAATAAATGTGGTGAACCGGGATTAATACTAATTGAAGTGTGGGGTATGTGAAAGTATCGGAGGGGGAGGAATAAAAAATGTGAAAGAAAGGAGGATTGTATAGGTTATCAGGGATGCGCTTGTCCACATAAGTATCTGGAACATAGAGTGGCCATCACCGGGACCTCACCTGATATCTAGATAAATGATAGGAAAGATTATAAGATCACGCGCCGTCGTTAAAAGAATCTTATTACTATCACTAGATCGGGGAGAGTAGACTATGCCGTTTATCTTCCTGGAGGGGGGGTCTCCGGGTGGTGAGGAGTGACATAAGCTTCTCAATATTTTGTTTCCCCCAATATATAATGAAAAGATTATTATAATTTATATTATTACTGTTGTTATTAGTATTTTAATATGTATGTATGTGTAATGCTTTGGCAATATTTACGCTATGTATTTCATGCCAATAAAGCACATTAAATTGAATTGAATTGAATTAAGAGAGAGTAAGTGTCAGATTGGCTTTCTTCCAAAACATTTCACTTGTGATCATATTTACACCCTACATACCATAATTAATAAACATGTGCACCAAAAAAACTAAGGAAAACATTTTGCCTGCTTTATAGACTTCAGGAAAGCATTTAATTAAATTTGGCATGAGGGCCTCTGATACAAAATTCTGCAAAGTGGTGTAGGGGGTAAAGCTTATGATATAATTAAATCAATATATATGCCAAATAAGTGTGCAATAAAAATTGGAAAAACAAAACAGAATACTTCACTCAAGGGCGTGGGGTGAGGCAGGGCAGCAGTTTGAGTCCAACTCAAATCAAATCATTATTTAAATATACAGCGCATTTCACAACTAGTTGTCACAATGCGCTTCACAGAAAAACCCAGCCTAAATCCCCACAAGAGCAAGCCATAGGCAACAGTGGCAAGTAAAAACTCCCTGGTGTAACTAGGAAGAAACCTTGGGAGGAACCAGACTCAAGGGGGGAACCCATTCTCCTCAGGTCGGCTCAGGGTCTAGATCTTAATGACCAGCATGGTCAAAACTGACTGCCAATATCCATGATAGTAGAAATTGCAGCAGCTAGATGACAGTCCAGATGTGGCGGCAATGATGGTGGAGAACCGGGTGCCGATGGCGGCAGGATCAGCTGGCAGAGGTGGTGGGGAGGGAGGGGCAAGCGGCGACGGACAGGAAGGTGGACAGCAATTCTCGAGATGCAGGGCATGAGCCCCGCCGACGGAATGTAGAAAAAGAAAGAGAGAGAACAGTTAGGGAAAGTGTAATAGAGCAGGCAGCAGGAACACCAACTGGGGGGGGGGGATGGGGGGTTGGACAAATACCCCCGCCAGGAGTAATTTATGGCTGCATAGCTATGAAGACAGAGTTTGAGAACCCATCCAGTCATGAGAGAGTAAACAATCCTATCCACCTCTCAAGAGCCAGCCCAGGAAGATGGGGTCACAGCTTTTGACAGGTGACAGTAAGGAAAGGATGTCACTCCACATGACTCTACGACTAAAGGCTTCTCTGGTCCTGTCTCCGGACCACAACTTGTTATAAGCCTGATCATAAAGGTGCGTTTTTAATCTAGACTTAAATATTGAGACTGTGTCTGATTTCCTTATACATTTTGGAAGGGTGTTCCACAGTAGTGGTGCTCTGTAGGAGAGAGCTCTACCACCCGTCAAGTTTTTAGATATTCTAGGGACTACTAAGTAGCCTGCGTCTTGGGAACGAAGGGATCATTTTGGCTTATATGGTAAAAGCAGATTACATATATACACTGGTGCATGTCCAACCTTGTTCAATATTTATATAGATGAGTTAGCGGTGTTACTGGAACAATCTTCAGCTCCTGGCCTCACCCTAAACAACACCCATGTTAAATTTCTTCTCTATGCAGATGACCTGGTGCTGCTGTCACCCACAGCACAGGGGCTGCAGCAGCATCTGGATCTGCTGGAGAAATACTGTCAAAACTGGGCCTTGACAGTAAATGTAATGGTCTTCAAAAAAAAGCCCAGGTCTCAGGAAAACAGATACTGCTTTAACTGCTTGGACCGTGAATAAATGACCACTAAATAAATAAATAAATACAGTATATTTATACAGTGCCCTCCATAATGTTTGTGACAAAAACATATTTTTTCTTAATTTGGCTCTTTAGTCTACAATTTCAGATTTGTAATCAAACAATTCACATGTTTTTAAAGCTTTTATTAAAGTGTATTTTTATACATTTTGTTTTCACCATGTAGAAATGACAGCATTTTTAAATATAGTAATTTTTATACAGAGTGAGTCTTCAGTCCATGTCAGAATACAGGCATATCTTTTATCTGCGGAACGTGCGTAAACTGGGCAAGTACACATTCAGTGGTATACAGACGTTTGTGAACCCCTGATACAATTGCATGTTTTAGATTTTCTAAGAGAAAGGAACTTAACACAACCTATGCAGGGTACAAACTTAAATATGACATACTTCCCAAAACTTTAATCCACAATTACAATTATGATGTACTGAGTGTAACAGGTTGAAAACAATAAAACAGTAAGTGTGGCATGTGCAAAACTCAGGTGAAGACAATTCCAGGCCGTAGTAAATTCTCTGAGACAAATTCAATTAAGACAGTTGAAAACTTCTAACCTCTCAGTGTTCTTCTTGCGCTCAACAACCGTGCAGCTAACTGGGGATGTATAATACATATAATGTACTCTTACAAAGCAGGGAAAGGTTATATCAGGCTATATAAACGTTTTCATCTTGGAAATTACACTGTCAGAAACATCATCAAGAAATTTAAGTTAAGGGGTTAACTATGGTAGCTATATTATACAGAAAACAGACCACAAGACAATAAATTAGAAAATGTTGCGAAATAATTAATTAATACAGTTAACAGCGTAAGCAAACATTTACACGTTCAAATGGAAATGATGGGTCGTGTGGGTGGGGGCTCCTATTTCAAAGAAAATATAAATCAACTTCATTAAGTTTGACTTCATGTGCAGTTGAGGCCAAACACCAAGCCCTCAAAATAAATGGATGTTATTCATTTGAAAATGTTAATTTACTGCCACCTTTATTGGATCTACGCGTGCCCTGCCCATGCTGCTACCTTGACTTTCTGGAGCAGAGCCAGTATTCTATTCTTGATTTCTTTGGTTGCCAGGGAATACACAAAGGGATTCAGACAGGGTGGGGTGCATGAGGCTAACGACAAGGTCACCATTCTGATATCTGGATCAGCGCGGTCGTGGAATACGAAAAGTTCAATAATGAACAGCGTCAACAACGGCACGTAAAAAATTGCCACTAGAATGAGGTGCTCTGTGCAAGTTTTAAGTGCTTTGTACCTGTTCTCCAAATGTTTCATACTAAACACGGTTGTCAAAATACACACGTATGACATGATGATGAAACTAAGGGGTCCAAACAGAATGATTAAACTCAGAGAAGAGGCAGTGGTCCACTGCAGCCTGTTATCATTGCATGCTAGTCTGAAGATGGTGCCGTAGCCACAGAGATAGTTGTATATAGTGAGTGAATCACAAAAAGACAGTTTTGTCAAGATAGAGATCAAGAACATAATGACGCTTACACAAACCGCCCAAACAATTGCTAAAATACTGATCATGCTTCTGGGAGTGTTGATAGAATTATGCCTCAGTGGGAAACATATAGCAATGAACCTGTCATAAGAAAGTACACAGAGGGAACATGACTCTAAGGATGCAAAGCAGTAATAAAAATACATCTGTGTCAAACACGCATTGTAGGATATAAAGTTATCTTTCCCGAGATAGATCTTGATCATACTAGGAATAATGGTTGTATTGATCACCAAGTCGACCACCCCTAAATTAGCCACCGCAATGTACTTTGGGACGTGAAGGCGGTGATCTGTCCATATAATCGAGATGATACACACGTTGGACAAAACCGTTAAAATATAAACTATGGTTAAGAAAATGAAATAGAAATTAACAAACGGTAAAGACATAAATCCGATGATGTAAAATCCATCAGGCCTAACGATGGAGTCGTTTGAGTTGGGAGTCGCGGAAACTCCCACCTCCGTCATCCGCCGTTCAGAAACCTCGGCACGTGTCTGCTGCAGACGGGCCGCGACAACAAACGGTATTCCTGAAAGATACAACACATCCAGGACATCAGAACATCCTCGTATGCCACCTTGCAAAGTTTTATAAAAAATCATATATATTTATGCGTATTGTATTATATATTTGTATTTGACGCATACACTTCTTATACAATCTAAATGTTTTTTTTTATTATCGGGAGTACTATGTACTGTGTTAGGGAACTATTTCATTTTAGTCTGAAATGTATATGCTAATTCTATACCACATATTTATTTAACAAGTTTTGTATATGTATATGTGGTTTTTATATGATTTTTACAGACCCTTTGCATATGGGAATAGCCAATCAACCTGCTACAATAATACGTTGTGGTAATAAAACATAGAAGTGAAATATGCTGCTTCTCTAAATGCCTTACGATATAGAACATCAACATTCCAAATAAATAGCGTTAGTTATACGCACTTTATGTAAAAAGAAGATTTTGTATTGGCTACGTTAGTAAAGCCTACAATCGATGAATAAACTAAAAAACTAAAACAAACTCAGTACTAGTCTATGTGGATTTTACTGCAGGACAACGGGGAGTCAGCCTTCAGGCGTGGTGTTCATTCTTTCCAAAACATTACGAGCCCATGGCCCAAATTAATGAGCGACTGCATTTCTGAGTTCACAACCATAGAGCCGATCACATTTTCTTATAGGCCTGCCTATATATTTCAATGTGTTTTTTTTCGTATTGTATTGTTTTTTTTATATACGCTGTCAGTTCACTTTTACTAATGCAGTGCATGTGGGTGAAATTTGGCGGCTGTGGATGTGAGCAAAACATAAAAAATATTCCGGGGAGTTCATTGCTTGATCCTCCATTTATTTCTTATGTACATCAGACGGCCCGCTTCAACCACCTTACTGTTTCCTTCAGTTCTGTGACACGCGTGTCTGCGTCATTAACTGTTGATCTATACTCTTTTCGCTATTGGTGTCTATAGCTATTTTATGCTATATTTTATCTCTGACGTTGAAACAATAATCATAATAAGTTCCTGGGTGAAAATAAAGCTTTTTTATTCTGTTCGTCTAGTGTGTAGCCTACATCTTTGGTGTTATATAATAAGCATTATTCCCCAGCCAGCGTAATAAAGGTATTGAGCATTATATATTTTTTTTTTTAAACAAAAAAAAACATAGACTGTATTTTGCAGGCAACTACACATTGCACTTCAACCACACTATTCGCCGCTCTAAAAAAGAGTCAACGGGTGCGTCCCAATATTCTTCACTCCCCACCTCCTTTCCTCCACTCCCCCACTACAATGTACTTAACATTGCGGTTTCCGTCGATACATTAATTAATATGTAACACTTAATACTTAATTAAGATGTAATCAGCAACATTAGATTAAAACACAAAGATCCGTTTCCGGGAGGTGAGGAGGTGGTAGTGGAGGAAAGGAGGGTGCATTTTTCGAGTATTGGGACGCACCCCAAGCGAAACAATTCCGATCCATATACCAACCTGAGGCTCGTGATCTTCCAAGCTTTGCAGCGTGATTAGAAATTAACAACCTTTCACGCGCCATTGGCTGTGCGCCTGCACGGGACGAACACAATCACGACCTTGATAAAAAATAAACAGTGGCTGTTGCGCTACTCAGTGTGGACAGTGTCGTCGTAGCACCAGCACAAAATAAAAGGCTCAGTGTCTACTGTTAACCATCGCAGGTAAATGGCACTCACGGTTGCCAGCAATCTCTCTTGATCCATTTATCTTCTCAAATGTATGGACATGTGTATATTTAGGATCTCTTGGGGGACGTCATTAAAATTTGAAAACTGCGCTTGCTTGAAGCACTAAATGCCCAACCCCATTGGTAAATGAGTTTGCAAGTGCTTTGTAGCTACCTGCTATTATTACCATCTTTACCTAACCTTCTATTTTTCAAAATGTATTTTAATCATTATTTTGTAAAAAGCAGAAAGAGTTTGTGCCTTTGTCTTGGGAGTGTGAGAACAGGTGCGTCGGTCCAGTATAAATAGTGGTAGAGAAATATGGTGTAAATCTTGTGCCACCAGAAAAGTGAATTTTAATTTAGTAAATTTTAATTTGTATTTCATAATTGTACATCCCGTTGCTCAGCCTGGGAGATATTCTGTATAACCTATTTTGGTTATTGGTACATCCACTCGCACTTCATATTTCATTTTTCATATAGTTGTAGCTTTTGCCGATGTGGCTTTGAGCCTAAAACCGACTTACTTCGACAATAATAGCATCTGATAAAAGCCCAAAACGTAATGCAATTTGCGTGCATTGTGTACAATCACTTCACTAAAGATCTGTACCGAAGGGGTTTGCAGAAATCAGTCCAAAAAAAACCCAGAAATGTAATAAACTAACTTATGTGTTACCCAGAAGGCAGCTACACTGAGCACCATAATTCATTGGACAGTGACACATTTTTTATTATTTTGTTTCTGTCCTCTCGCAACTTGAGTGATGGTTTGAGGCTCTTCTGATACCTCAGACCTTTGATAACTTACAACCAGATCCTAATATGGGCTTCCGCGGCACAACAGGGAAAAGCAGATATCGGCCGTTTATTACCAGTCCTCGTGGTTGCTTCTGCCGGCTGCCACAATATAAATATAATTATATATTATTAATATATAATTTAATTGTCATGGTTTTCCCTTCCTTTCCTCTAAAAATTCCACGCCTCGTCTTTTTTCGGTCTATCAGATTTTTCTCCGCATTCCCTTGCGGGATTTCCCTTTCGCCCAGGTGATTATCTGGTTCACCTGTCGCCCGCGTCAGGAGGTATTTAAACACCTGAGTTCCGCTTCCTGGCGCTTCTTTATCATTTCGTCCTTCACGTATGTATGGTTGTTGTTTGTTTCCTCTGCTCACACTTAAAAGATTGTTATTCTTTATTCGCGTAGTAGAGCTATACCCAGATAACTACTAGAAGCTCAGGGAATATAGTTTAGGTTTTCCCTCTCTCACTTCTCCGTTTCCACTCACGCTCTCTTTGTTGTTAGAGGGCGTGAGCGTTATTTTATTTTCATTTGTTTCACCAGTTATCGGGCGTTATAGTCACGTTCCGAGGGTGCCATTGTTTTTGCTGTTCTTCTGGCTATCGGTATTAGTGTCGCCCGTGTTTACGTGGCTATCCCGGTTTTACCAAGGGTGTTTTTGGTTTGGCTAGGGCTGGGAGGTTTTTTCATTCTTTCTTTTCTTTCATCGCGTTTGGCTCATCGTTGTACCACTACAACGCCCTTACATTAATATTTAAAATTATGAAGAAAAAAAAGATTTTATATTTTTGAAAGTGAGGACATTTAAATTGTCCTTTCCTGGCCTCCTGAACTAGAGAAGAAAATCTGAACTGGCCATTTTTCCATTATGTATTTTTATGTTCTTATACAAGTTTCTTTTAATATGGTGGCATTTCAGAGACTTCTGAGTCACTAAAGAAGGAAGAAAGGAAGTGTACAGGTGCAGCTCAAAAAACTATCTCATAACCTCACCTGTCTGGTCCGTGAGTGTGCTTCCTGACTCACTGTATCTCATAACCTCACCTGTCTGGTCTGTGAGTGTGCTTCCTGACTCACTGTATCTCATAACAAATTTGAATATCGTGAAAAAGTTCAATATTTTTTGTCACTCATTTCAGAAAGTGAAACTCATATATTATATAGATTCATTACACATAGAGTGAAATATTTCAAGCCTTTATTTCTTGTAATTTTGATGATTATGGCTTACAGCTAATGAAAAACCAAATTCAGTGTCTCAGAAAATTAGAATATTGTGGAAAAAGTTCAATATTGGAAACTCATGGTGTCACACTCTAATCAGCTAATTAACTCAAAACACCTGCAAAGGTTTCCTGAGCCTTTAAATGGTCTCTGTCTGGTTCAGTAGGCTACACAATCATGGGGAAGACTGCTGACTTGACAGATGTCCAGAAGACAGTCATTGACACCCTCTACAAGGAGAGTAAGCCACAAAAGGTCATTGCTAAAGAAGCTGGTTGTTCACAGAGTGCTGTATCCAAGCATATTCAAGAAGGAAAAAGTGTGGTAGGAAAATGTGCACAAGCAACAGGGATAACCGCAGCCTTGAGAGGATTGTCAAGCAAAATCCATTCAAGAATTTGGGGGAGCTTCACAAGGAGTGGACTGAGGCTGGAGTCAGTGCATCAAGAGCCACCACGCACAGACGAATCCAGGACATGGGCTACAAATGTCACATTCCTCGTGTCAAGCCACTCCTGAACCAGAGACAATGTCAGAAGCGTCTTACCTGGTCTAAGGAGAAAAAGAACTGAACTGTTGCTCAGTGGTCCAAAGTCCTCTTTTCAGATGAAAGTAAATTTTGCATTTCATTTGGAAATCAAGGTCCCAGAGTCTGGAGGAAGAGTGGAGAGGCACAGAATCCATGTTGCTTGAAGTCCAGTGTGAAGTTTCCACAGTCAGTGATGATTTGGGGTGCCATGTCATCTGCTGGTGTTGGTCCACTGTGTTTTCTGAAGTCCACAGTCAACGCAGCCATCTACCAGAAAATTTTAGAGCACTTCATGCTTCCTTCTGCTGACAAGCTTTATGGAGATGCTGATTTCATTTTCCAGCAGGACTTGGCACCTGCCCACACTGCCAAAAGTACAAAAAGCTGGTTCAATGACCATGGTATTACTGTGCTTGATTGGCCAGCAAACTCGCCTGACCTGAACCCCATAAAGAATCTATGGGGTATTGTCAAGAGGAAGATGAGACACCAGACCCAACAATGCAGACGACCTGAAGGCCGCTATCAAAGCAACCTGGGCTTCCATTACACCTCAGCAGTGCCACAGGCTGATCGCCTCCATGCCACGCCGCATTGATGCAGTAATTCATGCAAAAGGAGCCCCAACCAAGTATTGAGTGCATAGAAATGAACATACTTTTCAGAAGGCTGACATTTCTGTTTAAAATATCCTTTTTTATTGATCTTATGTAATATTCAAATTTTCTGAGACACTGAATTTGGGTTTATCAGCTGTAAGCCATAATCATCAAAATTACAATAAATAAAGGCTTGAAATATTTCACTATGTAATGAATCTATATAATATATGAGTTTCACTTTCTGACATGAGTGACAAAAGAATATTGAACTTTTTCACGATATTCTAATTTTTTTAGCTGCACCTGTATATATACTTAATTTCAGTTGTCATTATATTACAATGACTTAGCCAACGCTCTTATCCAGAGCAATCTACAGAAGTGGAGAACATCAGTGTAATTCTCAGGAATAAAAAAATGCGATATCTGTCATGATCCCACTTGTTTGTGCACATTTGTTCATGTTTTCTGCGATCTCGCATTCTCTCTCTTTCTGTCTGTCTCCAGCTTCGCTTCCTTCTTGATTATTGTTAACTAATCTACTAATTTACTAACGCTAGTCAGATAATTACTAACAGACTAATTGACTAATGATCTTCATCTCGTTTTCCCAAGCTGTTCCTAATTTCTCTCTGTTCTCAAGCTAAGTGTTTGCACCTGTCTACACCTGCATTTAAGCCAGTGTTTCCCTGTCTTCCTCATGAAATTGTTGCCTTGATTTGTCTTGCACTTTTGAGCATTTATTGCCAAGCCTGATTCCTGTTATTACCGACACCTGTACCCTGACTACTGTTTTCTGCCTGCCTGACCTACGAGAATCACCTGCTGTCTACGGTACTTCTGCTCCGCGGTAGAACTTTGGTTCAAAGCCACGCCTGGACATTAACTACGAGCCTGCCTGCCGTTTGTCTGTACCTTTGCCCTCGCTGACAGCTTTCCCTGGATTTCGACCATTGCCTGTGACACCGTTTATGAGACTGCCTTCTCGATTCAGTACATGTGCTTTGATTGTGGATTTCCTGTGTATGACCATTGCTTGGATATTGATTACGAACTTGAACGCTCCTATTAATGAAGACCCTTGCGGTTTATTATATTCCATGTTTCTGAGTCGTGCATTTTGGGTCCAAACCACCTTGTTCTGTCACAATATCACCAATAAGGCCCAGATGACCATTAATAATCAATTAGTCTAATATTAACTTAACAAGTGACAATGTGTGATGTAACCATGAAAGAAAGTGGCATTAGACAGACAACCTATCTTTGCACTGCTATAACATTATTCAAAGGGAAATCCAGACAAATAAAGAGAAAAACAAAGGTTATCTAGGGCAGGCAGTGGACCGTGAACAGTGGCATAACCACTAAATAAATAAATTCAGTATATTTATACAGTGCCCTCCATAATGTTTGGGACAAAGACATTTTTTCTTCATTTGGCTCTGTACTCCACAATTTCTGATTTGTAATCAAACAATTCACGTGTGTTTAAAGCTTTTATTAAAGTGGATTTTTGTACATTTTGTTTTCACCTTGTAGAAATGACAGCATTTTTATATATAGTCATTTTTATACATAGTGAGTCTTCAGTCCATGTCACAATATAGGCATATCCTTTATCTGCGGAACGTGCGTAAACTGGGCAAATACACATTCAGTGGTATACAGAAGTTTGTGAACTCCTGATACAATTGCATGTTTTAGATTTTCTAAAAGAAAAGAACTTAACACAACCTCTGCAGGGTACAAACTTAAATATGACATACTTCCCAAAACTTTAATCCATAATTACAATTATGATGTACTGAGTGTAACAGGTTGAAAACAATAACACAGTAAGTGTGGCATGTGCAAAACTCAGGAGAAGACAATTCCAGGCCGTAGTAAATTCTCTGAGACAAATTCAATTAAGACAGTTGAAAACTTCTAACCTTTCAGAGTGTTCTCCTTGCGCTCAACAACCATGCAGCTAACTGGGGATGTATAATACATATAATGTACTCTTACAAAGCAGGAGAAGGCTATATCAGGCTATATAAACGTTTTCATCTTGGAAATTACACTGTCAGAAACATCATCAAGAAATTTAAGTTAAGGGGTTAACTATGGTAGCTATATTATACAGAAAACTGACCACAAGACAATACATGAGAAAATGTCACGAAAGAATAATTAAGACAGTTAGGCAGCGTAGGCAAACGTTTACACGTTCAAATGGAAATGATGGGTCGTGTGGGTGGGGGCTCCTATTTCAAAAAATATATAAATCAACTTCATGAGTTTGACTTCATGCGCAGTTGAGGCCAAACACCAAGCCCTCAAAATAAATGGATGTTATTCATTTGAAAATGTTTATTTACTGCAACTTGGATCTACGCCTGCCCTGCCCACACTGCTACCTTGATTTTCTGGAGCAGAGCCAGTATTCTATTCTTGATTTCTTTGGTCGCCAGGGAATACACAATCGGGTTCAGGCAGGGCGGGGTGCACGAGGCTAACGACAAGCTCACCATTCTGATATCTGGATCAGCGCGGTCGCGGAATACGAAAAGTTCAATAATGAACAGCGTCAACAACGGCACGTAAAAAATTGCCACTAGAATGAGGTGCTCTGTGCAAGTTTTAAGTGCTTTGTACCTGTTCTCCAAATGTTTCATACTAAACACGGTTGTCAAAATACACACGTATGACATGACGATGAAACTAAGGGGTCCAAACAGAATGATTAAACTCAGAGAAGAGGCAGTGGTCCACTGCAGCCTGTTATCATTGCATGCTAGTCTGAAGATGGTTCCGTAGCCACAGAGATAGTTGTATATAGTGAGTGAATCACAAAAAGACAGTTTTGTCAAGATAGTGACCATGAACATAATGACGCTTACACAAACCGCCCAAACAATTGCTAAAATACTGATCATGCTTGTAGGAGTGTTGATAGAATTATGCCTCAGTGGGAAACATATAGCAATGAACCTGTCATAAGAAAGTACACAGAGGGAACATGACTCTAAGGATGCAAAGCAGTAATAAAAATACATCTGTGTCAAACACGCGTTGTAGGATATAAAGTTATCTTTCCCGAGATAGATCTTGATCATACTAGGAATAATGGTTGTATTGATCACCAAGTCAACCACCCCTAAATTAGCCACCGCAATGTACTTTGGGACGTGAAGGCGGTGATCTGTCCATATAATCGAGATGATACACACATTGGACAAAACCGTTAAAATATAAACTATGGTTAAGAAAATGAAATAGAAATTAACAAACGGTAAAGACATAAATCCGATTATGTAAAATCCATCAGGCCTAATGATGGAGTCGTTTGAGTTGGGAGTCGCGGAAACTCCCACCTCCGTCATCCGCCGTTCGGAAACCTCGGCACGTGTCTGCTGCAGACGGGCCGCGACAACAAACGGTATTCCTGAAAGATACAACACATCCAAGACATCAGAACATCCTCGTATGCCACTTTGCAAAGTTTTATAAAAAATAAGATATATTTATGCGTATTGTATTATATATTTGTATTTGACACATACACTTCTTATACAATCTTAATGTTTTTTTTATTATCGGGAGTACTATGTACAATGTTAGGGAACTATTTCATTTTAGTCTGAAATGTATATGCTAATTCTATACCACATATTTATTTAACAAGTTTTGTATATGTATATGTGGTTTTTATAGGATTTTTACAGACCTACGTTTTTAAAGCCTACAATCGATGAATCAACTAAAAAACTAAAACAAACTCAGTACTAGTCTATGTGGATTTTACTGCAGGACAACGGAGAGTCAGCCTTCAGGCGACGTGTTCATTCTTTCCAAAACATTACGAGCCCATGGCCCAAATTAATGAGCGACTGCATTTCTGAGTTCACAACCATAGAGCCGGTCTAATTTTCTTATAGGCCTATATATTTCAATGTGTTTTTTTTTTTTTTCGTATTGCATTGTTTTTTTATATACGCTGTCAGTTCACTTGTACTAATGCAGTGCATGTGGGTGAAATTTGGCGGCTGTGGATGTGAGCAAAAAATTAAAAATATTCCGGGGAGTTCATTGCTTGATCCTCCGTTTATTTCTGTATGTTATCAGACGGCCCGCTTCAACCACCTTACTGTTTCCTTCAGTTCTGCGACAAATGTGTCTGTGCAATTAACTGTTGATCTATACTATTTTCGCTATTGGTGTCTATCGCTGTTGTAGGCTATATTTTATCTCTGACGTTGAAACAATAATATAAGTTCCTGGGTGAAAATAAAGCTTTTTTATTCTGTTCTTTTTACTCAGGTCTGTTTGAGTGTGTAGCCTACATCTTTGGTGTTATACAATAAGCATACGTTCCTCAGCCAGCGTAATAGAGTTATTGAGCAGTATATTATTTTTAAAAACATAGACTGTCTTTTGCATGCAACTACACACCGCACTTCAACCACACTATTCGCCGCTCTAAAAAAAGAGTAAACGGGTGCGTCCCAATATTCTTCACTCCCCACCTCCTTTCCTCCACTCCCCCACTACAATGTACTTAACATTGCGGTTTGCGTCGATACGTTAATTAATATGTAACCATTAATAGGTAATTAAGATGTAATCATCAACATTAGATTAAAACACAAAGATCCGTTTCCGGGAGGTGAGGAGGTGGTAGTGGAGGAAAGGAGGGTGCATTTTTCGAGTATTGGGACGCACCCCAAGCGAAACAGTTCCGATCCATATACCAACCTGAGGCTCGTGATCTTCCAAGCTTTGCAGCGTGATTACAAATTAACAACCCTTCACGCGCCATTGGCTGTGCGCCTGCACGGGACGAACACAATCACGACCTTGATAAAAAATAAACAGTGGCTGTTGCGCTACTCAGTGTGGACAGTGTCGTCGTAGCACCAGCACAAAATAAAAGGCTCAGTGTCTACTGTTAACCATCGCAGGTAAATGGCACTCACGGTTGCCAGCAATCTCTCTTGAACCATTTATCTTCTCAAATGTATGGACATGTGTATATTTAGGATCTCTTGGGGGACGTCATTAA
Source organism: Ilyophis sp. 1 JC-2022 (assembly GCA_022702515.1). NCBI lineage: Eukaryota > Metazoa > Chordata > Actinopteri > Anguilliformes > Synaphobranchidae > Ilyophis > Ilyophis sp. 1 JC-2022. Next base: position 87,751,956 of record CM040401.1, read on the forward strand.
AATGTGAAAACTGCGCATGCTTGTAGCACTAAATGCCCAACCCCATTGGTAAATGAGTTTGCAAGTGCTTTGTAGCTACCTGCTATTTTTACCATCTTTACCTAACCTTCTATTTTTCAAAATGTATTTTAATCATTCTTTTGTAAAAAGTAGAAAGAGTTTGTGCCTTTATCTTGGGAGTGTGAGAACAGGTGCGTCGGTCCAGTATAAATAGTGGTAGAGAAATATGGTGTAAATCTTGTGCCACCAGAAAAGTGAATTTTAATTTGTATTTCATAATTGTACATCCCGTTGCTCAGCCTGGGAGATATTCTGTATAACCTATTTTGGTTATTGGTACATCCACTCGCACTTCATATAGTTGTAGCTTTTGCCGATGTGGCTTTGAGCCTAAAACTGACTTACTTCTACAATAATAGCATCTGATAAAAGCCCAAAACGTAATGCAATTTTCGTGCATTGTGTACAATCACTTCACTAAAGATCTGTACCGAAGGGGTTTGAAAAAATCAGTCCAAAAAAACCCAGAAATGTAATAAACTAACTCATGTGTTACCCAGAAGGCAGCTACAGTGAGCACCATAATTCATTGGACAGTGACACATTTTTTATTATTTTGTTTCTGTACTCTCGCAACTTGAGTGATGGTTTGAGGCTCTTCTGATACGTCAGACCTTTGATAACTTACAACCATTTCACCAACCATGTATTCCATACTGTTTCAGCATAATTTACAGCTAAATATAGTCCCCAATTGCTTGTAAAAATGATATAGCTCACAACCTAAACTGTGTCTTGTTCTCAGTGCTAACTTGTGCGAGGGCGGAGCCGGAGATCCTAATATTGGCTTCCGCGGCACAACAGGGAAAAGCACATATAGGCCATTTATTACCACTCTTCTTGGTTGCTTCTTGCCTCAGCCTCCCCCACGGTCCAGCCTCCCAATGAGTCTCTCTTGGACATGGCATTCGCATTCCCATGTGCGGCTTCGAACCTGTGGACAACGGATAAAGCAAAAGGTTGAAGGGAAAGGAACCAGCGGGTAACCCTGGCATTGGTTTCCTTGTTACGGGACATCCAGACGAGTGGGGTGTGGTCCGTACAGGGTGAAGTGCCGTCCTAACAAATAATATTTAAGTTCCTCCAGGGCCCATTTTATCGGCAGGCATTCCTTCTCAATGGTCAAATATTTTTTCTCTCAGGGTAGTAGTTTCCTGCTGATGTATGTAATGGGATGTTCCTTGCTTTGTTGCAGCTGAGACAGGACGGCACCCACCCCTGTTTCTGAAGCGTCCGTTTGGACCACTAGTGGTTTTGTGAAGTCGGGGGTCACCAATACTGGTCCTGAGCACAGGGCGTCCTTCAGTCCCTGGAATGCCTTCTCCGTTTCGTCCATCCACACGATCCAGTCGAGCAGCCGGTTCTTGTTCAGGTCCGTCAACGGCTCTGCAAGGGCGGAGAAATGGGGGACAAAGCGACGGTAATAGCTGGCGAGCCCTACGAATGTGCATACCTGCTTCTTGGTTTGGGGGCGGGGCCATCCTCGGATCGCCTCGACCTTCCCTACCTGGGGCTTGACGCATCCTCGGCCTATGGTGTACCCCAGGTAGTCTGCATCCAGGAGGACGAGGCGACACTTCTTGGGGTTGGCGGTCAGCCCCGCCCCCCATAGGGCTCTCAGCACAGCTGTGACCTGTTGGAGATGGGTCCCCCATTCCTCCCCATGAATCACAATGTTGTCCAAATAGGCGGCGGCATACTCCAGGTGGGGCCTGAGGACCTGGTCCATCAGCCTCTAGAATGTGGGTGGGGCTCCGTGTAGGCCGAACGGGAGCATTTTATAGTGTTACAGCCCGGCAGGGGTAGCAAAGGCCGTTCTCTCTTGCTTGAGGTGCTAGGGGCACTTGCCAGTACCCCTTAGTCAGGTCCAGGGTGGAGATGTAGCGGGCTCTTCCCAAACCTACGCGTCAAACCTAGAAATGGCGTTCAATTGTCGGAAATCATTACAAAAACGTATTGACCCATTGGGTTTTGGAACCAAAACAATAGGGCTGCACCATTCGCTACGCGATTCCTCAATTACTCCACTCTTCAACATGGTTCTCACCTCCTGTTGGACTGCTTCTCTTCTGGCCTCCGGTATCCGGTATGGTCGCAGCTTTACCTTTTTTACTGGCTCTGTAATAATGTGGTGCTGGATGAGGTCAGTGCGGCCAGCCTCAGTAGAGAACACATCCCTATGGCGTTCCACAAGTTCCATCATGTCCTGGCGTTGGCTTTTCGACAGCTGTTCGCTGATTGGCACCTCCCCAGTGCCCTGTGGTGGGGGAAAAGAACACAACACATCCCGGGCAACCCATTTCTTTAGTAGGTTCACATGGTAGACCTTTTCCAGCGGTCTTCGTCCCGGCTGTCGGATGCGGTAGTTGACTTCCCCCACCTTTTCCATAACCTCGTAGGGCCCATGCCATTTGGCCAGAAACTTGCACTCCGTGGTTGGCACCAGCACCAACAATCGGTCTCCCGGGGTGAATTCCCGGGTCGGTGCCCTCCGGTTGTAAATGCGGGCTTAGGCAGCCTGGGCGGCCGCCATGTGTTTTTTTACCAGGGGCCAAAGGGTGGCCATGCGCTCCTGTACTTCTTCCACATGTTCCACCAGGGTCTGATGGGGAGAGGGCTGTTGCTCCCAGGCCTCCTTAGCAAGGTCTAATAGTCCCCTGGGTTGTCTCCCATAGAGAGAAGCCCGTGGAGGCCTGGGGCACTTCGCAGATGGAAAACATCAGGTATGGCAACAGCTGGTCCCAGTTCCTCCCATCGGCCTCCATTACCTTTTTTAGCATCTGCTTCCGTGTTCGACTAGGCCATCAGTCTGTGGGTGATATACGGAAGTTCGCAGTTGGGTTACATTCATTAATGTACACAAATCTTTCATTATGCGTGACATGAATGGTATACCCTGATCCGTGAGGATCTCCTCGGGGATCCCCACCCGGAAAACAGCATCACTAACTCTCTGGCGATCCCTTTGGGTGCCATAGTGCGTAAGGGGATAGCCTCTGGACACCTGGTGGCATAATCAAGGATCACGAGAATGTATTGGTATCCCCGGGCACTTTTCGGGAGGGGACCGACTAGATCCATTCCAATCCTGCTGAAAGGGATCGAGATAATTGGTAAACGTATTAGTTAGCTGTGGAGATGGGGTCTTGGGGCCACCTGCTGGCACTCTGGGTAACTGCGACAGAAGTCCTCCACCGCTTTTTTGACTCCAGGCCAGTAAAACCTTGCCTAATTCACTCTAGCGTCTTCTCCACCCCCAGATGAGCGCCGAGCTGGAGAGTGAGCTAACTGGAGCACAAAGGGGATAAATGGACGGGGCACCAACAGTAACTCTTGTATTACCCCAGCTTTTTGTATGACTTGATAAAGCAGTGATCTCTTTATGGCAAAATGGGGATAAATTATTTGTCTTACCCTATCGATAAGCCGGCCTTCCACCACGGACACCTGCTGGAGTGCGCTGGTTAGGTTGGCGTCTTCCAACTGGGCTGTTCCGAATCTCACCGCCAAGGGGTCCGTCATGGGGGTCACATCGGCTTCGGGGTCCATGGGGAACATATCTCCAAGGCCCACGTCCTCCTCGCCTGGTGGGTGCGTCTCCTTCCTCACCTTGGGGGGTCTCGCCTCTATCCCCTGCCGTTTACCCACCCAGCTTCCTCTTCTGCCACCCGTGCCGCCTCGCTGGACTCCTTCTGACAGCGGGTCGGTGGAGGCCTGTGGGTCAACATCTTGGAAACCACAAAGGCAGGGCGGTGGGGGCCGCTAGCGGCGAGGTGGGTTCTCGGGGGCGATCGTCGATTCCC
>CM040401.1:87756318-87772023 GCA_022702515.1 Ilyophis sp. 1 JC-2022
GATGTTATTCATTTGAAAATGTTTATTTACTGCAACTTGGATCTACGCCTGCCCTGCCCACACTGCTACCTTGATTTTCTGGAGCAGAGCCAGTATTCTATTCTTGATTTCTTTGGTCGCCAGGGAATACACAATCGGGTTCAGGCAGGGCGGGGTGCACGAGGCTAACGACAAGCTCACCATTCTGATATCTGGATCAGCGCGGTCGCGGAATACGAAAAGTTCAATAATGAACAGCGTCAACAACGGCACGTAAAAAATTGCCACTAGAATGAGGTGCTCTGTGCAAGTTTTAAGTGCTTTGTACCTGTTCTCCAAATGTTTCATACTAAACACGGTTGTCAAAATACACACGTATGACATGACGATGAAACTAAGGGGTCCAAACAGAATGATTAAACTCAGAGAAGAGGCAGTGGTCCACTGCAGCCTGTTATCATTGCATGCTAGTCTGAAGATGGTGCCGTAGCCACAGAGATAGTTGTATATAGTGAGTGAATCACAAAAAGACAGTTTTGTCAAGATAGTGACCATGAACATAATGACGCTTACACAAACCACCCAAACAATTGCTAAAATACTGATCATGCTTGTGGGAGTGTTGATAGAATTATGCCTCAGTGGGAAACATATAGCAATGAACCTGTCATAAGAAAGTACACAGAGGGAACATGACTCTAAGGATGCAAAGCAGTAATAAAAATACATCTGTGTCAAACACGCGTTGTAGGATATAAAGTTATCTTTCCCGAGATAGATCTTGATCATACTAGGAATAATGGTTGTATTGATCACCAAGTCAACCACCCCTAAATTAGCCACCGCAATGTACTTTGGGACGTGAAGGCGGTGATCTGTCCATATAATCGAGATGATACACACATTGGACAAAACCGTTAAAATATAAACTATGGTTAAGAAAATGAAATAGAAATTAACAAACGGTAAAGACATAAATCCGATTATGTAAAATCCATCAGGCCTAATGATGGAGTCGTTTGAGTTGGGAGTCGCGGAAACTCCCACCTCCGTCATCCGCCGTTCGGAAACCTCGGCACGTGTCTGCTGCAGACGGGCCGCGACAACAAACGGTATTCCTGAAAGATACAACACATCCAAGACATCAGAACATCCTCGTATGCCACTTTGCAAAGTTTTATAAAAAATAAGATATATTTATGCGTATTGTATTATATATTTGTATTTGACACATACACTTCTTATACAATCTTAATGTTTTTTTTATTATCGGGAGTACTATGTACAATGTTAGGGAACTATTTCATTTTAGTCTGAAATGTATATGCTAATTCTATACCACATATTTATTTAACAAGTTTTGTATATGTATATGTGGTTTTTATAGGATTTTTACAGACCTACGTTTTTAAAGCCTACAATCGATGAATCAACTAAAAAACTAAAACAAACTCAGTACTAGTCTATGTGGATTTTACTGCAGGACAACGGAGAGTCAGCCTTCAGGCGACGTGTTCATTCTTTCCAAAACATTACGAGCCCATGGCCCAAATTAATGAGCGACTGCATTTCTGAGTTCACAACCATAGAGCCGGTCTAATTTTCTTATAGGCCTATATATTTCAATGTGTTTTTTTTTTTTTTTTCGTATTGCATTGTTTTTTTATATACGCTGTCAGTTCACTTGTACTAATGCAGTGCATGTGGGTGAAATTTGGCGGCTGTGGATGTGAGCAAAAAATTAAAAATATTCCGGGGAGTTCATTGCTTGATCCTCCGTTTATTTCTGTATGTTATCAGACGGCCCGCTTCAACCACCTTACTGTTTCCTTCAGTTCTGCGACAAATGTGTCTGTGCAATTAACTGTTGATCTATACTATTTTCGCTATTGGTGTCTATCGCTGTTGTAGGCTATATTTTATCTCTGACGTTGAAACAATAATATAAGTTCCTGGGTGAAAATAAAGCTTTTTTATTCTGTTCTTTTTACTCAGGTCTGTTTGAGTGTGTAGCCTACATCTTTGGTGTTATACAATAAGCATACGTTCCTCAGCCAGCGTAATAGAGTTATTGAGCAGTATATTATTTTTAAAAACATAGACTGTCTTTTGCATGCAACTACACACCGCACTTCAACCACACTATTCGCCGCTCTAAAAAAAGAGTAAACGGGTGCGTCCCAATATTCTTCACTCCCCACCTCCTTTCCTCCACTCCCCCACTACAATGTACTTAACATTGCGGTTTGCGTCGATACGTTAATTAATATGTAACCATTAATAGGTAATTAAGATGTAATCATCAACATTAGATTAAAACACAAAGATCCGTTTCCGGGAGGTGAGGAGGTGGTAGTGGAGGAAAGGAGGGTGCATTTTTCGAGTATTGGGACGCACCCCAAGCGAAACAGTTCCGATCCATATACCAACCTGAGGCTCGTGATCTTCCAAGCTTTGCAGCGTGATTACAAATTAACAACCCTTCACGCGCCATTGGCTGTGCGCCTGCACGGGACGAACACAATCACGACCTTGATAAAAAATAAACAGTGGCTGTTGCGCTACTCAGTGTGGACAGTGTCGTCGTAGCACCAGCACAAAATAAAAGGCTCAGTGTCTACTGTTAACCATCGCAGGTAAATGGCACTCACGGTTGCCAGCAATCTCTCTTGAACCATTTATCTTCTCAAATGTATGGACATGTGTATATTTAGGATCTCTTGGGGGACGTCATTAAAATGTGAAAACTGCGCATGCTTGTAGCACTAAATGCCCAACCCCATTGGTAAATGAGTTTGCAAGTGCTTTGTAGCTACCTGCTATTTTTACCATCTTTACCTAACCTTCTATTTTTCAAAATGTATTTTAATCATTCTTTTGTAAAAAGTAGAAAGAGTTTGTGCCTTTATCTTGGGAGTGTGAGAACAGGTGCGTCGGTCCAGTATAAATAGTGGTAGAGAAATATGGTGTAAATCTTGTGCCACCAGAAAAGTGAATTTTAATTTGTATTTCATAATTGTACATCCCGTTGCTCAGCCTGGGAGATATTCTGTATAACCTATTTTGGTTATTGGTACATCCACTCGCACTTCATATAGTTGTAGCTTTTGCCGATGTGGCTTTGAGCCTAAAACTGACTTACTTCTACAATAATAGCATCTGATAAAAGCCCAAAACGTAATGCAATTTTCGTGCATTGTGTACAATCACTTCACTAAAGATCTGTACCGAAGGGGTTTGAAAAAATCAGTCCAAAAAAAACCCAGAAATGTAATAAACTAACTCATGTGTTACCCAGAAGGCAGCTACAGTGAGCACCATAATTCATTGGACAGTGACACATTTTTTATTATTTTGTTTCTGTACTCTCGCAACTTGAGTGATGGTTTGAGGCTCTTCTGATACGTCAGACCTTTGATAACTTACAACCATTTCACCAACCATGTATTCCATACTGTTTCAGCATAATTTACAGCTAAATATAGTCCCCAATTGCTTGTAAAAATGATATAGCTCACAACCTAAACTGTGTCTTGTTCTCAGTGCTAACTTGTGCGAGGGCGGAGCCGGAGATCCTAATATTGGCTTCCGCGGCACAACAGGGAAAAGCACATATAGGCCATTTATTACCACTCTTCTTGGTTGCTTCTTGCCTCAGCCTCCCCCACGGTCCAGCCTCCCAATGAGTCTCTCTTGGACATGGCATTCGCATTCCCATGTGCGGCTTCGAACCTGTGGACAACGGATAAAGCAAAAGGTTGAAGGGAAAGGAACCAGCGGGTAACCCTGGCATTGGTTTCCTTGTTACGGGACATCCAGACGAGTGGGGTGTGGTCCGTACAGGGTGAAGTGCCGTCCTAACAAATAATATTTAAGTTCCTCCAGGGCCCATTTTATCGGCAGGCATTCCTTCTCAATGGTCAAATATTTTTTCTCTCAGGGTAGTAGTTTCCTGCTGATGTATGTAATGGGATGTTCCTTGCTTTGTTGCAGCTGAGACAGGACGGCACCCACCCCTGTTTCTGAAGCGTCCGTTTGGACCACTAGTGGTTTTGTGAAGTCGGGGGTCACCAATACTGGTCCTGAGCACAGGGCGTCCTTCAGTCCCTGGAATGCCTTCTCCGTTTCGTCCATCCACACGATCCAGTCGAGCAGCCGGTTCTTGTTCAGGTCCGTCAACGGCTCTGCAAGGGCGGAGAAATGGGGGACAAAGCGACGGTAATAGCTGGCGAGCCCTACGAATGTGCATACCTGCTTCTTGGTTTGGGGGCGGGGCCATCCTCGGATCGCCTCGACCTTCCCTACCTGGGGCTTGACGCATCCTCGGCCTATGGTGTACCCCAGGTAGTCTGCATCCAGGAGGACGAGGCGACACTTCTTGGGGTTGGCGGTCAGCCCCGCCCCCCATAGGGCTCTCAGCACAGCTGTGACCTGTTGGAGATGGGTCCCCCATTCCTCCCCATGAATCACAATGTTGTCCAAATAGGCGGCGGCATACTCCAGGTGGGGCCTGAGGACCTGGTCCATCAGCCTCTAGAATGTGGGTGGGGCTCCGTGTAGGCCGAACGGGAGCAGTTTATAGTGGAACAGCCCGGCAGGGGTAGCAAAGGCCGTTCTCTCTTGCTTGAGGTGCTAGGGGCACTTGCCAGTACCACTTAGTCAGGTCCAGGGTGGAGATGTAGCGGTCTCTTCCCAAACCTACGCGTCAAACCTAGAAATGGCGTTCAATTGTCGGAAATCATTACAAAAACGTATTGACCCATTGGGTTTTGGAACCAAAACAATAGGGCTGCACCATTCGCTACGCGATTCCTCAATTACTCCACTCTTCAACATGGTTCTCACCTCCTGTTGGACTGCTTCTCTTCTGGCCTCCGGTATCCGGTATGGTCGCAGCTTTACCTTTTTTACTGGCTCTGTAATAATGTGGTGCTGGATGAGGTCAGTGCGGCCAGCCTCAGTAGAGAACACATCCCTATGGCGTTCCACAAGTTCCATCATGTCCTGGCGTTGGCTTTTCGACAGCTGTTCGCTGATTGGCACCTCCCCAGTGCCCTGTGGTGGGGGAAAAGAACACAACACATCCCGGGCAACCCATTTCTTTAGTAGGTTCACATGGTAGACCTTTTCCAGCGGTCTTCGTCCCGGCTGTCGGATGCGGTAGTTGACTTCCCCCACCTTTTCCATAACCTCGTAGGGCCCATGCCATTTGGCCAGAAACTTGCACTCCGTGGTTGGCACCAGCACCAACAATCGGTCTCCCGGGGTGAATTCCCGGGTCGGTGCCCTCCGGTTGTAAATGCGGGCTTAGGCAGCCTGGGCGGCCGCCATGTGTTTTTTTACCAGGGGCCAAAGGGTGGCCATGCGCTCCTGTACTTCTTCCACATGTTCCACCAGGGTCTGATGGGGAGAGGGCTGTTGCTCCCAGGCCTCCTTAGCAAGGTCTAATAGTCCCCTGGGTTGTCTCCCATAGAGAGAAGCCCGTGGAGGCCTGGGGCACTTCGCAGATGGAAAACATCAGGTATGGCAACAGCTGGTCCCAGTTCCTCCCATCGGCCTCCATTACCTTTTTTAGCATCTGCTTCCGTGTTCGACTAGGCCATCAGTCTGTGGGTGATATACGGAAGTTCGCAGTTGGGTTACATTCATTAATGTACACAAATCTTTCATTATGCGTGACATGAATGGTATACCCTGATCCGTGAGGATCTCCTCGGGGATCCCCACCCGGGAAAACAGCATCACTAACTCTCTGGCGATCCCTTTGGGTGCCATAGTGCGTAAGGGGATAGCCTCTGGACACCTGGTGGCATAATCAAGGATCACGAGAATGTATTGGTATCCCCGGGCACTTTTCGGGAGGGGACCGACTAGATCCATTCCAATCCTGCTGAAAGGGATCGAGATAATTGGTAAACGTATTAGTTAGCTGTGGAGATGGGGTCTTGGGGCCACCTGCTGGCACTCTGGGTAACTGCGACAGAAGTCCTCCACCGCTTTTTTGACTCCAGGCCAGTAAAACCTTGCCTTAATTCACTCTAGCGTCTTCTCCACCCCCAGATGAGCGCCGAGCTGGAGAGTGAGCTAACTGGAGCACAAAGGGGATAAATGGACGGGGCACCAACAGTAACTCTTGTATTACCCCAGCTTTTTGTATGACTTGATAAAGCAGTGATCTCTTTATGGCAAAATGGGGATAAATTATTTGTCTTACCCTATCGATAAGCCGGCCATCCACCACGGACACCTGCTGGAGTGCGCTGGTTAGGTTGGCGTCTTCCAACTGGGCTGTTCCGAATCTCACCGCCAAGGGGTCCGTCATGGGGGTCACATCGGCTTCGGGGTCCATGGGGAACATATCTCCAAGGCCCACGTCCTCCTCGCCTGGTGGGGCGTCTCCTTCCTCACCTTGGGGGGTCTCCGCCTCTTCCCCTGCCGTTACCCACCCAGCTTCCTCTTCTGCCACCCGTGCCGCCTCGCTGGACTCCTTCTGACAGCGGGTCGGTGGAGGCCTGTGGGTCAACATCTTGGAAACCACAAAGGCAGGGCGGTGGGGGCCGCGGCGGCGAGGTGGGTTCTCGGGGCGATCGTCGATTCCCTGCGGCCAGGCAAAACCACAGAGGGCGAAAGAGGGGGAGGTCGCATCCTATGAGGATCAGCACTGGGAGGTCTGGCACTACCCCTGCTAGTCCAGTGCACCTCCCCGTAGTCGTCCTCAGGTCCAGCAGAGTGGTGGGGTACTGGCGGGTTTCGCCATGGATGCAGGTCACCCTAACTGTGCCTTCTTAGTGGGGCTGAGCAAATTCTGGTTCCCACTAAGGTTACCATGCTGCCTGTGTCCAAGAGGGCCGTGGTGTCTTTATCGTTGGTGGTGACCGGGGTGGTAGGAGAGATGCTGCCTCCGGTTCCTTTGTCTTCTGCCCAGCACGCTGTCAGCCGCCCACATTCGTAACACCTCTGGCGGTCCAGGTTAATGAGGGGGCGGCGACGCGGCGGGTCAGGGGAGGGCCTCAGTTTCTCCATGGTCGGGCGATGAGTGGGTTCCTTGGGGCGGGTGGTGGCCTCGGTTTTCGCTAGCTGTCCGCTGCATAGCACTCCCTGGGTGGCCGGTTTCCACGAGTTGATCAACGCTTTGGGGGTTATTCTGACAGGCCAGCTTCTTCACTTTGTATGGGAGGGCGCGCAGGTATCGGTCCATTATGACTCTCTCGATGGGACCCAGGGACCGTGGGTCAGAGACCAGCCAGGAATTAGTCAGCCTGATGAGGTCGTGCATTTGGGCTCGGGGTGAGGTGGTCAGATCAAAGGCCCATCCGTGATATCGCTGCGCCCTGGTTATCAGCATGTATCCGTGTCTTTTAAGTATTTCTTCCTTTAAGCTTGCATAGCTGACCGTTTTGTTAGTGGCCATGTCTTAGTAGGTTGTTTGGGCTATACCAGACAAGAACGGAGCGATCAGGCTCACCCACTGGTCTTTGGGCCACTCTTCTTTCTCGGCGGTCCTCTCAAAGTCCAGGAGGTAGGTTTCGATATCATCAGTAGGAGTCTGTTTCACCAGAAATCTTGCGGGTTTGGCCCGGCACACCCATTGTGCAAGAGCATGCTCCTCCGTTTCGTTAAGCGGCTTTTTGAATTCAGCCAGCATGAGTTCCGTGGTTTTGAGCTGCATTTGCATAGCTTGCTCAGGCTGCATTCATTGTACTTCCGCGCTTTGGAGCTGAACTTGCATCGCTTGGTCATGACGGCCTTGCTGCTGTTGATTACTGGCAATGAGTTGCGCAATCAGGCTCTTGAAATCTGTTGACTCCATTATGATGCTTGGTCCCTTGTAGTAGCTGGTTGTGTGAAATTTATTATTTTCAGTCAGATCACATTGCCCGCATTCTCCACCATATGTGGCGCACTCTCTGGGGTAGGGAGTGTCCACGAGACTGAAAATAATGATTTCAATGTCCACAGTGAATGAACTGAATTCCAAAAGCTTTAATGTGGTTTGCTTTGGAAAATATGTTGCTGTCACTTTAAACAGTGTCCACTACGCAATCCAATGGAATTGTAAATATCCGGAAGCAGGGGTCGGCATACAGAGACGGATTCTCAGACGGTCCGGGATTGGGCAAGGCGAGAGAATGTCAGGCACTCGAGGGTCAAACACAGAGCGGGTTTTCAGACGGTCCAGGGGGATAGCACACAGCACGAATCTGAATCAAACACAGGGCTTTTCAATAATACTCCAAACACTCTTTCTCTCTCCGACTTACTTCCTCCAGTGATTTCCCTTGCGGTACTCTCTCAAACTAAGCATTCCTCCCCTCTTTAAAGGGTGCCTGATTGCCCATTTGATTTCGTGCAGCTGAGCTGTGTCGTGTTCTCAGTGCTAACTTGTGCGAGGGCAGAGCCGAAGATCCTAATATGGGCTTCCGCGGCACAACAGGGAAAAGCAGATATCGGCCGTTTATTACCACTCCTCTTGGTTGCTTCTGCTGGCTGCCACAATATATAGTATAATTATATATTATTAATATATAATTTAATATTTAAAATTATGAAGAAAAAAAAATATTTTATCTTTTTGAAAGTGAGGACATTTAAATTGTCCTTTCCTGGCCTCCTGAACTAGAGAAGAAAAGCTGAACTGGCCATTTTTCCATTATGTATTTTTATGTTCTTCTACAAGTTTCTTTTAATATGGTGGCATTTCAGAGACTTCTGAGTCACTAAGGAAGGATGAAAAGAAGAGTGTATATATTTTTAATTTCAACTATATTATATTACAATGACTTAGCCAACGCTCTTATCCAGAGCAATCTACAGAAGTGGAGAACATCAGTGTAATTCTCAGGAATCAAAAAATGCGATATCTGTCATGATCCCACTTGTTTGTGCACATTTGTTCATGTTTTCTGCGATCTCGCATTCTCTCTCTTTCTTTCTGTCTCCAGCTTCGCTTCATTCTTGATTTTTGTTAACTAATCTACTAATTTACTAACGATAGTCAGATAATTACTAACACACTAATCTGCTAACCATGTCTCATGTGATTTACTAATTAACTAATTAACTAACGCTAGGATGGGATAATTACAAACAGACTAATTGACTAATGATCTTCATCTTGTTTTCCCAAGCTGTTCCTAATTTCTCTCTGTTCTCAAGCTAAGCATTTGCACCTGTCTACACCTGCATTTAAGCCAGTGTTTCCCTGTCTTTCTCATGAAATTGTTGCCTTGACTTGTCTTGCACTTTTGAGCATTTATTTTCAAGCCTGATTCCTGTTATTACCCACGCCTGTACCCTGACTACTGTTTTCTGCCTGCCCTACGAGAATCGCCTGCTGTCTACGGTACTTCTGCTCCGCGGTAGAACTTTGGTTCTGACCCATGCCCGGACATTGACTACGAGCCTGCCTGCCGTTTGTCTGTACCTTTGCCCTCGCTGACAGCTTTCCCTGGATTTCGACCATTGCCTGTGACACCGTTTGAGACTGCCTTCTCGATTCAGTACCTGTGCCTTGATTGTGGATTTCCTGTGTATGACCATTGCTTGGATATTGATTACGAACTTGAACGCTCCTATTAATAAAGACCCTTGCGGGTTATTTATTATATTCCATGTTTCTGAGTCGTGCGATTTGGGTCCAAACCATCTTGCTCTGTCAAAATATCACCAATAAAGCCCAGATGACCATTAATAATCAATTAGTCTAATATTAACTTAACAAGTGACAATGTGTGATGTAACCATGAAAGAAAGTGGCATTAGACAGACAACCTATCTTTGCACTGCTATAACATTATTCAAAGGGAAATCCAGACAAATAAAGAGAAAAACAAAGGTTATCTAGGGCAGGCAGTGGACCGTGAACAGTGGCATAACCACTAAATAAATAAATGCAGTATATTTATACAGTGCCCTCCATAATGTTTGGGACAAAGACATATTCTTCATTTGGTTCTGTACTCCACAATTTCTGATTTGTAATCAAACAATTCACGTGTGTTTAAAGCTTTTATTAAAGTGGATTTTTGTACATTTTGTTTTCACCTTGTAGAAATGACAGCATTTTTATATATTGTCATTTTTATACATGGTGAGTCTTCAGTCCATGTCAGAATACAGGCATATCCTTTATCTGCGGGACGTGCATAAACTGGGCAAAGACACATGCAGTGGTATACAGAAGTTTGTGAACCCCTGATACAATTGCATGTTTTAGATTTTCTAAAAGAAAATAACTTAACACAACCTCTGCAGGGGACAAACTTAAATATGACATACTTCCCAAAACTGTAATCCATAATTACAATTATGATGTACTGAGTGTAACAGGTTGAAAACAATAAAACAGTAAGTGTGGCATGTGCAAAACTCAGAAGACAATTCCAGGCCGTAGTAAATTCTCTGAGACAAATTCAATTAAGACAGTTGAAAACTTCTAACCTCTCAGTGTTCTTCTTGCGCTCAACAACCGTGCAGATAACTGGGGATGTATAATACATATAATGTACTCTTACAAAGCAGGAGAAGGCTATATCAGGCTATATAAACGTTTTCATCTTGGAATTTACACTGTCAGAAACATCATCAAGAAATGTAAGTTACGGGGTTAACTATGGTAGCTATATTATACAGAAAACAGACCACAAGACAATACATGAGAAAATGTCACGAAAGAATAATTAAGACAGTTAACAGCGTAGGCAAACGTTTACACGTTCAAATGGAAATGATGGGTCGTGTGGGTGGGGGCTCCTATTTAAAAAAATATATAAATCAACTTAATTAGTTAGACTTCATGCGCAGTTGAGGCCAAACACCAAGCCCTCAAAATAAATGGATGTTATTCATTTGAAAATGGAAATTTACTGCAACCTTTATTGGGTCTACACCTGCCCTGCCCACACTGCTACCTTGACTTTCTGGAACATGGCCAGTATTCTATTCTTGATTTCTTTGGTCGCCAGGGAATACACAAAAGGGTTCAGGCAGGGCGGGATGCATGAGGCTAACGACAAGCTCACCATTTTGGTATCTGGATCAGCGCGGTCGCGGAATAAGAAAAGCTCAATAATGAACAGCGTCAACAACGGCACGTAAAAAATTGCCACGAGAATGAGGTGCTCTGTGCAAGTTTTAAGTGCTTTGTACCTGCTCTCCAAATGTTTCATACTAAACACGGTTGTCAAAATACACACGTATGACATGACGATGAAACTAAGGGGTCCAAACAAAATGATTAAACTCAGAGAAGAGGCAGTGGTCCACTGCAGCCTGTTATCATTGCATGCTAGTCTGAAGATGGTGCCGTAGCCACAGAGATAGTTGTATACAGTGAGTGAATCACAAAAAGACAGTTTTGTCAAGATAGTGACCATGAACATAATGACGCTTACACAAACCACCCAAACAATTGCTAAAATACTGATCATGCTTGTGGGAGTGTTGATAGAATTATGCCTCAGTGGGAAACATATAGCAATGAACCTGTCATAAGAAAGTACACAGAGGGAACATGACTCTAAGGATGCAAAGCAGTAATACAAATACATCTGTGTCAAACACGCGTTGTAGGATATAAAGTTATCTTTCCCGAGATAGATCTTGATCATACTAGGAATAATGGTTGTATTGATCACCAAGTCGACCACCCCTAAATTAGCCACCGCAATGTACTTTGGGACGTGAAGGCGGTGATCTGTCCATATAATCGAGATGATACACACGTTGGACAAAACCGTTAAAATATAAACTATGGTTAAGAAAATGAAATAGAAATTAACAAACGGTAAAGACATAAAT
The DNA here is from genome assembly GCA_022702515.1 of Ilyophis sp. 1 JC-2022. NCBI lineage: Eukaryota > Metazoa > Chordata > Actinopteri > Anguilliformes > Synaphobranchidae > Ilyophis > Ilyophis sp. 1 JC-2022. The sequence continues at coordinate 87,768,097 of CM040401.1, forward strand.
CCGATTATGTAAAATCCATCAGGCCTAATGATCGAGTCGTTTGAGTTGGGAGTCGCGGAAACTCCCACCTCCGTCATCCGCAGTTCGGAAACCTCGGCACGTGTCTGCTGCAGACGGGCCGCGACAACAAACGGTATTCCTGAAAGATAAAACACATCCAGGACATCAGAACATCCTCGTATGCCACCTTGCAAAGTTTTATAAAAAATCATATATATTTATGCGTATTGTATTATATATTTGTATTTGACACATACACTTCTATGAAATATGCTGCTGCTCTAAATGCCAAATTAAATGGAAATTTTGCGGCTGTGGATGTGAGCAAAAAATAAAAAATATTCCGGCGAGTTCATTGCTTGATCCTCCGTTTATTTCTTATGTACATCAGACGGCCCGCTTCAACCACCTTACTGTTTCCTTCAGTTCTGTGACACGTGTGTCTGCGTAATTAACTGTTGATCTATACTCTTTTCGCTATTGGTGTTTATAGCTATTGTAGGCTATATTTTATGTCTGTCGTTGAAGCAACAATATAAGTTCCTGGGTGAAAATAAAACTTTTTTATTCTGTTCTTTCTACTCAGGTCTGTCTGAGTGTGTAGCCTACATCTTTGGTGTTATATAATAAGCATACGTTCCTCAGCCAGCGTAATAGAGTTATTGAGCAGTATATTATAATTTTTTTTTTAATTAAAAAAAACATAGACTGTCTTTTGCATGCAACTACACACCGCACTTCAACCACACTATTCGCCGCTCTAAAAGAGTCAACGGGTGCGTCCCAATATTCTTCACTCCCCACCTCCTTTCCTCCACTCCCCCACTAAAACGTACCTAACATTGCGGTTTCCGTCGATACATTAATTAATATGTAACCATTAATAGGTAAGTAAGATGTAATCATCAACATTAGATTAAAACACAAAAATCCGTTTCCGGGAGGAGAGGAGGTGGTAGTGGAGGAAAGGAGGGTGTATTTTTCGAGTATTGAGACGCACCCCAAGCGAAACAATTCCGATCCATATACCAACCTGAGGATCGTGATCTTTCAAGCTTTGCAGCGTGATTAGAAATTAACAACCCTTCACGCGCCAGTGGCTGTGCGCCTGCACGGGACGATCACAATCACGACCTTGATTAAAAAAATAAACAGTGGCTGTTGCGCTACTCAGTGTGGACAGTGTCGTCGTAGCACCAGCACAAAGTGTGTACTGTTAACCATCGCAGGTAAATGGCACTCACGGTTGCTAACAATCTATCTCTTGAACATTTATCTTCTCAAATATATTGACATGTGTATATTTAGGATCTCTTCGGGGACGTCATTAAAATTTGAAAACTGCGCTTGCTTGAAGTAGATAAGGTCCAACCCCATTGGTAACTGGGTGCGTCCCAATACTCGAAAAAAGCACAGTCCTCTCCTCCGTGCCCCGGAAACGGATCTTTGTGTTTTAATCTAATGTTGCTGATTACATCTTAATTACGTATTAATCGTTAGATATATGAATGCCTCAAAGCAAACCGCAATGTCGGGTACATTGTACAGGCTACTGTACATGCAAATACTTGTACTTGAAACTCTAAATTAGTTTGCAAGTGCTTTCTAGCTACCTGCTCTTTTACCATCTTTACCTAACCAGCTTTTTTTCTAAATGTGTTTTTTTTAATCATTATTTTCTATAAGTAGAGTTTGTACCTTTGTCTTGGGAGTGTGAGAACAGCTGCTGCAGTATAAATAGTAGAGACATTTAGGAGACTATAAAAATGGATGATATCCGAAGAGGCTTGTCACAAAAATATACATTTATTTAAAGTGCATAAAGTGCAAAGTGTACCATGCTCAAAAAGATGCAAACGTTTCGGTCATGGACCTTCTTCAGCGGGTGTGTCTCAAACCGTAAGCAGTTGCCTCGCTGCCTTGGTGCCTTGCGATCATCGTTCCCTCTGAAGGTACCTCAAAAGGCAACAAATTTGGGACACACTTCGAAGGCAGGGTAATGTCACGTGAGATCAGTGGTTACGTTTGTTTATTACGCTACGTCAGCTTGGTTGCAAGCTCGCTTTCTAGTTATTGGAAAGCTCGCAAAAACATCCGATATACTATTCAAGTTCAAGTTCAAGTTCTTTATTGTCACTTTACAGTTTACACAGGTATAAGCAGAGAGTGAAAAACTTTATGTGCAAACGCCCGACAATGGACTGCAGTTATAAAAGAATACCGGTAAAAATCTAAGTTAAAAAGCTGTAAATTAAAATATACAATGTACAAAACAATAAGTATATTTAAAATATATATATATATATTTATATAAATATATATAAAATAAAATAAATAAATAATAAATTGAAAGGAGCAATATATATATATAAATCAATGTAATAAAATATGCATTGTTATATAATATACAATACAGTGCAATATGGAGTGCAAAAGAACAAGTTATCGAAATTATTAGTTATTGAAGTGGGGCAGGGATCAGCAGCTTGTTCAGCAGCCTGATGGCCTGACTGTGAAGCTGTCTCTGAATCTGTTTGTGTGGGTCTTGATACTGCGGTATCGCTTTTGTGACGGTAGGAGTACGTACAGTTTGTTACTGGGGTGGTTATTGTCTTTCGTTATCCGTTTCGCCTTTGCCACGCACCGCCTGTTGTATATGTCCTGGAGGGAGGGAAGCTCACCTCCAACGATGTACTGGGCCGTCCGCACCACCCTCTGTAGCGCTCTGCGCTCGAGTGCGGTGCAGTTCCCGTACCAGACGGTGATGCATCCTGTGAGAACACTCACGATGGTACCAGTGTAGAATGTTCTGAGGATGCGGGGGCACATGCTGACTTTCCTCAGTCGCCTGAGGAAGTACAGGCGTTGTTGGGCCCTTCTCACCATGTGAGGTCCTCGGAAATGTGCACGCCGAGGAACTTGAAACTGCTGACCCTCTCTACTGCAACACCTTCTATGGAGATGGGGGCGTGCTCCCCTCTCCGCTTCCTGTAGTCCACGATCAGCTCCTTAGTCTTCTTGACGTTGAGGGTGAGGTTGTTCTCCTGGCACCACCGTGCCAGTGATCCCACCTCCTCCCTGTACGCTGTCTCGTCGTCGTCGGCGATCAAGCCCAACACCGTCGTGTCGTCAGCAAACTTGATGAAGACGTTGGAGCTGTGCATAGCCATGCAGTCGTGGGTGTACAAGGAGTAGAGGAGAGGGCTCAACACGCATCCTTGAGGGGATCCCGTGTTGAGGGTCAGTGGCTCTGAGGTGGTGCTACCCATCCTCACCACCTGGCGGCGGCCCGACAGGAAGTCTAGTATCCAGCTGCACATAGTCGAGTGCAGCCTAGACCCCTGAGCTTGGTGTCGAGCTTAGTGGTTAACTATGCCGTGTTGAAATGCTGAGCTAAAAGTCCACAAAACAGCATTCGCACATAACAGTTCCTCCCCTCCAGGTGAGAAAGGGCAGTGTGAAGGTGCCATGGCAATTGCGTCGTCGGTGGATCTGTTCTGACGATACGCAAATTGCCATGGGTCCAGCGTGGCAGGCAAACATGGAGCAAATGAAAGTCCTTAACCAACCTCTCGAAGCATTTACTGATAATCGAGGTGAGGGCTACGGGTCCTCCATGTCATTCAGGCATGTTTACCTTGGAGTGTTTAGGGACAGGCACAATGGGTGGACATCTTAAAGCACTACGGGAACAACAGCCTGGGACAGGGAGAGGTTGAATATGTTTTTGCAAAGACCCTGCGGAACTGATCTGCGCATGCTCTGAGACGCGCCCGGGGATGCCGTCGGGGCCTGCCGCCTTCCGATGTCCACCCGCTTGAAGGCTCTAGCGCACGTCCAAAAGCCTCTGATATGTACAGCAGGCTGGGCTCCTTCAGACAGCGCTGACTTCGGCGGGCTGGCGTTCACGTCAAAACGAGCGAAGAA
>CM040401.1:87772523-88034864 GCA_022702515.1 Ilyophis sp. 1 JC-2022
ACTCCAAAGTACATTGCGGTGGTTAATTTAGGGATTGTCGATATGCTGTCCAGTACAAGCTATATTCCTAGTGCGATGAAGACGTTTTTCATGAAAGATACGTTTATGTCCTACAACGCATGTTTGACACAGATGTTTTTCTTTTACACTTTTGTATCACTAGAGTCATTTTCTCTCAGTGTACTTTGCTATGACAGGTTAATTGCGATATGTTTCCCACTGAGGCATACTTCTATCAACACTCCCAGAAGCATGACCATTATTTTAGCGATTGTTTGGTTGTTTTCTGTAAGCGTCATTATGTTCTTGGTAGTAATCTTGACAAAACTGTCTTTTTGTGATGCGCTCACGGTGTTCAACTTTAACTGTGAGTACGCAGCCGTGTTCATTCTATCTTGCAATGATTATAGTCTGCAGTGGGCCACTGCCTCATCTCTGAGTATTGTGATTTTGTTTGGACCCCTTAGTTTCATCGTCATATCATATGCATGTATTTTGAGAGCCGTGTTTAGAATGAAAAATGTGGAGAGCAGGTACAAAGCACTTGCAACGTGCACAGAACATCTCGTCCTAGTGGCGATTTTCTATGTGCCGGTCATAACAGTGTACATGATTGATCTTTTCTTATTTCTCGTCGATCCAAATGTCGAAATGTTAGGCTTGTCGTTAGCCTCATCCATCCCGTCCTGTCTGAACCCGATTGTGTATTCCCTGGCAACCAAAGAAATCAAGAACAGAATACTGGCCATGCTCCAGAAAGTCAAGGTATCTGTGTGGGCAGGGCAAAGGTTGTAGTAAATCTAATGTAATTATAGGCCTTGGTGTTTGGCCTCAATTTAGCATGTCTGAGGTCATGACATTGAATTGTATTTGTATAATAGGAGACTCCCCTCTCACCACCACCACCTCCCCATGTAAGAGCAAAGCCTAAAATATGACCCAGTCAAGTTGGTCGACACCAGCCTGAATATAGGCCTAAACATACGTGTGATTGAAGTAAAATGTTTTTAAAAATGATTGTAATATTATTTGGTCTTTGGTCCGGCAATCAGTTTGCTTCTTGTTCAATAAAAGTGCAAGTTTTCTATAATAAAACGTGCAGATATTATAAAGCAAACACATTGGGCCTCATTTATTATTCAGGCGTACGTTCAAATCTGATCGTAAAGTATACGTACGACCATTTTTAGGGAAATTTCCGGATTTATTCAAATGAACATGGGTGTACTGTACGATTAAATCTAACGACAGCTCTTGACCTTGCGTACGCTTTTCCCAGTGGCGAGGCAGCGACATTGCATGCGATGAACAGCGAGGGAACAGTAGGTGTGCAGCCGATAATGAAAACAAATAACTTTTGTTCAGAGCACTGCGGACTCAACAGAAAAAAAATCCTGCTTATGCAACTCCCTGTTCCAAGACATGGTAAAGTGTTACGTGTGAAATAAACTGTCACAAAGTGTGTTTGAGACCAGTAGAGATCACAAATACTCTACTCGAGTTGAGTTAACACCAAACATCTTACCGTGTATTATTTTCAGAATATGGGCAGCTTATGATTTAGATGTCGGTCTTGTCTGTGGTATGGGAAGGGGGGCTTGGTGTGTGTCTTTGTGTGTGGACAATTATTTCTGACAGAGACAGAGCTTAATTCTGCATGTATGCATGTGAGTTGGAGACTAATACTCAATGAAATGTAAAAACAATTAACTAAATTAAATGAACAAAATAAAACACAAAATATAAACTTGCAAGGATATGCCAAGAGGAATGGGCAAAAATGTCCAGAAACAAGTGTGCCAAGCTCGTAGCTTCTTTCCCAAGACGCCATGAAGCTGTAATCGCTGCCAAAGGTGCAGCAACCAAATATTAGGCTAAGGGTGTGTACAGATATGTAACCCCTAAATAACCTATTTTTGTCAGTAAAATAAAATTGCATATTTTCTAAAAACCTGTTTTCACTTCGTCATAATTGGCTATTGTGTGTAGATGTTTGAGGCAAAAAATGAACCCAATCTATTGTAGTATAAGTCTTTAACGTAATAAAACATGGAGAAGGTGAAAGGGGTGTGCAGACTTTCCGGCTTGACTGTATATTTTTATATATAGTTACCAGTTAATATTGTTCAATTTCTCAACCTTGAACTCAAATAAAGTATATTGCCTTTCACAATGCAATGCTTAGAATACTTTTCATATGATTCTCTTCTCATTTGTTTAAATACATGTTACCATCACTTAATCAAACTGCTCTTAATGGTTAATCGTTTGCTAAAACCTATAGATTTTAAAGTGTTTTGTTAACATATACATATTTTGTGTACTGCAGAAAAAAATGTTTGGTTGATATGTATATATATATATATATATATATATATATAAATTACATGTATGATACATGATGACCATACATAATGACAACTTGTTATTTCTAATTGATTACACATCATGGTAACCACAATTGGTCACCATATACATAAAATTGGGTGTGCACACTTGCAATTTCTTTCCACATGATAGAAAGCACGTGGGAGAACATTGTTAGGTTTCACCACACAGAGGTGGTTTAGGCATGGTTTTGGGCCCATCCCCGATTTGTGACCCTAAAACTGCCCTCATACTCTCCTTTCCTCAACCCAATTGAGGTTTCAGCATGGAAATGTAAAGTGTACAATCGCCATTTACATGAGCGTGCCACCCTCCTTCGGGCCATGGATGAGGCATGCGATGACATCACACCGGACCAATGTCAAGCTTGGATATTTTAATTTCAATGTCTTACATTACAGGCAGTACACCGATGTTGAAACTATATCTGAAAAGTAGGAATATGTTTTTGTTGCATGAATGATTGTAGAAGACGTTTTGTTTGATCGCACATGTGATTATAAATTGCAGTGATATTATGAGAATTATAGATTTTATGTGAATTTTGTTAGGTAATGTAAGTGTATTGCCTCATGGGAAATCTGTGTAATCTACTGTATTTTCCAATACCCTAGCATATTACTTTCAGCACTTCTAGCTGATTAGAAACATGCATAACTTGCATTGTTTGCTGTTTGATTAACTGGTGGTTAAAATTATGACATTGAAAGGATATCATTATGTTGTGTTTTGGTGACTAAACAAATGTTCTCATTACATTTCACAATAAACTTATATTTTCAATCAATGGTTGTGTGGTGAAAGATGTCTACAATCCAAATGAATGCACAATAACAGGGTTTGAATGAAAGACTGGCTGCGTTACAAGTGTGACCAGTTTTCAGTTTTGTGAAAATAGCCTACTTGTGAAAATAGTACCAAGTTGATTAAAAAAACTGTAAGAAAGCAGAAAAAGACAACTAGCACCCTGGCTATCTATTTGAATAAATGACGTACATTTTTATTTTTTTATAAAAAAAGTTTCCCACCAAGACATTTAACTAGGTAGGCTAATGAGACAGTAAAATAACAGAAATTAATGAACAGAGCAGGGGTTAAAAGCAGGAGCACACTTCAATCACTGAGTCATGAATTACATGTTTAAAATCAGCAATTGAAATTAGTTTCTGAAGTTTAAGATTCATTTTTATTAAATTTTTTTGCAGATTATTCCCACATTCCCAAAATAACTGAAACCCACCTTCCCAAGTTCAGTAGAGGGACGAGGGACTTTTAAAAGTATCACATCACTAGAGCAGAGGTAATAACTATGATCATTTCTGTATAGCAGACAACTGAGGTAGGAATTATTGATTTTGATATACAGATGAACCTCGATCCAACGGACACCGATGCAACGGATTCCGGATCCAACGGACACAATCCGCTAGAGTGAATATCTTGTCCGAACGTTTAAAACTCCCGGGTGAAGCGAACCGAGACCGCTACTTGAGTAAGCGTCCGCTTGGCGGCGCGCACGTGTTGTTTACAAGCGTACAAGTGTCGGTTTGCCTGGTTGTTGTGCGCTACATATCTCTTGTTATAGTGATATTTTGCAGTGTCGCATTATTCGCTGCAACGGACAAACGGCTTTAACGGACAACTGCTCCCCCCTATTAGTCCATTGGATCGAGGTTCATCTGTATATATATATACCAGTGGGTCTATAAGTGTAAAAAAGTTAACCCAGAACATTTATATAATGATTTTGCACCTGTAATAAAACGCAATGTTACATCCGCCGTTTCCCTCCAGTCCACCTCCCTTCCGTTTCTTCTGTATTCCCATTCCTTGTGTTTCGTGTCATGTTTTGTACCCTGTTCGTCTCACGTTCTGTGTTTTCGTTTGCAGGCTGGGCGTGGCTCCCCGTCAGTTCCTGTTTTTTTCCCTTTGATTTGCCCCAGCCTATCGTTTCCCCTGCTCACTCACATTCCTCACTCCTTTTAGTTAATCACTTAGTTCCCGCACCTGTTTTTTACACTACTTAGGTTCTGCTCACTCATTCCCTGTCGCCAGTTAGTTTTCTCTGTTCCGTTTCAGATTACCCCGGCCTTATACCTGTTTTGATCCTGCCTGTCTCCGTTAACCTGTTTGTCAGTTTTTTTTATTCAGCCCGTCCAGCCTGTCTCCTTTCTGTCCCAGCCAGCCCCGACCTGTCACCTGCCCCACTTTACTTTGCCCAGCCCTGTTTCCAGCCTTCTCTATTATTTGCCCGGTTCTGCCTGCCTACTTGCTTTCCTCAATAAATTATCTCCCGAGTGGAGTTTTGAACCGAATCTCTGTCTCTGAGTCTTGCGTTTGGGTCCAATCCTGCACACTGCCATAACAGAACAAACTGGCCAGTGATGGACCCAGCGGACACAGAACAAATTCACTACGCCATCGCTTGCCAAGGAGCCGTCATGATGTAATGGAGACACTGAAGTCCGTCTCAGAACAAGTGGGTCAGATGGGTTCCCAGGTGTCACGGCTATCCAACAGCCTGCCTCCTCCAGCTCCTGCATCGCCGCCAAGTCCTCCCGCTTTTGTGCAACCCGCTACACCAGCACTGACCAGAGAACCCTGCATTCCCCATCCGGAATGCTACCTCAGCGATGTGGGGAAATGCAGGGGTTTCTTGATGCAATGCGATCTAGTATTTAACATGCAACCTGGTTCCTACCACTAAGATCTAAGATTACAATCATCATAGTCTGTCTTAGGGGAAGTGCGTGAGACTGGGCCACCGCTATCTGGGACAGCCAGCTTCCAGCCAGTTCCCACTACCTGACCTTTGTTTCCGAGATGAGGAAAGTATTTGACCATCCTGTATGCGGCAGAGACGCCGCTCCAAACACTGGCCATGAAGTCTAGCTGGAATGACATGGTGCTTCAAGTGGTGTTCCGCAACGGGATGAGGGAGGTTGTTCTGGAGGCCCAGATTAATTTAATAGACTCAGTTCAGAGTCAGTGGTAGATTAAGTCCACATTTATTATTTCTGTATTTGTTTTCTATATCTTTGTATAAGAGATCATTTTATATCGTTCATTTGCATGAGAGTGTTTTCTATTTGCTTTTCGTATGTCCTTTGTGCCGTACCGTAGGGCAGCGTGAGCCTACGCACTTATAATATATACAGCGTGAGAGAGTTGAAACTGTAATGCGAAGTTGTGGAACGGGAGAGTGGGTTTGCTAGTGAGCTGTAATTGCGAATTCGGGACATTGTTTAGCTTCTAGTGGGAAGCGGCAGTGTTAAGATAGTTTAGGGAAAAGGTGAAGTAAATGTGCTTCGAGTTAGATCTGCAGGCGTGTAGATATCAGAGGACTGTGAAGAGACTTTGAGCTGAGTTTAGCTGCGTCTGGATTCAGCTAGCTACAGTGGACTACACGTTAGTTAGCCTGAAGCTAAGGGGCTAATTGGCTATTACGCATAAAGTCGTGGTGTTGAATTATCGGGACCAGATCCGAGCGGGATCCCTGTCCAGTCACTGCCTGACTGCCGCGTTCGTCTGCTTCAGTGAACATTGTCTCCGTCTTCGTCCCTTCCCTGGATGTTCGTTTCCCATCGTCTCATCGTCCGCCATCTTCTCCACATCACCAGAGCTCCAACAGATTGGTACCATTAGTTTAGGACCGCATTTAATTCGGACATTGGTTGCTATTATAAATTGTATTAGCTTAGGGATATAAATATTGTATGTGGTATGTGTGTTTATGTGTATTAAATGTTTTATTGTTATATTTTGTACACGTGTCTCCCCGCCTAGTTAATTGAGTGTCCGCCATTTGCAGAGTATTCTTTGTTTAGTCATTTAGTGTTTGTTAGCTTGTTAATTCAATACAGTCAGGGTTGTGTAGCCCCTCAGCTACAATTGGTCCTTCGAGCCGGATAGCACTAGCAGTAATATGGCTAGCGGCGGACACTCCCCAGGCAGGTCTCCCCCATTAGAGCGCTCTATGCGCCGGCGTCAGCCTCCCCCGCACCTGGAGGGCTACGCCGTAGAGCTACCTGCTAGCCTCGCCACGAGGAGGCTATACAGGGATAGCATTGGTACTAGCTTAAGCATGCCCGACCTTAATCAGAAGCTAGCCCTAGATATGCACCGAGGTGTAGGGACCCCAGCTAGTTTTAGTGCAGCTAACCTAGCTGATAAGGGGGAATTAGCGAGGTATGACTTGACTAGACCCACAGAGTGTCGCGCCCCCGACGAGAGACTCGGGGCACGTGAGAAGACCAGGTCACCGCCCAGCCCGGGCAGCCCCGGATCGGTGACATCAGCGTCATCCTCAAGAGGGTCCGATAGGATGCTAGCGGAAGCCCTAACCGCCACGATAGCCGCTGCGGCTGAAAGGGAACGCCTACAGGCGGAACGTGAGCGCATCCAGGCACAGCGAGAGATGGAACGCGAACGCCTCCAAGCAGAGAAGGAGATGGAGCGCGAGCGTATCCAAGCTGAGCGCGAGCGTATCCAAGCTGAGCGCGAGCGCCTCCAAGCAGAGAAGGAGATGGAGCGCGAGCGTATCCAAGCTGAGCGCGAGCGCCTCCAAGCAGAGAAGGAGATGGAGCGCGAGCGCGTCCACACGCAGCGCGAAGCAGACAGAGATTGCCTCCAGGCACAAATGATGACACAAGCTCTCCGAAATGCGACTCCCCGCTCCTCCACCCAGAGCTCCCGGAGGTCATCGTGCCACGGGTCGAAGGCAGCCTCCCCTACCCGACCGAGCTACATGAGACCCCACCTCAAGGAAGAACCTGTCGTCGTCGCAGAGCGACTATCCGAGCGACTACAGGGACTAACTGAGAACGAGGGAGGTCAGATGGCCCCCCCGCACTACTCCGTCCCTATCAAGAAGACCGAGAGCACACCCAGTCTCACTCACGACGTGTCACTTCGTGAACCCCCAGCGCTCCCCAGCAGGGAGTTAGGGAGCCAGATGCCTCTGACGACCAGCTGGCCTCCCGAGCCCTGGGTCCCGCCCAACACGGCACCTCTCCCCCAGCGTGCGTCCAAGTCGCAGCCCTACGTGGGACCCTACATTGGGAAACCCACATTCCCGGACTTCACCAAAGAAGACCGAGCGCAATACACGGAATTGCGCATGTGTCTAGAGACAATCATGTCGGGCGTACAGGATGAGAGGTACAAGTACGCCATCCTTCTTAAACACCTCAAGGTAACTAGAGCGCACAACATCGCGCTAGCGTACTCCAACTCGCTCACTCCTTACTCCGACGCCCTGGCTGCCCTCGACAGACGTTACGGACGTACGTGGGATTACGTCATCCAGGAGATCCGTGAGATCGAACGTCTCCCCCCGGCTAAAGACAACCGGGCCCTGGATGACCTGTCAGTCAAAGTACAGTCCCTGGTGGGGATGCTCGGGTCCCAACGGGAGAAGGGGATGTATGAATTGTACGCCAACTCCAACGTGGAGCGTATTCTAGAGAAGCTCCCCCAATTCCGCCAGGAACGTTTCCGGAGGCAAAGGGACCACCGCGACCAGAACGCCCCAGAGCAGTCACTGCTGGATCTAGCTGACTTCCTCGCCAGAGAGGTTAGCAGCCTACGGATCGACGCCTTCGCACGGGGCGGCTCGACCCTCAAGGAGGGACAGAGGAAGGCGAAGGGCCAAGACAGGCCCATCACAGTGATGCACCAGGCTGAGTCTGCGTCGCAGAAGAAGAGCCACCCCCCCCCTTCCAAGGGGAAGTGGAAGGTCGCATGTCAATACTGCGACAGCGAACACTGGCTGTCCCAGTGCGACGCCTTCAAGAAACTGACTGCCACTGAAGTAAGCCAGTGGATTAAGGCCAACCACCGCTGCTTCCGCTGCGCGCGCGGCCATATGGCAGCGGAATGCCGCCTTAAGAAGAAGTGTGGCAAGTGTGAAGGCCCTCACCTCGAGGCACTGCATGAGTGCAACAAACGGAGCCCCGCCCCACCGACCGAGTCGGGAACCGAAGTACTCTACATCGACCCTGCGAAGAGTGGGAGTTCAAGAGTGCTCCTCAAGGTGGTCCGAGTGCTCCTCCATCACCGGGACAAAGTACTCGACACCTACGCCGTCCTCGATGACGGGTCGGAGAAGACACTCCTCCTCGCCTCCGCTGCGAGCCAGCTGGACCTGCGGGGACCCGCGGAGATCATGACCCTCCGTACCATTCGTCGGGACTTGAAGACCATCAAGGGTGAAAGGGTCTCGTTCACCATCGCGGCAACTGACCAGCCTGAGAAGCGGTACGTCATCAGCAAGGCATTCACGAGCCACGACATAGGCTTGTCACGTTACGATTACCCCATCCAACAACTGAGGGAAAAGTACGACCACCTACGCCAACTGCCCATACCGCCTATCAGCGGCGTCACACCGACCCTCCTCATTGGATCCGACCACGCGGACCTCATCATCCCCACGGACGCGGTCCACCTCGGCCCCAGAGGATGCCCGGCCGCAGTCAAGACCCGGCTGGGGTGGACGCTCCAGGGCCCCCTCTCCGGGCCTCCCAGCCGACCCACGTCGACCCGCTGCCTCTACACCAAGGCGAGCGACACAGACCCCACCCTCCTGCAGCACGTCGAGCGGTTGTGGAAGCTAGACACGCTGCCATTTAAGAATGAACAGAAGATGGTCCGGTCCAAGGAGGACAAGTTCGCCATTGCTCTACTAGAGCAGAAGACCTCTAGGGTCGAGGTCAACGGGGTGCTAAGATATGTGACCCCACTCCTGAGGCGAGAAGGAATGCCCACTCTGCGCGTGCCTAAGGGAGCGACGCACCACTACCTGCAGAGCACCGAGCGGCGCCTCGCCAAGGACCCCAAACAGGCGGCAATCTATCGCGCCGAGATCAAGAAGCTGGTGGCGGCCGGTCACGTAAGGAAGATTGACGACCGCGAGGCGGAGAGGACGACGGAGTCCTGGTACGTGCCCCACCACAAGGTCACACACAACGGGAAGGAGCGCGTCGTGTTCAACTGCAGCTATCAGGTTGGACAGCAGAACCTGAATAGCCAACTCCTGCCCGGTCCCACACTTGGACCCTCCCTCCTCGGCGTCCTGATCCGTTTCCGTCAGGACAAAGTGGCCATCAGCGGAGACATTAAGGGGATGTTCTTACAAGTACGGCTGATGGAGGAAGACAAACCCCTACTGAGGTTTCTGTGGAGAGAAAGGCTTGGCGACGAACAGCCCTCGATATACCAGTGGGAGGTACTCCCCTTCGGCACCACCTGCAGTCCGTGCTGCGCCACGTTCGCGTTACAGAAGCACGTGGCTGAAGACCCCGAAGCTGGCGAGGATGTTCGACACAGCATCGAGCGATGTTTCTACGTGGACAACTGTCTACAGAGCGTATCCACACCGGAAGAGGCAGAGAGCATCATGATGAAGCTACGGGCTTCGCTAGCCAAGGGTGGATTCGAACTCCGACAGTGGGCCAGTAGCGACCCCCAAGTCCTCCGGCGCCTCCCTCCAGAGGCAAAGGCCGCCAGCAGCGAGACCTGGATGACGCACACTCCAGGTGAAGCACAAGAGATGACACTGGGTCTCATCTGGCGCTTCAAAACGGACTCGCTTCACTACCGGCATACGCCTCGTAGGGCGGACCAGGAGTCGTCTACAGCCAGACCGACCACTCGGCGAAGTGTGTACCGAACCCTCGCCAGCCAGTACGACCCCATGGGGTGCATCCTCCCCTACACTACACGGGCAAAGATGCTAGTGAGGGAACTGTGGGCGAAGGAGCAGGGCTGGGACGACCCCATACCCGAACACCTCGCTGCCAAATGGAGGGAGTGGGAGGAGGAGCTCCCCTTACTCCGCGAGGTCGCCATCCGGCGGAGCTTCTTCCCTCCCACCGTGCGCTTGGAGACCTGCGAGATCGATCTGCACGTCTTCAGCGACGCCTCGGAGACGGCGTACGGGTCAGTGGCCTACCTGAGGGCTCGGGAACAGGGAGGAGAGGTCCATGTAGCCTTTATCCTGGCACGCTCAAGGATTGCTCCCCGCAAACAGCAGTCAATTCCGCGCCTGGAGCTCTGCGCAGCCCTGGTCGGCGCACAGCTCGCTAAGATGGTGAGAGAGGAGCTCACCATACCTGTGCGCGAGACAGTCCTGTGGTCAGACTCCATGACCGTGATCGCCTGGCTCCAGTCCCCCTCCTGCCGGTACAAGGTGTTTGTAGGAGTCCGCGTCTCGGAAATCCAAGACCTGGTAGGAGCCGAGTGCTGGAGATACATTGACACCAAGCGGAACCCGGCGGATGTCATCACGCGGGGGATGTTCCTAGCCGACCTCATCCATCCCAACCCGTACAATGACGGGCCAGAGTTCCTCAGACTCCCGGAGGAGGAGTGGCCCATCCCACCACCTCTGGCTGCAAGCCAGGACGAGTCAGAGATAAAGAGGTCCATGTTCTGCGGGCTGAGTCAAGCCCAGGCTCCAACAGGCCCAGACCTGGATGACTGTCCGACTCTGGAGAGTGCCCAGAAGAAAACGTTCCTCTGGCACCACCAGGAGCTTCCCCCCACCACAGACCTCAGTGCAGCCGCCTACGAGGAAGCGGAACTCCTGGTGCTGCAGAGAGCGCAGAGAGACACTTTCCCTGAGGAAAGGGAGTGTCTGATGAGGGGAAAGCCGGTCCCGTCAGACAGTAGACTCCTCACCTTGGCTCCAGAAATCGACGCCCAGGGCCTTATCAGAGTGGGCGGCCGGTTGAGACGGGCTCCGGACATGGCAGAGGACGTGAAACACCCCATCGTCCTGGGCACCAGACACAGGGTGACAGACCTGATCATTCAGAAGTATGACCAGGTGGTGTGCCACGCGGGGACAGAGCGAGTCTTCGCGGAGATCCGGCGGCGCTTTTGGATACTCCAAGGGAGGGAAGCTGTACGCCGGTTCCAACGAACTTGCACTGACTGCCGCAAGTGGAGAGCACAGCCTGTCGTACCCAAGATGGCCGATCTGCCTCCTTGCCGCCTCAGAGTCGGCGAGCGGGCCTTCCATTCTACGGGAGTGGACTGCTTCGGGCCCTTCAATGTGAAGAGAGGACGAGGAACGGAGAAGAGGTGGGGTATTGTCTATAAGTGCATGACCACCAGAGCTGTCCACATCGAGCTCCTCCAATCCATGAGTACTGACTCCTTCCTCATGTCCTTCCGGAGGTTTCAGGCGAGGAGAGGGACCCCCTCAGTACTGCTGTCCGACCAGGGGACGAATTTCCGAGGAGGGGACACGGAACTGAGGGAGAGCTTCCTGGACATGGGTGAAGAACTCAAGGCCCGCCTCGCTCCAGCCCAAGTCACCTTCCAATTTAATCCACCGAATGCTCCCCATTTCGGGGGAACGTGGGAGAGGGAGGTCCGATCCATTAAGACTGCTTTGTACACAGTGCTAGGAGCCCAGACGGTGGGCGATGAGGTCCTAGCTACGGTCCTTACAGAGATCGAGGGAGTCCTAAACTCCAAGCCCCTCGGCTACGTTTCAACCGACGTAGCTGACGTCGACCCCATCACTCCAAACTACCTTTTGATGGGGCGGCTGGACCCTGCGCTCCCTCAGACCGTGTACAGACAGGACGAAATGAGCGGAAGGAGGATGTGGAGACACAGCCAAGTGTTGGCCGACCAGTTCTGGGCTCACTTCCTCCTGTACTATCTACCCTCCCTTCAAGCCCGCCAGAAATGGGTGAAAGACAGAGACAACCTGACCGTGGGGACCGTCGTGATGGTCATAGACCAGTCGCTGCCCCGAGCTACGTGGCCAGCCGGCCGGGTGAGCCGAGTTATTCAGGGCTCGGATGGGAAGGTCAGGGCCGCAGAGGTCATAGTCCAAGGGCGTACCTACACCAGGCCCGTAGCTAAGTTGATTGAGCTTCCTGCCTTCCCTGACTCCCCCGACGATGACGACACCCCATTGACTTTATAGCTTACCCCCCAACCTCCCTAGAGGCTCTTAGGTAGAGACTGACATGACTTAACACGAATCTGTGCCTCCCCATTTTTAATTTGCTAATTAGGCTCCGACTAATTAGGGGGCGGCTGTTCTGGAGGCCCAGATTAATTTAATAGACTCAGTTCAGAGTCAGTGGTAGATTAAGTCCACATTTATTATTTCTGTATTTGTTTTCTATATCTTTGTATAAGAGATCATTTTATATCGTTCATTTGCATGAGAGTGTTTTCTATTTGCTTTTCGTATGTCCTTTGTGCCGTACCGTAGGGCAGCGTGAGCCTACGCACTTATAATATATACAGCGTGAGAGAGTTGAAACTGTAATGCGAAGTTGTGGAACGGGAGAGTGGGTTTGCTAGTGAGCTGTAATTGCGAATTCGGGACATTGTTTAGCTTCTAGTGGGAAGCGGCAGTGTTAAGATAGTTTAGGGAAAAGGTGAAGTAAATGTGCTTCGAGTTAGATCTGCAGGCGTGTAGATATCAGAGGACTGTGAAGAGACTTTGAGCTGAGTTTAGCTGCGTCTGGATTCAGCTAGCTACAGTGGACTACACGTTAGTTAGCCTGAAGCTAAGGGGCTAATTGGCTATTACGCATAAAGTCGTGGTGTTGAATTATCGGGACCAGATCCGAGCGGGATCCCTGTCCAGTCACTGCCTGACTGCCGCGTTCGTCTGCTTCAGTGAACATTGTCTCCGTCTTCGTCCCTTCCCTGGATGTTCGTTTCCCATCGTCTCATCGTCCGCCATCTTCTCCACATCACCAGAGCTCCAACAGATTGGTACCATTAGTTTAGGACCGCATTTAATTCGGACATTGGTTGCTATTATAAATTGTATTAGCTTAGGGATATAAATATTGTATGTGGTATGTGTGTTTATGTGTATTAAATGTTTTATTGTTATATTTTGTACACGTGTCTCCCCGCCTAGTTAATTGAGTGTCCGCCATTTGCAGAGTATTCTTTGTTTAGTCATTTAGTGTTTGTTAGCTTGTTAATTCAATACAGTCAGGGTTGTGTAGCCCCTCAGCTACAGAGGTCCTTAAAGAGTTGACGACGAGGGATGATGCCAGCTCCCTAGACGACCTAATCTCTCTGTCCATCTGAGTGGACAATCGGTTGCGGGCATGCCAGAGGTAGAAGATGGGTCGTGGCGCTCCTCCTGACCAGTACTCCCATACCAACTCGGTCGCCCCGGTGCACACTTCTGGGTCGGCGCACCCATCAGTTCACTTAACCCCGGTTGAGGAACTGTAAGGCTGGAAAAAGTGTTATCAGTCCTAAACCCTTGCAGCTGGTGGTGATTTCCTGGAGGGTGCAATAAAACAATTTACCTGGTGGCCTGAGAACCTGTTCCTCTGACTTCTCACGGCCTCGTAAACTACAGCTGGGGTCGAGCCTAAAACTGGACATCAGAAGGAAACGGCATCCGAATGACGCTGGGAACTCACAGGTCTTTTACGGCCTAGATTCTGGACTGAATGGTGAACATATTAAACAAAGCTGTATATGTATATTGAATCATATGTATGTGCATGTAAATTGGTAATTGTGGAAGTATAAAGTAATTGTAGATAATATGATAAATGTGGTGAACCTGGATAATACTAATTGAAGTGTGTGGTATATGAAAGTATAGGAGGGGGAGAAATAAAGAATGTGAAAGAAGGATTGTATAGGTTATCAGGGATGCGCTTGTCCATATAAGTGTCTGGAACCTAGAGTGGCCATCACCGGGACCTCACCTGATATCTAGATATGATAGAGAAGATCATAAGATCACGCGCCGTCGTTCAAAGAGTCTTATTACTGTCACTAGGTTGGGAGAGGTAGACTCTGTTTCTCTCCATGGAGGGGGGTCCCTGGGGGTGAAACTTCTCTTCCTGCCAGACCTTATTTGGACAAACAAAGGGACTTGTGGAGTGTGCATACCGGCGCTGTACTGCATTTAAGGACATCCCAAAGGGATATTCGAGGAGGATCTGCTTAACAGGTCTCCTGGTGCTGTAGTGGCACCATAGTCAGTTTCATATAGGAGAATCTGCTTAACAGGTCTCCTGGTGCTGTAGTGGCACCATAGTCAGTTTCATATAGGAGAATCTGCTTAACAGGTCTCCTGGTGCTGTAGTGGCACCATAGTCAGTTTCATATAGGAGAATCTGCTTAACAGGTCTCCTGGTGCTGTAGTGGCACCATAGTCAGTTTCATATAGGAGAATCTGCTTAACAGGTCTCCTGGTGCTGTAGTGGCACCATAGTCAGTTTCATATAGGAGACTCTGCTTAACAGGTCTCCTGGTGCTGTAGTGGCACCATAGTCATTTTCATATAGGAGAATCTGCTTAACAGTTCTCCTGGTACCATAGTCACACCGTACGGAATCACTTGGTGATATACTTTGTTTGTGAACTTGTTCATATTTATTTGTCTTGACAGCATGTTATCCTGTGGTTAGTTATAGGCATTGATTGTGTTCGTGTTTGCTCTCACAGTTTTAACCAGTGATTATTTGTCATTTAATGAATTACCATGTTTTCATATCAACTGCATCTTTTTTTTAATCCTTTTTTCCCAGCTTCAATTGTCTGCATGATCTGAGCTGCAGCGTTCCAAGCTAATGACCTCCCTGCCTGTTATCCAATTATTTTTATATTTAACGTGCGTGGCTCTCATCCATCTTATACCCTTTTCAGCCTAAATTACGACTGAAGACTCAGCGGGACAATTCTGACCCAGGACCGACTGATCAGCGGCCTGGTACAGACGTGGTGTACTCAAGTTGGGTAGGCAGCAAGTGACGGTCCAAATATAAAGGTCGGGTTGGTGTATGGTTCTGGTGATTTGATGTGAAGAGAACCCATGGGCGTCCTACGCCGGTTCTTGTCAAATTTGCCTTAAGGAGCCCTTTAAATACACCCAGAGTAGTGCATGGTTCTGGTGATTTGATATGGGAACCCATAGGCGTATACGCCGGTTCTTTTATTGTCAAATTTGCCTTAAGGAGCCCGTTAAATGTACTCAGACTGGGGCTCGCAACTATCTATGATAAATGAATATCATGTATTGTGTTGACTAGACCCCCAACCTCTGCGTTCACCACCGAACTGAGTTTCAGCAATAATGTTGATTCCGGCAAACATATATTGAAGTAATGATGGTACCTAAGGGCGAGTTGAGTGTAAACACTCCGAGCTCCACGCATGTTTAACCAAAATTCTAAATTATAATTATAAATGGAGTCAGATAAACGAGTAAATAAAATAATAATATTTCTAAATAACTTTTACCTTTTCCCACAGCAAGAGTGGAATACATCACGTTTAAACCTTCGCTCCGAGCTATTCCCTCATTGGTCTAGTAATTGCGGATTCTACAGAACCCATGCAGCTGGGCAGAGCATGCCTATCTCCAGAGGAGCGGCTCCGAAAAATTCAAGCAGGCACCTGCCTCTACTGCGGTCAAGCCGGCCATGTTCTACTCTCTTGTCCCTTTTTCACCAGTAAGGCTGGGTGTCCTGGTGAGCCATATCTCCTCTCCATCTGCTGTCCAATCTCAGTTTTAAATACACGCCGCGCACGTTTGGAACAGTCCCTACCGCTGTCCACCTTGGTGGATTCTAGGGCAGACAAAGATTTTCTACCCTGGTCAGTCAAGAAGGAATCGCTACTCTTCCTCTCGCTGTTCCCCTCAATGCCCACTCATTGGATGGGAGGCTCATCGCCCAGGTCGCTCACACCACCAAACCCCTACATCTTATCATCTCTGGCAACCACCGCGAAACAATCCGGTTCCACATAATTACCTCACCACAGTCTAACATAGTCCTAGGCCAACCGTGGCTGCAACGCCACAATCCCCATTTGGATTAGTCCACTAACAAGGTCCAAAGCTGGAGCTCTTACTGTCACTCCACCTGCTTGCAGTCTGCCCAGGCACCCCTCCATCCAAGCCCCAGCCATCTAACCTGTCTTCTGTCCCACCTGTTTATCACGACCTGTCTGAAGTGTTTAATAAGTATCTTGCTCTGAAATTGGCCGTATGATTGCTGAAAAAATCTGCTTCCAGGGGCCTCACTGCCGTCCAGTCACCTGTACAACCTTTCCCGTCCAGAAAAAAACAGCTATGGAAACCTACATCCATGACTCATTCGCGGAAGGTATTATTCATCCCGGGTCATCCCCAGTCGGGCCGGGTTTTGTTTTTGGATCCAAGAAGGACGGAACCTTACATCCATGTATCGACTACCGTGGCCTGAACGCCATCACAATCCAAAACAAATACCCTTTGCCTCTGATTAACTCTGCCTTTGAGCCTCTCCTTGAAACCACAGTGTTCTCCAAACTAGACCTCAGAAACGACTACGACCTGGAACGCATCCAGCAAGGGGATGAATGTAAGACGCCCTTCAACACTCCTACCTGGTGGTCCTGTTCGGGCTTACTAACGCCCCAGCTGTATTCCAAGCCATGGTAAACGACATTCTCAGAGACCTACTCAACCGGTCTGTATTCGTCTACTTAGACGAAATTCAGATTTTCTCTCGCAACGAGGAGGAACACATTCTACACGTAAGACAAAAAAAATTATTTGTCAATGCTGAAAAATTCCATGTCACTTCTGTAAGCTTTCTAGGCTTCAAGAGACAGGCAGTAGCAGAGTGGCCCCATCCGACCTCCCTCAAACAGCTGCAGCAGTTCCTGGGTTTCGCCAACTTTTACAAACGGTTCATCCCGGGTCACAGCCAGGTAGCCACGCCTCTCACTAATCTCAGCTCATCTTCTATTACTTTTTTCTGGTCTCCGAACCTGTTCTCATTCACCCTGATCCGGCCTGCCAATTCATTGTAATAATAATAATAATGCCTTGCATGTATATAGCGCCTTTATCACTAACCGGTGACTCTTTACAATGATGAGGGGGAAGCTCGACTTTACCACCACTAATTTGTAGCACCAATGTGTAGGACCCACCTGGGTGATGCAACAGCAGCCATTTTGCGCCAGAATGCTCACCACACATCAGGGAAAAAATGGAGAGGGAAAAAAATATTTTATCCAATTAAACTGGGGGATGATTAGGTGGCAGATTGAAAAATCCAGGTTGGGAATTTAGCCAGGACACCAGGGAAACCCCTACTCTTTACGATAAGTGTCATGGGATCTTTAATGACCACAATGAGCCAGGACCTCGGTTTAACATCTCATTCGAAAGACGGCATCTCCTACAGCACAGTGTCAACATCACTGCACTGGGGCAGTGGGGTTTATTTGACCAGAGGGAAGATTTCCCCCTACTGGACCACTAACCCCACTTCCAGCAGCAACTTAGTTTTCCCTGGAGGTCTCCCATCCAAGTACTAACCAAGCCCACAGCTGCTTAGCTGCAGCCATTCAGCAGAGGCATTGTAGAAGTGGATGCCTCTTATTCCGGGGTTGGTGCCATCCTATTCCAGTGCTCAGCGGAGGACCAAAAACTCCATCCTTGTGCCTTTTTCTCCCGCCAGCTGTCCCCCGCCAAACGCAACTACGATGACGGGAATCGTGATTTACTGGCAGTCAAGCTCGCTCTGGAGGAATGGAAGCACTGGCTGGAGGGGGCGAAGCAACCATTCATAGTCTGGACCGATCACAAAAATCTCACCTACATTCACTCTGCTAAACGTTTGAATTCCTGTCAAACCCATTGGACACTCTACTTTGGCAGATTTAATTTCTCTATTACTTACAGACCCGGTTCACACAATACTAAGCCCAACGCCCTGTCACGCCTGTACTTTCCTGAAACCAGTCCTGCCTGTCCTGTCACCATCTTGTCTCCCTCCTTTGTGGTGGCTGCAGTATCCTGGGAGATCGAGGGGGTTATCAAGACCGCTCAGGAAACTCAACCTGACCCTAGAACTAAACCTGATTCTCGCCTGTTTGTAACTGACTCTGTCCGCTCCCAGGTCCTGCAGTGGGTGCACTCCTCTCGCCTGTCGTGCCGTCCAGGTGTTCTGCATACCCTGGCCCTCCTCAAAAGGCGCTTCTGGTAACCGTCGATGGAAGCTGACGCCCATGCCTTCGTGCTTGCGTGTACCATCTGTGCCAGGAGCAAGGCTTCCCATTAGCCCTCCACCAGTTTTCTACGTCCTCTACCTGTCCCGGGCCATCCTTGGAGCCACATCGGAGTCTACTTTGTTACTGGATTACCATCATGAGATGTTAACACTGTCATTCTCTTTTGGTGACTTATCCTCAGACAGTACATATTACCTGTGGTGTGTCACAAGGCTCAATATTAGGATCAATGTTGTTCAGTATCGATATGCTACCATTAGGGGCTATTATCCGGGAATATGGCATACATTTCCACAGCTATGCGGATGACACACAGCTGTACGTGTCAGTTACACGTTTTACATCTTTTCGGCCACCTAAACTTATGTGCCGAAGGTGTTCTTTTTTTTGCTAAGTTTTCCGTTTTGGCTCCAGTATTGAGCTCGGGAGATTTAGTTTGTGTTTCACTCGTTATTTGAGTTCGCCTATTTTAGTGGGTTGATTTTTGTTTGGCTGTTTAGCCACAAGGAAGTAGTTTCCTGTCTTTTCTTTCTTTGCATTTATTATTGTTACTCCCTTTATTGGTCCTCACTGTGTGAGTCAATTCAATTCAATTCAATTTTATTTGTATAGCGCCTTTTACAGAGAAATGTCACAAAGAGACTGTACAGGGAAACAGAAGGAAAATATAATTTAAAAAACCAGGCCTTAGCCCCCAACCAGCAAAACGAGGTAAAACAAAATTTGTGACTTGTTCTGATCCCCCTACCTTTGTGTTTGATTATCTGCCATGAAACTCCATTACACAATTACTCATGGTTGTAGAACTAGGACTTGGGGAAAAAATGAAAATTATTTAAAAAAAAATGTTTTTTATACATAATTATGCAAAACTGTTTTAATGTTCTGAGAAATATGCAAGAGGATATGTTAAACGTTTTTATCAGTGGTGTATTTTTTACAGTAAAATATAATTTTATATTGAAAGTTCCTGATTAAGCTCGGGACATTTTGCTTTATTTGTTACTATTGTATTTCTGCTTTGGCAACACTAGAAATGCCTTGCTGAAGAGCTCAAATTTAGATCCTGCTGTCATAAAGGCCTGTTTGTCAACACGGCCTTATGACTGCATGTCTGAACGTCAGTGTAATGAGTGTATCATAATGGCTCAGGAACTGAGCTTGCAACTTCAACAGTTGTGGTGAAGGCTACTTTTTATAGCCTATCCCAGTCGGAATCCGGACCGTTACACCCATGAACAAGGTAAGCTACGTAGCCAGAATTGCTGCTTAAATACATTCTACATAAAATTGCTGTGTGTTTACGTTGGTCTGGCTAAGAGGGTCTGCTCAATGCCAAAATGCAATGTAAACTGTGCCCTCATCAATGGCTCCTACATACATTTGGGATTAGCCTACACATTCGACAGGCAAAAGGAGGGTAGTTACAAATTTTAATTTATGTCCCATAATTCCAAAGTACACACATTCCCCACACACCAGGACACTCTACAGTATGAGTGGAGAAGAACATTAAACTAACGGGTTTCCGCAGTGACCTATGCTGAGAAGAACTGGCGAGTAGTGTTTTCCTGCTGCGGTAATTCTACTCTGCGCCTTTAATCTTTCCGTTTTCCACAATTAATTCACTTTGGTGAGGGGCTAGAGCGTAGCAGTAAAAACATACAAGAAACAAAAGCGAACGACAGCTTACGCATTGCGCTCTTACTTTTTCTTTGTGTTCTTGGCAACATATTAACTGCATTAAGCCTGGATATAGCATACAACAAATTGTGTGTGTCTGTTGAAGGCGCTGTCATTTTGGAAACTACTGCGATATCGGAAGAGGAAGAGTGGTGTATCCAAAGACGCATGTGTGAGATCACCACGGTTTGGTTATCTTTTTAAAGTGGCTCGTTCTTTTTTAAAACTACACGTATTTGTTTTAATACTGCATGAATGCTGAATTTCCCGTTATATTGTATGCAATATTTTACATTGGCATATAATCAGGAAGGCTACTTCTGACTTTATTATAGAATTCATGTCATGGATCATGCCTTCCTTCCCTTATCTCCGCGTTTTTTTATTCTTTTTGTCGTTTACCAGTAATCTATCGGATTTTCCTGTGTTCCGCTACGGGTTTTGCTTTCGCCTCGGTGATTAGTGAGTTCACCTGTCATTTATTTCCGCTCACTACTTATACCCCGCTTCCTGCCTTTCTCGTTGCTTCCATGTTATTTCACGTAACATTTGAGCCAGTAAAAAGGGTATAGGAAGTTGTGCTGCTATCGACCGCTTTGCTTATCAACGCGGGACTTGTTAGCAGTACAATTTAGAAAGAAGCAAAGTGATCTTTGAGTTCAGAGCAGAGGTTTTTGTTCGTTTCTTTTGTTTTCCACTCATTACCTACGAGTGCTCTTACCCTAAGTCTTAGGGGTCTTTTTGAGTTTCTCTTTTCTATTCTTTTGTTCGCTCCACAAACGGGAGTTAGATAAGCGTTACTGCTTATTTCTTGGTTTTGCTCGGTTAGCGAGTTCCTCGTTTTTATCGTGAGGTTATTTGTGTTCTCTTTATTTTCTCCTATTCCACTACGGATTATTGTCCGTCTCAGTGGTGTTCTTTTGAACACTTTAAGATTCCGCAGCTATCGCATATGGACCTCCAATATTTCCTCTGTGTCTCTGATATAGAGATCCCCGACAGTTCAGGCTATTAAAAATATGTAGGCTAATTCTGTTAGCTCTACAATAGCTATAACAATAAGCCGAGTGATTGGTCGGCTCCAATGTTTAGTTAGAATGGGTGCAGGAATAACAATAGGTGAGTCAGTGTTGGAACTGAACGGCTTGTAGCATATATTCTGAGTGTTATATTATAGGCTAATGCTTGCATTCCGATATTACCCTCAATGAAATCAACATGCGCCTGCTAAAAAAACAATGTCAGTGATGTTTGGAGTAACAAAGCTTATTGTTCCGTTGTTGAGGAAAAGACTCATTTCTACAGCACGCAGATTCTTTGTATATATTGAGTTTAGGAGAACAGTTTAGCACATATTGAGCAGTTTAAATGAGTAAAGAAATCATTTGAATTTAGAATTAAATATGCGTTTAAACATTCCATATGGACAATTTGTAACATATTTGAAAAGTAGGCTATACTTATAGCCATACTCCAAATTAAACTAAGCAACTGGTCCGGACAATGTATAGCTTGGTTCTCAGTGTATTAGAATTGTTATAGAGTAACTGGAATTATAACTCATAGCCGGTACGTTCGATTCCTAGCTGGGCTGCTGACTCCTACCATTGAAAAGGTAGGGTTATTCCATGTCATTTCACACAAAAGTTTATTTTGACACCCAACATCATATTGTTCTCAGATTTAAACATAAAAGATGAGTCGCCTATTCATGTTATTTTGTAGATAGCAAGCGAATTGAAGGATCCAATTTGATTATTTTGTTACGTTTCACATAATATTTTGTAAATAATGTACACAACATGCTATTTGTAACAAACTACTTCCTGATAATGAGTAAGACATGATGAATTCAAATAAATGGTCAAAATCCACCCACTGTGAATTTTCAAGTGATTGTATGTTTTCATTTGTAGCCATTTATCCGTTTCTCTCTCAGGCCCAGAGGGAAAGCAGAAAAGCAGAAAACGCGGAGGTCCTGAACGCCGCACACGCGCAATGGGAATTATCGCCACTTCAATCACAAACGACTCCATTATTAGACCACTGGGATTTTACGTTATCGGATTTACGGAATTAAAGTTTGCTGATTTACATTTAATTTTCCTCGGCTTAATTTATATGGTAACGCTTTTGTGCAACTCCTTTATCATTTGCATTATATGGTTAATTTAGGGGTTGTCGATATGCTGTCCAGTACAAGCTATATTCCTAGTTCGATGAAAGACATTTTTCATGAAAGATACCTTTATGTCCTACAACGCATGTTTGACACAGATGTTTTTCTTTTACAATTTTCGGTAACACTTTACAATAAGGGAACACAACTCATGTGGCTCAATATTAATAAATGATCAAGGCATTATTAGTTAATGTGATTACTTTACACTTAATTTATCATCAATTAATGAACATTAACTCACAGTTAAGTCATACATGAAGTAACTGTGACGTCCAGCAGGTCAGGACCCAAATGCACAACGAGACAGTCGTTCTTTTGAAAAGAAGGGTTTTTACTCGTAAGTCCGGGTCGGATCCACACCGGGAAAACAGATATAAACAATAAATCATAGGCTGTGGAACCCGTAGAGAGCTGGCGATCGAGATCCAGTGAAGTGGCCAGGAGTGGTCGTAGCCTGGGTCGTGGAGCAGAGTCAGGCGGAGGTAGAGCTGGGATCCACACTGGGAAGCAGGTGTGGCAATTCCAGACCGGGGTAGTCCACTTGGCAGCAAGCTAGCATATGGGGAGACAAGTACCACGCGACAAGGACCGTGTACTCTGACAAACCGTAACAAACTGTAATACTTTGACAAGGAATCACAGGAACAGCACGGTTATATAACTACTGTCATTAGAGCTGATAAGCTGCAGCTTGCGGGAAATGCGTGCGAGATCAGCGAATTGATTGAACAATTAGGAAATGCATGAGGAATGCGGTGAAGGCAATTAAGTGTGAGTTGTGTCATTAAGATGTGGTGCAAGTAATAATGTGCAATGTAGACACAATCAGGCAATGAACGCAGACATGATACAATCAGGTTCGGGGAAAACAGAGGAAAACATCAAGGAAGGAACGGGGAGCGGAGCGGATCGTAACAGTACCCCCCCGTCAAGGTACGCCTCCTGGCGGACCACAGGCTCTGGTCGACTGGGGCTGGCGGTGATGGAAATCCCGGATGAGGGTAGGGTCCAGGATGAGACGAGGGGCAACCCAGGAACGTTCCTCGGGCCCATACCCCTCCCAGTCGACCAGGTACTGGTGGCCCCGTCCCCGGCGCCGGACATCGAGGATGCTGGAGACTGTAAAGGCGGGAGCACCATCAATGTCCCGAACAGGTGGGGGGGCAGGAGTGGGAGCGCTGAGAGGGCAGGAGACAACTGGCTTGACCTGACTGACATGGAAAGTGGGGTGAATTTTGAGGGAGGCAGGGAGACGGAGCTTGAGGGTGACTGGGTTGAGAATGGAGTGCACAGTGAAGGGTCCGACGAAGCGGGGTTGGAGCTTGCGGGAGGTGCCGGGGAGGGAGAAGGTGGAGGTGGATAGCCAAACCTTCTGTCCCGGGCGGTAGTGAGGGGCTGCGGACCGGTGCTGATCCGCCAGGCGACGATTCCGGGAGGAGGTTTTGAGGAGGGCTTTGCGGGTGGCCTTCCAGACCCGCTGGCAGCGTCGGATGTGGGCGTCCACTGACGGAACCGCCACCTCGGCCTCCTGGGGGGGGAACAGTGGGGGTTGGAAGCCCTGGGAAGCCTCAAAGGGGGACCTCCCTGTGGATGAGCACCACAAGGTGTTGTGGGCGTACTCAACCCACGGGAGGAGCTGGGACCAGGAGGCAGGCCGTACCGTAAGGCGGCTCCCAAGTCCTGGTTGGCCCTCTCTGCCTGCCCGTTGGTCTGCGGGTGGAACCCGGAGGAGAGGCTGGCGGTGGCGCCGAGTGCGGTGCAGAATGCCTTCCATACAGCGGAGGCAAACTGGGGGCCCCGGTCGGAGACGACGTCCGACGGGATCCCATGCAGCCGCACCACGTGCTGCACCAGGAGGTCGGCCGTCTCGAGGGCGGAGGGAAGTTTGGGGAGGGGAACAAAGTGAACCGCCTTGGAAAACCGGTCCACCAGGGTCAAAATGACTGTGTTACCGGCAGATGGTGGTAGTCCGGTAACGAAGTCGACCCCGATGTGACTCCAAGGACGGCCCGGGATGGGAAGGGGACGGAGGAGACCAGCAGGGGGGGAGTGAGACGCCACCAGAAGCTCCTGCGCACCAGCTCCACGGTGCGGTTGCCTCCGGGGTGGCAGGCCAGTCGGGAGGAGTGAGCCCACTCCAGGACCTGGGAGCGGACAGGGTTGGGAACGAACAGGGCAGAAGAGGGGTTAGGGTGAGGATCGGGATGCGTCACCTGAGCGTCCAGTACGATCTTCTGGATGGGCCACCGGACCGCAGCCACGACGCAGGAAGCCGGAACGATGGTCTCCGGGACAGACAGGTCGGCAGGGGAGGAGTGGATCCGAGAGAGGGCGTCGGGTTTGATGTTTTTTGACCCGGGTTTGAAGGTGATGGAGTAGTTGAATCTAGAGAAGAACAACGACCAACGGGCCTGTCTGGAGTTGAGTCGTTTAGCTGACTGGATGTACTGTAGGTTGCGGTGGTCAGTCAGGATCAGGAACGGTTGAGTGGTCCCTTCAAGCCAGTGTCTCCATTCCTCCAGTGCCAGCTTGATGGCTAGCAACTCCCGATCCCCTACCCCGTAGTTCCGTTGGGTGGGGGAGAGGCGGCGGGAGAAGAAGGCGCAGGGATGGAGCTTGTGGTTGAGGGGGGAGTGTTGGGACAGGATGGCCCCTACGCCTGTGTCCGAGGCGTCCACCTCCACCACGAATTGGCGGTCGGGTTCCGGGCAGCAGAGGATGGGGGCCGTGGTGAATAGTGCCTTGAGTTTGGTGAAGGCTTGATCTGCCAGGGAATTCCAAGCAAATGGGTTTTTAATGGATGTGAGGGCGGTGAGGGGTGCGGCTACCTGGCTGTAGTTCCGGATGAACCTTCTGTAAAAGTTGGCGAACCCCAGGAACTGCTGCAGGTGCTTACGAGTGGTGGGGATGGGCCACTCCGTCACTGCCTGGATCTTGGCCGGGTCCGGCCGTATGTCGCCCCTCTCCACCACAAAACCTAGGAACGAGACTGAGGGAGCATGAAACAAACATTTGTCGGCTTTTACAAACAACTTATTCTCCAGTAGGCGTTGTAGAACCAGGGAGACATGGTCTTGGTGTTCCCGTTGGTTCTGAGAGAAAATAAGTATGTCGTCTAAATAAACAAAAACAAAGCGGTTGAGGAAATCCCTCAGTACATCGTTCACTAGGTTTTGAAAGACGGCAGGGGCATTAGTAAGGCCGAACGGGACCACCCGGTACTCGAAGTGGCCCAGGGGGGTGTTGAAGGCGGTCTTCCACTCGTCCCCCTCCCGGATCCGTACCAGGTGGTAGGCGTTACGGAGGTCCAGCTTGGTGAATACCCGGGCGCCCTGCAGCAGTTCAAAGGCCGAATTCAGTAGGGGTAGAGGGTATTTATTCCTGACGGTGATGGAGTTGAGGCCCCGGTAGTCGATGCAGGGGCGGAGGGAGCCATCCTTCTTCTTTACGAAGAAGAATCCGGCTCCGACGGGCGAGGAGGAGGGGCGGATGATACCTGCTTCGAGGGAGGCCTTGATGTAGTCCTCCATGGCCGTTCTTTCCGGACCGGATAGGCTGTACAGGCGGCCGGAGGGTAGGGGAGCACCCGGAAACAGGGAGATGGCACAATCGTAGGGTCTGTGGGGGGGTAAGGACAAGGCAAGGGACTTGGAGAAGACCCGGGACATGTACCGGTAACAGTGGGGGACCCCCTTCAGGTCGACCTCTGGAACGGATGTCTTGATTTCCGTGCTAGAGGGAGGTTCCGCCGAGTGGAGACAGGAGGTGTGGCATTGGGTGCTCCAGCTGGTGACGCTGGATGTGATCCAGTCGAGCAGGGGGTTGTGTTTGTGCAGCCAGGGCTGACCAAGGACCAGAAGGGAGTGGGGAGTGCTGATGATGTGGAGTTGAATGACCTCACGGTGGTTACCGGACAGAAGCAGTTGGATGGGAATGGTGCGGTGGGTGATGTGGGCCAGGCGGTGGCCGTCCAAGGCATAGGCGTTGATGGGTGTCTCCAGTTCTTCCGTGGGAATCCCGGACTCGTACACGAACTGGGAGTCCACAAAGTTGGAGTCGGCTCCTGAGTCGACGACGGCCTGAACAGCTACGGTGGCGGAGGCCGTAGTGCCCCATTTGAGGACCGCAGAGAGTTGGAAGCGGTTGAGCGCTAGGCCAGGTGTTTGGGTCTGGCTCGCCAGTAGGCCTAGGGTTGCTGACGAGCCTTCTCCTTTTGGGCGCACCGGACAGGAGTTAAGGAGGTGATCCGTGCGGCCGCAATAGAAGCAAGCTCCGGTGGCCCGGCGTTGGCGAGCGGCAGGGTCGGACGTAGTGCCGCCCAGCTGCATGGGTTCCCCGGTTTCCGGAGGTTCGAAAGCCATAGGAGCCTGATGGCGAAGAGCAGGGTGCGCGGTTGTGGTTCCCAGAGGCGGTTGAGTAGGGACGTAAGCCCTCCTCTCGCGGGTGCGGGCGCGCAGACGGTTGTTAACCGTGATGGCCAAGAAGATGAGGTCATTAAGCGTGGGTGTGTCATCGCGGGTGGCCATCTCGTCCTTCATCTCCTCGGAAAGGGCGGAGCGGAAGACGCCCTGTAGGGAGGCGTCGTTCCAGCCCGACTGCGCCGCGAGGATCCGGAACTTAATGGCGAACTCCGCCACACTGCGTTCGCCTTGTTTTAGCGCCATAAGCTGCTGGTTCACGTCTCTCCCGCACACGGGATGATCAAAGGTACGCCGCATCTCCCGGGCGAAGTCCAGGTACTGGGTGCAGAGGATGGGTTGCTTCTCCCACAACGCGGCGGCCCAGTCCCTCGCCTCTCCTCCCAGGCAGGTGATAACATACGCCACACGGGTGGCGTCAGCAGAGTAGGAGGATGGCTGCATCCGGAACGCCAGCTCACACTGCAGTAGGAAGGGCTGGCATTTCCCCAGCTCACCTGAGTACCGTTCTGGAGGGTTGGCGCGAGGTTCCCGAGGAGGTAGTAATGGCGCTGGTGCCGGTGGTTGAGGAGGATTCTCCGCTTCAGGACGGAGTCCTGAAGTCTGGGCAGCCATCTGGGTCAGCATGGTGCCCCATTAGGTGGTCCGTTCCACCATGCCCCGGAACAATTCCAGGGCTTCGTCCAGGCGGCTGCTTTGCTGGGCAATCTGGGTAGCCTGGCAGGTGAGGGCGTGGCGAATCTGTTCCGCGTCGGCTGGGTCCATTTCTGGTCAAAGTATTCTGTGACGTCCAGCAGGTCAGGACCCAAATGCACAACGAGACAGTCGTTCTTTTGAAAAGAAGGGTTTTTATTCGTAAGTCCGGGTCGGATCCACACCGGGAAAACAGATATAAACAATAAATCATAGGCTGTGGAACCCGTAGAGAGCTGGCGATCGAGATCCAGCGAAGTGGCCAGGAGTGGTCGTAGCCTGGGTCGTGGAGCAGAGTCAGGCGGAGGTAGAGCTGGGATCCACACTGGGAAGCAGGTGTGGCAATTCCAGACCGAGGTAGTCCACTTGGCAGCAAGCTAGCATATGGGGAGACAAGTACCACGCGACAAGGACCGTGTACTCTGACAAACCGTAACAAACTGTAATACTTTGACAAGGAATCACAGGAACAGCACGGTTATATAACTAGTGTCATTAGAGCTGATAAGCTGCAGTTTGCGGGAAATGCGTGCGAGATCAGCGAATTGATTGAACAATTAGGAAATGCATGAGGAATGCGGTGAAGGCAATTAAGTGTGAGTTGTGTCATTAAGATGTGGTGCAAGTAATAATGTGCAATGTAGACACAATCAGGCAATGAACGCAGACATGATACAATCAGGTTCGGGGAAAACAGAGGAAAACATCAAGGAAGGAACGGGGAGCGGACGGATCGTAACAGTAACATGTCATCAAAGTAGCTGCAAACCCGTTAGGTAGACAAAAGCTTCTCAGACCATCAGTGGTGGATTTATCAATTTTACGAAAAACCCTTCCTGACAGTGTGCTGACAAAACTGTTCGTTTTTAAAACAACAAAAATTCAGATTTTTATAAATCACCCATTTTTATAATGGTACAATAGATCATGAGATTCTACTGAACAGGCTCCAGGGCTGTGTTGGACTCAATGGTCAAGCACTTGCATGGTTCAGATCATACTTACACAATAGGAAACAATTTGTTAAATTAAATGATGATGTATCCAGTTACTCAATAATGAAATGTGGTATTCCACAAGGATCAGTGCTAGGTCCAGTACTCTTTTCGTTATATATGCTACCCCTTGGTGATATTATTCGGGCACATGGGGTAGATTTTCACTGCTACGCAGACGATACTCAGATATACATTTCCATGAAACCCGGCGAAGCACTACCACTTACTCGATTAGAGGCTTGCATTACAGATATTAAAGCTTGGATGCTCTCAAATTTCCTGCTCTTAAACTCAGGGGAAACCGAAATGCTGGTTTTAGGTCCTAAAAAACAAAGGGAGAAACTGTGTACATATACTTTAAGTATTGATGGTTGCTTAGTTGTTCCAAATTCAGCTGTGAAAGACCTAGGTGTTACTATAGACCCAGATTTAACCTTTGGCGCGCACATAAAAAACATATCTAGAGTTGCTTTCTTTCAGTTAAGGAACATAGCTAAAATTAGGCATTTCCTATCAGTAGGGGATGCAGAGAAATTGATTCATGCTTTTGTTACGTCTAGGCTAGATTACTGTAATGCTCTGCTATCTGGCTGTCCTAAGCTGTTGCTAAATAATCTCCAGCTTGTGCAGAATGCAGCCGCTCGCATTTTAACGAGAACAAAGAAATATGAGCATATTACCCCAGTACTAGCATCACTGCATTGGCTACCAATTAAGCATAGGATAGACTTTAAGGTCTTGCTTCTGACTTTTAAAGCTTTACATGGACTTGCACCAGTGTATATATGTAATCTGCTTTTACCATATAAGCCGAAAAGATCCCTTCGTTCCCAAGACGCAGGCTACTTAGTAGTCCCTAGAATATCTAAAAACTTGACGGGTGGTAGAGCTTTCTCCTACAGAGCACCACTACTGTGGAACACCCTTCCAAAATCTATAAGGGAATCAGACACAGTCTCAATATTTAAGTCTAGATTAAAAACGCACCTTTATGATCAGGCTTATAATGAGTTGTAGTCCGGAGACAGGACCAGAGAAGCCCTTTTGTCATAGAGTAATGCGGAGTGACATCCTTTCCTTACTGTCACCTGTCAACAGCTGTGACCCCATCTTCCTGGGCTGGCTCTTGATAGGTGGGTAGGATTGTTTACTCTCTCATGACTGGATGGGTTCTCAAACCCTGTCTTCATAGCTATGCAGCCATAAGTTACTCCTGGGGGGGGTACTTGTCCAACCCCCCCCCCCCCCCCCCCTAACTGTTCTCTCTCTCTCTCCCACATTCCGCCGGCGGGGCTCATGCCCCGCATCTCGAGAGTTGCTGTCCAGCTTCCTGTCCATCGCCGCTTGCCCCTCCCTCCCCACCACCGCTACCAGCCGATCCTGTCGCCATCGGCACCCGTTTTCCCATCATCATTGCCGCCACATCTGGACTGCCATCTAGCTGCTGCAATTTCCACTATCATGGATATTGCCAGTCAGTTTGACCATGCTGGTCATTAAGATCTAGACCCTGAGCCGACCTGAGGAGAATGGGTTTCCCCCTTGAGTCTGGTTCCTCCAAAGGTTTCTTCCTAATTACACCAGGGAGTTTTTCCTTGCCACTGTTGCCTCTGGCATGCTCTTGTGGGGGTTTAGGCTGGGTTTTTTCTGTGAAGCGCATTGTGACAACTTGTTGTGAAATACGCTATATAAATAAATATTGATTTGATTTGATTTGATAACAAACCCCCCCCGCCCTTGCGCATATAAGGACACAGGATCTGTGTGGCTTACAATATCATGTTTTATGTTATTTAAATATATTGTATTGATGTTTTACTTATCGTACTGTAGAATCTGGAAACAGCAACTGAAATCACGTCGGGGTCACCAAATGTAGAATCTGGAAACTGCAACTGAAATCATGTCGGATTCTCCAAATTGTAAAACTCCGCAATTACTAGACCAATGAGGGAATAGCTCGGAGCGAAGGTTTAAGCGTGATGTATTCCACTATTGCTGTGGGAAAAGGTAAAAGTTATTTAGAAATATTATTATTTTATTTACTCGTTTATCTGACTCCATTTATAATTATAATTTAGAATTTTGGTTAAACATGCGTGGAGCTCGGAGTGGTTACACTCAACTTGCCCTTAGGTACCATCATTACTTCAATATATGTTTGCCGGAATCAACATTATTGCTGAAGCTCAGTTCGGTGGCGAACGCAGAGGTTGGGGGTCTAGCCAACACAATACATGATATTAATTTATCATAGATAGTTGCGAGCCCAGGTCTGAGTGCATTTAAAGGGCTCCTTAAGGCAGATTTGACAAGAACCGGCATAAAACGCCCATGGGTTCTCTTCACATCAAATCACCAGAACCATGCACTACTCTGAGTGTATTTAAAGGGCTCCTTAAGGCTAATTTGACAAGAACCGGCGTAGAACACCCATGGGTTCTCTTCACATCAAATCACCAGAACCATACACTACCCAACCCTGGTTGTGGGCCGTCACTTGTCTGCCTACCCAACTTGAGAACGCCACGTCTGTACCAGGCCGCTGATCAGTCGGTCCTGGGTCAGAATTGTCCCCCTGAGTCTTCAGTCGTAATTTAGGCTGAAAAGGGTATAAGATGGATGAGAGCCACGCACGTTAAATATAAAAATAATTGGATAACAGGCAGGGAGGTCATTAGCTTGGAACGCTGCAGCTCAGATCATGCAGACAATTGAAGCTGGAAAAAAGGATTAAAAGAAAGATGCAGTTGATGTGAAAACATGGTAATTTATTAATGACAAATAATCACTGGTTAAAACTGTGAGAGCAAACACGAACACATTCAATGTCTATAACTAAACACAGGATAACATGCTGCCAAGACAAATAAACATGAACAAGTTCACAAACAATGTATATCACCAAGTAATTCCGTACGGTGTGACTATGGTACCAGGAGAACTGTTAAGCAGATTCTCCTCGAATATCCCTTTGGGATGTCCTTAAATGCAGTACAGCGCCGGTATGCACACTCCACAAGTCCCTTTGTTTGTCCAAATAAGGTCTGGCAGGAAGAGAAGTTTCACCACCCAGGGACCCCCTCCAGGGAGAGAAACAGAGTCTACCTCTCCCAATCTAGTGACAGTAATAAGACTCTTTGAACGACGGCGCGTGATCTTATGATCTTCTCTATCATATCTAGATATCAGGTGAGGTCCCGGTGATGGCCACTCTAGGTTCCAGACACTTATATGGACAAGCGCATCCCTGATAACCTATACAATCCTCCTTTCACATTCTTTATTTCTCCCCCTCCTATACTTTCACAAACCACACACTTCAATTAGTATTATCCAGGTTCACCACGTTTATCATATTATCCACAATTACTTTATACCTCCACAGTTACCAATTTACATGCACATACATATGATTCAATATACATATACAGCTTTGTTTAATATGTTCACCATTCAGTCCAGAACCTAGGCCGTAAAAGACCTGTGAGCAAGCCTGAGTTCCCGGCGTCATTAGAGATGCCGTTTCCTTCTGATGTCCAGTTGTAGGCTCAACCCCAGCTGTAGTTTACGAGGCCGTGAGAGGTCAGAGGAAAAGGTTCTCAGGCCACCAGGTAAATTGTTTTATTGCACCCTCAAGGAAGTCACCACCAGCTGCAAGGGTTTATGACTGATTTCCAGCCTTACAGTACAGCCAACAAAAGACTCTGGTTGGTCAATATATGACTCACTCAACATATGACTCTGATTAGGGAACGGGTACAATAATGATTAAATGATAAATGGAAGAGTACAATACATGCTTTTTTTTTGTTTTTTTTGTTTTCCTCGACTGATTGGAGGCTAAGGACATTATTAAAAGCGTTTTTATTCTTTACAATCCAGATAACCCGTTTGTGACTTTTGTCGCCTTTAGCTTTCCGTATACAAGGACCACAATCGTAATGTACGGTTTTCCATGAAAACTAATAGAATCTATTAGACAGACAACAGGCGCTCGTTGAATGAATGGAAGTCAATGGGAGTTTTTACAAAACAGTTCGTTAAACGGGTCATTTTCAGACAGACGAAATTAAAAGTTTCCCTTTTCTTTTTAGATTATATATGCCTATGTTGTCAGGACCTAGTACTACTACTTACAACCCGTGATGATTGTGACTATCCAATGAAAACCAACTTTAAAACCGGCTAGCGCCGGGCAGATGCGCATCATTCTAAGCATACGTTATGTAACTTTAGTTGCTAAGCTAACTGAAAATAGTACTGCGGATGCCTGATCACTTTCTCTTGTCCAGACAAAACATCCAATGGGGAAAAGCGTCATTTTTGTATCATTCATATATCTAAAATGTTTGACAGAACTCTGTGGTATGGATCTACTTTCTACAGACTGTCTATGGTATGAATCCAGCTAGCAAATGTGACTGCGCTGCAGAAGATCCTAGACAAAACCGAATGCTTTTAACCCTTTGAAACTACATGAATGTTACTTAAATTCCGGTAAGTAGTTTATGTAGCTAGTTAGCTCATTGTAAATGCGTTCAATGTTGGCTATGTTTGCAAAAAAAATCGACGTAGCAGCGAATCAATCTCAGACACAAATAGCTAGCAAGCTAGCTGCTATGAGGCCGACTATCACTTGTAATTTTGCTTGCTGGCTTGCCAATGTCCAATTTATTTAGGCTAGTTCAGTGGCATTAGTATTAGAACACACAAGGATTTGCATATTTCTGCTAACTGTAACAGTAGCTAGTTAGGCAAATGTTAAACTGCATAATTCCCTTAGAAATGTCCTTTTCGGAGTAAAATTTGTATGTATCTAACGTTACCCTGTCATGTGAGCTCAGGACTGGACTTATTGAAATAATTGGATTTTGCGAGGAACATGTACAGTAGCCTAACTTAGTTATCCTTCAGTTGCCACCAGAAATATATATAAATGAACTTTATTGAAGGATAAACCCCTTGAGATGTCGCATCTCGTTTTCGAGGGGGTCCCAAGAACATACTGTAGTTACATCAGGGAAAAAAACAACAACAACATATCAACAGAAATACAAAACACAAACACAAAAAACAACAGTCATACAATCCCAGATCCCGGCTCCCCCACATCCCACAGTTCATGTAAAAATATAATAAAAGAAAATCATAAATCAAAAACAAGAACAAGTTGTTTTGAGATGAGCAAATAATAATGTCTTAAAAGTATGCAGGGAAGAAGTGGAGCAAAGCGAGTTGGGCAAGAGGTTCCAGTCCAATGGGGCTTTAAATTTAAAGGCCCGGCGACCAACTTCTTTGGAAATTCTGGGAACAGTGAAAGAAGGGTACTGTGCATGTCTGAATGAATAAGAAGATCTGCAAGGAACTAAGTATTGCTTTAGGTAAATGGGATAATTGAAAAAAATACATTTAAAAATAAATTGCAGCCAATGGTAATGCATTCTTGATTGTAATGGGAGCCAATTTAGTGATTCAAACATAATGCAGTGATGAGTGCGATATGGACACTTGAGGATGAACCTACACAGTCTATTGTAAACTACATTAAGCGGGCGTAAATTTGATTCTGATGTATTCTGGTAAACTATATCTGCATAATCTAGAGTGGGAAGTACTAACTGAGTAATAATTATTTTCCTAACCTGAAAAGTGAAACAGTTTATTGAGCGGTAGAGTGAGCTCAGGCTGTAATTTATTTTTTTAATAACAGAGTCAATATGAGGTTTGAAGGAAAGTTCCGGGTCAAGCCAAATACCAAGGTATTTGAAAACCTCCACTTTCTCAAGTGGTGTACCATCACAGAAATAAATACTTAGATTATTACAAGAGCGTAGTTTGATCTTAGTCCCAAATAACATCAGTGAAGACTTCTTTTTGTTTAAAACAAGTTTGTTGTTAAAAAACCAGTTTTGAACAGCATTAAAGTCAGATTGCAGTGACAATTGAATTTGTGATATATCGGAGTTGGATGAGTAAATAACAGTGTCATCAGCGTATAGATGGACATGACAGTCAGAGCAGATTTGTGGAAGAACATTGATAAAAATAGAGAAGAGGAGAGGCCCCAATGAAGAACCCTGGGGCACACCCTTTTCCATAATTGCATAACTAGACTGTTTACCATGAAATACAACACAATGACGCCTGTTATGAAGATATGCATTAAACCATAATAGGGCTTGCTGAGAAAAACCAATAGAATGAAGTTTATCTAGGAGTAGATAGTGGTCGACCAAGTCAAAAGCCTTGGTGAGATCTATAAAAATTGAACCAGTGAACTGACTGTTATCAAAGGATGATGACACATCATTTGTGAATTTAAGGAGAGCAGTGGTAGTAGAGAAGTTTGGCCTAAAACCAGATTGGAATTATTGAACTGAATTAGATTCAACTACTTTACGTGATGTCGTAATAAACCTACATGTAGTTCAACCTTTTCATCCTGATTTCTGTCAGCTAGTCATCATCACGTGTTCAAGAAGACCAACCAGAGTAATCTCCGATGAGTAAAACAACAACTAGTTTTGTATCGTGTCAAGTATAATCACGCATTGATTATTATTCTTATATGTATTGTGGATATACCTGGTTTTAATATATGACTGTTAACCCTTTAGTTTTGGTAGAAAAAGGCAGGGGTTTCTAAATTATAGCCCAAGCGGAAATTGAGAGGTGAAGTGCACTGAAAGTTTTTTTTTTGTCTATCTCTCTGAGTGCCATTCTAGTTTTGATTTGTAAATTATCTTCTTTTAACAATAGGGTCGTGGGAGATATGGCAGGACATGGAGGAGGCGGAAATGGGTTTTTGGGATTTTGAGGTATCAGAGGAAATGGCCAGTTCTGAGACTGGTGAAGACTGCTCCCAAATTTTGAAGACACGTTAGTCGGGGGACCACAATAATAACTGGGATACACACATTTCATTGTTAACCACAGCAGGAGCTTTATTGATCCTAACAGTGGGGGACATACACAAAATATAGCGAGGGCTAAGGGGATTTATAAAAATCAGATATGGCGACTGAGAGGAAATGGGAGTGAGGTACTTTTGAATGTCTTAATAAATTGTGTTCCACATGTATAATGAATAAAACATTGATGTTCTATTTGGACGACTTTTGACTGGTTTATTTTAATATTAGGTTTTCAAGGGTGCAGAAATCATTGAGCTATTTATTAAGTAATAGTGATGTGATGATGGGGTAATCATTACTATATTTAGAATCGTGTGTGAC
This sequence comes from Ilyophis sp. 1 JC-2022, assembly GCA_022702515.1. Classification (NCBI taxonomy): domain Eukaryota; kingdom Metazoa; phylum Chordata; class Actinopteri; order Anguilliformes; family Synaphobranchidae; genus Ilyophis; species Ilyophis sp. 1 JC-2022. Next base: position 87,808,150 of record CM040401.1, read on the forward strand.
TTTACTTGAAGGGTCACAATTCATTGAACTCATAATTAAGTAATGATGAACTCATGGTTAACAAATGCTTGCCTCCTATCAATCTACATTAAGTAATCATTTACAAATTAGTATCATGCCATGACTTTACTTAGAGGGACACAAGTCAGCCAAGTACTTAGGACGTAATAGTGATCGCATGTGTGAATTAATGATGAAATTTAATGATAAATGGTGAACTCCTTACAATGTACACTCAGTATCTACTGTATTAGGAATACTGTGGGATTCTGACATTTAATCCTATAAAAATACAGGTTGTAAATAGAATATATAAACTTGTCTGTGGTAGTGGAGTTTAGAATGGGTGACCTTGGGCCTGTGTTATGAGAGTTCTGAGAAGGGGGGCTGTAGAAGATGTCCTGTGAAAACATTCCTCAGAAAAAAGGGTTTGCTACAAAAGATAAGATTCTATCCTAGCAAACTCTGTGGAAAAATACAAGCCATGAGCTGAACATGAGTAATTCTAAAGGTTTGATTGGTTTGAATTATACGCCCAGTGATGAACTAACTTTCACTTTACAGTATATAAGCACCACAGTAGCAGAGATGGGGGGGTCCAAGAGCGAGAGCGTGCACGCGCGAGCGCGCTTCCAGCGCGCTTCCAGAGGACCACAGATGTATTAACCCATTGTGTTATTCTGTAAAGACCTGGAGCTGACACAATAAAGACAAAGTGTTTTAACCATTCGAATTGAATTGAAGAGTATCTTTGATCTACCTCCTTGACCACGAAAAGCAATACATTTAAATTGGTAACAAAATGGTGACCTCGTCGTGGAGGAGGGAGATGATCTTGGATCAATAAAAAATAAAATAAAAAAAAGACGGTGGCAGTTTAATCTCTTGGACATTCCGGGGCCCCTAAAAAGACAAGGTAAGCAGAACCTTTATAAGGAATGTCTGAGAGATATAACCAAACCATCTGAAAATTTGTTAAAAGAACTAATTTGCATAAATTTGTCAGAACGAATATAAATGTATTAAGGTGTATTCCATGACCCAACTTGACAAAGAATAAGGATAAAAAGTGCAGTGAAGACACAGAATAAAATATTCTTTGGTTGTGTGTAATTAAAAATTTGCGGGTCCATTATTTGTGGGACCTATGTAATGAGATTCTAAGGGCGTAGTCCCTTGGAGACGAATTCAGCCTTGGGATTCTGGGCCATTATCAAGTTACATAGTGCGACGCATATGCACCTCGGAAACTAAATACGCAAATTACTGTGGTGATACATTGATCTAGTGATATCAATGTAAGGTCCGTCGAACCAAATAATCGACATTAAATGGGTGAGATAGATAGAGAGGCGCTAAATCCACGAGTGAAAACATACAAAAGGACTTGATTCATGGAATACAGTTTTGATTCATAAACAGGTCTTTGAGTTTTTTATTTTTAATTTTTTTATCTGTTGTATATCTGCTGTATTAAAATGATAAAAGGGGATAAACAAAATTGTGGGTGTCATTGTAAGCCTTTGTGATACTGATTCAGTGAAAATATTTTCTGATAATGCAGACGTGCATTGAGAAAATTAAAGGAGTAACTGAATGCAGCTGATCACAGCCAATGACTGCAATATAACTGATATTTGGTGAATAAATTAAGGGAAATAAGGTTGTGTTAATTTAATTAGAACTGTTAAATTGTGGATCCTAATCAAACAAGTAAAAAGTAGAAATTAAAACGAGTCAATATCTAAGTAATAAATAACGTTTACGGAATAAGGCAAAAATGACGACTACCGCGGATATATTGCGTAAACTATGGGACAATCTGAGCACAAAATTATGTGCCCAGGAATTGAAAAAACGTCGTGATAAATGGACTAAATATTTAGCCGAGTGGAATAAATTGGGATGGTTCCCCGAGCCAGACAAACCATTTTTGTCTGAGAAAAAGTGTGGGTTGTGTGAGTGCTGGCCAGAGAATGAATGTGTGTCGACACAAGTATGAGATTACAGCGCTGTGGTTTTGTATGAGCTCTGTTGTGTTTATGTTAAATCAGCTGAGTAGTTTAGAAGAAAATACTTGCAAAATGTTTAATCCAGAAGAATGTGATTTCAAAGTGAATGGGAAGCCCAACTCATGGTATATTGTGATAAAGTGGGATTCTGATTGAACAAATTATAGTGTCCTGTTGGTCGTGGGCAGCCCGATAGCGGAGAGACTGGAAGAACAGACAATCTAACGGTGCACGCATAAAGGCGTCCAAATACTTTTGGCTTGTTGAGTTGTAGCCTTCGTAATGAAGTGAGCAGTTATTAAGTGGGTAGAAGGCACATTATTGGTGAATTTATAAAGGAAAACTAAAAATACTTGCAGTGCTTTGAACCCTTTACACCTTGAGTGAAATAAGCAGTTTATTTTGTTAAAATTGATTTGATCCCGTAGCTTTAGTTTTGCAGTGTGTGTGTAAACTGACTACCAGAATTACCGTAATAGCTCATGTAGGAGAGAACTTAAGAAAAAGAGTTAAATTATGTGCCCAATTATTATTCTATGTCTCCGGAGCTATACTACAATGTATGATATATTTGCAATAGTTTGTGTTATAATCTCAGTGTACTATAAGATTTGTGAAACTTATGATCAGACGCATCGTAATGAAGACCCGCCTGGGAAAGTGTAAACAGTGTTGTGCAGAGAAGTGTGGAAGATCTTAATCAGAGTTTACGGTTGATTAAGTTTATGGTTAGTACAGATAGATAAGTGGAAGTTATATGCGAGGGAAACTCGCATAGGATTGTGACAGAAAGTGATAGAAGGACATAGAAGGAAGTGAAAGTGCTAATATATATAATATGAAATATGAAATATGAGATAATGCACCCTGAATCTCGTGAAGAAAAAGGTCTGATTTACCAAATAAATAAATAAGTAAGTAATGCAGGCCAATGTACTGATTTTAAACCTCTGGTTAATGCAGATAATACACGCAGTTATAGTTATAGTTATACAGTTATAGCTTCATGCTAGTGAAGTATAATAAATCGAACAATCCTTTCACCGTCCTGTCAGGAGGGGTCAGGACCATTGCACTACACATAATTCAAACTTTCTTCCAAAATAGACACAACATTCTAGAGTCTGGTATAACGTAATTTATTATAAAAGATTTAGCACGAATATACATACCCAGGCTGATCGGCTAAACATACATATGTTAAAAACACTCAATCACACAGTCCAGTCTGAGTCCGTCAATTTCATGCTCACCCGCAAGACGTAAAAAAAAAAAAGTCCGTTAATGACAGAAGAAAAACATAACAGCGCACCATGACGTTCAGTTGACATCTTGTGTGTTATCATTTTTTTTGGGTGTTTCCATGGTCTGCAGAGGTCTCTGCCTGTCCTAATTAAGCATTACATATGACCCTTATTTATATGGTAGTTTTGATGAAATGCTATGATTTAATCATATCAGAAACATCCTAGTCACGGTTTGACAATAGTAGTTCAATTTACATAGTTTTTACACCAATGTTTGTAAAGATAGAAGATAAATGTTTTATTTGGATTTAATAAACTCTGTCAGTTCCTCGGACTGCACACACACATACATTTTCAAGGATGTTCTTTTCGACGGTCGGGCCCCGAGGAATTTGTAGGGAGTAGTTCATGCTTATCTCTTCAGACGGGCTAGGAAAATTTAATTGCCTATGTGTGTGTGTGTGTGTGTGTGTGTGTGTGTGAATGAATGGGTCAATTGCCTCCTTTTTTGAGATAACTAAATCTTGCCATGGGAAATTTTGAGGAGTGTGTTTGCGGTGTGGCTGTTTCAATTTCCCTGCGTGTGGGTGTGTGTGTGTGTCCTTGATTTGCAGGTGTCGAGATGAGCTCATATTGGGTGCCTAGCGTGGGACCATTGTACATTGAGCACACTTCGATACAAATAATGAGCTGATTTTGTGCGTGGTTGTCTGCCCTTGGGTCTGAGGCCTTGTGCTGCTATTGTGCACATATGGGTTTTTTGTGCAATTCATCCTACCACAGAAAAACATGTTCATGTTGACACTACATTTTGATATAGTTGGTCCTACAGTATGTTATATAATTGTATATAGGTAATGAATAATCTATAATTTGTCACAACAACTGAACTCTAATACGGGGTTGTTTCACAATGAGGGTCACGGTGTGAGTTGCCATGATAACGTGATGGTAATTTCTTTCTTTATTACATTTTCCATCGTGAGATATCGGGATTCTTAGGTAGGAAAAAATTAACAAATTGATAAACGTTGGCATTAACCACAAACATATGCGGGTAGGCAGGGGATTAAGTTCATTTTGAATATTTTTATGTTTTTAATGTATATTTATCACTAAAGATGATAAAAGGAGGGATTTATCCATAACTATTGTTAGAGAAAAATAAATATATGCATTACTCAATGATTAAAGCTATTAAATAGAGGTGTTTATTATCCAAAATGTATGATCACATGTTTACTGGAAGGTTTTGACACAATCAGACAAAACCTGTTAGTCATAAAGGGGGGGTCTGGTGAAAGGAGTTTGAAGGCTTGTGCATGTGAGGCTGGAGCAGGGCACATTCTGTAGATAAAGGAATGGAGGAGTATTGAGACATTATTCGCTTAATTGGATGGTTTTTGCTGCATTAAGAAGAATATAACTACAGCAGCGACTGTACAAATAGCAAATTAATAAATCTAAGCGTTACAAAAAAGAAAGCGCATCTGAATTTGATTTATCAAAGTAAAAATTAATGTTATTCATCAGTATGACTTCAGTGTTATTATTACACTGATACATCAGTGACCGGTGGGTGCTCAATCATGGAAAGTTGGTTGCTGACCGATACTGTTGCCAATGACATGCTGGCGAGGTTGATTCGATGTTTCCTTGCTGCCTGGAGTGTGGTTAGTGCCTCAGAAGTGAAAGTAGATATTAGTGTTTAAGCAAAATGTTACAATTCGTTTTGAATGCCATTCTCTGCATGTACGAGTAGATTTCATGCAGAGAGAGGGTCTGCGTTGCCCGCTTTGAATTTAACTTTTCAGTCTTTCAGGGAAAGGGGACTTGTTTGGTGGCCAGAGAAGAGAATGGAATAGAACAGGATAGAATAACTTATTTTCCCATGAGGGAACTTTAGTTGTAGTTTCCAGCAGCCAAGACATAGAAAGTGAGACAGTGTTTTAGTGTGATTTAACCGAGTATGTGTATATATTGTATAACAACAACACTGTCAGGAACGACCATTCAACTAATTCTTTAACCAGTGTAGTGGGCATGCGCGAGCGTGTCTTAGTGATGTGCAGTACGTGAACGAACGAATCTTTTTGAACGAATCTTTTTGAACGAATCTTTTTGAACGAATCTTTTTGAACGAATCTTTTTGAACGAATCTTTTTGAACGAATCTTTTTGAACGAATCTTTAAAGTGAATTGAGTGTACCGGATCATCACTCAATGATTCGTTCATATGCTTGAGTGCGCATCAGCGGTCAGGAACTGTAGTGAACTGTACTGACCACAGACTACCCCTAGTTAATGAAAGTCTGCCCGTTATTAAACCATTTCAAATAATGATATTGATTAAATAAAGCACATTTTTGTTTTCTTTTGTATCGAAATAGCACAATAAATGTAGGCTATTTTAAGGAGGCCATGCTATAACCATGTTTTATATAGGCGGCGCTATAAAGGACCAAGTGAAAATAATTGAGCAACAGCGGAGTATTGAAACAATGTTTAAGCGAAGATGAGAAGTGGAAACTTTACAGTTTAAGCTGGGGGAAGTGGAGGGCAAGGCCACCTTCCCAATGTTTGTGTTTTTTGTTCGGGTGCAGATAAATAATTAGTTTAATTCACATCCTAAGTTGTGTGGTTTTGTTTTGTGTTTAATTGTTTGATTTTGTCTAAAAACCATCAAAGTGAAACCCGGCAATGCGATCTCTCCTAAGGGGTTGTCAGTTTAGATGCACAACCAAAACAAAGATAAATAAATAAACTGAACAGACAAATAAATCCTACGCTGCCCCGTATGTGAAAATGTACCCTAAGTGAAGGGAAAAGACTAATAAAGAGTTCTTCTCTGTTTCCAGCAGGAACTGGGTGGCGGCTCTCAAGCAGCTCTACTGACAATGAGAGCTGAACTAGGCCCCACTAATATTGCTAATTTCTCCCCTTTTTTGAATTTATGACAGGAACTCCAATGATAATTCCAGGGACGAATTATCACTGCTGTGAAGAATTACAGGGGATTGGAGATGAGATGACAAAGTACTGTTTGACTAACTGAAATTGTCAGGTTTCTCTACAGATATTGGGCCCAAGAAGACAGAAGCACACAACCTCGAGCAACTAATAAACAGATAACACACACAGAGCAAAGTGTGATTAAGGATGCGCATGGGCAGGACCATTGTGCAAAGGGGGAAGTGTATGATTGTGGGGAAGTGGTTAGGCAGGGGACTAGGCCCCCCGAACCTAGTCGCTAACAGGCGGCGGCGGAACTGCAAAGTTCCGAGGGCACGTTAAAAACCCTATATAGTGCAGGGGAGAAGACTGAAGGCCCCCGTGTCTGATGAAGTATGAATGGACATACTGCCGTGGTACCGTCTAGTCGGCGTGGCTGTCGCATGTAAGTGTGCAGGCAGTACGTGGTACGTGGATGACAGTCCACACCTAGCAGAGGGGCGTAAGAGACGACCTCTGTGAACAGGCAAGGCTGGTGAAAACGGTCAAAGTTTCTATACCCATAGCAAAGTGGGATAGGGATCAGACCGTCGGTTCCTAACCGGGTGGTTAACAGCTACTACGGGGTCCTGATTAGATGCAGGACTGGAGATCGCTATCGACTGGGTCACCGGCCGGTCGGGTCGCATACAGCAGTAAGACCAAGAGTGGCTTCCCTGTGGTGGAGCACCTGGGTGGCTTCCCTGTGGTGGCGTGCCTGAGTGACTTCCCTGTGGTGGAGCGCCTGGGTTGCATCCCTGTAGTGGAGCACCTGAGTGGCTTCCCTGTAGTGGAGCAACTGGGTGACTTCCCTGTGGTGGAGCACAAGGGTTGCATCCCTGTAGTGGAGCACCTGGGTGACGTCCCTGTAGTGGAGCCCATGGCCGCTGCGCCCGGCTCAATGTACAGTCAGGCCACTATAAGCTGAAACCGAATGAGTTAGTAAGCGAGTAGTGCTTTCTGTGATCAGTGTTTTTGAAAAGAAAACATTGGGAAGCAGAGAGGCTGAGGTTCCTTCACTCAGAGGAGTCTGGGTAAGGGAATTCAGCGGAAAGGGATCTAGCCTGGAGCTGCGCCCCAGACAGCGGGAGGCTCGAAGGATCTAAGTGGATGTATAATAATTTGGAAAGTATCAGTTTTTCCCCAATAGGGCACAATCGGCCATAGGAGGGCCCATGCCGTTTGTATGAGGTCCGTACAATGGACCCCGCTTGAACAGTTCAAGAGGGAACTGGCGAGCTATGTGTAACACTTAACCAGAATGTGCAAGATTATTTTCCAACAGGGGATTGGGTGTATATTAAGGTAACACTAACACTGAATATACACACACACGAAGAAAGAATTACACAACCAGGAGCTATGTGCTCCCTCATCAATGGCAGATAGAGATAATGCACACACATAGAGGCATTACATATTCTGCCAAAGAAAGACCGTGGCTGAGTGATGTGCTAGTAACCTCTCCTCTGTCCATTGGTCCGACGTTGAGGCTACTTGGACCAAAGAAGAAGAAGCCAACATAATTTTGCGGTAAAAGTATCGTATGTTAGTCGAGGTAACTATATTGTGATAAAATGTTTAGAAAAAGCTGCCAATGCACTGTTGCCAAAATGCTAGGATTTTCTTTCCTCTTGATAGAAGTGTAAAAAGTAAAATGTATTAAAAATGAAGGAGTATCGCTTAAGATGGATATCGGACAGAGACATGTCCTCACCAGCAGCAGACTCAGTCTAGAGTTCTGTGGTTTTGCCTATGAGGTTTTCCTGGTGATTAAGTAAGAGCTCTGACATCATTGCTTACCGCTGTGCCAGTATTATAACCCTGATAGTTAGAGTAAATAAAATTAAGAAAACTGGGTTTGCAATGTGTACCTGCTTTAGGTATGGAGTGAAGATATCACCCATACAAGCTTGAATTACCGCTGTATAGTGTTGATCCCTTGGGATCAAAGGAGGGAATTGTGGGATTCTGACATTTAATCCTATAAAAATACAGGTTGTAAATAGAATATATAAACTTGTCTGTGGTAGTGGAGTTTAGAATGGGTGACCTTGGGCCTGTGTTATGAGAGTTCTGAGAAGGGGGGCTGTAGAAGATGTCCTGTGAAAACATTCCTCAGAAAAAAGGGTTTGCTACAAAAGATAAGATTCTATCCTAGCAAACTCTGTGGAAAAATACAAGCCATGAGCTGAACATGAGTAATTCTAAAGGTTTGATTGGTTTGAATTATACGCCCAGTGATGAACTAACTTTCACTTTACAGTATATAAGCACCACAGTAGCAGAGATGGGGGGGTCCAAGAGCGAGAGCGTGCACGCGCGAGCGCGCTTCCAGCGCGCTTCCAGAGGACCACAGATGTATTAACCCATTGTGTTATTCTGTAAAGACCTGGAGCTGACACAATAAAGACAAAGTGTTTTAACCATTCGAATTGAATTGAAGAGTATCTTTGATCTACCTCCTTGACCACGAAAAGCAATAAATTTAAATTGGTAACAATACCTACCTAGTATTATCTAATCTTCTGTTGCTGCCGCCCATCCCTTTCAGGGTTCAACACATGCATTCAGTGATAATACACTGATAATACTCTGCTCACCACTGTTGTTCATTTTTATTTCTTGACCTTTCTGTTAGCTTGAATGTGTCTGGCCATTCTCCTCTGACCTATCATTAACAAGGTTGTTTCTGCTCTCAGAACTGCCACTTACTGGATGTTTTTGGGGTATCGCACTCAACCCTGACCCAATTTTTTCAACAAATAGCGTATATATTAACCTTGAGGATTGGTAACTATATCATTGAAAAATAAGTACAAAGTACTCATTCTCTAAAACAGATGAATGGCTGTCATAATCCTCACACATTGACTGCATATTATTTACAAAGACCACCATCAAATCTATTAAGCGTGATTTTCTTATGACACATTAGAGATAGGCCTACTGTAGGGTTCACCCAGAAGCATAGTCTGAATGACTGAATATTGGCAAATACAGGCTATCATTGAACACAACTACTAATTATGCACTTTCTAAGATAAATTAACATAACATAAAACATTTGATATTACTGTCACCATTTGCACAAGGGAAAAAGCCTTTCCACAGGTAAATGATAGGAGGGGGAGCGGGCTTAGAAGCCACACTGGCAGAATTTTCCTTTAAGCGAACAGCTTTGTCAGAACGCTGTCAGGAGGAGTCTTGGCACCCCCAAAATGGATGAATCCACCATTGATAGTCTGAGAAGCTTTTGTCTACCTAACTGGTTTGCAGCTACTTTGATGACATGTTACTTAATGTATGACTTAACTATGAGTTAATGTTCATTAATTGATGATGCATTAAGTGTACAGTAATCACATGAATTCATAATGGCTTGATCGTTTATTAATATTGAGCCACACAGAGTTTATGATACATCATGCATTAATTCATGCATTAAATCATGATGAGTCATGCATTAGTTAAGGCATGAGGTGTGTCCCCTTATTGTAAAGTGTTACCCACTTTTCTATCACTAGAGTAATTTTCCCTCTGTGTACTTTGCTATGACAGGTTAATTGCGATATGTTTCCCACTGAGGCATACTTCTATCAACACTCCCAGAAGCATGAACGTTATTTTAGCGATTATTTGGTTGTTTTCTGTAAGCGTCATTATGTTCTTGGTAGTAATCTTGACAAAACTGACTTTTTGTGATTCACTCACTGTGTACAACTTTATGTGTAGTTACGCACCTGTGTTCAGTCTATCCTGCAATGATAACAGTCTGCAGTGGGCCACTGCCTCATCTCTGAGTATAATCAATTTGTTTTTGCCCCTTAGTTTCATCATCATGTCATACGCCTGTATTTTGAGAGCCGTGTTCAGAATGAAAAGTGTAGAGAGCAGGTACAAAGCACTTGCAACGTGCACAGAACATCTCATCTTAGTGGCAATTTTCTATGTGCCGGTCATAACAGTGTACATGATTGATCTTTTCTTATTCCTCATCGATCCAAATGTCGAAATGTTAGGCTTGTCGTTAGCCTCATCCATCCCGTCCTGTCTGAACCCGATTGTGTATTGTGCTTTTGTTTAAGCCTCATTATGTTCATGGTGTTAATCTTGGACAAACTATCTTTTTGTGATTCACTCACTGTGTACAACTTTAATTGTGAATATGCAGCTGTGTCCAGTCTATCTTGCAATGATAACAGTCTGCAGTGGGCCACTGCCTCATCTCTGACTATAGTGTTCCTGTTTGGGTCACTTGGTTTCATCGTCACGTCATACGCCTGTATTTTGAGAGCCGTGTTCAGAATGAAAAACGGTAAGAGCAGATACAAAGCATTTGCAACGTGCACAGAACATCTCATCTTAGTGGCGATTTTCTACGTGCCAATAATGACAGTGTACATGATTGAACTTTACTTATTCCACATCGATCCAAATGTTGCAATGGTGACCTTGTCGTTAGCCTCATGCATCCCGTCCTGTCTGAACCCCATTGTGTATTCTCTGGCAACCAAAGAGATCAAGAACAGAATACTGGTGATGATCCAGAAAGTCAAGGCATCAGCGTGGGCAGGGTAAAGGTTGCAGTAAATTTACATTTTGAAATGAATCACTTTTTAATTTTTCCATTACATTTTTTCATCCAGACATTAATATTGTTTTGTGTTAAAATCTATATTTTTTATTTAACATTTCATACATAACAGGGTTGACATTGCATCAACAGGGTTGACATTATAAAGTTATTTGGTTAGGAAAGTTCTATATAAATACAGAATATTGTTATTTTTAATTAGTGTGATGTTGCAAAGTATGTATAATTATTTTCATTTTGCAAATGCAATGCATCATAGAGCCCAGATATAAGAGAACAAGCACAACCTGTGGGGAAATTAAAGTGTTTATGCATTTCACATTCATCCACACACACACACACACACACACACACACACACGCACACAGAGAGACGCAGAGACACACACAGAGATGCACAGACACACACACACACACGCACACGCACACAAAGAGATGCAGAGACACACACAGAGATGCACAGACACAGACGCACACACACACACACACACACAGACACACAGACACACACAGAGATGCACAGACACACACACTGAGAGACGCACAGACACACACACAGATGCACAGACACACACACACAAATGCACAAACACACACACAGAGATGCACAGACACACAGAGACCCACACAGAGATGCACAGACACACACACAAACGCACAGACACACACACACACACACAGACGCACAGACACACACAAAGAGATGCATAGACACACAGAGACCCACACACACACACAAAGAAACGCACAGACACACACACAGATGCACAGACACACAGAGACCCACACAGAGATGCACAGACACACACACAAACGCACAGACACACACACAGACGCACAGACACACACAAAGAGATGCACAGACACACAGAGACCCACACAGAGACGCACACACACACACAAAGAAACGCACAGACACACACACAGATGCACAGACACACACAGTCTCTGTGAATCAGGTTTTGCCTCCCACCTCTGGGATCTGCATCTTTTTTTTTCTCAGACATTCAGGCCAGTGTTCAAATTGTAGGCCTACTTATCGGTCAGTAGCAGTTGTTTTGATGTCTCTTCTAATAAATGATTGTAACTTTATGGCAGAGTCTGGATGTTGTTTTTTATTTATATATATATATATATATATATATATATAAGGCCGGTTCTCTCTCTCTCTCTCTCTCTCTAATATATTCATTATTATAATGGCATTAAATTGTGTGAAGAGCACATTATGACTTGTTTAGGACTTGAAACTCAAAGTTTAAGATTTGGGAATCGACTCGGACATTATTATTATTATTATTATTATTATTATTTTAAATCTATATACATAATTATGGAAATGTTTTTAAATGTTTTCCGTAATATGCAAGAGAACATTTTTTCAGTTGTGTACTTTTTAATGTATAAAATATTATTTTATGTTGAAAGTTCTTGATGAAGCTCGGGGACATGTGATTTAGCTTTATTTGTTACTTTTAAAAGTGTTTTAATATCTGAAAAAGATAATACGATTACACATATTGAGTGCATTCTGAAAGAACAACACATAGAAGTCTAATAAATTATTATCTTGTATGTAGTCGTGTGCCATTTCAGTTTATTAATCAAAATGTCCAACGGACAAAAGACGTCATCAAATGCTGAAAAGACTCGTGTTGTATTTGAGTGCTTTGGCAATACGAGGAACGTCTTTCTGAAGGGCTCAAATTTATACCCCGTCGTAATAATATGACTGCATGACTGAACGTCAGTATCATAATGGTTAAGGAACTGAGCTTGCAACTTCAACAGTTGTGCGTTTATATCCCGGTCGGAACCCGGGCACTGAACCTATGTTGCACATATGAACAAGGTAAGCTACGTAAGCAGAATTGCTGCTTAAATACATTCTACATAAAAATGATGTGTGTTTAAGTTGGTCAGGATAAGAAGGTCTGCCAACTGCCAAAATGCACTTTAAATTATAAAAATGGCACATACATACATTTGGGATTAAACATTCGACAGGCAAGGGAGGGAGTTGCGAATTTGAATTGGTAACCCACAAGAATTCCCAAGTTGCCCCACACACCAGGAGATATATTCTGCAGTATGAGTGGAGAAGCACATTAGACTAACGGGTTTCCGCAGTGACCTATGCTGAGAAGAACTGGCGAGTAGTGTTTTCCTGCTGCGGTAATTCTACTCTGCGCCTTTAATCTTTCCGTTTTTCGCAATTAGCCTAATTCAGACGCGAGGGCTGCATAGTTGAAGTTTTCTGGAAAATGTGTATATATTAAAAGGAAAACAAATTTTGTTAATTTTGGTATGGGGAGAGAGTAGTAGTAAAAACATATCAGAAACAAAAGCGAACGACAGCTTACGCATTGCACTCTTTTCCTTTGTGTTCTTGGCGACATATTAACTGCATTAAGCCTGGATATAGCATACTAAAATTTGTGTGTGTCTGTTGAAGGCGCTGTCATTTTGGAAACGACTGTGCGACATCTGGAGAGGAAGAGAGGTGTACCCAAAGACACGTGTGACATCACCACGGTTTGGTTATCTTTTTTAAGTGGTTCGTTCTTTTTCAAAACTACAGGTATTTGTTTTAATACTGCATGAATGCTGTATTTCTCGTTATACTGTATGCAATATTTTACATTGGCATTTAATCAGGAAGGCGACTTCAGACCTTCAGGCTATTAAAAATATGTAGGCTAATTCTGTTAGCTCTGCAATAGCTATAACAATAAGCCGAGTGATCGGTCGGCTCCAACACCAACGACCATGCTTAGTTAGAATGGGCGCAGGAATAACAATAGGTGAGTCAGTGTTGGAACTGAATGGTTTTTAGCCGAACGGCTTTTAGCATATATTCTGAGTGTTATATTATAGGCTAATGCTTGCATTCCGATATTACCCTCAATGAAATAAACATGTGCCCTGATAAAAAAATGTCAGTGATGTTTGGAGTAACAAAGCTTATTCGTCCGTTGTTGAAGAAAAGACTAATTTCTACAGCACGCAGATTCTTTGTATAAATTGAGTTTAGTAGAACAGTTTAGCACATATTTAGCAGTTAAATTTAGTAAAGAAATCATTTGAATTTAGAATTAAATATGCGTTTAAACATTCCATATGGACAATTTGCAACATGCTTTAAAAGTAGGCTATACTTCTAGGCCTACTCCAAATTAAACTAAGCAACTGGTCCGGACAATGTAGCTTGGTTCTCAGTGTATTATAATTGTTATAGAGGAACTGGAATTATAACTAATAGCTGGTGCGTTCGATTCCTAGCTGGGCTGCTGACTCCTACCATTGAAAATGTAGGGTTATTCCATGTCATTTCACAAAAAAAAGAGTTAATTTTGACACCCAACATCAGATTGTTCTCAGATTGAAACATAAAATATGAGTAGCCTATTAATGTTATTTTGTAAAAATCAAGCTAATTGAAGCATCCAGATTGATTATTTTGGTACTGTTCATATAATATTTTGTAAATAATGTACACAACATGCTATTTGTAACAGACTGCTTCCTGATAATAATTAAGACATGATGAATTCAAATAAATGGTAAAAATCCACCCACTGTGAATTTTCAAGTGATGGTATGCTTTCATTAGTAGCCATTTATCTGTTTCTCTCTCAGGGCCCTGCGGGAAAGCAGAAAACGCGGAGGTCCTGAACGCCGCACACGTGCAATGGAAATTGACGTCGCTCAAGTGTATGTTGGAAACTCCAGCTCCATCATTATACCACCGGGATTTCACGTTATCGGATTTGTGGATTTCAAATTTGCAAATTTATATTTAACTTTCCTCGGCTTCATTTATTTTCTAACGCTTTTGTGCAACTCCTTTATCATTTGCATTATATGGCTAGACCGTCGCCTACACACTCCAAAGTACATTGCTGTGGCTAATTTAGGGTTTGTCGACATGCTGTCCAGCTCAAGCTTTATTCCTAGTGCGATAAACACATTTGTCACAAAAGAAACCTTTCTGTCTTACAACGCATGTTTGACGCAGATGTTTTTCTTTTACACTTTTTTATCACTAGAGTCATTTTCCCTCAGTGTACTTTGCTATGACAGGTTAATTGCGATATGTTTCCCACTGAGGCATACTTCTATCAATACTCCCAGAAGCATGACCGTTATTTTAGCGATTATTTGGTTGTTTTGTCTAAGCTTCAATATGTTTTTGGTTGTAATCGTGACAGAACTGTCTTTTTGTAATTCAGTCACTGTGGACAACTATTTCTGTGAGCACGTAGACGTGTTCACTCTATCGTGCAATGATAACAGTAAGCAGTGGTCCGTTGCCTCATCTCTGAGTATAGTGACTTTGTTTGGCCCCCTTATTTTCATCATAATGTCTTATGCATGTATTTTGAGAACTGTGTTTGTAATGAAAAGTGTAGAGAGCAGATACAAAGCACTTGCAACGTGCTCAGTACATCTCTTCCTAGTGGCGATTTTCTACGTGCCGATCATAGCAGTGTACATGATTGAACTTTTTGCATTCCAGGTCGATCCAGATGTCGAAATGTTAGGCATGTCGTTAGCCTCATGCATCCCATCCTGTCTGAACCCCATCGTGTATTCCCTGGCAACCAAAGAAATCAAGAACAAAATAGTGGCGTTGTTTAAGAAAGTCAAGGTATCTGCGTGGGCAGGGCAAACGTTCCATTAAATTAAATTTTATTTTAGGCCTTGGTGTTTGTTCCATTTTATTGTCCCGTGGCCTGCTTGTGTAATACTGTAATACGTCATTGTCATTGAGGCCTTTTTACTCAGCTGACCTACCTGATTAAATAAAGGGGAGGTTAAGAACTCAGCAATGTGGCTGTGGTTTTTGCTAGAATAATTAACTAAAGTTTTTTTTTTTTGTACAAGGGTGCCGCCATCTTGGAACAACTCGGTTGCAGGGGCGCAGCCAGGGAATTTGGTTCCAATGAAAAGCCATTTTAATGCAACAATTTTAGGCCCAACCACCCCATCCCTGCACCATTACTGTAACAACACACCCAGAAGCTAATAACCAACCCATTGCTTTTAAATACTAGCATCTTATTGACTGTCATTTAAACACACATTACAGTGACATTACATCAACTATCATTTAACAATGACAATCACCTTAGCATTGATTGTGTTTTTGAACAGTAGCATTACAATGGCTATCAGTTAAACATTAGCTGTCACTTTAACATTATGGGCCCTATCTTATACCCGGCGCTAACAAAAAAAACGCAAGTGTCTTTGCTATCTTACACCCGGCGCAGGGTTCATTAGCCCCTAGCGCTTACGTCAGTTAAATACCAAGCGATGTTGCATCCATGGCAAGTGAACTGGGCGTGTTGGTCTTAAGATGAGGTGTGGCCAGGGCTGCGCTCCAATCGGTTAAATGTTCTGCCCTCCTGCACTTCCCCTCGCCACTTCCACTTGGGAGGATGTGACGCAGCACCAAAACAACACGAGTAAACACTCGAACCGACGAGGAGGAGCAAGGGAGGGAGCGGAATTATTTTGAATTGGACCGCACTTGCACTCGGGTATTCGCCAGAGCCAGCAGACCACTTGGGTTTTTGTATGTTGAGTTTGTGCAAAACTTTCCAATAAATTGCATAAGATAACAAGCTCCAGCCAACATCTCAATTTTTATTCTGGCAAAAGAGCAAACTAGAAAATGATTATCAATCAATTTATTGAGACAGCACTTTAAAATACCTCATAAGCAAGAATGGTGGAAAATACATTTGTAGCTATGTTACAAAATACCTCCGAATCAAATATATTAAGAAACAGCAATCAAAACTGTGAATGCATAGCCTAGATTGCTTTGGAGGTGACAGAAGTATAAAACAAAAGAGGCAAGCGACCCATATTGAATGTGAAATCCAAGTATTTTTTAAGTATTCTAACCCTAACCCTAACCCAAACTATAGCAAAAGTGGACTTGGAGACGCCCTAAATGCACTTTACGCCATGCGTTTAGACAAAGCGCTAAGATCGCCAAGATAGAGCCCTATGTGTCACTCAATGCTTCAAGCTACAAAGTGCCCAATAAAGACTATAGGCTATATCTTGGCGATCTTGGCATGAAGTTAAAGCGCACATGCAGAGAATGGCATTAAATTGAATTGTGAATTAATTGTGTAACGTGCTGCAAATTTGTTTTAGTTTCTAATTAGACGCTTAGTTCTCTTTAAAATCGTTTTGTTCAGTTATGGAATAACAAGGTGAAATCAGTTGGGTTTTAATAAGCTGAAAGTATTGAAACCTTGTCACTGTAATTAAAAAAATATGAAGGATGAAGAATAAGGTTCAAATTCAGTTAACATGGTGACATTTATCTCCGTTTTTTAACCATAGCCTATCGAAAAAACCTTATGCACAGCGCACCCACTGTAGCCTAGAATATTTTTTAAATAATAAATGCAATTTTCACTGTACAAGTTTTTGAACTTTTTTCAGTCAAAACCATTCTATTTACGTACAGGCTGTAGACCTAGAGGGCTGTATTGTAGCCTAATGACATCTGAAGCGCATTTTCAGATCTCAAATGTCCGTTTATTGCAGTGCTCAAGTTCCATTGAATGACAATTTAGGCATTAGGTGTGAATGACAGTTTGTGCATTAGGCTTGATATAGGTGCTATCAGCAAAGTTTTTAATGGATAGCCATTGTCCTGTAACAGAAAATTATTCTCCCAGAAGATTACAGGAATTATTGGAAAATATAGACTAAGTCATAGCTTGATCCAGGATAATTGCGAATAGTCTATACATGTAACACGTACCATCGCACATAGGTATGTTGATGGAGTGGGCTGAAAGCAATTTAATGCGGCATTCCCCTTCGCTGAGGGACAGGTATGTGGTCTTTGTCCGATGGACCCTTTTATTATTATTCATTTTTTGATATACAGGTGCAGCACAAAAAATTAGAATATCGTGAAAAAGTTAAATATTTTTTGTCACTCATTTCAGAAAGTGAAACTCATATATTATATAGATTCATTAGACATAGAGTGAAATATTTCAAGCCTTTATTTCTTGTAATTTTGATGATTATGGCTTACAGCTAATGAAACCCAAAATTCAGTGTCTCAGAAAATTAGAATATTTTGCTTTAACATATTTTTAAAGTATCATATTTAATATTTGGTCGAATATCCTTTGCATGCTGTTACTTCCTGAAGTCTGTGACCAATCAACATCAAAAGACTCTCGATATCTTATTTTCAGGTACTGTTACAAGCTATACTATAAGCTCTCTGCATTTGAACTGATCTCTATGGGAATTTGGGGGTGAGACTAGATTCAGCTGTAAATTACACTGGTACAGTATGGAACACATGGCTGGCTAAATGGCTGTAAGTCATCAAGGGTCTGAGCTATCGAACGAGCCCCAAACAATCACTCTGTTGCCAGATATGGAGTAGATGTGGATGGATCACTGCAAGGGTTATTTCTCCTGACTCATTTTCCTATAGAACTCTATGGGAGTTAAGCATAGAACTCTAAGCACAGCATGTTTCGAAAACCATAATTTTTTCAAATTTACTGTCAAGGCCCAGTTTTGATAGTATTTCTCCAGCAGATCCAGATGCTGCTGCAGCCCCTGTGCTGTGGGTGACAGCAGCACCAGGTCATCTGCATAGAGAAGAAATTTAACATTTGTGTTGTTTAGGGTGAGGCCAGGAGCTGCAGATTGTTCCAGTAACAATTTATATAAATGTTGAACAAGGTTGGACTCAAACTGCAGCCCTGCCTCACCCCACGCCCTTGAGTGAAGTATTCTGTTCTTTTTTCCCAAATTTTTATTGCACACTTATTTTGCATATATATTGATTTAATTATATCATAAGCTTTACCCCCTACACCACTTTGCAGAATTTTGTAATAGAGGCCCTCATGCCAAATTGAATCAAATGCTTTTTTCAAGTCTATAAAGCAGGAAAAAAAAATTCCTTTGTCTTTTTGCTGCACATGTTTATTCATGAGGGTATGTAAGGTGTAAATATGATCACTAGTGCGATGTTTTGGAAGAAAGCCAATCTGACTCTATTCGGGCGTTTAGAATACTGCACAAAACCTTCCCCAGGTTACTGTTCACACAGATGCCTCGGTAGTTGTCGGGGTCAAATTTGTCTCCACTTTTGTAAATTGGGGATATAAGCCCTTAATTCCAGATGTCAGGAAAGCATCCTGTCTGTAGAACCAGGTTGAATAATTTAAGTAAGGCCTTCTGCAGTTCAGAGTTACTGTGTTTCAGCATTTCTGTTCTGATACTGTCAGGGCCACATGCTTTTTTAGGTTAGATTTTTTTGAGTTGATCTTTCAGCTCTTTAAAGCTCATTGGGTTGTCTAATGGGTTTTGATTGTCCTTTATTGTTGATTGTAATATTTTTAATTTCTCTTGGATTTTTCTCTGTTTGAATTTTAGATTGTTTGGAGCAAATTTCTTATATAGGTCATTAAAGTGTTTTTTCCAGACTTCCTGATTTTGTATGGCCAATTCATGATTTGTTTTGTTACTTAGTTTATTCCATTTTTCCCAGAACTTGTTTTGGTGAATAGAGTCTTCAATTTCGATGAGAGTTTTGTGAATGTGTTTTCGTTTCTTCTCTTTTAGGGTTTGTTCATATAGTTTCAATGTTTCACAATATCTAGGTGTACATCTTGGTTTTGTGGTTGATGATGTTTCAGATTTGATAACTGTCTTAATTTTTTCCTCATTGATTTGCTTTCGTCATCAAACCATTTTTCTTTTTGTGTTGATTTTTGATTATTTGTCTGTTTAATTATTTTGAGGTTTGCTTTAATTGCTGATTGATTGAAAATTTCACTTATCATTTTAACTGCCAGATGTATGCCGTTTTTATTTGGTTCGAATTGTGTGAAAAGGAAACTGTTAATGAGGCTAGTAATTTCAGAGAAACTGATTGCTTTAGTGAATTTTTCTATGCTGTCTGAAGCCCATCTGTATTTTTGATCGAGATTATACAGCTTAGAGGGCTGTGTTTTAATGTTCCTGGGTTGTCCAAATCTTTTCAGGTACACATTGATTTGACAGTGGTCTGAAAATGGGGTCTGTGGTCTGACAGTGAATGCACTGATGAAAGAGGGGTCCATGTCAGTGATGGCATAGTCGACTACACTAGTCCCAAGAGCTGAGCAGTGAGTGAACCTTTCTAAAGAGTCCCCTCTGATCCTGCCATTAAGGATGTACAGACCTAAGGCTCGACAGAGATGCACTAACTCCCTACCATTTTTATATACAGCACGGTCAGGGTTGTTTCTCTGTGTTACAGTTGGTATTAAATTTAGAGGGGTCTGTCCAAATATATGTTTATTGCCATTATTGTTAATGCAATCTGGCTATGTTCCTGTTCTTGCATTAAAATCTCCACACAGCAGCACATATCCCTGGGCCTGGAAATGGCTGATTTCTGTGTGGAGGGTAAGGAAAAAATCCTCATCGTAATAAGGAGATTCAGTAGGGGGGGTGTAGGCTGCACAAAGGTAAATATCATTATCACACATGACTATTCCTTGTTTAATCTTTAGCCATATATGTGTGCGGCCTTGTTTTATTGGGGCGATGTGCGCTGCCAGGTCTTCCCTAAACCATATTATGATTCCCCCAGAATCTCTGCCGTGCTTGACGTGTTTTAATTTAGATGATGGCACTATGATTTCTTTGTAACCTGAGGGACAGTGAGTCAATGCATCGGCACGGCACCATGTTTCTAACAAAACAATTATATCATAACTATTTACATTTTGAATAAAATCAAGGCTTGTGCTTTTGAGCCAAAAGGTCGACGAGCACATACCCTGAACATTCCACAAACTAATTGACACTGATTTCATATATATTTTGAGTTCAAAATTAGACAAAATACATACACAACAACAAAGATTCTTAATCTCTCCCAGCTCAGTGGTGGGGGCAGGTGCTTCCCGTTGGAGTCCCGCTGGGGCTCTTTTTTTTTTGTTAGTAGGAGGTTGTGTGTTAAGGGGTGTGGGCATCTCAGTATGTGTGTGTGTGTCAGTGAGGGGCTGTGTGTCGGTGAAGGTTTGTAATGTAAGGTCTGTGGGTGTGTTAGTGTCATCTCTCTCTCTCTCTCTCTCTCTCAATTCAATTCAATTCAAATGTGCTTTATTTGCATGACAAGTAAACTTGTGTTGCACAAGCATTTATACATAAATGACAGACGATATCACTCCCATATCCAAGAAGAAACATAGAAACACTGGCAGTATTAAAATGAACGCAGATGAACACGAAATTTCATTAGTCCACACCCTCTCTTAAATGATGGCAGGCAGAGACGTAATGAGCTGCCATTTCTATTGTGGCATCCTCTTCTCCCAGAACTACTTTTAATTTATTTGATTCTGACTGTTCAAATTGGTAAATTTGCGCATTGAATTTGGAAAAATATTGGTTTCGAATTAAGAGGTACTTGGGGCAGTAGAGCAAAAAGTGGGCCTCTGTTTCTACCTCTGCCAGGTTGCAGTGAGCACACAGCCTGTTCTCTTTTGGCAGCCAGGTTTTTTTGTGGCGACCAGTTTCAACGGCAAGGCTGTGGTCACTGAGTCTGTACATTGTTAATGTGTGTCTTTGTTTTGGGTTTTTAACTTGTGTCAGGTATTCAGATAGAGAGTAATTTCGACCTAGAGTGCGGTAAATTTCAAATTTATTGTTTAATTTAGTTTCTTGGCAATTGTCAATGTACAGATTTTTGTTGATCTTGTCAAATTTTTTTAATGCTGTGGTTGTAGCATTTTCTTCAAATTGTTTATTGATGGCCAGTTGTCTGAGGGGGTCCCTCTCTGGGTAGAGCTGGTTGCTTTTCAGTGCCTTGTGCTGGTAGCAGTGTGGATCAGCCTGATTCAGTGGAACCCAGAATTTGAGTGCTCTTTTTTCAATTGGCAGCAGGAGGTGGAAGCGGCCTAAGTCAGCCCTGCACGCATTATTTGGGGAATTTCTGTGGACATGTAATACAGTTTTGCAGAACTCCAGGTGAAATTTTTCTATTTGATTTTCATCCCCTTTTTTGTTTTTGTTGCGCAATAGAGGGCCCCACACTTCACTCCCATAAAGGAGAATGGGCTGGGTAATGCAGTCAAATATTTTTAGCCAGATCTTTATAGGGGGGTTGAATTTGGAAATCGTTATTTTAATTGCATAGTAGGCCCTGCGTGCTTTGTCCCTTAATGCATTTATTGCCATTTCGAAATTCCCTGAAGCACTAATCACCAGGGTGTGGGCTCCTAGGGTAAATTGGTACCTGTTTCCCTGTGATCTAGATCCCTGTGATCTGTGTACTCTGTTTTTTTCCAGATTTACTATCAGTGCCCAGGTCTGACCGAATTTCTCTAGGTATGACAGGCTCTGCTGTAACCCCTGTTCTGTGGGTGACAGCAGAACCAGGTCATCCGCATAGAGTAAAAATTAAATTTCTTTACCGTGTAGAGTGAGCCCTGCCTCGCCCCTGAGTGAAGAATTCAGTTCTTTTATTTCCAATTCTGGTACTGCACTTATTCTCTGTGTACATCGATTTTATGATGTCATAGACTTTACCCCCTATACCACTTTGTAAGATTTTTTTTAAATAGTCCATCGTGCCAAATCTCTCTCTCTCTCTCTCTCTCTCCATGTGCCCATTTATATTGATTGATAAAATGTGTAGTCTACAGAGTTTTGTGTTTTTGTATTCCTCTGTCATCCTGTTGTATTCTGCCCCCGGCCACGCCAAGGCCTTGGAACAGGGTAAGATAGAGGCCTCTATAAACTTGCACCCGTAAGTGTATAGAGGCCTGTTGTTTTGTTGATTAGCTACAGTAGGTAGTCAGGCTTTTGGTTTATATATTCTAAGTTAGATGGTGTAGCTAGCTCTGTTTAGTTTTGATTTGTTCTTTTTTTTGGTAACACTCATGTTCCTTGACCTCGACTGTGTGTCTTTGTGTGTAGTCTGGCACGTGTTAATATTGTATATATTGTACATAATCACCTGTATTTTTCACCTTGTTGCACTTTTATCACAGTAAACATTTTTCACCTGGCAGTCCGTTTTCAATACTTATTATTCTCGCTATATTTCTTATATTTTCCATCCCCCGGTCATATATACACCACCGTTATACACCCCACGTACCCCTAGACCGTTGGGGTTGTAACAATCATACAAACCCCAATTCCCAAAAAGTTGGGACAGTGTATAAAATGTAATAAAAATAGAAAACAATGATTTGCAAATACTTTTTGACCTTTATTCAATTTAAAACAATACAACGACAAGATATTTAATGTTTTAACTCATCAACTTTATTGTTTTTTGTAAATATATGCTCATTCTAAATTTGATGCCAGCAACACATCCCAAAAAAGGGGAATATTTACCACTAATTGTTGTCGTTTTGAAAGCGGGATTTTCCCCCATTCTTCAGCTGCTCAACAGTCCGGGGTCTCCATTGTCATATTTTGTGCTTCATAATGCGCCACACGTTTTCAATGGGAAACAGGTCTGGACTGCAGGCAGGCCAGTCTAGCACCTGCACTCTCTGACTACGAAGCCACGCTGTTGTAACACGTGCAGAATGTGGCTTGGCATTGTCTTGCTGAAATAAGCAGGGACATCCCTGAAAAAGACATCACCTAGATGGCAGCATACAGTCAAGCCGGAAAGTCTGCACACCCCTTTCACCTTCTCCACATTTTATTACGTTACAGACATATTCTACAATAGATTGAGTTAATTTTTTGCCTCAAACATCTGCACACAATAGCCAACAATGGGGGGGGTACTTGTCCAACCCCCCCCCCCCCCCCCCCTAACTGTTCTTTCTCTCGCTCTTCTTCCACATTCCGCCGGCGGGGCTCATGCCCCGCATCTCGAGAGTTGCTGTCCAGCTTCCTGTCCATCGCCGCTTGCCCCTCCCTCCCCACCACCGCTGCCAGCCGATCCTGTCGCCATCGGCACACGTTTTCCCATCATCATTGCCGCCACATCTGGACTGCCATCTAGCTGCTGCAATTTCCACTATCATGGATATTGCCAGTCAGTTTTGACCATGCTGGTCATTAAGATCTAGACCCTGAGCCGACCTGAGGAGAATGGGTTTCCCCCTTGAGTCTGGTTCCTCCCAAGGTTTCTTCCTAATTACACCAGGGAGTTTTTCCTTGCCACTGTTGCCTCTGGCTTGCTCTTGTGGGGGTTTAGGCTGGGTTTTTTCTGTGAAGAGCATTGTGACAACTTGTTGTGAAATACGCTATATAAATAAATATTGATATGATATGATATTGATAATGACGAAGTGAAAACAGGTTTTTAGAAAATATACAATTTTATTTTACTGACAAAAATAGGTTATTTAGGGGTTACATATCTGTACACACCCTAATACTTGGTTGCTGCACATTTGGCAGCGATTACGGCTTCAAGGCATCTTGGGAAATAAGCTACGAGCTTGGCACACTTGTTTCTGGACATTTTTGCCCATTCCTCTTGACATATCCTTGCAACATCTCAAGCAGTATCAGTGGAAACAAAATGCACCTCAGCTCACTTTTGGGTGTCATATCAAAGGGTGTGCACACTTGTGTAAAAGCTCTACAAACAGCCAAGAAACGTAAAGCTTATGGTTACGATGGGCTACCAGTTGATGTGCTGAAAAATGGTAACATTCTGCATAGGCTCTTTAATCACTGTTTTTTAAATGGTGTGATTCCAGAGTTATGGAAATATGGGATCATCAATCCCATCCCCAAAGCTGGGGGAAAAGATAAAAGAATCCCTTCGAATTATCGGGGGATCACTTTGACTTCTGCTGTATATAAACTGTTTTGTTGTGTGCTATTTAATCGCATCTCTGAATGGGCCGAGTCTAACAGTATTATAGCAGATGAGCAAAATGGGTTTAGAAAGAAACAGAGTTGTCTGGATCACATTGCCACCTTAACCACAATTATAGACTCAAGGAAAAAGCTGAAGAAGTCCACTTTTTGCTTCTTTATTGATTTCTCAAAAGCTTTCGACCATATAGATTGGAACATGCTCTGGGATAAACTGTCGGTACTGGGCCTTGATGGCAATATACTGAATTGCCTTATGGCTTTGTATGAAAATGTGAAGTGCTGTGTTCGTGTTAATGGATGCCTTACAGATTGGTTCCCAGTTGACATTGGAGTAAAACAAGGCTGTATTTTATCTCCCATTCTATTCTCTATGTATATAAATGATCTATCTCTGGCAATCAAGGCCTTAGGCAAGGGTGTCTGTATAGATAATGAAAAAATATCCATACTTTTATATGCGGATGACATTGTTTTAATCTCTGAAACTGAAGAAGAGTTACAGGAGATGCTTGACCTTGGCCATAGCTGGTGTCAGGATTGGAAATTGAACATAAATGTTGACAAAACAAAAGTGGTGCATTTTAGAAATCCATCAATGCCCCTAACTGTGTTCAGCTTCTCCTGTGGCCCTTTTCCATTGGAAGCTGTTAAAGAGTATAAATATTTGGGGCTGATCTTAACGGAGTTCTTAGATTACAACAAAACTGTTAAGCATCTAGCAATGCATGCAAGTAGAGCTCTGGGTGCAGTCATAGCCAAATGCAAGTCAATGGGTGGTTTTCCTTTCAAATGTTACACTAAACTGTTTGAATCTCTGGTTTTGCCCATCCTGACATATGCTGCTGCTGTCTGGGGCTACAAAAGTTATTCTTGTGTCAATGCTGTTTTTAACCGGGCATGTAGATTTTATCTAGGAGTTGGTAAATACACCCCAAATGCTGCTATACAGGGGGATATGGGTTGGAAAACTCCATGGCAGCATCAGTGGTTATGTATTTTCAAAAATTGGCAGAGATTCTGTAGTATGCCCGACAACCGACTCTGTAAACGTGTGTTTCAGTGGGCCTCTCAGTTGACAAATGTAAAGAATTATATGTACACTGTGAGAAACTTTTTTAGTTCTTTGCATATGCCCCACTTTGCCCGTATAGATACAGTCTATTCAAGGAATGATTTAAAGAATTTTGTTATGGCAGTATCAGAGTCAGATGAAGAGAAATGGCTTCAGTTAATAAATAAACCAGAGGGAAATAAACTGCGCACCTATTGCCTATTCAAGAGTGCTTTTGAAACAGAGCCTTATGTACAAACTATTATATCAAGGCAGTATAGGAGCGCTTTTGCTAAATTCAGATGTGGAGTTGCACCTTTAGCTATAGAAACTGGTAGGTACACGAACACCCCAGTTGATAGACGTTTCTGTACCCTATGTAATAGTGGTTCTATTGAATCAGAAGCCCATGTACTTATACACTGTGAACTCTATGCAGACATTCGTTCAGAATTGTTTTCTCATCTCTCAAATTATGTTGTACATTTTAATGATTTTGATGATGCAAATAAATTGTGTGTAATTTTAGCTGGTAAACACTGCATTAACGAATGTGCCAAAGCCTGCCACCTCATTCTTAACAGAAGACAGTCCTTTATGAGTATATAACTGTATATAAAACTGTTTATACTTATAACTGTTTTGTATGACTGTAAATGTTCTGCTGTACTATAATGTACGTTTTATTTTACTTTTGTAACTTTTAGCTTGTGTCTCACAACTCCATGTGAGTGGTCCTCAACGCTTTTTAATGGATTATTGTATTACTATGTTATATTATATGCTGTGTATTATTATTGTTATGTACTGTGTGTTGAGGAGTGACACATTAATAAACTTTATCTCTCTCTCTCTCTGTGTACATATATTTTACATTTAGATTTTTAATAAATGAGCACAAATGTCTAAACCTGTTTTCACTTTGTCATTATGGGCTATTTTGTGGAGAATTTTGAGACAAAAAATGAACTCAGTCTATTGTAGAATATGTCTGTAACGTAATAAAACGTGGAGAAGGTGAAAGGGGTGTGCAGACTTTCCAGCTTGACTGTATGTTCCCACCTGGGTGATGCAACAGCAGCCATTTTGCACCAGAATGCTCACCACATATCAGCTTAGGTGGAGAGGGAAAAAAATATTTTAGCCAATTAAACTGGGGGATGATTAGGTGGCAGATTGAAAGATCCAGGTTGGGAATTTAGCCAGGACACCAGGGAAACCCCTACTCTTTATGATAAGTGTCATGGGATCTTTAATGACCACAGTGAGTCAGGACCTCGGTTTAACATCTCATTCAAAAGATGGCATCTCCTACAGTGTCAACATCACTGCACTGGGGCATTGGGGTTTATTTTACCAGAGGGAAGATTTCCCCCTACTGGACCACTAACCCCACTTCCAGCAGCAACTTAGTTTTCCCTGGAGGTCTCTCATCCAAGTACTAACCAAGCCCACAGCTGCTTAGCTTCAGCCATTCAGCTGGAAACGGACAGATAAGGTGGTAAGATCGTGAAACTTGGTGAATTATCTCTATATGGTTAGATGAGTTACCACTATTAGTTTGGTGTATGTGAGACCTTCCTTTCTGCAAAATCATAGGGGGCACGGAATCTGATGGGTTTAAATTCAGCTGTCAGATCCCGTTCCCCCTATGGAAACGGACAGATAAGGTGGTAAGATCATGAAACTTGGTGAATTATCTCTATATGGTTAGATGAGTTACCACTATTAGTTTGGTGTATGTAAGCCCTTCCTTTCTGCAAAATCATAGGGGGCACGGAATCTGATGGGTTTAAATTCAGCTGTCAGATCACGTTCCCGCTATGGAAACGGACAGATAAGGTGGTAAGATGGTGAAACCTGGTGAATTATCTCTATATGGTTAGATGAGTTACTAGTATTAGTTTGGTGTATGTGAGACCTTCCTTTCTGCAAAATCATAGGGGGCACGGAATCTGATGGTTTAAATTCAGCTGTCAGATCCCGTTGCCCCTATGGAAACGGACAGATAAGGTGGTAAGATGGTGAAACCTGGTGAATTATCTCTATATGGTTAGATGAGTTACTAGTATTAGTTTGGTGTATGTGAGACCTTCCTTTCTGCAAAATCATAGGGGGCACGGAATCTGATGGGTTTAAATTCAGCTGTCAGATCCCGTTCCCCCTATGGAAACGGACAGATAAGTTGGTAAGATAATGAAACTTGGTGAATTATCTCTATATGGGGAGATGAGTTACCACTATTAGTTTGGTGTATGTGAGACCTTCCTTTCTGCAAAATCATAGGGGGCACGGAATCTGATGGGTTTAAATTCAGCTGTCAGATCCCGTTCTCCCTATGGAAACGGACAGATAAGGTGGTAAGATGGTGAAACTTGGTGAATTATCTCTATATGGTTAGATGAGTTACCACTATTAGTTTGGTGTATGTGAGCCCTTGCTTTCTGCAGAATCATAGGGGGCACGGTATCTGATGGGTTTAAATTCAGCTGTCAGATCCCGTTCCCCCTATGGAAACGGACAGATAAGGTGGTAAGATAATGAAACTTGGTGAATTATCTCTATATGGGGAGATGAGTTACCACTATTAGTTTGGTGTATGTGAGCCCTTCCTTTCTGCAGAATCATAGGGGGCACGGTATCTGATGGGTTTAAATTCAGCCGTCAGATCCCGTTCCCCCTATGGAAACGGGCAGATTAGGTGGTAAAATGGTGAAACTTCGTGAATTGACTATTTTGGGTGATGCATTACCAGTATTAGTTTGTTCAATGTAACCTTTATTGTACATCACTTTGGATAAAAGTGTCTGCCAAATAACTGTAATGTAATGTAATGTACTGCTACTAATAACAATAATGTTTACTATTAATAATTAATTCACTTTATATATAGCGTTTTTCACACACACAAACTCGTATATATACTGTGTGTGTATGTATATATGTACTGCATATATACATGTATCCATATACATATATATACACACACATATAAAATGCAAAAATATACTTATGCCAGATAAAGAAAATAACCGTAGCATCACGTATCTTTTAGCTACCACTAACGTTACCACTATTCGTAATACCACCATCATTAATACCCCACCACATCCTCTTCTACTCGTAGGAATAATAATGACAGTAGGCTACTAATAATAATATACTCAG
The DNA here is from genome assembly GCA_022702515.1 of Ilyophis sp. 1 JC-2022. Classification (NCBI taxonomy): domain Eukaryota; kingdom Metazoa; phylum Chordata; class Actinopteri; order Anguilliformes; family Synaphobranchidae; genus Ilyophis; species Ilyophis sp. 1 JC-2022. The sequence goes on from CM040401.1 coordinate 87,837,078, forward strand.
ACAAGGTCAAAATAACTGTAGTATGACGTTTATTGTATATCTTACTCATAAACAGTCTGATCATGTTCATTGGGCTTCATATATATTTTATACAGTCGGTTATGTAACGTACACGTTACAAGACTAAGCGAACGAATGTTTTTACTAACCAAGTAACTGACACCATACAAACTGACGACAAAGCCACCAGAACACTTGCTGCTTTTCTGAACGTATTTCACTGTTTTACGTATAGGCTGACATGCATAACGCGGCTTCTGATTTTAAGATTTCCTAGTCGCAAAAGAACAAATCGCTTAAAACGTAGCCTATACAAACTGAGATTCACGTAAGTGGCACGAGCATTCCTCCCTGGGAGCGAGCTGACTTCAGGTCGCGCGCAAGTTACGCTATTTCCTGAAATAACTGGGCAGCAACGCTAGGGAAAACATGATTTCGTGGGGGAACAGAATTCGACACAACACCGGGAGATATATTCAGCAGTATGAGTGGAGAAGCAGGTCCTCCACATCAAAGCCAACAACTTACACACTGAGCCACAGCAAGCTTCATAGGGACAGTACCGCCATATAGGACTTTTGGACCAATGAGAGCATGAGCATGAACATGTTCTTATCCAATGGGGAGAGCTATTCTTCAAGGGTATGGAGGCAGGATAAAGAAGAATAAGAAGAAAAAATGTGACAATAACCCAAGTTTGGGGCTTTATTGTGTGGATGTGTGGCTTTGTACATTAATTCTGTGTGGTTAAATGAAGTCAGAACGTACAGAACTTTATGTTTTTAAGACCTGGGATTCTGTGGTCATTGTGGTTATTTCTGTAGGAAACCCTGAAAAGTGCCAAACGCTCTGTGCTGTATAGGTATGGGTCATGCCCCACCAAGGTGTAGCTTGGTAGATGACAAACCTGCCATCCCAATTTGAGAAATCAAGCTAATTGAGGCACCCAAATTGAATGTTTGATTTTGGTATGATTCCCATAATACTCTGCAAATAAAGTACGCAACAAGTTATTTGTAATAAACTGCTTCCTGATAACGATAAAGACATGAGAACGCCAAATAAATGGTCAAAATTCACCCACTGTGAATTTTCAAGTGATGTTTTAATCCATTTCTTCGTTTCTCTCTCAGGGCCCAGAGGGAAAGCAGAAAACGCGGAGATCCTGAACGCCGCACACGCGCAATTGGAATTATCGCCACTTCAACCACAAACAACTCCATCATTAGACCACTGGGATTTTACGTTATCGGATTTACGGATTTAAAGTTTGCTGATTTACATTTAATTTTCCTCGGTTTCATTTATATTGTTACACTTTTGTGCAACTCCTTTATCATTTGCATTATATGGCTAGACCGTCGCCTACACACTCCAAAGTACATTGCGGTGGCTAATTTAGGGGTTGTCGACATACTGTCCAGTACAAGCTTCATTCCTAGTACGATACAAACATTTGTCATGAAAGATACCTTTATGTCCTACAACGCATGTTTGACACAGATGTTTTTCTTTTACAATTTTGTGTCACTAGAGTCATTTTCCCTCACTGTACTTTGCTATGACAGGTTAATTGCAATATGTTTCCCACTGAGGCATACTTCTATCAACACTCCCAGAAGCATGATCTTTATATTAGCGATTGTTTGGTTGTTTTCTCTAAGCGTCATTATGTTCATGGTAGTAATCTTGACAAAACTGTCTTTTTGTGATTCACTCACTGTGTACAACTTTATATGTGGATACGCAGCTGTGTCCAGTCTATCCTGCAATGATAACAGTCTGCAGTGGGCCACTGCCTCATCTCTGTGTATAATCAATTTGTTTTTGCCCCTTAGTTTCATCATCATGTCATACGCCTGTATTTTGAGAGCTGTGTTCAGAATGAAAAGTGTAGAGAGCAGGTACAAAGCACTTGCAACGTGCACAGAACATCTCATCTTAGTAGCGATTTTCTATGTGCCGGTCATAACAGTGTACATGATTGATCTTTTCTTATTCCTCATCGATCCAAATGTTGAAATGATAGGCTTGTCGTTAGCCTCGTCCATCCCGTCCTGTCTGAACCCCATTGTGTATTCCCTGGCAACCAAAGAAATCAAGAACAAAATACTGGCCTTGCTCCAGAAAGTCAAGGTCTCTGTGTGGGAAGGGCAAAGGTTGTCGTAAAGTTACTGTAATTATAGGCCTTGGTGTTTGGCCTCAATTTTGCATGTCTGAGGTCATGACATTTAATTGTATTTGTATAATAGGAGATCCCCCGCTCACCACCACCACCCCCCCATGTAAGAGCAAAGCCTAAAATATGACCCAGTCAAGGTGGTCGACACCAGCCTGAATGTAGGCCTAAACATACGTGTGATTGAAGTAAAATGTTTAAAAAGGTGATTGTAACATTATTTGGTCTTTGGTCCGGCAATCAGTTTGCTTCTTGTTCACTAAAAAACGTTCAGATATTATAAAGCAAATACATTTGGCCTCATTTATTATTCAGGCGTACGTTCAAATCGGATCGTAAAGTATGCATACGGGCATTTTTATGAACATTTCTGGATTCATCAAAATTAACATGGGTGTCCGGAAATGATTCAATCTAACGACATCTCTTGACCTTGCGTACGCCTTTCTCCCCAGTGGCGAGGCAGCGACATTGCATGCAATGAACAGCGAGGGAACAATAGTTGTGCAGCCTATAATGAAAACAAATGACTCGTTCAGAGCACTGCGGACTCAACAGGTGATAAACAAAAAGGTGCTCTTTTTAAAACATAGGTTATGTGAGCTTTATAATCAAAGTTCACCTTAAATTAGTAGCTGATCATAAAAATGACAAAATAACGTCCAAGTCATTCCATTTTTGAAAATACTGAAAGCAGTTAAGGCATCTGGGCAATATTTTAAAATGCACTTGACCTATGCATTGTGGCTGTAGCCTAATTGGCAAAAATAGTATCTGAATATGCAGATTTTTAATAGTTTTAATCACTATTAGTTTAATCGCTATTAGTTTTTCATCATAAGCAGCCTAAATGGAATGAAGCAGAAGCCAGTTTAAATGAATCAGGAATAGCATAAGGATTTATTGGAGACAGCCATAGATGAAAATGATTACGCATCACCAGTCATGTATGCAAGACGCAAAACTGTTTTCCTATTTTTTCTATAAATCCGATCTCGTTTTATTAGCCTAGAAGAAGACCTAGCAAACATTGCAACCGGTGGGAAAGAATCTTGAAATCTTGACGAATCAAGTCACGTCTTCTATCCCTCCTTCCACGACAACTTTTCCAATGATATCCCCACTCTCTCTTCTGCAGGTGAGAGGTCCGGGATGTCCTTTCCTCTATCTGTACCATCCGGCAGAACTTGTTTTGTGAATGGTTATTTATTCATTTTTAATCTCAGCTGAAGTTCGCAATTCAGAGGAAGCATTGTGGCTCTGGTTATCCTCTGCCACATAGCGGCTTTTGACCTAGGCTGCACACCACTACTAAAGCTCCCAATAAGCTCACTTCTATACGGCCTGGCCAAAAAAAAAGTTGCTGTTGTACCCCTCATGCAGAGTGGCCACTGTACACGCCTCTGGAGGCAGTGTTATGATCTGTGGTTGCTTCAATTGGTCAGGTCTAGGCTCAGCAACATTATGCAGCAATAAAATTATATCAGCTCAGTACCTGAATGTACTGAATGCTAAGATTATCCCATCAATGGGCATATTCCAGCACGACAATGCCAAGATTCATTGGGCTCAAATTGTGAAAGAGTGGTTCAGGGAGCATGAGGAATCATTTTCACACATGAATTGGCCACCAGAGTCCTGACCTTAACCCCATTGAAAGTCTTTGTGGTGTGCTGGAGAAGACTTTACGGAGTGGTTCGAGACTCCCGTCGTCAATAAAAAATCTCGGCCAAAAATGAATGCAACTGGACGGAAAAATATTGTGACGTTGCATAAGGTTGTCGAAACTACGACGAATGCGCGCCATAATCAAAGCTAAAGGCGGTCCAACTAAATATTAGAGTGCAACTTTTTTTTTTGGCCAGGCAGTGTATTTTCATGTTCATTCATAAGCATTTAAAGTTTATCCTCACAGAAACAGTATTTGCTTTCCTGTTGCCCGGCCTATAATACTGGAGAAAACCATGTTGGAAGGTGTGTTTTAAAGAAGGTGGCCTTCCCAAATATGGTAATAAAATGGGCGTGTGAGTATGGTAATTCATAATGATGTGAACGTGCTTTCTAATATACGTTCAAGTCTGTTTTATCAACCTACGAATACATTTACGCTCCGATCAGTAATTTACACAAGTTTAATGAATCACACGTGAGAATTTCGTACGCAAGTTGGATCCGTCAAATACACTCTTTTTTTATGACCATATTGATAAATGAGGTTCATTGTTTTTACCTTATAATGTCTGCACTAAGAGTGGAATATCTCAAACCCCAGAAATTACTAAAATTTTGCCATTCAGTCGGCAACACCACCTGCTCAAAACATATTACTGCGCCTTTGACCCCCCTCCAAAAAAATCCTGCTTATGCAACTCCCTGTCCCAAGACATGTTAAGTGTGAAATAAACTCTAACAAAGTGTGTTTGAGACCAGTAGGGATCACAAATACTCTTAGAGTTGAGTTAACACCGGACATCTTACTGTGTATTATTTTCAGAATATGGGCAGCTTGTGACTTAGATGTCTGTTGCATGGGAAGGGGGCCTTGCTGTGTGTTTTTGTGTGTATGCAGTTATTTATGAGAGAGACAGAGCTGACTTCTGCATGTGTGCATGTGAGTTAGAGACTAATACTCAATGAAATGTAAAAACAATGAACAAATTTAAATGAACAAAATAAAACACAAAAAAGTCAATTTTATATGTTGCCTTTTTTTTAAATGTAGAAGCGTAGTTTGTGTTTGTGTGTGTGTGTCTGTATGTGTGGGTGTATGTAAGGAAGAGGGTGGGGGAGAGATACTGTAAAATTGAATGGTACCCAGTACAATTTGGTTAAAAATGTAGTTCGCTGCTTGCACTTTAGACTGTCAAGAAGGGAGTTCCCATCACAAATTGCAAAAGATTACATGAAGCCCCCCACAGAAACCCTTTATATACTGTGCCATCCATAATGTTTGGGACAAAATAAATTTTTTCTTGATTTGGCTCTGTACTCCAATTGTAATCAAACAATTCGCACGTGTTTAAAGTGCAGATTCTCAGCTTCTATTAAAGGGTATTTTGATACATTTTGGTTTCTCCATGTTGAAATTGCAGGACTCACAATGTATAATGTCATATATAATGAGGTGATAATTATGATCATTTCTGTATAGCAGACAACTGAGGTTTATAGATAAATATATACCAGTGAGTCAATCTACGCAAGTGTAAAAAAGTTAACCCAGAACATTTATATAACAGACAATAATGGGTCAATGATTTTGCACCGCAAAACACTATGGTACACTGTATCCAATGCTTGGATGGTAGATGAAACATGCATATATAATATATCTCCATAGTCTAAAACAGGTGAAAAAGTGGCGAATATCAGTCTTGATATTAAAATCGAAGCAAGATTTATTCCTAAAATAGAAGCCTAACTTATTTCTCAATTTCTTGACCAGTCTATCAATATGCAATTTAAACCTAAGATTATCATAAAGCCAGATCCCACTGTATTTATAAGAAAAAACTCTTGTCACTTGCAATCAAAAGTGGTGATTTTTAAGTCATCCAAAGAGAGAGTGAGATCTTGAAAACACTAGACATTTAGTTTGGCCTGCATTGAGGACCAGATGTAGATCTAAACAATGCAGTCTGGATAAAATTAAAAGCATTATGAAGCATTTGAAAGGCTTAGCAAACATTCAACTTTCATATATGAAATGCACTCGTACAGTGTAAAAACATTCTTTAGAAAATATAAGAATAATGTAGAAACCATGCAAGAATTGCATAGCACTCATTCAAGTTTCATATTTAAAACACACACAAACAATATAACATTTACCTGAAGAAAATATAAGAATAATGTAGACAGAGTAGAAAAATCATATATGGCCCTATTCAGAATAGTATGTGAATTTACCTTAAAACACATAATTACTGGATATGAACCAGACAAGATTCATAGTAAAAACACATGCTGTAACATATAGTTTCAATATAATGCTGAAATAAGACTAAATACAATGTTCATATATGCACAAGGATATCCCATATGAAATGCATGTGTGATTTCAGTAAGAAATTGGCCATTATCGTACAAGAAAACACACTGGACATGTTAAATACAATATAGAAAAACATAGGCTTTTATAACAGCAGGATCTAAATTTGAGCTCGTCAGCAAGGCATTCCTGGTGCTGCCAAAGCAGTCAAATACAATATGAGAGTCATTTCAGCATTTGAGGACAAATTTTGTCCGTTGGACAATGGTACAAATACATTTTTTTTTCAACTTCTGTGCCTTCTTTCATAATGCACAGTTTGTGCCATCGTATTGTCTTTTTTAGATATTAAAACTAATTTAAAAGTAATAAATAAAGCAAAAGAGCTTAATCAAGAAGTTTCCATATAAAATTATATTTTACTGTAAAAAATACACCGTTTAACAAACGTTTAATATATAATCTTGCATATTCCTCAGAACATGAAAACATTTTTGCATAATTATGTATAAAAAACATTTTTTTAATAATTAGAATGTTGTCCCCAATTCCTAGTCTTACAACCATGAGTAAATGCTGTTCAAATTCATGACTAAATTACTTTCATTTGATTGTACTAGGCTGTTATAAGGCTCCTGCTGCCTCAAGAGATGCGATTTCGTCCTTGCATGGTTTAATGACAAAGAGTTTGTTTTATTGGGAGATTTGAACTGGGATTGGTTATCCCCTGTTTCAGATCCCTTCAAAAGCATTTGTAACACTCTCAACCTCTCCCAACTGTCTGAAGTCCCACTACCTTCTACTGGAATGGCGGCAGTGTAGTATAATGGTTAAGGAACTGGCCTTGTAACTGAAAGGTTCCCAGGTAGGTCACTGCCATTGTACCCTTGAGCAAGGTATTTTACCTGAATCGCTTCAGTATATATCCAGCAGTATAAATGGTAATTTATGTAAGAAATGCTAAAAAAAAAAGTTTCTCTGGATAAGAGCGTCTGCTAAATGCCTGTAATGTAATGAATGGAGCTTTTTGCTCTTAGCCCCATTTCTTCTGCTCATTACATTACATTACAGGCATTTAGCAGACGCTCTTATTCAGAGCGACTTACATAACTTCTTATTACATTTATCCATTCATACAGCTGGATATATACTGTAGCAATGCAGGTTAAGTACCTTGCTCAAGGGTACAACAGCAGCGTCCTACCTGGGAATCGAACCTGCAACCTTTCGGTAACAAGTCCAGTTCTTTAACCATTATACTACACTGCCGCCCATGTTTTCAAAGCATGTTCTCAAAGCACCAAGGAACATAGATCCCAGAAAATCTGCTGGTCCTGATCTGTTCATTCCAAGGCTACTGAAGGTCGCTGCACCTCTTATCGCTGAGCCCCTTACTCACATTTTAAATTTGTGTCTTTTAACCAATACTCTTCCCAATGATTGGAAGGCAGCCTATATGCTCCTCCTTTTAAAAGGTGGCGATCCCTCTGATCTTAACAGTTACCGTCCCATTTAAAATTTCTCCAGTTTGGCAAAAGTTTTTTGTAATCCTTGCTCAACTCCCAAATCAAGCAGTTCCTACTTGATAATAATATACTTAGCAATGCACAATCTGGCTTCAGGTCTGGCCATATTACCGCAACCTCACTAGTACTTAATGACATTTCCCAAGCTCTTGACATTGTGCCATCCTGTGTATTGATCTTTCCAAGGCCTTTGATACAGTCAACCACTCTATCTTACTTAATAGACTTAAGAACGTTGGCTTTGGGACTGCAGCAGTCCACTGGTTTTTAAATTACCTTTCTGACAGAACCCAATGTGTATTTGTGGATGGCCTTAAGTCTTCTTTCCTGAAATTAACAAAAGGAGGCCCTCAAGGCTCCATCCTGGGCCCTATATTATTTACCATCTATATTAATAATCTTTCTCAGGTTACAATCAACTCCAAGTGTAATATACAGATGACACAATTATGTATTGCTGTGCCCCCACCCTTTTCCATCTTGCATGTTTTAAGGTAAAACTTTTACATTTCTCCAAATCAAAATGCAATTTCTTTACTGAATTAACACTGCATTACATACAATTACAAGCATAGACAGTCTGATACCGCATTTATTTTCTTACAAGTATGGCCATTAAAAATACAAAAGCTATGCTAGTTGTGACATTTTCTTTTCAAATATTTGTGGGTATGGCCACATGTTCCATTGACCCTAGCATGTATGCTATAGCTTAAAACCATGGCCAACAACAAAATAATTGGCTGGTTTTTACTTGTTTAAAATATATATTTAAGCATGTACAATTAAACTTAACATTTATAACTTAACACCAAGGCTGACAATTTAAAAAAAAAAAAAATGTTTAAAGGAAAAAGGCTTGCTAGTTGTGGCATGCACTTTCAAATATTGGTAATTATGGTATACAGTGAGCACCATAATTCATTGGACAGTGACAAATTTTTTGTTAGTTTGGTTCTTCTGTACTCTAGCATTTTGAGTTTGAAAAAATACAATGGCAATGTGGTTGAATTGCAGACTGTCAGCTTTAATTTGAGGGTATTTTCATCCATATCAGACGAACTGTTTAAAAATTAAAGAACCTTTTGTACATAATTTCTTTTTACTGTTACTTTCATGTATTATCAAGTGTTGTAACCTATAATGACACTCATTCTTTAGGACTAACAAAATCCACATTTGTTCATTTCAAAAGTGGCATTCTACTTAAACATTATATTTAAGAGTAAGTATATGTGGGCAACACGTCATTAGTAATTGACTTTGCTTCAAACTGTGGCGTGACCATAATTCATTGGACAGTGACACATTTCTTGTTATTTAGGTTCTGTACTCTAGCACTTTGGGTTTGAAAGGATACAATGACAGTGAGGTTGAAGTGCAGACTGTCAGCTTTAATTTGAGAGTATTTTCATCCATATCGGATTAACCATTTAGAAATTATGTCTCCCCAATTTCCGGGCATCAAAAAGAATTTGACAGTTTAACATAATGTAGAATAAAGTCATCTTTTTAAATATTTGCATGCATGCCATGATGCCATGATGTCCTGATGTCTGTGACCCAAAAATATAAAAAAACTCTTGATATCTTATTTTCTGGTACTCTTACAAGCGATACTATAACCTCTCTGCATTTGAATGGCTCTCTATGGGAATTGGGGGGTGGGACTAGATTTAGCTGTAAATTACACTGGAAAAGTATGGAACACGTGGTTGGCTAAATGGCTCTAAGTCATTAAGGATCTGACATATCAAACAAGCCTTGAACCATCACTGCCTTAAACCACACAAAATAACAAAAAATTTAGGAAAACAGGGTGAACTCGAAACCCGAATAAGAACACAAAACTCTATACGGGAAACTAGAAAAGAAAAGAACACCTTTGGCACGTAACACTAATACGGCCAAAGGAAGGTGAAACAAAAGTGAAACCACCAAAGAAAAACTGTCTCAGTAAGAACAGCACTGACAAAATAGCACAGTGATGCTACCAGGAGGAAATAATCATATACCTGAATAATAAAGCTAGAAGCAAGTCCCTTGTGAACATAAAACAAGTTTAATATCACAAGGTCGCTTTACCTGGCTATACCTGGCTCAATGTAATAAGAAATGGCAAAGAAGCACCGCGGAAGCGGAAGTGAGTAGCTTAAATACCCCGCAGGTAGTAGCACAGGTGAAGTGAATAATAAGCGAGGTGAAGCAAAACCCCGGAACGGACCGGGGAAAAAATCCGATAGATTCTCAATCAGAGAGAAAGGACGAGAACCACAGTGGAAAAGGAAAAAATAAACCCATTAACCATGACATCCTTATGTTCCTACATTTTGTAAATCATAAGTCTCAAAACTGTGTAGCTCCTATAAGACTGACCATACTTGAATTTTATAAGTATTGTATATGTGTGTTGGATAACATATTTAACCTACATGATTCAGATACAACAAATAAGTGATTTTACCAAAAAAATCCATATGGGCGGCCTTATGACTGCATGTCTGAACGTCAGTGTAATGAGTGTATCATAATGGCTAAGGAACTGAGCTTGCAACTTCAACAGTTGTGGTGAAGGCTACCTTTTATAGCCTATCCCGGTCGGAATCCGGACCGTTACATCCATGAACAAGGTAAGCTATTGTCATGGATCTTACCTTTCTTCCCTTATCTCCGCATCGCTTTATTCGTTTTTATCGTTTACCGGTAATCTATCGGATTTTCCTGTGTTCCGCCACGGGTTTTGCTTTCGCCTCGTCATTAGTGAGTTCACCTGCGATTTATTTCTGCTCACTATTTATACCCCGCTTCCAGCCTCTCTCGTTGCTTCCATGTTATTTCACATGACATTTGAGCCGGTAAAAAAGGGTATAGGAAGTTGTATTGCTATCGACCGCTTTGATTAGCAACGCGGGACTTGTTAGCAGTACAACCTTAGAAAGAAAGCAGTTCTCGTTAATACGCTCTTATTTCAGAGCAGAGGTTTTCGTTTTCTTTTGTTTTTCTACTCTAACCTACGAGTGTCTCACCCAAAGTTTTTGGGGTCTTTTCAGTTCTCTGTTTTTGTTGTTTCACTCCACAAACGGGAGTTAGATAAGCGTTATTGCTTATTTCTTTGTTTTGCTCGATTATCGAGCTCCTCGTTTTTATTGCGAGGTTTGTGTTCTTTTATTTTATTTGTTTCTCCACTATGGATCATTGTCCGTTCCAGTGGTGTTCTTAGGAACACTTTAAGATTGCCCAGCTATTGCATTTGGACCTCCAATATTCCCATCTCTGTTTCTGACAGAGATCCCTTACAGCTATGTAACCAGATTTTCTGCTTAAATACATTCTACATAAAATTGCTGTGTGTTTACGTTGGTCTGGATAAGATGGTCTGCTCAATGCCAAAATGCAATGTAAACTGTGCCCTCATCAATGGCTCCTACATCCATTTGGGATTACACATTCGACAGGCAAGGGAGGGTAGTTGCGAATTTTAATTGATGTCCCATAATTCCCAAGTACACGCATTCCCCACACACCGGGAGATATATTCTGCAGTTTGAGAGGAGAAGCACATTCGAGTAACGGGTTTCCGCAGTGACCTGTGCTGAGGAGAACTGGCGAGTAGTGTTTTCCTGCTTGGCTAATTCTGCGCCTTTAATCCTTCGCTTTTTCGCAATTAATTCAGACGCGAGGGCTGCATGTTATTGGAATTTTTCTGGAAAACGTGTAAATATTATAACAAAAATTTATTTTGTCAATTTTTTGGGGAGGGGAGAAATAAGGTAGTAAAAACATAAAAGAAAAAAGAAAAAAAGCGAACGACATTTTACGCAGTTATTCTTACTTTTCCTTTGTGTTCTCCGCCACATATTAACTGCATTAAGCCTGGATATAGCCTACTGGAAGACTTGTGTGTGTGTGTGTGTGTCTGTTGAAGGCGCTGTCATTTTGGAAACAGTTCAACAGCGATATCGGGAGAGGAAGAGAGGTGTACCCAAAGACGCGCATGTGTGACATCACCACGGTTTGGTTGTCTTTTTTAAGTGGTTCGTTCTTTATCAAAATTACATGTATTTGTTTTAAAACTGCATGAATGGTGTATTTCCCGTTAGACTGTATGCAATATTTTGCATTGACATTAATCAGGAAGGCTACTTCTGACCTTTTTCTATAGACTTTAGGTTATTAAAAATATATGGGCTCATTATTTTAGCTCTGCAATAGCGAACAATAAGCCGAGTGATTGTTCGGCTCCAACACCAAGACCAATGAACATGTTTAGTTAGAATGGGCGCAGGAATAATATTAGGTCAGTCAGTGTTGGAGCTGAACGGTTTTTAGCCGATAGGTTTTTATCATATATTTTGAGTGTTATATTATAATATATATTATGCATAAATTCGGATATTACCCAAAAGGAAATCAACATGCGCCCTGCTCAAAAATGTGAGTGATGCTTCGAATAACAAAGCTCATTGGTTCGAAATTGCGAGTAAAAACAAATTTCTACAGCACGCAGGTTTCCATGAATGTAGGCTATTTGTTGAGTTTAAGAGAACAGTTTAGCATTTATATGCTGAGTAAATAAATTATTTTATTTTTTTATTAAATATGCGTTTAAACATTCCATATTGACAAATTGCAATGTGCTCTAAAAGTATACTGTACTCCAAATTAAACTAATCAACTGGTCCGGACAATTATATCTGGATTCTCAGTGTAGTATCATTTTTACAGGGGAACTGGAATTACAACTCAAAGCCGGTGGGTTGGGTTTAATCCCAGCTGGGCTACTGACTCCTAGCACTGAAAAGGTAGGGTTATTCCACTTCATTTCACACAAAAAAGTGGATTTTGACACCCGCCATTTCAGATTGTTCTAAAATGTTTCCTGTCATTAGAAACAGAAAAGTATTCATGTAACATTGTGTAGAAATATAATTTGAGAAATCAAGCTAAATGAGGTATGCCTACCCAAAGTTTTATTTTGGTATGATTCACATAATATTCTGCAAATAAAGTACCCAACATGTTAATTGTATCAAACTGCTTCCTGATAACAATTAAAACATGAGAAATCCAAATAAATGGTCAAAATCCACCCACTGTGAATTTTCATGTGATTGTATGTTTTAATTTGTAGCCATTTATCCGTTTCTCTCTCAGGGCCCAGAGGGAAAGCAGAAAAGCAGAAAACGTCCTGAACGCCGCACACGCGCAATGGGAATTCTCGCCGCTTCAACCACAAACAATTCCATTATTAGACCACTGGGATTTTACGTCATCGGATTTACATATTTAAAGTTTGCTGATTTATATTTAACGTTCCTCGGCTTTATTTATATTGTAACGCTTTTGTGCAACTCCTTTATCATTTGCATTATATGGATAGATCGTCGCCTCCACACTCCAAAGTACATTGCAGTGGCTAATTTAGGGGTTGTCGACATACTGTCCAGTACAAGCTATATTCCTAGTGCGATAAAGACGTTTGTCACGAAAGATACCTTTATGTCCTACAACGTATGTGTGACACAGATGTTTTTTTTTTACACTTTTATCGCACTAGAGTCATTTTCCCTCGGTGTACTTGCCTATGACAGGTTAATTGTGATATGTTTCCCACTGAGGCATAATTCTATCAACACTCCCAGAAGCATGATTATTATTTTAGCGATTGTTTGGTCGTTTTGTGTCAGCGGCATTATGTACTCGATGGTAATCTTGACAAATCTGTCTTTTTGTGGTTCACTCATTGTGCAAAACTTTCACTGTGAGTACATAGCTGTATTTAGTCATTCGTGCAATGATACCAGTCTGCAGTGGGCCACTGCCTCATCTGTGAGTATAATAATTTTTTTTGGGCCCCTTATTGTAATCGTCATGTCATACGCTTGTATTTTGAGAGCCGTGTTCAGAATGAAAAATGTAGAGAGCAGGTACAAAGCTCTTGTAACTTGCACAGAACATCTCTTCCTAGTGGCGATTTTCTATTTGCCGATTATAACACTGTACATCATTGAACTTTTCGCATTCGTCATCGAGCAAGATATCAAAATGATTAACTCGTCGTTCGCCTCATGCATCCCGTCCTGTCTGAACCCGATTGTGTATTCCCTGGCAACCAAAGAAATCAGAAACAAAATACTAGCTAGACTCCAGAAAGTCAAGGCAGCAGTGTGGGCAGGGCAAAGGTTGCAGTAAGTTTACATTTTCGAATGAATAACATGCATTTAATTTTAGGCCTTGGTGTTTGGCCTCAATTGTGCATGTCTATGTGAAGTTCAAAGTCATGATGTTGAATAGAATTTTATTAGAAATAATTTATTGGAAATAGAAGACCCCTGCCTCACCACCATCACCATCCCATGTAAGAGCGAAGCTTAAAATATGATCCAGTTACGGTGGTCAACATCAGGCTGAATGTAGGCCTAAACATATGTGTGATTGAAGTAAAATGTTTCGAAAGGTTATTGTAACTTTGTATGGTCTGTGTTCCGGCAATCAGTTTGATTCTTGTTCACTAAAAGTGGAAGTTTTCTGGAAAACATGCAGATTTTATAAAACAAATACATTTTGTTTGCTTTATAATGTCTGCACTAAAACTGGAATGATATCCAAAATCCCAGAAAGTGGACCATCTATTTAAAAAATGTAGCCTTTTAGTGGGGAGCAATCCCTGCTCAAAAAATTCCTGCACCTTTGACCCCCCACTCCCCCCCACCCCCCAAAAAATTAACTAATAATTTAATTTAAAAACATACAATAAAATCCTGCCTATGCTACTCCCTGTCCCACGAAGACGCAGTTGTGTTGTATCAATTAAACTCTAATAAAGTTTATTCTCGTCATCTAGTAGGGTTCACAAATCTAGTAGGGATCATAAATACTCTATTAGAATTGAGTTAACATCGGACATCTTACTGGGCATTATTTTCAGAATATGCGCAGTTTGTGATGTATACCTCAGACCCTTAATGATTTACAGCCATTTAGCTGTAATCTAGTCCCACCCACATAGAGATCCATTCAAATGCAGAGAGGTTATAGTATTGCTTTAAGAATACCTGAAAATAAAAATATAAGATATCTAAAAAAAAAAAGAGTCTTTTGTTGTTGGGTCACAGACATCAGTAAGTCATGGCATGCAAAGGATATGCAACCAAATATTAAATCAGAAAATCTTGAAATGCGGCCTTTATAAGAAATGCGGATTATGTGAATACAAATTAATACAATTTTAGTTGAAATTAATACATTTTGTGGGTGAGTATTTTCTTTTTGTTTTGTTTTAATCTGTCCTAACTGATAATACTACACTTACTCTGAATTATCTGATTGGGAGAAATGCTAAATCTATTGCATTCAATGTAAAAAATTAAATTAAATTAAAAAACGGTCTAAAATTATAAACAATTTTATGTTTACACTGCAATGTATACATATATACATTTAATGTAATACTGTTTAATGGCTTGTCTGTGTTTATAACTATGTGCTGCCATTTTGTCCAGGTCTATCTGCATACTAACCTGTAATGCTATAACATTGTTCACAAAAAGAAAAAAACGTTCTTTTTCGCTTTTAAATATTATTGCACGACAGGCTCATATCAGTGCCTTACATGTATTGATGAGATGAGAAAACAGTCAGAAATACTGCTACTATTCACATTTAGAAGTAGTTCCTATGGGACTGTAAAATATACCAATTAGGCTACTGTTATAATTTGGGCCATAATTTGAAAAGAGTTCAGATTATGAAATTAATCTTTCAAATTTATAATTTCTTATGACATTATGACTGCAGGGCACGAAGATAACGAGCAAAAAAAGCAATACAGGCACCATGAGCTCACCTCGGTCAACATCGCGGTGCTGACCACTCCCATCCACTGACCAGCTGCTCACGAGCTGATGCTCCTTTACAAATTGTTACTCATTTCACTCAGTTGAGATTTTAATAGATTAATAGATTTTAATCACAAAGTTCGTATACTACCCAGGACAGTATAATTGAGCATTGGTCATTCGGATGCCATACTTCTTGCATAAGTAACCTGGTCTTTACATTTTCACCCATCAGCTCTCGTGTTTAGAAAGAAAAAATATTTTTTTTTTCTTGTTTATACATATAAAAATAAATAAGCATACATATTTAACTAAATGGCTAAATGTAACGGGAAAAAAATAACTGATCAGCGTCTGAAAGGAGAGGACAGATTTAACACAGCAAGAATGGTGGCGTAGACTCTACTATGTATGTGTGACACAGATGTTTTTTTTTTACACTTTTATCGCACTAGAGTCATTTTCCCTCGGTGTACTTGCCTATGACAGGTTAATTGTGATATGTTTCCCACTGAGGCATAATTCTATCAACACTCCCAGAAGCATGATTATTATTTTAGCGATTGTTTGGTCGTTTTGTGTCAGCGGCATTATGTACTCGATGGTAATCTTGACAAATCTGTCTTTTTGTGGTTCACTCATTGTGCAAAACTTTCACTGTGAGTACATAGCTGTATTTAGTCATTCGTGCAATGATACCAGTCTGCAGTGGGCCACTGCCTCATCTGTGAGTATAATAATTTTTTTTGGGCCCCTTATTGTAATCGTCATGTCATACGCTTGTATTTTGAGAGCCGTGTTCAGAATGAAAAATGTAGAGAGCAGGTACAAAGCTCTTGTAACTTGCACAGAACATCTCTTCCTAGTGGCGATTTTCTATTTGCCGATTATAACACTGTACATCATTGAACTTTTCGCATTCGTCATCGAGCAAGATATCAAAATGATTAACTCGTCGTTCGCCTCATGCATCCCGTCCTGTCTGAACCCGATTGTGTATTCCCTGGCAACCAAAGAAATCAGAAACAAAATACTAGCTAGACTCCAGAAAGTCAAGGCAGCAGTGTGGGCAGGGCAAAGGTTGCAGTAAGTTTACATTTTCGAATGAATAACATGCATTTAATTTTAGGCCTTGGTGTTTGGCCTCAATTGTGCATGTCTATGTGAAGTTCAAAGTCATGATGTTGAATAGAATTTTATTAGAAATAATTTATTGGAAATAGAAGACCCCTGCCTCACCACCATCACCATCCCATGTAAGAGCGAAGCTTAAAATATGATCCAGTTACGGTGGTCAACATCAGGCTGAATGTAGGCCTAAACATATGTGTGATTGAAGTAAAATGTTTCGAAAGGTTATTGTAACTTTGTATGGTCTGTGTTCCGGCAATCAGTTTGATTCTTGTTCACTAAAAGTGGAAGTTTTCTGGAAAACATGCAGATTTTATAAAACAAATACATTTTGTTTGCTTTATAATGTCTGCACTAAAACTGGAATGATATCCAAAATCCCAGAAAGTGGACCATCTATTTAAAAAATGTAGCCTTTTAGTGGGGAGCAATCCCTGCTCAAAAAATTCCTGCACCTTTGACCCCCCACTCCCCCCCACCCCCCAAAAAATTAACTAATAATTTAATTTAAAAACATACAATAAAATCCTGCCTATGCTACTCCCTGTCCCACGAAGACGCAGTTGTGTTGTATCAATTAAACTCTAATAAAGTTTATTCTCGTCATCTAGTAGGGTTCACAAATCTAGTAGGGATCATAAATACTCTATTAGAATTGAGTTAACATCGGACATCTTACTGGGCATTATTTTCAGAATATGCGCAGTTTGTGATGTATACCTCAGACCCTTAATGATTTACAGCCATTTAGCTGTAATCTAGTCCCACCCACATAGAGATCCATTCAAATGCAGAGAGGTTATAGTATTGCTTTAAGAATACCTGAAAATAAAAATATAAGATATCTAAAAAAAAAAGAGTCTTTTGTTGTTGGGTCACAGACATCAGTAAGTCATGGCATGCAAAGGATATGCAACCAAATATTAAATCAGAAAATCTTGAAATGCGGCCTTTATAAGAAATGCGGATTATGTGAATACAAATTAATACAATTTTAGTTGAAATTAATACATTTTGTGGGTGAGTATTTTCTTTTTGTTTTGTTTTAATCTGTCCTAACTGATAATACTACACTTACTCTGAATTATCTGATTGGGAGAAATGCTAAATCTATTGCATTCAATGTAAAAAATTAAATTAAATTAAAAAACGGTCTAAAATTATAAACAATTTTATGTTTACACTGCAATGTATACATATATACATTTAATGTAATACTGTTTAATGGCTTGTCTGTGTTTATAACTATGTGCTGCCATTTTGTCCAGGTCTATCTGCATACTAACCTGTAATGCTATAACATTGTTCACAAAAAGAAAAAAACGTTCTTTTTCGCTTTTAAATATTATTGCACGACAGGCTCATATCAGTGCCTTACATGTATTGATGAGATGAGAAAACAGTCAGAAATACTGCTACTATTCACATTTAGAAGTAGTTCCTATGGGACTGTAAAATATACCAATTAGGCTACTGTTATAATTTGGGCCATAATTTGAAAAGAGTTCAGATTATGAAATTAATCTTTCAAATTTATAATTTCTTATGACATTATGACTGCAGGGCACGAAGATAACGAGCAAAAAAAGCAATACAGGCACCATGAGCTCACCTCGGTCAACATCGCGGTGCTGACCACTCCCATCCACTGACCAGCTGCTCACGAGCTGATGCTCCTTTACAAATTGTTACTCATTTCACTCAGTTGAGATTTTAATAGATTAATAGATTTTAATCACAAAGTTCGTATACTACCCAGGACAGTATAATTGAGCATTGGTCATTCGGATGCCATACTTCTTGCATAAGTAACCTGGTCTTTACATTTTCACCCATCAGCTCTCGTGTTTAGAAAGAAAAAATATTTTTTTTTTCTTGTTTATACATATAAAAATAAATAAGCATACATATTTAACTAAATGGCTAAATGTAACGGGAAAAAAATAACTGATCAGCGTCTGAAAGGAGAGGACAGATTTAACACAGCAAGAATGGTGGCGTAGACTCTACTATGCAATGAGTCCGTGGTCTCATATTAACACGCTAAAGGGTAGTAAATGTACACCAGTAGTGTTAAAATTACACCGGCATTTTGCCGTGAAACGGAAGCAAACACAAACAAATCCCTTAAGGGAATTACAATGCCGTGCTGAACTTGGCCATATTGTAGGACCCCCTGACGCAGTTCTGCAGCCCATACTTTTAGATTTATTTCTGGATGTTTATTTACCTGTAAATTTAAGGCAAAGCTGCATCTTACAAAGAAATCTTGTGTGACTTGTGTGACTAAGTAAGTTTGCGTCTGCGTTATTGCACCAATGCCGTCCCTTTAAAACTACTGTTTTATTCGGCATACTTTTCCTGTTATTCATCTGCCAGAAAACATTTAATGAAGTGTTTACGTTTATGCATTTGAACATGCTGACTGCTCTTCTGTTGGAGTGTATTTAAGCATTTAATAAATTCTCTTCTAATGTTCACTGCAAAGATTACTATTGTATAATATTTTACAGTCTCATGGAAACAACTAATAGAATAGAATAGAATACGTTTTATTTTCCCGTTAGGGAAATAGTTGTAGTTTCCAGCAGTAAAAAAGACATAGACAGTGGGGCAGACCCACAAACACAAACAAACATGTTAAATAAAGACATTCAGTTGAATCAGATGTTTCACATTATAGTGTGATTAATGATTTATGATTAAACGTACTATTATTATTAGTATTATGATCAAAATTATATTATATTAAATTAATTAAATATTAATTATGATGAAAAATTGAGCATCAAAAGCAATAACAGTTCCTCATCTGCCTTTACAGTCTTGAGATGTCCAATGTCATTAAGCAGTCTAACAGCTGTAGGGACAAAGCTATTTCGGGCTCTTTTTGCTTTAAGGTGCATGGACCTTAAAATGTATTTTCAGTCAAGCCGGAAAGTCTGCACACCCCTTTCACCTTCTCCACGTTTTATTACGTTACAGACATATTCTACAATAGATTGAGTTCATTTTTTGTCTCAAAATTCTACACAAAATAGCCCATAATGACAAAGTGAAAACAGGTTTTTAGACATTTGTGCTAATTTATTAAAAATCTAAATGTAAAATATAATATGTACACAAGTGTGCACACCCTTTGATATGACACCCAAAAGTGAGCTGAGGTGCATTTTGTTTCCACTGATACTACTTGAGATGTTTCTACAACTTAATTGGAGTCCACCTGTGATAAATTCAATTGATTGGACATGATTGGGGATTGCCAACACCTGCCTATATATGGTCCCACAGTTGACATTGCATGTCAGAGCAAACTCCAAGCCATGGGGTCAAAGAAATTACCTGCAGACCTCAGAAACAGGATTGTGTCAAGGCATAGATCTGGAGAAGGGTACGGAAAGATCTCTGCAGCTTTACAGGTCCCAAAGAGCACAGTGGCTCCGGCTTGACTGTATATCATATGTATAAACAGAAATTTAAGGTAAACCCCTATTTATTATTTTTATGAACTTTATATGAAAACAATGAAAACTGTTAATCTTTGTGCCACTTATAACATCTTTGTATAAAAATTATTAATTTGTTTAGTTTAAAATATGCACCCCTGGCTGTGAAAAAAAGTTAATGAAGGATCAGTCCATGTTATTTCACACCCTATGACACGGTTGACACCCAATATCTCAGATTGTTCTGAAATGTTTCCCGTAGTTAGAAACTGTTAAGATAAGCATTCATGTAACATTGCTTGTGGAAATATCATTTGATCTCAGATAAATAATACTAATTGATTTCACCCAGAGCAGTTTGGTGCAAACAGGATGTTGGGTAGCTGCAATTTGCAGGATATTATGTGAACCCTAAAAAAAAAAAAAGTCCAACTTGTGTGCATCAATTAGCTTGACATAAAATAAAATATTTCTAGAAAATAATGTTACATGAATTCTCATCTTATCTGTTTCTAACTACAGGAAACATTTCAGAACTATCTGAGATGGTGGTTTGTTGAAATCCACTTTTTTTTGGGTGAAGTGACATGGGACCCTGAATATTAAAGTAATAATTAACAAGTCATGAATTATTTATGTTTTTATGTGCTTCATTACATATGAATACACTAATAAATATTATTATTGATTAATTTGCCTGTTGGTTGAAGTAATTGATAATTTATTCCACGATTGTGAACATTTTTCTTATATCCCTACTTTTTACAACCTACTTGTCACTGGTATGTACAACATATATGTCTAAACATAGTTTTCTTTGTGATGGTTTCCAGTGGTGGAAAATCAAATGCAACGGGAATGGGAATCAGAACAAGTCACCCACTAAGGTGAGGACCACTAACAGATGGAACCCCAAAAGGGTAGAAAAGAAAAGGAATAATTCTTGTAGCTAAAACAGCCAAATAGTAATCAGCCCAGCAAAACAGGGTGAACTCGAAACACGAATAAGAACACAAAACTAAGTCTCCTGAGCTCTATATGGGAAACTAGAAAAGAAAAGAACACCTTTGGCACGTAACACTAACACGGCCAAAAGAAGGTGAAACAAAAGTGAAACCACCAAAGAAAAACTGTCTCAGTAAGAACAGCACTGACAAAATAGCACAGTGATGCTACCAGGAGGAAATAATCATATACCTGAATAATAAAGCTAGAAGCAAGTCCCTTGTGAACATAAAACAAGTTTAATATCACGAGGTCGCTTTACTTGGCTATACCTGGCTCAATGTAATAAGAAATGGCAAAGAAGCACCGCGGAAGCGGAAGTGAGTAGCTTAAATACCCCGCAGGTAGTAGCACAGGTGAAATGAATAATAAGCGAGGTGAAGCAAAACCCCGGAACGGAACGTGGAAAAAATCAGATTCTCAATCATTAAATGAATAGGAATGTGGAATTGATCATGTAAGGGTCTTACCTTTAAAGTAACGGAATGGGGGGGGGGGCTAATGAAGAATAATGTGGATCTTCTTCTTTTATTATTATAATTATTATTATTTATTTATTTTTTCCTTTGTTGTTCTTTGTAAGACTTAAGCTATAGGCATAAAGATGCAAAGTAATTAAGTGTACATATAAGTAGGGGAATAGAGAGACTATATTACGTTGATGGCAATGGGAAGTTTGATAAGTAAATACATTTTGGCGGCTGATACAGTCCGCCCTAAGGACCATTTTGGCCCCCCATCAATGGCCATTGATAAACACTGCCTGATCTTAAGGTGGTACAAATTGAACCTGTCCATGTGTTTGTTTTTTGTGTTTTTTTTCATTTATTGAATTTTTTCATTTTCATTTTTTATTTTTAAGTTGTGCTTTTCCCTTTTTTTGTTTTTCCTGCTTTCCTACTGCTCCTAATTTTACCCTGCTTACCCTGTTAGTACTTACGAATCAAGATCATTTAAAAATGAGGACTATAATCCGTTAACAGGTGATATGAAAAAGTTGAAAATAATTTCATTAAATGCTAATGGACTGAATAATCAAATTAAGAGGAGGAAGATTCTCCTACAGTTGAAGAAAGCTGGAGGAGATGTCCTATTCCTACAAGAAACCCATTTGAAGAAAAAGGACCATGATAAGTTGGGTAAGGGACTCATTTACTCCAGTTCATATGGATCACAAAAGAGGGTTGTCGCTATAATTATACAACCACACATACCATTTAAAGAAGAACATTATATAATTGATAAAGAGGGTAGCTTCGTTTTAGTAATTGGTAAAATAGACTCAATTACTATCTCATTTTTAAATGTATATTATCCACCAGAATTAGGCCCAGAATTCATGTCAGAAATAATCGAATTGCGAATGACAAAATGTAAAGGAATTACTTTGATGGGAGGAGATATGAATCTTACAATAAATTCTAGACTGGATTCCTCAAATAATAAAGCGCATAGAGCCGATAAAGCATCATCAATTTTAAGAGGTGCAATGTCAGAGTTTGGATTGGTAGACACGTGGCGGATGCTAAATCCAACCAAAAAAGCATATTATTTAGGTCGATTCTCAACTTCTAATAGACTAGACTATTTTTTTATGTTTAAGTTGATTGTAGAGTTGATTGAAACATGCATCATTGGTTTAAGAGATTTATCAGACCATACTACAGTGACTATAACTATAAATCTTAATATAAAGGAAGGAGAAAAAATATGGAGATTAAACAACTCATTTCTACAAGATATGGTATTTGTAAGAAAAATAAATAAAGTACTAAAAGAATATGTAGAGATAAATGATAATGGGGATACTAATCCAATCATCATATGGGAAGGTGCGAAAGCTGTGTTACGAGGACATATAATAGCATACGGTGCATTTAAGAAAAGACAAAGACAACAAAAACAAAAGATGCTTGAACAACAAATACAAATTTTGGAAGATAAATTAAAAAACACAAATTAACTAAAGTTTAAAATTGAATTAAAAAATAAATATAAGGAGTTGGACAGGATCCGTACAGAGGAAGTGGAGAAGTTAATGACATACACCAAGCAGAAATATTATGATGGAGGACCAAATTCTTTAAAACTCTTAGCATATAGACTTAAGAAACAGAGTAAAAGAGCATATATCACTAAATTGAAGACAGGAGACAGTTCCGAAGTATTAACAGAAAAGGATAAAATAGCTGAAGAATTTGCAAAATATTATGAAAACCTTTATAAAAACAGCACAGGAGATATGGATTTGAAACAAATGAAAGGATTTTTAGATAAGTTGAATTTAAAACAGGTAGCGGGAAGGAAAAATGAGGAGCTAATTAAAGTTATCACATTATATTACAACAAATAAATAAACTAAAAATGGGCAAAACACCAGGTGACGATGGATATACTAATTAATTTTATAAAACATTTAAAAAACAGTTGATACCATTACTCCTACAAGCCTATAACTTTGCATTACAAACAGGAACATGGGCAACCACTTGGAATTCATCTACAATAACGGTGATTCACAAAGAAGGTAAAGACGCCACGGAATGCTCTTCATATAGGCCAATATCACTATTGAATACAGATCATAAAATAATAACATCAATTATAGCCAACAGATTAAAGGACATTGTGCCAGATATAATAGACAGTGATCAATGTGGTTTTATACCAGGTAGACTGCTGTCAGATAATATCAGAAGGACTCTAAATATAATAGATTATGCACAGAATAAAAATACAGACCTTTTACTCTTAACATTGGACGCGGAAAAAGCCTTTGATCGAGTGTTATGGCCATTTATGTTTGAAATTATAAGGAGTTTTGGCTTTCATGAGAAGATTAATGAATGGCTTCAAGGAATGTATAAAAATCCAATGTCGAGAGTGAAAGTGAATGGCACAATATCTAGAAGATTCCCAATTTATAAAGGTACAAGACAAGGAGATCCGCTCTCAGCAGTAATATTTGCAATATGCATGGAAGGACTAGCAGAAAGCATAAGGAAAAATAATAACATTAAAGGTATAACTATAAAGGAGGAACAACATAAATTGGCATTATACGCAGACGATGTCATCATTTACTTAACATCACCTGACCAATCTTTATCAAATCTAATGGAAGCAATTACAGAATATAGTAAACATTCCGGTTATAAATTAAATGAAAGTAAGTGTGAAGCATTAACACTTGGCAAACAGATAGCATTAGAAATTAAGGAAAGATATAAACTGAAATGGGATTCAAAGAAAATTTAATATTTGGGAATTTATCTTACGGGAGATATAACAACGTTGTATACAGATCCTACAGAACTACCAAGTCCTCGAAAATAAAGTGAGACAAGATCTTAATAGATGGAAAACAATACCAGAAGCAATAATGAGTAGAGTAGAAAGCGTCAAAATGATGATTCTTCCACAATTTTTGTTTTTATTTCAGACTTTACCAGTGCCCATTTCACATAGTAGTTTTAAAAGATGGAATACAATGCTTTCAAATTTTATTTGGAACTACAAAAGTAAACGGAAAAAAACTTGTTAACTCAAACTCGTTAACTCAAACTAGAGAAAAAGGGGGGCTTAATTTCCCAGATCTAATGTCTTACTTTCATGCTACACAAATAGATATCATAATGAAATGGATGAATAATTCAGTTAAAACGAAAAGGAAAATAATAGAAAAACAATTAACATTAATATCAATTGGAACATTACCTCATTTGAGTTTAAAGGAAATTCAAAAATATAATGGAAATAACAGATGTGTAGAAAATACGTTAACAAACTGGAAATATATTCGTAAAATTATAAATGTGATGAAAAATGTATATATTTGAGAGAGATAGCCAGAGATCCAGATTTTCTGCCAAATAAAATTGATAAGATACCAGAAGAATTGGCTAGAAAGGGATTACAGGTGTATTCACAGATGATTACAAATAATATTATAGACTCATTTGTAATAAATTTAATATAAATCATAATCATTTATTTAAGTATCTACAAATTAGAAGCTACCTCATGAAACAGCAGAGATAACAGGGACAGAGAATGCATGGGCTACTGGAATTTTTGAGCAAAAATAGAAATAGTGAAAAGAGTAAAATCTCAAAACGTTATAAAATTCTGCAAGAAATTAAGGTAAAAGAGGACAATACCAAAGAGAAATGGGAAAAGGAATTAGCAATAACAATTTTAGAAGATGATTGGAAAGAAGCATGCAAAATAATTTTTAAGATGACACAATCTAAGTACTGGAAAGAATTTGCTTGGAAAATTAATATGAAGATCTTTTTAACACCCAAAATGTTATCAAAATACAGGCCAGCAGGCAGTGCTGAATGTTGGAGGAAATGTGCAGAGCTGGAAGCCAATCATACACATATTTTCTATTTCTGTCCAATATTGAAAAGGTTTTGGGAGACAGTGCAGGTAAATATAACAAATACATTCTGCTTAAGGAATCCCATACACCCAATCAATATTTTATTTGGCATTATCCCATTAGAAATACACAGGGAGGGAGATAAATATTTGTATACAATATTGCGTATTGCTGCTCTAAAACAAATCATCTATTAATAATTGGAAAATAACAGTTGAAGAGATTAAAGAGATGGAAAGAATTACTTACAAAATGAGAAACTGTGAAGACAAATTTAAAAGAAACTGGAGTAAATGGGTCTCAGAAATACATGAAGTGTAAAAGTAGATTTAGGAGTACTACAGGAAAGCTATCCCTACCCCTTTTTTTTTCTTTTTATTCTTCTTCTCTTATTTCTACTTTATTTATTTTCCCCTTCTACCTTTTTTTTATTATTATTATTTTTTTTTTATTATTAATTTCTGTTTGCAGGATGAATTAAACAAGTGAAGAAAACTTGTAAGATAAGATGGATGAAATGAATTACATGTATGGTACGAACCTGCAATAAAGTATAAAAAATAATAATAATAATAAGTCTCAAAACTGTGTAGCTCCTAAAAGACTGACCATACTTGAATTTTATAAGTATTGTATAGGTGTGTTGGATAACATATTTAACCTACATGATTCAGATACAACAAATAAGAATCATATGTGATTTTACAAAAAAAATCCATATGGGCGGCCTTATGACGGCATGTCTGAACGTCAGTGTAATGAGTGTATCATAATGGTTAAGGAACTGAGCTTGCAACTTCAACAGTTGTGGTGAAGGCTTCCTTTTATAGCCTATCCCGGTCAGAATCCGGACCGTTACACCCATGAACAAGGTCAGCTATGTAACCAGAATTGCTGCTTAAATACATTCTACATAAAAGTGCTGTGTGTTTACGTTGGTCTGGCTAAGAGGGTCTGATCAATGCCAAAATGCAATGTAAACTGTGCCCTCATCAATGGCTCCTACATACATTTGGGATTACACATTCGACAGGCAAGGGAGGGTATTTGCGAATTTTAATTGATGTCCCATAATTCCCAAGTACACGCATTCCCCACACACCGGATATATATTCTGCAGTTTGAGTGGAGAAGCACATTAGAGTAATGGGTTTCCGGAGTGACCTATGCTGAGGAGAACTGGCGAGTAGTGTTTTCCTACTTGGCTAATTCTGCGCCTTTAATCCTTCGCTTTTTCGCAATTAATTCAGACGCGAGGGCTGCATGTTCGTGGATTTCTTCTGGAAAACGTGTAAATATTATAACAAAAACAAATTTTGTAATGTTTTTGTGGAGGGGAGAAATAAGGTAGTAAAAACATAAAAAGAAAAAAGCGAACGACATTTTACGCAGTTATTCTTACTTTTCCTTTGTGTTCTCCGCCACATATTAACTGCATTAAGCCTGGATATAGCCTACTGGAAGAATTGTGTGTGTGTGTCTGTTGAAGGCGCTGTAATTTTGGAAACAGTTCAACAGCGATATCGGGAGAGGAAGAGAGGTGTACCCAAGGACGCGCATGTGTGACATCACTACGGTTTGGTTGTCCTTTTTAAGTGGTTCGTTCTTTATCAAAATTACATGTATTTGTTTTAATACTGCATAAATGGTGTATTTCCCGTTAGACTGTATGCAATATTTTGCATTAACATTAATCAGGAAGGCTACTTCTGGCCTTTTTCTATAGACTTTAGGTTATTAAAAATATATGGGCTCATTATTTTAGCTCTGCAATAGCTAACAATAAGCCGCTTGATTGTTCGGCTCCAACACCAAGACCAATTAACATGTTTAGTTAGAATAGGCGCAGAAATAATATTAGGTGAGTCAATGTTGGAGCTGAACGGTTTTTAGCCGATAGGTTTTTATCATATATTTTGAGTGTTATATTATAATATATATTATGCATAAATTCAGATATTACCCAAAAGGAAATCAACATGCGCCCTGCTCAAAAATGTGAATGATGCTTGGAATAACAAAGCTCATTGGTTCGTAATTGCCAGTAAAAATAAATGTCTACAGCACGCAGGTTTCTATGAATGTAGGCTATTTGTTGAGTTTAGGAGAACAGTTTAGCACTTATATGCTGAGTTAATACATAATTTTAATTTTTAATTAAATATGCGTTTAAACATTCCATATTGACAAATTGCAATGTGCTCTAAAAGTATACTGTACTCCAAATTAAACTAATCAACTGGTCCGGACAATTATATCTGGATTCTCAGTGTAGTATCATTTTTATAGGGGAACTGGAATTACAACTCAAAGCCGGTGGGTTGGGTTTAATCCCAGCTGGGCTGCTGACTCCTAGCACTGAAAAGGTAGGGTTATTCCACTTCATTTCACACAAAAAAGTGGATTTTGACACCCGCCATTTCAGATTGTACTAAAATGTTTCCTGTCATTAGAAACAGAAAAGTATTCATGTAACATTATTTTGGAGAAATAAAATAATAATAATAATAATAATTTGAGAAATCAAGCTAAATGAGGTAGGCCTACCCAAATTTAAAGTTTTATTTTGGTATGATTCACATAATATTCTGCAAATAAAGTACCCAACATGTTAGTTGTATCAAACTGCTTCCTGATAACAATTAAAACATGAGAAATCCAAATAAATGGTCAAAATCCACCCACTGTGAATTTTCAAGTGATTGTATGTTTTAATTTGTAGCCATTTATCCGTTTCTCTCTCAGGCCCAGAGGGAAAGCAGAAAAGCAGAAAACGTGGAGGTCCTGAACGCCGCACACGTGCAATGGGAATTCTCGCCGCTTCAACCACAAACAATTCCATCATTAGACCACTGGGATTTTACGTCATCGGATTTACGTATTTAAAGTTTGCTGATTTATATTTAATTTTCCTCGGCTTCATTTATATTTTAACGCTTTTGTGCAACTCCTTTATCATTTGCATTATATGGATAGATCGTCGCCTACACACTCCAAAGTACATTGCAGTGGCTAATTTAGGGGTTGTCGACATACTGTCCAGTACAACCTATATTCCTAGTGCGATAAAGACGTTTGTCACGAAAGATACCTTTATGTCCTACAACGTATGTTTGACACAGATGTTTTTTTTTTACACTTTTGTAACACTAGAGTCATTTTCCCTCGGCGTACTTGCCTATGACAGGTTAATTGCGATATGTTTCCCACTGAGGCATAATTCTATCAACACTCCTAGAAGCATGATTATTATTTTAGCGATTATTTGGTTGTTTTCTGTCAGCGGCATTATGTTCTTGGTACTACTCTTGACAAATCTGTCTTTTTGTGGTTCACTAATTGTGTACAACTTTCACTGTGAGTACATAGCTGTATATAGTCATTCGTGCAATGATACCAGTCTGCAGTGGGCCACTGCCTCATCTTTGAGTATAGTAAATTTGTTTGGGCCTCTTATTGTAATCGTCATGTCATACGCTTGTATTTTGAGAGCTGTGTTCAGAATGAAAAATGTAGAGAGCAGGTACAAAGCACTTACCACTTGCACAGAACATCTCTTCCTAGTGGCGATTTTCTATGTGCCGATTATAACACAGTACATCACTGAACTTTTCGCATTCGTCATCGAGCAAGATATCAAAATGATTAACTCGTCGTTCGCCTCATGCATCCCGTCCTGTCTGAACCCGATTGTGTATTCCCTGGCAACCAAAGAAATCAGAAACAAAATACTAGCTAGACTCCAGAAAGTCAAGGCAGCAGTGTGGGCAGGGCAAAGGTTGCAGTAAGTTTACATTTTCGAACGAATAACATCCATTTAATTGTAGGCCTTGGTGTTTGGCCTCAATTGCGCATGTCTATGTGAAGTCCAAAGTCATGATGTTGAATAGAATTTTATTAGAAATAGGAGACCCCTGCCTCACCACCACCACCATCCCATGTATGAGTGAAGCTTAAAATATGACCCAGTTACGGTGGTCAACACCAGGCTGAATGTAGGCCTAAACATACGTGTGATTGAAGTACAATGTTTAGAAAGGTGATAGAAACTTTGTATGGTCTGAATTCTGAATTCAGGCGATCGGTTTGCTTTTTGTTCACTGAAAAGTTTTCTGGAAAACGGGCAGATATTATAAAACAAATTAATTTTGTTTGCTTTATAATGTCTGCACTAAAACAGGAATGATATCCAAAATCCCAGAAAGTGGACCATCTATTTTAAAAATGTAGCCTTTTAGTCGGGAGCAATCCCTGCTCAAAAAATTCCTGCACCTTTGAAACCCCCCCCAAAAAAAAAATGTAATTTAAAAACATATAATAAAATCCTGCCTACGCTACTCCCTGTCCCACGAAGACGCAGTAGTCTAGTAGGGTTCACAAATCTAGTAGGGATCATAAATACTCTATTAGAATTGAGTTAACATCGGACATTTTACTGTGGATTATTTTCAGAATAAGCGGAAACTATAAGTCATGAATGGCCTGAAAACTAAGTCTAAGTCACAGAGGCGTACTGTTCTTCCCACAGGAGTGGGGTCAGAAGGTATCATCATGCTTGCATTACAGAAGAAGCAGCATATAAAGCTGAACTCTACCTATAGATCTGCATGTAAATGCAGCTCCCTGTTAAATCTATGACATCACTGCATGCCAAACACTGGTTTAGGCAACATATTGTTTATGACAGGGCAGGTAACAATATTCTTCACAAAAAACAATATACCCTCCTGAAGGTAAAATACAGCACTTTGAAAAGATGAATATTGATTATCCACATAAGAAATGCGGATTATGTGAATACAAATTAATAAAATTTCAGTTGAAATTAAGACATTTTGTGGGTATTTTTTTATTTGTTTTGTTTTAATCTGACCTAACTGATAATAGTACACTTACTCAGAATGATCTGATTGGGAGAAATGCTCAATCTATTGCATTCAATGACAAATTTAAAAAACAGTCTAAAAATATAAACTAATTTTAAAGAAAATAAATACAAAAAAGAATAGACTTAAATTTGTTGTTGTCTATGTGTTTTCTATAAGTGTGATGTCAACAGTAAATTTTCTGTTTACACTGCAATGTATACATATATACATTTAATGTAATACTGTTTAATGGCTTATGTCTGTCTTTATAACTATGTGCAGCTATTTTGTCCAGGTCTGTCTGCATACTAACCTGTAATGCTATAACATTGTTCACAAAAAAAAAAAAAACTTTCTTTTTAGCTTTTAAATATTATTGCACTACAAGCTCATATCAGTGCCTTACATGTATCGATGAGATGAGAAAACAATACTGCTACTATTCACATTTAGAAGTAGTTCCTACGGGACTGTAAAATATACCAATTAGGCTACTGGTTATAATTTCGGCCATAATTTAAAAAAAATCTGATTATAAAATGAATGACATTATGACTGAAGGGCACGAATATAACGAGCAAGAAAGCAATACAGGCACCATGAGCTCTACTCTGTCTTCAAATGCAACTATTGTTGCAAGATTTTGCATAAACGGATTTTACAGTATTCAACAGTTACTTCTCAATTCAATTCAATAAAATTTTATTTGTATAGCGCTTTTTACAGAGAACTGTCACAAAGACGCTGCACAGAGAAACAGAAGGAAAATTGGGCAAAAACCATCCCTGAAACCCCAATCAGAAAAATGAGGTAAAAACTCCATTGTAATTTTAGATATAGTATGAATTTTCAAATAGCCAGCACCTTGTGAACGATGCGACCATGGTCCAACACTGGCCTCCGGCAATACATACATGAATCATATTATGGCCTACGTCTGCTTTGTGTTAGTACTCTGCGGGCCTGTGCTCTTGATCACAATCACATATTTCTGCATCGGCGTCGCACTGTTAAGAATCGCGTCTGGCGTGGAACGAGCCAAAGCCGTAAAAACCTGCACTTCACACCTGATTTTAGTGGCCATATTTTACCTTCCGATAGTAGCGGTCAACATCGCGGTGCTGACCACGCCCATCCACTGACCAGCTACTCACGAGCTGTTGCTCCTTTAGAAATTGTTACCCATTTCACTCAGTTGAGATTTTAATAGATGAATAGATTTTAATCACAAAGTTCGTATACTACCCAGGACAGTATAATTGAGTATTGGTCATTTGGATGCCATACTTCTTGCATAAGTAACCTGATGATTACATTTCACCCATCAGCTCTCGTGTTTAGAAAGAAAAAAAAAATTTTTTTCTTGTTTATATATATAAAAATAAATAAGCATACATATTTAACTAAATGGCTAAATGTAACGGAAAAAAAGTCACTGATCAGCGTCTGAAAGGAGAGGACAGATTTAACACAGCAAGAATGGTGGCGTAGACTTTACATTTAACACCCTATGCAATGAGTCCGTGGTCTCATATTAACACGCTAAAGGGTAGTAAATGTACACCAGTAGTGTTAAAATTACACCGGCATTTTGCCGTGAAACGGAAGCAAACAAAAACAAATCCCTTAAGGGAATTACAATGCCGTGCTGAACTTGGCCATATTGTAGGATCCACTGATGCAGTTCTGCAGCCCATACCTTTACAATTATTCTGGATGTTTATTTACCTGTAAATGCAAAGCTGCATCTTACAAAGAAATGTTGTGTGACTAAGTAAGTTTGCGTCTGCGTTATTGCACCAATGCCGTCCCTTTAAAACTACTGTTTTATTCGGCATACTTTTCCTGTTATTCATCTGCCAGAAAACATTAAATGAAGTGTTGATGTTTATGCATTTGAACATGCTGACTGCTCTTCTGTTGGAGTGTATTTAACCATTTAATAAATTCTCTTCTAATGTTCACTGCAAAGATTACTATTGTATAATATTTTACAGTCTCGTGGAAACAACTAATAGAATAGAATAAGTTTTATTTTCCCGTTAGGGAACTTCAGTTGTAGTGTCCAGCAGTAAAAAAGACATAGACAGTGGGGCAGACCCACAAACACAAACAAACATGTTAAATAAAGACATTCAATTGAATCAGATGTTTCACATTATAGTGCGATGAATGATTTATGATTAAACGTACTATTATTATTAGTATTATGATCAAAATTATATTATATTAAATTAATTACATTTTAATTATGATGAAAAATTGAGCATCAAAAGCAATAACAGTTCCTCATCTGCCTTTACAGTCTTGAGATGTCCAATGTCATTAAGCAGTCTAACAGCTGTAGGGACAAAGCTATTTCGGGCTCTTTTTGCTTTAAGGGGCAAGGACCTTAAAATGTATTTTCAGTCAAGCCGGAAAGTCTGCACACCCCTTTCACCTTCTCTACATTTTATTACGTTACAGACATATTCTACAATAGATTGAGTTCATTTGTTGTCCCAAAATTCTACACAAAATAGCCCATAATGACAAAGTGAAAACAGGTTTTTAGACATTTGTGCTAATTTATTAAAAATCTAAATGTAAAATATAATATGTACACAAGTGTGCACACCCTTTGATATGACACCCAAAAGTGAGCTGAGGTGCATTTTGTTTCCACTGATACTACTTGAGATGTTTCTACAACTTAATTGGAGTCCACTTGTGATAAATTCAATTGATTGGACATGATTGGGGATTGCCAACACCTGCCTGTATAAGGTCCCACAGTTGACATTGCATGTCAGAGCAAACTCCAAGCCATGGGGTCAAAGAAATTACCTGCAGACCTCAGAAACAGGATTGTGTCAAGGCATAGATCTGGAGAAGGGTACGGAAAAATCTCTGCAGCTTTACAGGTCCCAAAGAGCACAGTGGACTTTATATGAAAACAATGAAAACTGTTCATCTTTGTGCCGCTTATAACATCTTTGTATAAACATTATTAATTTGTTTAGTTTAATATATGCACCCCTGGCTGTGAAAAAAAGTGAATGAAGGATCAGTAACACTAATTGAACAAATAACACTAATTGATTTCACCCAGAGCAGTTTGGTGCAAACAGGATGTTGGGTAGCTGCAATTTGGAGGATATTATGTGAACCCTAAAAAAAAAAAAAAAGTCCAACTTGTGTGCCTCAATTAGCTTGACATGAAATAAAATAAAATAAAATATTTCTAGAAAATAATGTTACATGAATTCTCATCTTATCTGTTTCTAACTACAGGAAACATTTAAAAACTATCTAAGATGGTGGTTTGTCGAAATCCACTTTTTTTTGGGTGAAGTGACATGGGACCCTGAATATTAAAGTAATAATTAACAAGTCATGAATTATTTATGTTTTTATGTGCTTCATTACAATACACTAATAAATATCATTATTGATGAATTTGCCTGTTGGTTGAAGTAATTGATCATTTATTCCTCGATTGTGAACATTTTTCTTATATCCATACTTTTTACAACCTACTTGTCACTGGTATGTACAACATATATGTCTAAACATAGTTTTCTTTGTGATGGTTTCCAGTGGTGGAAAATCAAATGCAACGGGAATGGGAATCAGAACAAGTCACCCACTAAGGTGAGGACCACTAACAGATGGAACCCCAAAAGGGTAGAAAAGAAAAGGAATAATTCTTGTAGCTAAAACAGCCAAATAGTAATCAGCCCAGGAAAACAGGGTGAACTCGAAACACGAATAAGAACACAAAACTAAGTCTCTCGAGCTCTATATGGGAAACTAGAAAAGAAAAGAATACCTTTGGCACATAACACTAACACGGCCAAAAGAAGGTGAAACAAAAGTGAAACCACCAAAGAAAAACTGTCTCAGTAAGAACAGCACTGACAAAATAGCACAGTGATGCTACCAGGAGGAAATAATCATATACCTGAATAATAAAGCTAGAAGCAAGTCCCTTGTGAACATAAAACAAGTTTAATATCACGAGGTCACTTTACCTGGCTATACCTGGCTCAATGTAATAAGAAATGGCAAAGAAGCACCGCGGAAGCGGAAGTGAGGAGCTTAAATACCCCGCAGGTAGTAGCACAGGTGAAATTAATAACAGGCGAAGCAAAACCCCGGAACGGAACGTGGAAAAAATCAGATAGATTCTCAATCGGAGAGAAAGGACGAGAACCACAGTGGAAAAGGAAAAAATAAACCCACGAACCATGACATTCTTATGTTCCTACATTTTGTAACTCATAAGTCTCAAAACTGTGTAGCTCCTATAAGACTGACCATACTTGAATTGTATATGTGTGTTGGATAACATATTTAACCTACATGATTCAGATACAACAAATAAGAATCATATGTGATTTTACAACAAAAAAATCCATATGGGCGGCCTTATGACTGCATGTCTGAACGTCAGTGTAATTAATGTATCATAATGGCAAAGGAACTGAGCTTGCAACTTCAACAGTTGTGGTGAAGGCTTCCTTTTATAGCCTATCCCGCACAGAATCCGGACCGTTACACCCATGAACAAGGTCAGCTACGTAACCAGAATTGCTGCTTAAATACATGATACATAAAAGTGCTGTGTGTTTACGTTGGCCTGGATAAGAGGGTCTGCTCATTGCCAAAATGCAATGTAAACTGTCCCCTCATCAATGGCTCCTACATCCATTTGGGATTATACATTCGACAGGCAAGGGAGGGTAGTTGCGAATTTTAATTGATGTCCCATAATTCCCAAGTACACGCATTCCCCACACACAGGAGATATATTCTGCAGTATGAGTGGAGAAGCACATTAGAGTAACGGGTTTCCGCAGTGACCTATGCTGAGGAGAACTGGCGAGTAGTATTTTCCTGCTTGGCTAATTCTGCGCCTTTAATCCTTCGCTTTTTCGCAATTAATTCAGACGCGAGGGCTGCATGTTCGTGGATTTTTTCTGGAAAACGTGTAAATATTATAACAAAAACAAATTTTGTAATGTTTTTGTGGAGGGGAGAAATAAGGTAGTAAAAACATTAAAAGAAAAAAGCGAACGACATTTTACGCAGTTATTCTTACTTTTCCTTTGTGTTCTCCGCCACATATTAACTGCATTAAGCCTGGATATAGCCTACTGGAAGAATTGTGTGTGTGTGTGTGTCTGTTGAAGGCGCTGTCATTTTGGAAACAGTTCAACAGCGATCAACATGCGCCCTGCTCAAAAATGTGAGTGATGCTTGGAATAACAAAGCTCATTGGTTCGTTAAAAAAAATTCTACAGCACGCAGATTTCTATGAATGTAGGCTATTGGTTGAGTTTAGGAGAACAGTTTAGCACTTATATGCTGAGTAAATAAATAATTTTAATTTTTAATTAAATATGCGTTTAAACATTCCATATTGACAAATTGCAATGTGCTCTAAAAGTATACTGTACTCCAAATTAAACTAATCAACTGGTCCGGACAATTATATCTGGATTCTCAGTGTAGTATCATTTTTATAGGGGAACTGGAATTATAACTCAAAACCGGTGGGTTGGGTTTAATCCCAGCTGGGCTGCTGACTCCTAGCACTGAAAAGGTAGGGTTATTCCACTTCATTTCACACAAAAAAGTGGATTTTGACACCCGCCATTTCAGATTGTTCTAAAAGGTTTCCTGTCATTAGAAACAGAAAAGTATTCATGTAACATTATTTTGGAGAAATATAATTTGAGAAATCAAGCTAAATGAGGTAGGCCTACCCAAATTGAAAGTTTTATTTTGGAATGATTCACATAATATTCTGCAAATAAAGTACCCAACATGTTAGTTGTATCAAACTGCTTCCTGATAACAATTAAAACATGAGAAATCCAAATAAATGGTCAAAATCCAGCCACTGTGAATTTTCAAGTGATTGTATGTTTTAATTTGTAGCCATTTATCCGTTTCTCTCTCAGGCGCAGAGGGAAAGCAGAAAAGCAGAAAACGTCCTGAACGCCGCACACGCGCAATGGGAATTCTCGCCCCTTCAACCACAAACAATTCCATCATTAGACCACTGGGATTTTACGTCATCGGATTTACGTATTTAAAGTTTGCTGATTTATATTTAATTTTCCTCGGCTTCATTTATATTTTAACGCTTTTGTGCAACTCCTTTATCATTTGCATTATATGGATAGATCGTCGCCTACACACTCCAAAGTACATTGCAGTGGCTAATTTAGGGGTTGTCGACATGCTGTCCAGTACAAGCTATATTCCTAGTGCGATAAAGACGTTTGTCACGAAAGATACCTTTATGTCCTACAACGTATGTTTGACACAGATGTTTTTTTTGTACACTTTTATCTCACTACAGTCATTTTCCCTCGGCGTACTTGCCTATGACAGGTTAATTGCGATATGTTTCCCACTGAGGCATAATTCTATCAACACTCCTAGAAGCATGATTATTATTTTAGCGATTGTTTGGTCGTTTTCTGTCAGCGGCATTATGTTCTCGATTGTAATCTTGACAAATCTGTCTTTTTGTGGTTCACTCATTGTGCACAACTTTCACTGTGAGTACATAGCTGTATTTAGTCATTCGTGCAATGATACCAGTCTGCAGTGGGCCACTGCCTCATCTTTGAGTATAGTACATTTGTTTGGGCCCCTTATTGTAATCGTCATGTCATACGCCTGTATTTTGAGAGCTGTGTTCAGAATGAAAAATGTGGAGAGCAGGTACAAAGCACTTGTAACTTGCACAGAACATCTCTTCCTAGTGGCGATATTCTATGTGCCGATTATAACACTGTACATCATTGAACTTTTCGCATTCGTCATCGAGCAAGATATCAAAATGATTAACTCGTCGTTCGCCTCGTGTATCCCGTCCTGTCTGAACCCGATTGTGTATTCCCTGGCAACCAAAGAAATCAGAAACAAAATACTAGCTAGACTCCAGAAAGTCAAGGCAGCAGTGTGGGCAGGGCAAAGGTTGCAGTAAGTTTACATTTGCAAATGAATAACATCCATTTAACTTTAGGCCTTGGTGTTTGGCCTCAATTGCGCATGTCTATGTTAAGTCCAAAGTCATGATGTTGAATAGAATTTTATTAGAAATAGGAGACCCCTGCCTCACCACCACCACCATCCCATGTATGAGTGAAGCTTAAAATATGATCCAGTTACGGTGGTCAACACCAGGCTGAATGTAGGCCTAAACATACGTGTGATTGAAGTAAATTGTTTAGAAAGGTGATAGAAACTTTGTATGGTCTGTGTTCCGGCGATCGGTTTGCTTCTTGTTCACTAAAAATGGAAGTTTTCTGGAAAACGTGCAGATATTATAAAACAAATTAATTTTGTTTGCTTTATAATGTCTGCACTAAAACTGGAATGATATCCAAAATCCCAGAAAGTGGACCATCTATTTAAAAAATGTAGCCTTTTAGTCAGGAGCAATCCCTGCTCAAAAAATTCCTGCACCTTTGAACCCCCCCCCCCCCCCTCCCCCCAAAAATTTTTTTTATTTAAAAACATATAATAAAATCCTGCCTACGCTACTACTCCCTGTCCCACGAAGACGCAGTAGTCCAGTAGGGTTCACAAATCTAGTAGGGATCATAAATACTCTATTAGAATTGATTTAACATCAGACATCTTACTGTGGATTATTTTCAGAATAAGCGCAGTTTGTGATCTATACCTCAAACCCTTAATGATTTACAGCCATTTAGCTGTAATCTAGTCCCACCCCCATAGAGATCCATTCAAATGCAGAGAGGTTATAGTATTGCTTTAAGAATACCTGAAAATAAAAAAATAAGATATCAAGAGTCTTTTGTTGTTGGGTCACAGACATCAGTAAGTCATGGCATGCAAAGGATATGCAACCAAATATTAAATATGAGAACTTTATTTAAGTTAATTACGTTAATTCATTTTGGTGGCCTAAAATGGGGGGGGGGGGTTGGTAGTAATACAGTGGGAAAATCTACATTTTGTTTTTATAAGTCATGAATGGCCTGAAAACTAAGTCTAAGTCACAGAGGCGTACTGTTCTTCCCACAGGAGTGGGGTCAGAAGGTATCATCATGCTTGCATTACAGAAGAAGCAGCATATAAAGCTGAACTCTACCTATAGATCTGCATGTAAATGCAGCTCCCTGATAAATCTATGACATCACTGCATGCCAAACACTGGTTTATGCAACATATTGTTTATGACAGGGCAGGTAACAATATTCTTCACAAAAAACAATATACCCTCCTGAAGGTAAAATACAGCACTTTGAAAAGATGAACATTGATTATCCACATAAGAAATGCAGATTATGTG
Organism: Ilyophis sp. 1 JC-2022; assembly: GCA_022702515.1. Taxonomy (NCBI): domain Eukaryota; kingdom Metazoa; phylum Chordata; class Actinopteri; order Anguilliformes; family Synaphobranchidae; genus Ilyophis; species Ilyophis sp. 1 JC-2022. Next base: position 87,875,772 of record CM040401.1, read on the forward strand.
AAGACAAATTAATTAAATTTCAATTGAAATTAATACATTTTGTGGGTATTTTTTTTTGTTTGTTTTGTTTTAATCTGACCTAACTGATAATAGTACACTTACTCAGAATGATCTGATTGGGAGAAATGCTCACTCTATTGCATTCAATGTAAAAATAAAAAGAAACAGTCTAAAAATATAAACGTGATGTCAACATTACATTTTCTGTTTACACACCAATGTATACATATATACATTTAATGTAATACTGTTTAATGGCTTATGTCTGTCTTTATAACAGCTGTTATATGCAGCTATTTTGTCCAGGTCTGTCTGCATACTAACCTGTAATGCTATAACATTGTTCACAAAAAGAAAAAACTTTCTTTTTAGCTTTTAAATATTATTGCACTACAAGCTCATATCAGTGCCTTACATGTATTGATGAGAAAACAGTCAGAAATACTGCTACTATTCACATTTAGAAGTAGTTCCTACGGGACTGTAAAATATACCAATTAGGCTACTGGTTATAATTTCGGCCATAATTTGAAAAAAATTCAGATTATAAAATTAATCTTATAAAAAATTAAGTTTATAATTTCTAATGACATTATGACTGCAGGGCACGAAGATAAAGCAAGAAAGCAATACAGGCACCATGAGCTCTACTCTGTCTTCAAATGCAACTATTGTTGCAAGATTTTGCATAAACGGATTTTACAGTATTCAACAGTTACTTCTCAATTCAATTCAATAAAACTTTATTTGTATAGCGCTTTTTACAGAGAACTGTCACAAAGACGCTGCACAGAGAAACAGAAGGAAAATTGGGCAAAAACCATCCCTGAAACCCCAATCAGAAAAATGAGGTAAAAACTCCATTGTAATTTTAGATATAGTATGAATTTTCAAATAGCCAGCACCTTGTGAACGATGCGACCATGGTCCAACACTGGCCTGCGGCAACACATACATGAATCATAGTATGACCTACGTCGGCTTTGTGTTAGTACTCTGCGGGCCTGTGCTCTTGATCACAATCACATATTTCTGCATCGGCGTCGCACTGTTAAGCATCGCGTCTGGGCCGGAATGAGCCAAAGCCGTAAAAACCTGCACTTCACACCTGATTTTAGTGGCCATATTTTACCTTCCGATAGTAGCGGTCAACATCGCGGTGCTGACCACGCCCATCCACTGACCAGCTGCTCACGAGCTGTTGCTCCTTTACAAATTGTTACCCATTTCACTCAGTTGAGATTTTAATAGATTTAATAAATAAAGAGATTTTAATCACAAAGTTCGTATACTACCCAGAACAGTATAATTGAGCATTGGTCATTTGGATGCCATACGTTTTGCATAAGTAACCTGGTCTTTACATTTTCACCCATCACCTCTCGTGTTTAGAAAGAAAAAATATATATTTTTCTTGTTTATATATATAAAAATAAATAAGCATACATATTTAACTAAATGGCTAAATGTAACGGAAAAAAGTAATTGATCAGCATCTGAAAGGAGAGGACAGATTTAACACAGCAAGAATGGTGGCGTAGACTCTACATTTAACACCCTATGCTATGAGTCCGTGGTCTCATATTAACACGCTAAAGGGTAGTAAATGTACACCAGTAGTGTTAAAATTACACCGGCATTTTGCCGTGAAACGGAAGCAAACAAAAACAAATCCCTTAAGGGAATTACAATGCCGTGCTGAACTTGGCATATTGTAGGATCCCCTGATGCAGTTCTGCAGCCCATACTTTTAGATTTATTTCTGGATGTTTATTTACCTGTATATTTGAGGCAAAGTTGCATCTTACAAATAAATCTTGTGTGACTTGTGTAAAAAATATATATATATTGTGTAAAAATGTGTGACTAAGTAAGTTTGCGTCCACGCCTGCTGTCTGGTCTGCGTTATTGCACCAATGCCGTCACCTTAAAACTACTGTTATTAATTTGCCAGAAAACATTTAATGAAGTGTTGATGTTTATGCATTTGAACATGCTGACTGCTCTTCTGTTGGAGTGTATTTAACCATTTAATAAATTGTCTTATGTTCACTGTCATGGATCGCGCGTTCCTTCCCTTATATCCGCGCTTAGTATTCCATTTTTTCATATGCCTATAAATCTATCGGCTTTTTCTGTGTTCCGCTACGGGTTTTGCTTTCGCCTTGGTGATTAGTGAGTTCACCTGTCCTGCATTTCCTCTCTCTATTTATACCCCGCTTCCTCCTGTTCTCGTTGCTTCCATGTTATTTCACGTAACATTCGAGCCGGTAAAAAAGGTATAGGAAGTTGTACTGCTATCGACCGCTTTGCTTCTCAACACGGGACTTGTTAGCAGTACAATTTTAGAAAGAAAGCAGTTATCTTTTTGCTTTTATTTCAGAGTAGAGGGTTTTCGTTTCTTTGTTTTTCCACTCATACCTACAAGTGCTCTTACTTTAAGCCTGAGGGGTTCTTTGAAGAGTTTCTTTTCTTTCAGTTTGTTCGCTCCACAAACGGGAGTTAGATTTTCTGCTTATTTCTTTGTTTTGCTCGGATACCGAGTTTCTCGTTAGATAAGCGTTATTGCTTATTTCTTTGTTTTGCTCGGATATCGAGTTCCTCGTTCTTTCGCAAGGTTATTTGTGTTCCCCTTATTTTCCCCTTTTCCACTACGGATTATTGTCTGTTTCAGTGGTGTTCATAGGAACACTTTAAGATTCCCTATCTGTCGCACCTGGACCTCCAATATTCCCTCCGTGTCTCTGGCACAGAGAACCACAACATTTCACTGCAAAGATTGCTATTGTTTTATAATATTTTACAGTCTCGTGGAAACACCTAATATATATATTTCAAGTAACTAATAAGGAGTAAGGACCAAACTTAATTCTTCAGAAGAGCTTCAAACCTTGTAATGCTGTCATACAGGTTTTGAACTGGGTGTAGTGGGATACTGGATCAATCCTCAGGGGATGAAGGTGGTGGAAATCTACTATACGGAAATTCCTATAAATTCTCCATAAATCATTTTCTATAATTCTCCAGAAATTCCAATAAAGGCTTTGGCTTTCTCTGAAGGTAAACATGTCCAGATATTTTTTATTGAACAACCACAGTAAAATAAGTGGAGGAAAACGTGTTTGAAGACATTTATGAAAGAAATTTATGAAAGGGTTTTTACACCAGGTTATGCGTGTGCATTAGCCTTGGATATAAGCGGTAAAAACCATCTTAGCGAAGGTCATAATATGCAGTTTTTGTTGAGACTGGGTCACAGAGGTGCTGATTCGTTGATTAAATTCTGTGGTCATTTTTGAAGCCATAAGTTTGGGGTGATAAGTGTCCATTATGTCCCTGTCGGTGAGCTTCTATATACAACCACTGTCCCTCTTTGCTGTTTGTTTGTGTTTGGCATGCGTTGTCATAATAGTCAATGCTGTTCCCCTTGCCGCATTAAATAGTATTGCAGTTTTTGCGACTGATGCACCTGCAATTATGGCACCAACAATATGGCTTCTTTGAAACTTTTAGCTGCCTCTTGTTGCTGTGGAAACCCATGCATAAAAGTGTGAATTGTCAGAGCTGTTTTAGAGCTCACACATACTGCTTATTGGCTTTCAACTTAATATACAGTAACTCACCTGTTTTGTAGCTGCCTTTGTAGTCGAGACTTAGGCCAACTTTGTATATTCAAAGTGCTCTTCATGTGGTGTTTCCATTATTTTGTTAATTCCCCGTATGATTTTTCAATCGTATTTTTAATATGGTTGGTTAATATGAAATGTCCTGACCTTTTGTAACGTTATAACAATAACACCATTCTTGCTGAGTGACACTCAGACATACGTTCAATTTAAATTTTGCAGGTGAATATTTCAGACAAAATATATAGTACAATATTATACTCACTCATAAACGTGCTTAAATTAAATGTGCTAGTAAACTGAATTTAAAATAAAAAGAAATATTGCATGTCCAGTCCAATATAAATTTTTATTAGGTATATTATTGAAAATCTGAAATAAGAAAAAAGTAATAATGTTTTTCTCATGCACAAGGAGTCTATACGCACATACGTGCAACAATAAAAAATATGAAAGTTTTAGCTTTAGCTGTTATGTACACTACGTGGCAAAAAGTATCCCCTTGGTCTGGGGCTGTTTTTCCTTGTTAGGGCTAGGCCCATTAGTATGGAATGCCGAGATTGCCACAATGATCAAATAAATTAATAAATGTGGAAATATAGAAATTAAGAAATTAACAAATAGAATAATCTAAAAATACATTTTTAAAATTAATTTTCAGATTTATGTATCATATTTAAATTTTTCAATAGCGTGCTTTTAGAAAAATAGAGAAATATATATGGAAATAAATACATGAAAATATATATGACAATAAATAGAAAAATGCATACAAAATAATTATATTAGAAAAGATATATAAAAATAAATTTAGAAATATATATGGAAATAAATATGAAAATCAATTTAAAAAATACATTTAGAAAAAATACAATGAAATAATTTGCACATGCATTTATATTTATATATGAATTTCCAGTTTTTAATTATTTTGTAAGACATGAATTGACATCCCAGGGCACCTGAGAGAACAAACAACACTGGAGGGTGGAAGCCTCTGACTCTGGGACGTTATAAACCAGAAATCCGGTGCGGGGAGGTCCGTGTACCTTCCGTTCATTCTATTTCCAATTTTGAAACGCAAATCAAAAAACAAATTTAGGGCCAATTTTTCTATTTCCATTTCTGAAACAAAAATCGGACAATCAATTTAATGGCCCTTTTTTAAAAAACGATAGCATTTTCTGACCCAAAATTTAGTTTTCGGGGAAAGGCCTCACATTTCTGTATTTACATTTTCAATTTTCAATTTTTACGCTTTTCAGTCTGTGGCCCGGAACTAAAATAAATAATCGCGCGGATTGATCCACATTGCAGGAAACGCAGGAAGCAGTGCGCTAGCCTAGCTTTATTAACTCCAGCGTTGTGTCGGTCTGCAAACAATCGCGCACAATGGACTCAAGTTATATTCTTTTTAAAGGAAACAAAAGGCTAACGCTTAAGGAGGACGACATGATTGGAGATAAAATCGCCAGAATATTCCAGGTAGGTAACACTTTTTTCCGTTTGCTTGGAGAACATGCTTAGGATGCTATGCATAGGCTAGCATACGGCTAGCCGACTCATTAAGGCTCCTAAATGTAAGATAATTGAAGTTTAAAAACTATAAGCCTATTTTTGTGTGTGTATGTGTGAGAGAGCTGGTTTGTGTGTGTGTGTGTGTGTGTGTGTGTGTGTGTGTGTGTGTGTGTGTGTGTGTGAGAGAGAGCTGGTTTGTGTGTGTGTGTGTGTGTGTGTGTGTGTGTGTGTGTGTGTGTGTGTGAGAGAGAGAGAGCTGTTTGGGTGTGTGTGAGAGAGAGAGCTTGTGTGTGTGTGTGTGTGTGTGTGTGAGAGAGAGAGAGAGAGAGAGCTGTTTGGGTGTGTGTGAGAGAGCTGGTGTGTGTGTGTGTGTGTGTGTGTGAGAGAGAGAGCTGTTTGGGTGTGTGTGAGAGAGAGAGCTGGTGTGTGTGTGAGTGTGTGTGTGTGTGAGAGAGAGACAGAGAGCTGGTTTGTGTGTGTCTGTGAGAGAGCTGGGGGGGAAGCAATAGAATATTTGGTAGGTTGCACATATCTGTAATTAACATTTAGCTGATGCTTTTCTTTCAAAGGTATATGGTCCTAGCCTGTATATAACTGATGATGAGAATGTGGCGATATTCCCGGGATCGTCTGGACATTTCAGCTGCTTGGACCTTAGACCTCGTGGCCACTATGAGGTTCATGGGGATGATATTGGTCTACCGGTCGCTGAGCAGACTCCTCCATTGTCATGCCAGAACCGTTTCCAGTTCCACCGTACAGCACAACCCACTGCTGCTCTAGGGTCACCTGCTCAGACCATAGCTCCCACTCCCCCCCGAGCAAGCATGAGTAACACTTTCCAAAGGTACACCCAGTCTCATCAGTTCACAGCCCCTACAATTGACTAGCAAGCTACATATGAATAAATCAACATAATTTTATTTGTTTTCATAATTCTTAAGATCCTTTGTAACCAAGATAATTTAAAAACTTGAATCAACTGTAATGTAGACTATAATTAATTGATTTGACTTGATGTAAACCACTCCCACAACAATCTTTCTAGGTCTGTTTTCATTGCTGAGCTCAGCCAGGGGAAACTGAAGCCTGCTCGTATGGTTGTACTCAGACTGTTTGAGTTTGAAGCCACAACCACAGGTATCCTTGCAAAAATATACGATGCCCTGCAGAGTGATGATCCTCTCATCCTGACTGATGCCCAGGGAAATGAGATTGTGGACTCTGAAGGGACAAGAGGTACTGATTGAAAAAATGAATTATTACATAATAATAAATAAAAATGCTTTGTTTGATCAACAATATGCCCCATTTACTTCAATATCTCTTTTTCTCTCTTAATTTTTTGACCCACAAAGTATTCTGTTTAGCTGCAAATATGTTTACATCATACCTGTTAAAGGATTTGTCTTCCTCTCTTGCTAGGCTCCAAATATTGGAAGCAAAATGCAAAAAAGTTTCTTGCTGTCCCAGAGCAGATCTACCATGAGTTCCAGCAAGGAACAAAGGGAAAGAAACTGAGGTAAACATTTTAGTTACTGCCTGTTAATATTTATCTTTCATTTTGTTTTTAATAACATCTCTTATCTGAAGAGAACTGGTGAATATTGTATGATTTTTTTGTTTTGTTGTTGTTGTTTTTGTCCCTCCTTGTAGTCATAAAGATATGGACTCCATAAGTCTTCAGGAGGTCCATGATAAAATAGAAGAAGTGATCTTGGCTGCTCAAGGACTGAGTGAAGTCACCGCAGTCATTAAGGACCTGTCAATACATGCAAGCAACACCAGGGGCGCCATGCTGGTTCTGAACCACACCATGATAACACACATGAAGGATGCCTTTGGTTGTATTGTGTGCAAAGGTCTGTAACATAATTTGCTGTCTGATCTATATTAAAGTCTACCTTTAAACAGGATCAAATTGAATGTTGAAGTGAATCAAGCATTAATTCTCTTTTGCATGTTAAAGTAAACTGCCAAGCTTTTAAACATATGTAATATATAGGTAAAGAGAAAATATATTGAACCCTAATCTTGCATGTGTATTGTCCTTTTTATTGTCTTCATCAAACAGGGCTTATGGAAGAACCTGTGATGGCCATATGCTGCAAAAGCTTTGTTGGCTGCAAAAACTGCGTTGACCAGTGGATGCTGACATCCGACCAGTGCCTCAAATGCAGGGCAGATGAGTTCTCTGTGAATGCACACAGGCTGACCAGTCTGGACACTGTTCTCTCCATACTGGGTGGTGTAATTAAGATGTGATTGTATCACATTCTGTGATTTAACCTTGATTACCTCTGTTACAGTACATCTGGCTAATTGTTCAAAGTCAGTTGGAATTTTGCACTTGTTCAACGGCTGTAGATACAGAATATTTTTATTTTTATATATTTTTTGTATTTCATGTTGCAGTTAAGAAAAATATGTTCACTGGGTGGGGAACATAGTGTATTGTTTAACATTGCTATTTTAGCATAGTGCTGCGGTTAAAGGAAAGTAACAAAATATACAGTATATCCAGTACCAACTTGATTTTATGATACTGTCTTTATTTGTTATTTTCATGCATAGTGTTGCGTAATGTTTATCAGATGCAGCAATGCATTCTGAAATGGTACAAAGTTATAGTTTACCACGTTGTCTAACAAAACTGAAATATCAGGGTACTCCTCAGCAAAATGTTGTTCTGCTGATATTTTGTCCTCCTCAGTTGAGAATGGGTCAGTTCCAAAGCAGGAGACTCTAGTCAGTGAAGAGCCAACATCCTGCTGGTACATGTCTGCTGCTTGAGAGGCATGTGGCAACAACTCCTCTCCTAGTTTTTTTGGACATCCTCCTTCTGCTAAACGATTGGGTGTTCCTTTGCCTGTGAAGCAAAGCATAGGCCACAAAATGTCAGTTACTGTTTGAATTCAGTCAACTTTAAAATAAAGAAAAAGTTCACAAAAAAGGACTGGACTGAATTGTGTGATACATGTTTTTTTTATGTAACTCACCTGGGATTCTGTGTGCATTCCACGCAAGTACAGCTCTTGTTATGCCAATCTTGCACAGCTCAGCAGTAAGGTTAGATGTACAGTATCTGGTGACGTTGTCGTCCATGTTAAGGACTTCCTGATCCTGCAGCTGTATGAGGGCCTCCTTCATTGGGTAATTTACCCGGTTGTTTATTTCTACCCACATTCGCTCCACCGTATGATTCTGTAGACAAGAAAAGGGTAATTAAAAAAAAAAAACTTAAGGTGGATAATATAAAACCAACACTCAAAAAAAATCCCCACTCAATTTAGTCTGCAAAATCAACATGGTGAGAGGAAACAGGATTATATCAGATGTAAAAAGTTAAGAAGCACCCCCACTCAAGGGTGCATCTGGTTAAGGTTAAGTGATATATTCTGTTTTAAAAAAGTGTTAAACAGGTATATATTCCAACAACAATCATTGCTATAGTTAGTTATTTTGTTGTTCAGTATGAAACATGAGTCTCAATAGTGAAATCACAATTATGTCTCAGTTGACCACAAAAAATCTCTTAGACAGCATCTCCTGCATATAGAGGGACAGGTAAAATTCCCGGCCGTGGTCCACCCTTACCTGGTCCCACATCCCATATTCAAGAACTGCTGATCTATAAAATAGTGAAACATGACTCAATCAAATGTTGACTCATCAAATGTTAAGTCTGCAATGTAGGATAGAGAAGAATATTGCAATGTACTAGGGTATTGTGTGCACAATTACAGGTGAAACTCGATAAATTAGAATACGTTTATTCTAATTTAGTTGTAATTTAGTTGTTTGTTTATTATTCTCACTTTAACATAAGAAAGTTTACTTCCAGGTTTGAGGTTTATTAACATTTTGGAATGACCAAAGAAAAAAAACATGATTTTGTCTTTTTTTTCTTTTTACTTTGTCTGTAATATAATGACTTAAGTTTCCATAGACTTTCACAAACAATCACAATAAAGTTGCATCAGAGAAAGGGGTATTGAAGCCAAAAAAAAAAGGTTGAGAAGCACTGTACTAACCTGTAAACTTCTTCATAGATCGTGAGGTTATTTTTAACCGGCATGGTTGCGTGGGCAACGACCTTACTGCTGTACCCATCTATTGCAAGAACGTGTGTCACTCCGAACATGACCAATTTTTCGTTCTGGTCGATGTGGACTTTGTGTCCCGTGTATGCAGCACTGTAGGGGACGGGGTTAAGGTTACGTGCGCCCTTTGGGGGAAAAAGTAAGTAAAAGTCAGTTAGTAAAATACATTATACCATATACCACAACATTAAAGGCTTGCAAAAGATACATACACGTTTGCGCATTTCATGATAGTTACAATGAGTTGTTCTCAAAATCTTCCCCACCCGGCGTTCACCAGCAACCACTCCCATTGCAGCAGACAGGTACCCGGTCATCATCTTTCGGCCATATGTTGACCCTGTCTGATGAATCAACATAAGCCATGACATGTAGGCCTAGTCTACATGAAATATAAAATATAAAACAGAGGTGGGTAGAGTAGCCAATAATTGTACTCACGTAAGATTATTATTACTTCAGAATAATATGACTCAATTAGAAGTAAAAAGTAGTCATCCAAATAATACTTGAGTAAGAGTAAAAAAAGTACTTGGTGAAAAAACTACTCAAGTACTGAGTAACTGTTAAATAATGTCTGATTCATTTCTGAAGACAAGTACTACAATCAATAAAATAATAGATCATGAAATTTATCCAAAAACCTAATCAAATAAATGTAACGGAGTAAATGTAACTAACCACCTCTGTAAATCGAAGAAAACCAAAATAACCTACCTGATTTATTGCCCTGCTGATAGCAACCTCTAATTTTGTGTCGGATACATGTCCCCTCCTGGAAATGTTGTGATGGGCACAAAATCTTCTGACACTCATTGCAGAACATCCTTGCGCACCTAATTGTAATAAATTCATGGAAATGTCCGCGTGCGACAGATTTTGTGCTATCATTTCTTTTATTAAATGCCCATAAGGCTCGAGGGACACCATCTCGTTCAGTCTTCAACCTCCTGCCAACCGAATCTGCTATTGTTGTGCTAAAGACGCGCTAATCGCGGAAAAAATGCTAAAATACTGCTTCCGGGTCACCTTGTAATAATACAGATGTTAAAAAATTCCCACATTTTTTAATTTTGGATTAACATAGATTGAATTCTTAGTGTTTATCTGGGAATATAAAAATCAATAATAGGAAAACACCACAAAATCCAATTTTATGGTTATATTTTAATGGAAAACGGCTCTTGTTTTTTTTTTTTAAAAACCTGCTACATATATTGAAAAAAGAAAAACGCCTTTTTTTTGTTTTCCGATTTGCGTTTCAAAATTGGAAATAGAATGAACGGAAGGTACACGGACCCGGGGAAGTCTACTTTTCTTTTTTTTTTTTTTTCTTTTTTTTTGTTTTCTTTTTTTATAATTATAGCACACACCATTCACTCACTCATTCATACCTATGGGCAATTTAGAGTCTCCAATTAACCTAACCTGCATGTTTTTGGACTGTGGGAGGAAACCCACGCTGACACGGGGAGAACATGCAAACTCCACACAGAAAGGCCCTCGGCCGGGATTCGAACTCGGTACCTTCATGCTGTGAGGCGACAGTGCTAACCACTGCACCACCGTGCCGCTGCGGGGAAGTCTACTGGAATCATCTGGCCTGAGGTTTATGACGTCAAAGAATGTCCTAGGATCTCATGATTCTGGGAGAAACGCTTGGACTCGTAAAAACAAGCACATGGACAGTGTCACAGTGCCACCACCTGACGTCACCGGGGCAGGCCACATCCCTCTCCTTAAAATATTTCACACACAACACAACATGACTGTACAGACTGCTTTTGCTCTCAAAATAGCCTAAAAACATACAAATGTGATGAATATTTTTGATTGTACAGTATACACTGGAACTAGTCTGGACACTGGAACATACATTATACACTCTTTTTCCAGAGGGATAATCATATATTGTTCAGTTTTTGAGTGTTACATTCGCAAACACATCCAGTTAATGTACCTGTCTTACACAGGGAAAACTAGGGTGTAATGTAATATTCTCAACAGAAATTCTGGGACTTTTTGAGGCATTAATATTAATCACATCTGAAAAACTATGCAGAGATGGGATTCTAATGACAACACAAACTTACACCTACTCATGTTTAATATCGTTTTGATGGTCTCTGTGTGGGTGGTGCAATGGCCTACATCTCCTAAATGTTCAACATGGATGGAATGTATATTTCATAACTCAGGAGTAAACTGCCATTGTGGAAGTTCCTCTCAGAACACCTTTCTGTGAAACCCCTCTTGAAGGGGGGACTAAAAGTGCAATTTAACTATTTCTGGCCAGTTTATGGTTTTACGACCGTCTGCAGCCAGATCAAACGCAGAATTTGGGCATTTAAGCAGAGGAAACAAAGACTTAAGGGAAGCCGCACGTCCAGATTAAAACATTACGTTCACAAATCAGGTTTTACATTTACATTTTAAAAATATTTTGTTACAAATTTTGTACATTTTCAATTTGATTTACATTTTCAAATCTCAATGTACGATTTTGAATTAACATTTGCAATTCGCAATTCGCGTTTACGAAACGTTTTAGCAGCTATCTAACTCCACAAAAGGAGGGATGAATAAATTAATACAGATAAAAATGAGAAATATTTTGACCTAGAAAATAGCGTATATTGCATTTTCACAAACCTATCCATACATGTTTGGCCCATTAATGTAGCCTACTGTATGTTTGTGGATCAGATGACACCAAATAAGTAATAGTACTAATTTTCTTAACATGCAAATAATAGAAAATGTTATTTGTGAACAGAATAATGTATAGGCTCTGTAGGACCTCAAAGGTTTCTATTGAAATCTAAATATTCGAAATAAATTAATACATAATAATAATAATATTAATAATAATACATTGTATTCATACTGTGCTTTTTCATAGACCCATAGCACTGGATGCAGACAATTGTTCAAACATTCCCTATAGTGTAGTCATTTTTCTTTTTAATTTCTAAGTGCAACACGTGAATCACAGATTATTTCCACTGTAAATTATTCTCCTTTCACAGTTTGATGTGGCTCATACAGTTTCATTGACCACATTATCTTGAGGTGGCAAGATGATTTATGTTGAAAACGTTTTTGTTGTGATTATATTTCTATAAAATATTGTTACATGAATACTCATCTTTTCTGTTTCTAACTACAGGAAACATTTTAAAACAATCGGAGATGGCGGGTGTCAAAATTTTAATTTTTTTAAGTTAAAATGATGTGGAATAACCATTTTCAGTGCTAGGAGTCAGCAGCCGAGCTTTATTTGTTACTTTTAAAAGTGTTTTAATATCTGAAAAAGATAATACGATTACACATATTGAGTGCATTCTGAAAGAACAACACATAGAAGTCGAATAAATTATTATCTTGTATGTAGTCGTGTGCCATTTCAGTTTATTAATCAAAATGTCCAACAGAGAAAAGACGTCCTCAAATGCTGAAATGACTCGTGTTGTATTTGAGTGCCTTGGCAATACGAGGAACGCCCTGCTGAAGGGCTCAAATTTATACCCCGTCGTAATAATATGACTGCATGACTGAACGTCAGTATCATAATGGTTAAGGAACTGAGCTTGCAACTTCAACAGTTGTGCGTTTATATCCCGGTCGGAACCCGGGCACTGAACCTATGTTGCACATATGAACAAGGTAAGCTACGTAAGCAGAATTGCTGCTTAAATACATTCTCCATAAAAATGCTGTGTGTTTAAGTTGGTCAGGATAAGAAGGTCTGCCAAATGCCAAAATGCACTTTAAATTATAAAAATGGCACATACATACAATTGGGATTAAACATTCCACAGACAAGGGAGGGAGTTGCGAATTTTAATTGGTAACCCACAAGAATTCCCAAGTTGCCGCACACACCAGGAGATATATTCTGCAGTATGAGTGGAGAAGCACATTAGACTAACAGGTTTCCGCAGTGACCTATGCTGAGAAGAACTGGCGAGTGGTGTTTTCCTGCTGCGGTAATTCTACTCTGCGCCTTTAATCTTTCCGTTTGTCGCAATTAGCCTAATTCAGACGCGAGGGCTGCATGCGAGTTGAAGTTTTCTGGAAAATGTGTATATATTAAAAGGAAAACAAATTTTGTTAATTTTGGTGTGGGGAGAGAGCGCAGTAGTAAAAACATTGAAGAAACAAAAGCGAACGACAGCTTACGCTTTGCGCTCTTTTCCTTTGTGTTCTTGGCGACATAGTAACTGCATTAAGCCTGGATATAGCATAATAAAAATTGTGTGTGTCTGTTGAAGGCGCTGTCATTTTGGAAACGACTGTGCGATATCCGGAGAGGAAGAGAGGTGTACCCAAAGACGCATGTGTGACATCACCACGGTTTGGTTATCTTTTTTAAGTGGTTCGTTCTTTTTCAAAACTACAGGTATTTGTTTTCATACTGCATGAATGCTGTATTTCTCGTTATACTGTATGCAATATTTTACATTGGCATTTAATCAGGAAGGCGACTTCTGACCTTTTTCAGGCTTCAGGCTATTAAAAATATGTAAGGCTAATTATGTTAGCTCAGCAATAGCTATAACAATAAGCCGAGTGATCGGTCGGCTCCAACACCAACGACCATGCTTAGTTAGAATGGGCGCAGGAATAACAATAGGGGAGTCAGTGTTGGAACTGAACGGCTTTTAGCATATATTTTGAGTGTTATATTATAGGCTAATGCTTGCATTCCGATATTACCCTCAATGAAATCAACATATGCCCTGCTAAAAAAATGTCAGTGATGTTTGGAGTAACAAAGCTTACTGGTCCGTTGTTGAGGAAAAGACTCATTTCTACAGCACGCAGATTCTTTGTATAAATTGAGTTTAGGAGAACAGTTTAGCACATATTTAGCAGTTAAATGAGTAAAGAAATCATTTGAATTTAGAATTAAATATGCGTTTAAACATTCCATATGGACAATTTGCAACATGCTTTAAAAGTAGGCTATACTTCTAGGCCTACTCCAAATTAAACTAAGCAACTAGTCCGGACAATGTATAGCTTGGTTCTCAGTGTTAGAATTGTTATAAAAGAACTGGAATTATAACTCATAGCCGGTGCATTCCTAGCTGGGCTGCTGGCTACTACGATTGAAAAGGTATGGTTATTCCATGTCATTTTACAAAAAAAAAAGTTAATTTTGACACCCAACATCAGATTGTTCTCAGATTGAAACATAAAAGATGAGTAGCCTATTCATGTTATTTTGTAAAAAGCAAGCATCCAGATTGATTATTTTGGTACTGTTCACGTAATATTTTGTAAGTCATGTCCACAACATGCTATTTGTAACAGACTGCTTCCTGATAACGATTAAGACATGATGAATTCAAATAAATGGTCAAAATCCACCCACGGTTAATTTTAAAGTGATTGTATGTTTTAATTTGTAGCCATTTATCCGTTTCTCTCTCAGGGCCCAGAGAGAAAGCAGAAGAGCAGAAAACGCGGTCCTGAACGCCGCACACGTGCAATGGGAATTATCGCCACTTCAATCACAAACGACTCCATTATTAGACCTCTGGGATTTTACGTTATTGGATTTACGTATTTAAAGTTTGCTGATTTACATTTAATTTTCCTCGGCTTAATTTATATTGTAACGCTTTTGTGCAACTCCTTTATCATTTGCATTATATGGATAGACCGTCGCCTACACACTCCAAAGTACATTGCGGTGCTTAATTTAGGGATTGTCGATATGCTGTCCAGTACAAGCTATATTCCTAGTTCGATGAAGACATTTTTCATGAAAGATACATTTATGTCCTACAACGCATGTTTGACACAGATGTTTTTCTTTTACAATTTTCTATCACTAGAGTCATTATCCCTCACTGTACTTGCCTATGACAGGTTAATTGCAATATGTTTCCCACTGAGGCATACTTCTATCAACACTCCCAGAAGCATGATCGTTATTTTAGCGCTTGCTTGGTCCTTTTGTGTCGGCCTCAATGTGTTCATGGTGTTAATCTTGGACAAACTGTCTTTTTGTGATTCACTCACTGTGTACAACTTTAATTGTGAATATGCAGCTGTGTCCAGTCTATCTTGCAATGATAACAGTCTGCAGTGGGCCACTGCCTTATCTCTGACTATAGTGTTTTCGTTTGGGCCGATTTGTTTCATCGTCATGTCATATGCCTGTATTTTGAGTGCCGTGTTTAGAATGAAAAACAGAGAGAGCAGGTACAAAGCACTTGCAACGTGCACTGAACATCTCTTCCTAGTGGCGATTTTCTACGTGCCGATCATGACAGTGTATATGATTGAATATTTCTTATTCCTCATCGATCCAAATGTTGCAATGGTGACCTTGTCGTTAGCCTCATGCATCCCGTCCTGTCTGAACCCCATTGTGTATTCCCTGGCAACCAAAGAAATCAAGAACAGAATACTGGCCCTGCTCCAGAAAGTCACGGCATCAGCGTGGGCAGGGCAAAGGTTGCAGTAAATTTACATTTTATTAGAAATAGGAGATATTGACTGGCCCATGCAGCTTTTGTGCAATGAAGATTATTTTAGATATTTAATACGTTTCTGGCATTCTTCATAATGTGTTCATGTGTAGCCTTTGGAAACATGTCAGTGAACAAGCTGCTTTGGAGTTACTGTTTATTTAGACCACAAAACTTAAAATGCCCTTATTTACTAGCCATGGAAAAATTGGTCATTAGAAACTGTAGTTATCTAAAATATCTTTCATTGCGCACAGGTGTTGGGGCCAGTTCAAATCATGCACTAAACTAATATCGGAAATCCCAGAAAGTGTACCAAGAAATTTTGCTTTTCTGTCGGCAGCACACCCTGCTCGAAGCATATGCCTGCACCTTTACCCCCCCAAAAACAGAAACATCCTACCTATACTACTCCCTGCCCCACAAAGTTAAGTGTGAATTAAACTCTAACAAAGTCTATTTGAGTCCAGTAGGGCTCAAATGTACCCTTTTAGATTTGAGTTTTACTGAACATTTTACCATGTACTCCTGAGTTTTACTGAACATTATATTGTGTATTATTTTCAGAACATACACAGCTTGTGTTTTACATTGCATGCTGGTCTGTCGTATGGGAAGGGGGGCTTGGTGTGTGTGTTTGTGTGTAGGCAGTTATTTCATACTGAGACATAGCTTACTTTTGAATGTGTGCATGTGAGTTGGAGCATAATAATCAAATGTAAATGGGATGAACAAAATGTAATTAACAAAATAAAACAAAATACACAACTTAATGGAAATCTTTTTAAATCTGTAATATTGATGTGCTGTAATGTAACTGTTGTGCAATATTTGCTGCCTTTTTATTGTATAAGTTATAGAAGAGTAGCGTGTGTGTGTGTGTGTGTATATATGTAAGAAAGAGGGTGGGGTAGAGATATGAAGACGGAGCTGCACAATAATCTCACTCTGTAAAATTGGGTTAAAAATGTAATTTGCTGGCTGCACTTTCCCCCCACAGAAACCCTTTTTATACTGTGCCCTCCATAATGTTTGGGACAAAGACATTTTTTGGTTGATTTGGCTCTATACCTTTTGATTTGTAATTAAACAATTCACATGTGTTTAAAGTACAGATTATAGGCCTTTATTAAAGGTTATTTATATACATTTTGGTGTGAGGGGGAGCCGGGTTCGGAGGACCAGACGCGACATGGGGGAGTCTAAAAGTTATTCCCAAGTGGGAATAACCACAAAAGCGGAAAATTGTCCACGAGAGGAGAGGGAGAAGATGTAGGGATAAAAACTCCTGGCGTAGAGCCAAAAGAAAATAAACCCAGAGAAGGTGGGCGAGGACTCGAGACTTGAGCAGAGCAAAGACAGGAAGTAAATACCTCCTACTCTCAACATGAGAGCACGCTAAACAGAGGTAAGAGAAACAGAATAGAAATAATAGTGACCCAGACAAACGGGCGAAAAAACTAGAAGACTGGAGTGGTAGAAATAAAAGGAGAGAAAATCTCGCTCTCAATGTGAGAGAGCACTAAATAAAGAGGTCGAGAAAGCGGTAAAAAAGAAACTGTCTCAGAGAAAACAAAAAACAAAAAAAACAGAACGGGGAACTGAAAGTGCAAAAGAGAATCCTACATAAAACTCTAACAGCACCTAACAGGCAAGTCCCGCGTTACTCCAAAGCAGAGCGGTGGAGCAAAGTGGTCACCTCAGTCTCACACAACCGATACCGGCTTTGTGGCGGTTTATAATGACAACACAGAAGCACGGGAAAACGGAAACCTTGAGCTCTTATAGCCAGCAGGAAACCTAGAACAGGTGTGCTGGGTAAGTGCCGAGACCGAGCGAAAGCCCGGAACGGACAACGGAAAAATAATGCAAGAGCGCCCTCACGTCGCTCTGAGGGAGAACGACTGCAGAAATAAGTGGAGGCTGCCAAACCATGACACCATGTTGAAATTACAGGAATCCTTATACACAGCCCCTCCCATTTCATGGCACCATAATATTTGGAACTAATGGCTTCGCATGCGTTTCTGAATAGTCAGATGTGTTCAATTGCTTTTTTAGTGCAGGTATAAGAGACCTATCTGCATCTGGTCTTTATAGGCTTCTAATTGCCTTTGGAGTTACTGCCATTTGTCAACATGAGTTGTGCCAATTCCATCCTGTGGCGCCTTTCCCAAAAGCATCGTAAGGCTAAGATGTCGTAAAACCCTTTGTACGAAGCTTCTTTAACTTTGGGTGCGTTTCCCAAAAGCATCTTAACTTAAGACGCTCTTCGAAACGCTCGTCGATTAACGATTACTGCAGACCAGTCGTAAGCATACGTTCTTCTTCTTCTTGTAGTTTTGTTTTATGGCGGTTGGCAAACAATGAAATTATGCATTACCGCCACCAACCGGATTGGAGTGTAGATCAGGTTTATTATATTACATTTCTCTTCGGTCTATATCTATAATAAATAAATAAAACCTAAAATTATACCAAACAATCTCTATAATACGTTTCTTAAATCATATTTTAATCTCTTCTCTTCATCTCAATATTAATTTATATATAGGTCCCTTCGAACTTGTTTCCTGACTTTGAGTCGGACTCAATTCTTTTTGAATTTGCTCCCAAGAAAGACCCTTCACCTCCAAGAACTTTTTTGCTCCCTTAACTATTCTTCTTATTTTCTCTGTTTTGCTTTTAGCTTTGTCTGAACAATTGAGGACACTCGCACTCTGGAGCATGAAAGCACAGGCATCCCAATATTCTTCACTCCCCACCTCCCTTCCTCCACTCCCCCATTACCACTCCTCTCTTACCCGAAAGTATGCAAAACTGTGAACGTTTCGAGTACAAGTATTTGCATGTACAGTATACAATGTACCTGATATTGCGGTTTGCGTCGAGACATTAATTAACATGTAACCATTAATACGTAATTAAGATGTAATCAGCGACATTATATGAAAACACAAAGATCCGTTTCCGGGGCACGGAGTAGAGGAGTGGTAGTGGAAGAGGAAAGGTTGCATTTTTCGACTATTGGGACGCACCCACGGTAGCACGGAAAGTTTTGCTCAGTCGTGGGACGCACTTCGTGGCGACATCTGACCTATAACCTTTAACCTTTCCCGAGTGAGGGCGAAATTAAGCACTGGGCTTTTCAGCCAATTGTATCACAAATAGATCGATTACTCGAAGCCTCATTCAACACAGTGTACACTAGTGACACCTGCTGGTAAAAAATAATTGAGAGCAACTAAATCATTACAAATTCCACCCCAGGTTCAAAATAACGAAGTTGCTGCGAGGTAGTAACTACAAGCTCACTGATAACGTGTCGGACTTCAAAGCCATTGGTGTAAGTGAAAGTTTAAGTTCAAAACCCCGCTCGGGCGGTACACAAACTCGTAATTTGTAACTGTCATAAGGCAAAATTAGTTTTCTACTAAGATATATCATAAAATAATATATGTAATAATATGTTACTTTAGAAAAAAACCAGGAAGATTGATATCAAGGGGTCAACATTTGTGTGGGGTTCAAATATGCCATTTGAGAAGGAATGCAGATGATAATGATAATAAGAAAAAATAAGAATTAACAATAAAATCATAATAATATTAAACAAATCGTAATAATATGCTGTAGTAACGTTAAAATGACAACCAACGAACTACATGCAGTCGATTGCTAGCCCAGTGTTCGAATCCCTAGCGTTCCAGTGTGTTTTTATATCTACGTCACTTAGGTCTACCATATTGGGAGATATCAGGTCAAAATATTCCCATTCACATTGTACAAAAACGACAAAACTGTACAAAAGCTGTAGGCTACAAAACAAAATAAAAAATATCCAAAAACTCAAAATAATCCTCCGAAAACTCTCAATAGCAATAATAGCAATAATAACAAACTATCCGCAACAACCAACCAACGACAACAACCATCGAAATAAAGGGGGTATCGCTCCTTTATTTACATCTACAATTCAAAACCCCAAATTCCGCCCGAAACTCAAAACAGACCGATCACTCTGAACGTGATACAAGCTTCGGTGCGAGGCTTCAGTAGAAACTGCCCAGTACGTACATCCGTAACATCACTACTTTCCCGTAACTATCGGGGAAATTCCGAGAGAAAGTAGGTTAAATCTGAGAGGCATAACGTCGTTCGCTGGCATTGTACTGTATCGACTGTTACTGAAAAATTCTTATATAACCAACAATATCCGCAACAGTTCAATGATCCTTTTTGCTAGTGTTCTTATTCCAGAAAAGTCAGTGGAAGGCAACGATGGTGAGGAAGACAGCCTATGCATTACATCATTCATCCGACGAAGGCAAGCCATCCGTAGAGCTGGGGCGAAGAGGAGGGCTTCTCTTCGTAGGACAATTGCGCTTGTCAGCCCCGACGTAGCTTGTCTTATACAGCCGACTAGCTAGCTACACTGGTTAACATTACACATCATTAAACTTAAAAAATGTATATGAAAAAATATATAATTTTACATTGCATATTGTGCTGTTCATTCACATTGTAGCACTTTAAGTTTCCAATCTGAGCCACTAGGTGTCAGTACTACACAAATAGACGTAAGGCTGAAGTAAGGCAGAGTATATTTATTAACTTGGAAAATTTGTCGATAGGGAGAGAACCTTGGAATCGGAGCATAGCGAGCAAGCATCGATGCATACTTGGAATTTAGAACAAACGGAGCACGCATTCGGGTATATGCGGTTTGAGACACAGCCGATGTCTTGCACTTCCGAAGATCTGCTAGCAGCATCAACAATTATCCCTAACTTCTGTGATTTACTACTCGTTTGCCCTGAATAGTTGATCACCATAGCAATGAAGGCCAAAACGCCTGAACTTATCCATGCTGCACACCTGCTCCTCTCTTCTGCCTGGACCCTCCACTGCTCCACAAGGAGAGGGATGGTCACATGCTCTTTCCCTGCATTCTGTCTCACGCCTATCATTTCTCTGACACTCTCTTCCTGCCTTACTCGCACGGGACATACGGCATCTTTGGCTTCATGACTACCTCCACAATTGCAACATTTTGGTTCTTTGTGCTTAGAGCACCTATTAAACTACATGATTTCCACCACACCTCACACATCTTGGAACTCCTTACAAACAAATGCAACATGACCATATTTCTGGCACCCGTAGCACTGAAGAGGGCGAGGCCTAGAAACAGAAGATTGAACTCTGAAGCTTCCCACTGGGCACCATAGTCGCTAAATAAGATATAAGCATCCAAGATCTCTTTTAGCCCGGCTAAAATGCGTCTACAACATATAGACGTGCCATATAACACATTTTATTTAACCATTTTCTTACGTGATTAATTTGTAAGTTCAAAGATAAACGATATGTTGATTAACGAAATCCGTTCTACACGATAGACACAATTTTAAACACATATAATGTAGGCCTATCACTTACAATGTCAAAACATTTGGGGCCGGATTTACTAAAGGATTGCTTAAAAGTCACAACATCTACATCGGATTTATTAAATGGTCGCAATGGGTAAAAATCACTATTAGAATGTCATTTTCGGGGGTAACGTCACTCTGCAACTTTCCTTTTGATGCATAGTTAAAGTTCATGCATATGTATACCTGGAGTGTCTAATGTACGGATGTCCGATGAATTAATCACACGGAGGTATGTTTTAGGCAGGTTTAATTAATTTAGTAATGATGACAAAATGCTAATCCGTTTCGGGCTTCTTACCTAGCTGTCTCGCATGTACGGGCTGCGGAGCACTACTCGTTAGCCTCTTCACCGACCGAACCACACACATTACATCTTCCCTTTTTTGAGTCGTTAAGACATAGGTGTTCTTTGATGATATTCAGGTTATACATACTGTATATATTTTAACAAAACAATTGTATCTTACCTGTTAAAGCTATACTATGCTATGCCCCTTTCATGTCATAACAACATTTTTCAAAGAGCTTCAATCTTGTTATTTTATAAAACAAATTTCACATAACCTTTTTTTCATACAATTTTTTTATTTTATTAACATTCAAGTCTTTCAACAGGCAAAATAAACTTCAACATAACCATGACTTCAGCAAGCTAGCTAGTAGATAAGACACCTAAATGAAAATGATAATTCAAATTGCATGGAGTGCGCTCCTTATTTTAGCTCATAGTGTTGTACTTCCTAGTTCCTATCAATGTACAGACCTACCCCTCTGTAATGTAATCTAGCTAGCTAGCTTCATGCAATCTGATAGTTTTGTGCAATGACTGTTTAAAAAACTTCCCATCGCAAGATTAGCGTGGCGTTAACTTTACAACCTAAATAAACTCAAAACTCGGTTGTTTTAATTTAGCATTGCGCTGATGAGCCGAACACACACACCGCCGTGTTAGGTAGCGCCGAAGAAGAAGTTTTGCTTGCGAATCACAAGTTAAGCGATAAGCGTGTGTGAATCGACACGGTGACGGGGAAAATCAGCGGAATATTTGTGTCAAAATTCTGTCCGTAAATCCAAGCAGATCAAGCGTGTCCATCGATCGGAAAATGTAGATTCGCCAGTTCGCAAGCCAAGCTTTTGATTTGTACATGTGAACATTGGAAACATATCTGTAAATGTTATTTGCATTTGTGAATATAATTTTTACGTTCATCCAAATGATGATTTACGAAACACAAGTTGAGAGGTGTTTGTGTGTGGATGGCAAACACATACTTGTGGATTATTTTTACGAAACACAAATTGAGAGGTGTGTGTGTGTGTGGATGGTAAATACAATTGTGGTTTATACTTTTGTGTTTGTTTATTTTTGATAGAAATCTACCTCCAAACAAATGTGTCTCCGTGGTGACGACCACAAACAAAATGATATTGACTAGACAATTCGTCAATATTATCAAAACGAGCAGCAGGAGTGCCCTGAAAAATCTCCAGCCCGCTTCCCCGTCCCACTACAGACACACAGCGCATGAAAAAAACAAAGACAAAAGCCCGACACAACAAAACACATTCAAATGAACAAACATGAGCACGAGAGACAGCTGGACTACATGTCACCATTACAGCGCCACGTGACGTCACTCATACGTTTGGGTTTATACATTCGACAGGCAAGGGAGGCTAGTTGCGAATTTTAATTGATGTCCCAGAATTCCCAAGGACACGCATCCCCCACACACCAAGATATATATACTGCAGTATGATTGGAGAAGCACATGAGACAAACGGGTTTCGACAGTGACTAATGCTGAGAAGAACTGGCGAGTAGTGTTTTCCTGCTGGGATAATTCTATTCTGCGCCTTTAATCTTTCGCTTTTTCGCAATTAATTCAGACTCGAGGGCTACATATTAGTGGACGTTTTCTGGAAAACGTGTAGATACTATAACAAAAAATTGTTTTGGGGAGTGAAGAAACAAGGTATAGTAAAAACATAAAAGAAAACAAAAAAGCGGACGATACCTTACGCAGTTACGCTTAGTTTTTCTTTGTGTTCTCCGCCACATATTAACTGCATTAAGCCTGGATATAGCCTACTGAAATAATTTTGTGTGTCTGTTGAAGGCGCTGTCATTTTGGAAACAATTCAAGGGCGATATCGGGAGAGGAAGAGAGGTGTACCCAAAGACGCATCAACACGGTTTGGTTGTCTTTTTTAAGTGGTTCGTTACTTATCAAAACTGCATCTATTTGTTTTAATACTGCATAATGCTGTATTTCCCGTTAGACTGTATGCAATATTTTACATTGACTTTAATCAGGAAGGCTACTTTTGACCTTTTTCTAGACCTGTAGACTAATTATTTTAGCTCTACAATAGCGAACAATAAGCCGATTATTTGGTCGGCTCCAACACCAAGACGAAGTACTACCATGTTTAGTTAGAATGGGCGCAGGAATAAGGTGTGTTTTATGTTGGAGCTGAACAGATTTTAGCATATATTTTGAGTGTTATATTATAGGCTAATGCGTAAATTCCGGTATTACCCGAAAGGAAATCAACACGTGCCCTGCTCTAAAATGTCAGTGATGCCTTGGAGTAACAAAGCTCATTGGTTCGTGGTTGGTCTAAAATACAAATGTCTGCAGCACGCAGGTTTCTCTGAATGAAGACTATTGGTTGAGTTTAAGAGAACAGCACTTACCTGCTTAAATAAATCATTTTAATTTGGAATTAAATATGCGTTTAAACATCCCATATTGGCAAATTGCAACGTGCTCTAAAAGTATAATGTAGGCCTACTCCAAATTAAACGAATCAACTAGAATATAGGGGAACTGGAGTTTTAATTCAAAGGTTCGATCCCAGCTGGGCTGCTGACTCCTAGCACTGAAAATGGTTATTCCACGTCATTTTGGCATCCGCCATCTCCGATTGTTTTGAAATGTTTCATGTAGTCAGAAACCGAAAAGATGAGTATTCATGTAACAATATTTAATAGAAATATAAACACAACAAAAACGTTTTCAACATAAAAAAAAAGCCAAGGTACTCACACAAAGCACTTTCGGTAAATACTTAATTCCAATTAGCAAAAACTAGGCCTGCTTTTAAAAGTATTGATATCAAAATGTGGCCAACGAACAACGAACAATATTGCCTATCGTAACTAATTAAACTAGCTCTATTCCAAAGCAATGCTATCCAATCCTTCCTAAATTATTTAATGTAACTTGGCCCTGTGTTTTTTCATCTTGCCACCTCAAGATAATGTGGTAAATGAAACTGTATGAGCCACATCAAACTGTGAAAGGAGAATCATTTACAGTGGAAATAATCTGGGATTCACATGTTTTGCACTTAGAAATTAAAAACAAAAATGACTTCACTATAGGGAATGTTTGAACAATTATCTGCATCCAGTGCTACGAAAAAGCACAGTATGAATACAATGTATTATTATTAATATTATTATTATTATGTATTAATTTATTTCGAATATTTGGATTTCAATAGAAACCTTTGAGGTCCTACAGAGCCTATACATTATTCTGTTCACAAATAACATTTTCTATTATTTGCGTGTTAAGAAAATTAGTACTATTACTTATTTGGTGTCATCTGACCCACAAACATACAGTAGGCTACATTAATGGGCCAAACATGTATGGATAGGTTTGTGAAAATGCAATATGTACGCTATTTTCTAGGTCAAAATATTTCTCATTTGTATCTGTATTAATTTATTCATCCCTCCTTTTGCGGAGTTAGATAGCTGCCAAAACGTTTCGGAAACGCGAATTGAGATTCGCAAGTGTAACTCAAATTGCAAATGTTAATTCTAAATCGTAAATTGAGATTTGCAAATGTAAATCAAATTGAAAATGTACAATCAAAATTAGTAACAAAATTTTTTTTGGAATGTAAATGTAAAACCTGATTTGTGAACGTATTGTTTTAATCTGTACGTGCGGAACTCATTATTGGAGTGTGCGCTCTATTCTCTGCATACAGGCGTTTTGTCAGTAGCCTATGGTTGGCACCAAAATAGAACTATAACCGCAATTTGGAATTCGTAACGCGAGCAACGCAAACCTAGTCCAGGAAGCCACAATTAAAAACCGGAATTATTTTCATATTTCCAACCACAATTGTAATCCCAGAATTTTAGCAAGCTGTTAATATTATATATATAGATATGTATATACACTACCGTTCAAAAGTTTGGGGTCACTTAGAAATGTCCTTGTTTTTGAAAGAAATGTATACTTTTATTCATCAAGGTAGCATTAAATATAAAGTAATTAAATTAAAAATACAGTCCAGACATTAATAATGTTAGAAACTACTATTTCTATTTAATTATATTTCTACTTTAGCAGTTGTAGCCCTTTTTACACATAGTCCCCCCCCCCCATTTTAGGGCACCAAAAGTAATTAACATAAATGTAAATAAATAAATAAAGTCATCATATTTAATATTTGGTTTCATATCCTTTGCATGCCATGACTTCCTGATGTCTGTGACCCAACAACATAAAACAATCTTATTTTCAGTTAGTCTTACAAGACATACTATAACATCTCTGAATTTGAATGGATCTCTATGGGTATGCAATAGATATGGATGGATCACTTTAAGGATTGTTTCTCCTGACTCATTTTTCCATAGAATTCAATAGGAAAATGAGTCAGGAGAAACAACCCTTAAAGTGATCCATCCATATCTATTGCATATCTGGCAGCAGAGGGATGGTTTTAGGCTCGTTTGATACCTCAGACCCTTGATAATTTACAGCCATTTAGACAACCATGTGTTCCATACTATTTGCATGTAATTTACAGCTTAATCTAGTCCCACCCCCCAAATCCCATAGAGATCCATTCAAATTCAGAGATGTTATAGTATGTCTTGTAAGACTAACTGAAAATAAGATTGTTTTATGTTGTTGGGTCACAGACATCAGGAAGTCATGGCATGCAAAGGATATGAAACCAAATATTAAATATGATGACGTTATTTATTTATTTACATTTATGTTAATTACTTTTGGTGCCCTAAAATGGGGGGGAGACTATGTGTAAAAAGGGCTACAATTGCTAAAGTAGAAATATAATTCAATAGAAATAGTAGTTTCTAACATTATTAATGTCTGGACTGTATTTTTAATTTAATTACTTTATATTTAATGCTACCTTGATGAATAAAAGTATAAATTTCTTTCAAAAACAAGGACATTTCTAAGTGACCCCAAACTTTTGAACGGTAGTGTATATTATATCAACATCGAACAAAAAGTTCGGAAATTTGTGTTTGGTAGATTATTTGTAACAATGCTTCTTGGCAATTTATTTTATACAGTTTATACCGTTGGAAAGCCTGTTTATTTCCCTTTTAAATGGTGCCCCATTTGTAAGGAACATGCATTTGTGGGATGTCTATATACAATCTTATTTATTGTATGTCTTATTTATTTCCACTCGTATTTATTTCAAAACGACTCGGCCTGTCAGTCAACAAGGGGCATAGTCTGCTATGATCATTAGTTGCACAGCAATAGATATAAAAACCTAGATACCGCTCAGATTTCTGCGCGGCCGCCATAGGCTATAGGCGGTCAAGATCAGCGTATTTTGCTAGTGTAGGCTATTGACAGATGCATGCTCCAACTAATTTAAGTAAAATTTTACTTGTTATAAACGTGAGAAATGTCTGCATAACACAGGTTACGTTATTTCCAAATTTCCCATTAACTATTATATCCTACAGGAGTTGTCAAAATGTTTTTTTGTTTTTATAGTAGTAAATTCATTTATAATTTCAGAGAAATATGAATAGGCTACTACTATTGGGACATCAACAACTACCACTAGGGGGCAACCATGGATAGTGCATAATTGTAAAGGGGCAATAATGAAGCCAAACCCATCGTTTTCTTATCCCAGGACATGGCATTCTGCCGAAATATAGCCCAGCTATAATAAAAAAATGTGTGAGCACTGGGTGTTCATTGATTTATGTTTTATGTTTATTATTATTATTATTATTATTATTTTATTTTGATTTATGGCACTTTTGGTGGATTCAATATAAATATTACAAATACATAATTTTCATGTCTTAACTTATTACTTATTAGTAATTAAACAGGTTCTGCATCAGCCAGCCACTCACCATTACAACTTAAAGGGGGCTATCACTAAATCTATAACATCAAAAATATAGTTGTGGACAGTTGAATAAATATTTCTGCATATGTCTTACATTATCCCTCAATCCAGAAATAAAATAGTTAGACCTATCCCTTAGTCTGGAATGGTGTGAACTTTAGCTAAAATTTTAAACATTTACATCCAAATTTCCTTAATTTACTTGTTCAATGTGTAAGCAGTGTAATTTGGGTTTAAATGCGTGGACAAATATTATAGGAGATCATATTATATAATATAATGTCCAGTTTGTAATATAATATTTACCATTTGGTGGGCACACTAAAATAACCTACCTTCAACCTTCTACCATTTTGTGTCCAATTTGAACAGCCTGCTTTTACATCTGACAAAAACTAGACTTGTGTTTTTGTCAACAAAAATGTTAAATATTTTTAGACTAAAATGTTCTGATTTAATGTTGTCCAAAACTAAACTAAAATGCCCAGAGTTTTTGTTGACTAAAATTAGAACAACATATTTGTTGCTGACTAAAACTAGACTAAAATGTCCACAGAATTTATGTGGACTAGACTAAAACTAGACCCTATGTCCACAGCTATTGATGACTAAAAGGAGATGAAAATGTCCAGATAGTTTTTTGTCAACTAAAATAAACTAAAACTATGAAAGATAAAATTGGCTAAATGTAATTAAAACTCATTTGCACTTTCCTCACATGACTAAAACAAAAAAATCAGTTTAAAACACTGCCAAAATTAACACTGATTAGTTTATTCCTTTTTTAATTTCCAACTAGGAATTCCAATATCCATGAAGAGGATTATTAGCTGCTAAGCAACAAAGGGTGTTTTCCATCATCTGGTTAGTTCGCTCCGTCTGCCCGTTAGTTTGCTGATGGAAACCGGATGATAGACTAACCGACACGCCCAACTGGGCGCAAAAAGAACACCAGAACCTGGTGACAAATTGGGGACCACGGTCCGACACCATATTCTGCGGTAATCCGTGTACGCGGAACATGTGGCTGATCATCATTGTCAAGTTCGCAGACGACACGACAGTGGTGGGGCTGATCACAGGGGGAAACGAGGCGGCCTATAGAGATGAGGTCCAGAAGCTTGGTGAGTGGTGTTCGGTGAACAACCTTACACTGAACATCACAAAAACCAAGGAAGTCATCCTGGACTTTAGGCGTAATAGTGCCGCCCCCGCCCCCCTGTACATCAACGGTGAATGTGTAGAGAGAGTACAGTCCTTCAAGTTCCTCGGCGTCCACATCTCTGCGGACCTCTCCTGGTCGGAGAACACCTCAGCGCTGGTCAAGAAGGCCCAGCAGCGGTTACACTTCCTGAGAGTGCTCAGGAAGGAACACCTGGACACACAGCTGCTGGTGACCTTCTATCGGTCCTCTATTGAGAGCCTGCTGACCTACGCCGTCACGGTGTGGCATTCTAGCTCCACCGAGGCTGACAAGAAGAGGCTGCAGAGGGTGGTAAAAACAGCACAGAAGATCATTGGCTGCCCTCTGCCCTCTCTGCCTGACATCTACAACTCCCGTTGTCTCAGCAGAGCCAGGAACATTATCAAGGACATCACTCACCCCGGTTTCCACCTCTTCCACTTGTTGCCCTCTGGCAGGCGCTACAGGTCCATACAGTCAAAAACAAACAGACTCAGAGACAGCTTCTTCCCCAAAGCTGTAACCATATTAAACCATATTAAACTCAAACATGCACCGACTGCACTGATCTAAAACTGCACTGATCTAAAACTGCACTATCTAAACCGCACTGCTGTCACTTTACCCCACATCTGTGCAATATTTTTCTATTTTTTTTTTTTTTCTATTCTATTTGTTGTGTGTATTTATATGGCTGATGCTGATGTTATGTGGTGTGTAATTATGTGTTGTCACTTTACCTATTGTGTGTATTTATATGTCTGATGCTGATGTTATGTGGTGTGTAGTTACGTGTGCACTTTTGAGGAGTTGCTCTTCGCAATCTCGTTGTATCTTGCTATACAATGACAATAAAGGCTTTCAATTCAATTCAATTCAATCACTAACAATAACTAAAATAACTGTATTACCTTGTGAATCGGGCAACCTGGTTACGAAGTCCAATGCGATATGGCTTCCTCAAAAGCAGAGTCAGCCCTCGGATTCCACCGAAATTGAATAGTCGATGTTTTTTTAGTAAGGGCAGTAATGGGTGCGACGAGCGCACTAAAATTGTGAATAAAACGCCTAGAAAAATTTGCAAACTCAAGAAAACGCTGGACCTGCTTAACAGAATTGGGAGTAGGCCAATTTAGTACAGCAGAGATTTTCTCGGGATCCATACAGACCTTGCCCTCTGATACTATGAATCCCAAAAAACAAACCATGCTAGCGTGAAATGAGCACTTCTCTGCTTTCACAAATAATTTGGCCTCCAACAGGGCTTTCAACACCTGTTTAACATGTCTGATATGAGTTTGTAAATCGGAAGAGAAAATTTAAATGTCGTCCAAATAAATGAACACAAATTTCTTCAACATCTCCCTTAGTATATCATTTACTAATGCCTGAAACTTAGAGGGGCCTTAGTGAGCCCGAACGGCATGACCAGATACTCGTAGTGGCCATTGTGGGTGTTAAAAGCGGTTTTCCATTCATCGCCTTCACGCATGCGCACCAGGTTATAGGCGTTGCGGAGGTCTAATTTGGAGAAAAAAAGTGGCCCCCTGGAGATGTTCGAATGCCAAATTCATCAGGGGAAGCGGATACCGATTCTTAATAGTAATGGCGTTTAGAGAGCGATAATCGATACATGGCCTTAATGTTCCATCTTTCTTTAAAAAAAAACCTGTGCCAGCAGGCAAAGTAGATGGCCTTATAAACCCATTAGCCAATGCCCCCTCAATATATTCTTTCATAGCTGCACTTTCAGGAGCCGATGAGGAATATAGACTTTAGTAGGGGTAGTACCCGGATGGAAATCTATGACGCAAGAGTTCTAAGGCCAGTGGAGAGGAAGGGTGGTTGCCCTCTGTTTACTAAAAACCTCTGCTAATTCGGCATATTCAGCCGGGACGTTGGGAGGCAAAGGAAATTCAAGTGTTCCTGCAATCCCAGTCACTCCTCTCTGAGTAGGGGACCCAGGGAGAAAAGACCACTGAATCTCAGAGTCGGATAGCTCCTCAGAAGAAATCTCCCTCCAATTAGAACATCCGTCAGCCAGGGAGTCCCACTCAAGACTCTCGCCACCAGCCTCAGAACCTGAGACAGACTCTCCATGATTGGGCGGAGAAGTAACCTCCTCTAGCTCAGACTCGGAATCAGAAACGTCAACACGTTCCCCGGACGAACTGGAAAGAGCGAGGTGACCCTGCACGGTACACACAGAACCCCATTGACGAATAACTAACTTATCCCCTCCTCACTTAATATGGGGATCGTGCATAACTAGCCAAGTGTGACCCAACACCAAAGGATATGCAAGGGAATCGACCAACAGAAACGGAATGCTCTCAATGTGCTTCTGTTGAAGAGTCGACATGGTGAGAAGAGACGTAACTTCCTTAATGGTGCCTGACCCCAACGGGTGACCGTCGAGAGCGGTAACCAACCGGGATTGGTCGAAACACTGGACCGGAATTAAATTTTTTCTAGCCCACTGGGCATCAATAAAACATTATCTAATTTTAGCGATCAAGACTTGATATTAGTATCTAACGGAATAAACGGATCGAAAGCTGGAATAATCTCTCACTGATTTTCTTGAGTTTTCAAGTTGTTCTGTGGTAGCCTAAATATATTTGCTTATATATAGCTAGCTAACATTAGAAAAATGTTTTTAAAAACAGAGACAAGGCTTTTTCTGGAGACAAGGCTGCTCGTTTGGAGGGAATTATGGGACGTGGAGTTTTTAAACAGTCCAGAAAATGACATATTTTGCGAACGGGCGTTATATTGAACAATCCGGGAAATTGACGGTAAGACATAATCAGTAGAAATGGTTTAAAAGTAAGCTTTAGTTAATTCCTATGCTCTAAATTAATGGGGAATTTACTTCCGAAATCAGCGTGACGTAGTCACTTGAGTACTCTATAGTAGGGCCGTGTCTATGGCGGGGCACAGGAGGGCAATACCCCCCCAAATGCTCCGCCTGCCCCCCCAAAGCCAAATCCAATATGACGTTGGCGCTACAGTAGGCTATTAGAGCTACACACGATACGGCCAATCATAAAAATGCCACATCGAAATAATATATTTCTCTAATATCTTGATTGGTTGGTTTGACCATATAAAACTCGGAGACACAGCGAGAGAGAGAGAGATGTCAGTTTCTTTGATCAATCTATGCTGTCTCTTCTTGATAACTAACTGTTATGCATTGCTTAGGATATAATATTCTCTAGCGTAGCTTACTCAGTGAGTTGAGGATAGTGGCGAGAGTCTCCGTCTGGGAGATTTTAAATAGATTGATTACATGTTGCATCTAGCCTAGTTGTTATAGCTGCGATTCTGCTAAACATCTGCAGCATTGCATTAGCTGGCTGCATGTGTGTGTGTGTGTGTGTGTTAGCTAGCCTACTGCTGCATGTTGGCTAGTCAGCCCTACTTTCCACAAACTTTGGAATACTTCACATATATTAAATATATCATATATCGGTCTCTCTCTTTCTTACGTTCTCACATGTCTTCACATGTAAATAGAAAATAGCACAAAGAGACTGAAATGATAAAGGAATCATCTTTAATATACTTGTTTCCATATAAGATTTGGTATTATTGGGCAGAAATAAAGTTGTCCTCCTATAAGATGAGGGGGGTTGACTGGGCCCTGACCACAGCAATTTCTGAATTATGTTATTTTATATAGAAATCATATTACTTGTATTAGAGCTCCAAGTGTAATATACAATGTTGGCGATGTAGGAGACACAATGCGCTAGGCTACAATGTGCATTGCTTTGCTCATGGGAATGGTTGAGGGCCTGGGTCAAATAGGCATGGTTCGCTACAGCTGGATGGTCTATTATTAGTGTCCCCCTCCATTATCATCACAAATAAAATGTACTGTTTGCGGCCCCCCCCCCCCCAATGTTCAAATGAAACCTATGCCCCAGTTCACCAAATACATTTGAGAATCTCAATTTACGTTTACGAAATGTTTTGGCAGCTATCTAAATCCATACCCCATAATTATTCCTCAGCTGTTTAAAACATTCTTTGAAATTATATTGTTCCAAGAAGCTATTTTTGTTATTTGACCTTTAAAGTTTGAATGACCACATTCTTTTCACATTGTAAGATGAAAAAACACAGAGCCAAGTTACATTAAATAAATTAGGAAAGATTGGATTGCATTTCTTTGGAGTAGATTTGGTTTAATTAGTGTGAGCTACGATAGGCAATATTGTTAGTTGTAACTTGGCCACATTTTGATATCAATACTTTAAAAGGCAGGCCTAGTTTTTGCAAGTTGGAATTAAGGACTTACAGACAGTGTTTTGTTGGCTTTGCGTGAGTAACTTGGCTTTTCTTTTTTTTTATGTTGCAAATGTTTTTGTTGAAAAATCATATTTTTTTTGTCGTGTGTTAGTAATGATGATAATTCAGGAAGATAATGATATTGAGAAAGAGACATGCATTCATAATTCATGCACTGTCATGGTTATTGGCAGCTTCGGCTGTTCTGTGGTCGTTATTCTTTTTGTTGTCGTCGGGGCGCTCCGTCTGATTTTTTCCGCCTCCATTCCGGTGTTTGGATCTCACCTAGCTATTATTCTTCACACCTGTTTTGGCTGCCAGTTATAAATAGCCCAGGACTGCCGCTTTCCGGCACTTCGAGATTGTCTATGCTATTTGACAAAAGAAGTCGGTACGGTACAGGATTCAAGCAACCTTTTCTCTTTTAAGCTTTGCTAAAAAGATACAAGGGACTTGCTTTAGCTTCTAGAGTTATTCCTTTGTGGAATTGTTTTTCTCGTAGTTGCTGTCTGTCCCTCGCTTTGGTTTACATTCTGTTCTCGTTGAGGCAGATTGCTTGTTTGTTTATTTTTCTCTTCTGCACACTCCCACATTGAGAGTGAGAGAATTATTTTATTTTCCTGTTTTACTTATCGTTTGTTTTTTACCTCTGTTATTCACTTGCTTATATTGTAAGCGAGAGGTATTTTCTTTTCACTCGGTTCTCGAGTACACCCTGATATTTGTGGTTTGTTTTGTTTTGGCTTAGGGCCTGGAGTATTTTCTATTCTCCATTCCTTGGTTATTCATATACATTACATTACATTATAGACATTTAGCAGACGCTCTTATCCAGAGCGACGTACATAGTGCATTTTCAAACTAGGAACAAGAACGTTTAAAAACAACCCTAAAAAGGCAAATACGAATCGAAGTACTAGGCGCATATAGATATATATCCGTCTTTCTGGTGCACACTATGATGTGTGCTTTTAGAACCCTTAGCTGTCGCGTTTGATTTTCTGAATCTTACACTCCACCTGATAGAATCTCGAAGTCAAGTATGGAAGGATCAGCAACGCCTCAGGGAGTTGGTGAAGCCCTGGCTAGCTAGGGCGCTGCACTGGCTACTCATGAGAAAGGCATTCGTGCTTTCCATGCCAGCCAGCAATCTATTCATGAGCAGCTGAGATTTCAGGGGCAATGCCTCCGTGAGCTAGCGGAGAGTCTCCGTGCTCTTAATATCACACCACCCTCACCCGCACAAGTTGCACAAGCACCGTTCAACCCCGTTTCTTTACCTACCACCTCTAGGGAGCCTAAGCTCTAATGTCGGGCTTTCCTGGCCCAGTGCTTTTTTTAAAGTGCAGCCCTCTCGTTTCAGTACGCAGGAATCTCAAGTGGCGTTTATTTTTATCCCTTTTGGCGAACAAAGCCCTCGCTTGGGCGAACCCTCTAATCCGGGCTAATGCTCCGGTTATAGTCAATTCACATTGTCTGATGAAGGAGATGGAATACATTTTTGATCATGATGTCTCTAGAAAATAATCTGCTGTTAAATTAACTAACCTCTGCCAGGGCAACGAATCTGTGGCGACCTTCTCCATTACCTTTGGGGCACTGGCCGGGGAGACAGGGTGGCCCGACGGACCGCTTCGATCTTTATTTCTTAACGCGTTGTCCAAACCCATTAAGGACTGTCTGGCCATGCTCGAACCACTGGCCACGTTCGATGGGTTAGTCACTATGGCTATTCGAGTCGAAAATCGCCTGTGGGAACGTACACGGGAGCGCAGAGTTTGTTCTGGTCTCTATATAGTCAGTAGCACCTCCAGCTGGCCATTCCACCTATTCCTCCTTAAATCAGGAGGAGCCTATGCAGGTGGATGGGTCGGATTCTCGTGAACCTAGAGAGGCGAAACAGCTGGTGCCACTATTGCAAACGCAGGGGTCACACAAAGGGCCAGTGTCCCAGATTGGAGGGAAACGGGGTGTCCCAGTGCAAATCTCACTGTCGCAACTTTATTAAGTCCACTGTGTAACAGTTCCAGTGATAATTCTGAGTTCGGTTCGGTGAATTAGATGAGGTGGAGCTGTCAGCAGAC
The DNA here is from genome assembly GCA_022702515.1 of Ilyophis sp. 1 JC-2022. Classification (NCBI taxonomy): domain Eukaryota; kingdom Metazoa; phylum Chordata; class Actinopteri; order Anguilliformes; family Synaphobranchidae; genus Ilyophis; species Ilyophis sp. 1 JC-2022. Next base: position 87,910,676 of record CM040401.1, read on the forward strand.
CAGGATAATCCTATTTCTCGAACAGGGAGTAAAGAGGAGAGTTTGGTCTGGGGATCCCTTGGCTGACAGTAATTCCGTTTAGAATGATTATTCGGCAATCTCTGTTTTCGAGTGGGAATCGTCCACTGAAGCTTTGTTCGATCCTGAAACCCCGGAGGGGATAGGGTCATTAGGTTTTCTGCATCCAAGTCAGGCACAGTAAAGACGATAACGTAGCTGCACATACATGGACGGTTTTTTCCAGCACTGTCCTACCTATATCCAGCGCAATTTCAGTGTAATTTTCCCCCCCGTAGTGTTACCTGTGGTACATTTTTTGTTCGAAGCGGTAGCGGACCATGCAAGTTTAATGCAAGTTTTCTTTGACAATACTACTGTCAAAGAAAGTAGCTTACCACAGATTATTATTATTATTATTATAATTAATAGTGTTTGCAATACATTGTCTGCAGAAGTAGGCTATGACATGTTTGGAGGCAATGGTAATTTTTTTAAAGTGAGTAACCATGAAACGGATATGTTTGTTAAACTGACAGTATGTAAACCCGATCCCGTAGGGGCATGTAGGCTGTATTATCGTACATTTTTTATATTGCTAGTACTTAATTTTTATGGTGACATAAACATATAGTGGACAGAGCAGAAGTACACATCCTTTTTGCCTCAAATGAATAAAGAAATCACAACACAGGCACATTAGGCTACGCATAGATGGTTGTTTTCCGGTACTGTAATGGTAGGCTACCTGCAGTTATCAAACTATGTTGGCTTTTATGTAGTGACCATCTTTAAAACAAACGTTTGTTGAAAATATGTAGCCAATAGCACAGTTATTTATAGGTTTTTTGGAATTAATGCAACAACGCGGTCTTAACCAGATCAGATTTTGCGTTACAATGTTCTTTTCTCTGCTGGAATATCTGTTCACATACTGCGTAACGTTACTTGCAAACATTGGTGTCTGCTGACTTTCACTGTTGCACTTGTTTAAGTGCAATTGAACAGTTAATATCGTAAACATGTTATTGCAAGAAAAAGACATTCTTTAATGTGTAAAAAACTTTTTTATATTTTAAAAGGCATAATGTAGGCTATGCACATTGTTTTTTGTTGAAAATAAACTCAACCTCTGGTACCTGCTGGAAATTTAACCCAGGTCCTCCACATCAAAGGCAACAACTTAACTGCTGAGCCACAGCAAGCTTCAAAGAGACAGTTCCGCCAAATTGGACTTTTGGAGCAATGAGAATATTATTATCAGATGTTTTTATAGGCTGAGCATGAGCATGAACATGTTCTTATCCAATTAGGAAACTTATTCTTCGAAGGTACGGAGGCAGAAAAAAAATAAAAATAAAATAAGAAGAAGAAGCAAAACAACAACAACGACGACGAGAAAAAATTTGAAAATAACCCAAATTTGGGGCTTTATTGTGTGGATTGTACATTAATTCTGTGTGGTTAGGTCAGAACGTACAGAAGTTAATGTTTTTCAGGGCTGAGGTCTGTGGTCATTGTGGTTATTTCTGTATATTACATTACATTAGTCATTTAGCAGACACTTTTATCCAAAGTGACATCCAGGAAGTATATGTATGGGGCATGCCCCGTCAAGGTGTAACTTGGCAGATGGCAAACCTGCCATCCCAATTTGAGAAATCAAGCTAATTGAGGCACCCAAATTGAATGTTTTACTTTGGTATGATTCATATAATACTCAGATAAAGTACCCAACAAGTTATTTGTATCAAACTACTTCTTCATAACAATAAACCCTTATAGAAATGTAATATACTGCAGTATATTTTAAATATATTGTGAAGATAATTTTGATATATTTACAATATACTGCAATATATATTTTTTCCATTAGGAAGACACGAGAAGACCCACTGCGAATTTTCAAGTGATTGAATGTTTTAATTTGTAGCCATTTATCCGTTTCTCTCTCAGGGCCCAGAGGGAAAGCAGAAGAGCAGAAAACGAGGAGGTCCTGAACGCCGCACACGCGCAATGGGAATTCTCGCCACTTCAATCACAAACGACTCCATTATTAGACCTCTGGGATTTTACGTTATCGGATTTACGGAATTAAAGTTTGCTGATTTATATTTAATTTTTCTCAGCTTCATTTATATTCTAACGCTTTTGTGCAACAACTTTATCATTTGCATTATATGGATAGACCGTCGCCTACACACTCCAAAGTACATTGCGGTGTTTAATTTAGGGGTTGTCGACATACTGTCCAGTACAAGCTATATTCCTAGTTCGATAAAGGCGGTTGTCACGAAAGATACCTTTATGTCCTACAATGCATGTTTGACACAGATGTTTTTCTTTTACATTTTTGTATCACTAGAGTCATTTTCCCTCAGTGTACTTTGCTATGACAGGTTAATTGCGATATGTTTCCCACTGAGGCATACTTCTATCAACACTCCCAGAAGCATGATCGTTATTTTAGCGATTATTTGGTTGTTTTGTGTAAGCCTCAATATGTTTTTGGTAGTAATCTTGGACAAACTGACTTTTTGTGATTCACTCACTGTGTACAACTTTATGTGTGGGTACACATCTGTGTTCAGTCTATCTTGCAATGATAACAGCCTGCAGTGGGCCACTGCCTTATCTCTGAGTATAATCAATTTGTGTGTGCCTCTTATTTTCATCGTCATGTCTTATGCCTGTATTTTGAGAGCCTTGTTCAGAATGAAAAATGTGGAGAGCAGGTACAAAGCACTTGCAACGTGCACAGAACATCTCGTCCTCGTGGCGATTTTTTACGTGCCGATCTTAATAGTGTACCTCATTGGTTTTTTCTTATTCTTCACCGATACAAATGTTAAAACTGTGAGCTTGTCGTTAGCCTCATGCATCCCGTCCTGTCTGAACCCCATCGTGTATTCCCTGGCAACCAAAGAAATCAAGAACATAATACTGGTGATGCTCCAGAAAGTCAAGGTATCTGTATCAAGGTTACAGTCAATTTAATTGGATTTTAGGCCTTGGTGTTTGGCCTGTGTGAAGTCCAAGGTCATGACATTGAATTGTATTTGGAAATAGAACCACCCCCCAATGTAAGAGCGAAGCCTAGAATATGACCCAGTCAAGGTGGTCAACATCAGCTTGAATGTAGACCTAAACATACGTGTGATTGAAGTAAAAAGGTGATTGTAACATTGTCTGGTCTTTGGTCTGGCAATCGGTTTGCTTTTGATAAACTAAAAGTGGACGTTTTCTGGAAAGTGTACAGATATTATAAAGCAAACAAATTATTTTTGTCACTCATTTCAGAAAGAGAAACTCATATATTATATAGATTCATTACACATAGAGTGAAATATTTCAAGCCTTTATTTCTTAAATTCAGTGTCTCAGAAAATTAGAATATTGTGAAAAAGTTCAATATTGGAAACTCATGGTGTCACGCTCTAATCAGCTAATTAACTCAGAACACCTGCAAAGGTTTCCTGAGCCTTTAAATGGTCTCTCAGTCTGGTTCAGTAGGCTACACAATCATGTAGTTTGTGTGTGTGTGGATATCTAAGGAGGACGGTGGGGGAGAGATATGACGAGGGAGCTCTACAATTTAATGTCACCCAGGACTTTTCAAGAAGGGAGTTCCCATCACAAATCACAAAAAATGACACGAAGCCCCCCACAGAAACCCTTTATATACTGTGCCCTCCATAATGTTTGGGACAAAAACATATATTTTCTTGATTTGGCTCTGTACTCCACACTTTTTTATTTGTAATCAAACAATTCACATGTGTTTAAAGTGCAGATTATTGGCTTCTATTAAAGGGTATTTTTATACATTTTCTCCATGTTGAAATTACAGGACTCTTTATATACTGGTCAGTTACGAGTTAATATTGTTCGATTTATCAACCTTTGCAAGAAAAAGACGTTCTTTAATGTGAAAAGAACATTTTTATATATGAAAAGCATAACGTGCACATTATTTTAGTCGAAAATAAATGTAACCTTTGGTACCTGGTAGGGGATCGAACTCCCAACCTTTACCAAGGAAGGCTTTAACAATTACCACTAAACCAAAGTAGTTTCATAACAATCTGTGTGCTATATAGGACTTTTGTCTGCAAAACTGTAATGAGTCACAATTGCACACCTCTACATCTAACTAAATGAGGTCCTGGAAATAGGAGCCTCCCCACCCCCTCACCCATAACCCATTAATCCCATTTGAAATTCTCAACGTTGTGTTGTCATCTGGGTCTTCTCTGAAACATATTTTTATCACCGAAATGTGACAGCATCTTGTGGTTCAATAAATAGCCTACTTCAAAAGGGAGTTTTTGTCTGAACCCTCTTTTATTCTGAATGTGTTTTAATTTAATTTATTGTTCATATAAAAAGACGCATATGCTTATGCGGTGTTTATTCATCGCCCTCTGTACACGCTCTGTGATCCCCCGGATGTAAGGAAGGGTGACCATGCCAAGGTTTTCTGATTTGGTGGTACTTTTCGTTTTTGTTTCTACTTTGTTTTTCTGGAGTCCTTGTTTTCCCTTTCTTGCGCCAGGTGCTGGTGCATCCCAAGGACCGCATTGACCCAGAAAAGAAGTGTGACATAATATACGAGATCCCATGCCTATCATGCAATAAAACTTACATTGGAGAGACAGGTAGAGCGTTTGGCACACGAAAGAAAGAACACCAGAAAGAATGCGAAAAGGAAACATCTGGAGCGCGCACACGTGCAACAAAACAGAAAGCGGACCAGGAGAACCTGAAATCAGCCATCTCTGATCACTGCAAAAGGGAGAACCACATCATGGATTGGGATAAGGCCAAGGTTATTCGATCAGAAAACAACAAATACCACCGTTGGATCAGGGAGGCACTGGAGATCCGGAAACGTGCACACAGGACTGTAAACCGAGATGAGGGGGCCTACATGCTGTCACATACCTGGGATGCAGTCCTCCATAAACCACAGGACAGCAGAGGGCGTGGTCATCCCACCCATACAGGTGGGATGACCTACCCTACATAAACCAGCCATATACACGTCACAGTAACATCATGTGACGTCTCTGAGGAAGACTGCAGGAAGTCAGCAGTCGAAACTGTCAGGTATAACAAAAATAAATGCGTCTTTTTATATGAACAATAAATTAAATAGTTCTAGTTAGACGAAATGAACTTATTTGGATTAATGTGTTTTAATTCTTATTTTGTGTCATTTTCTCTTTTATTGTCCTGTGGCCTGCTTGTGTAATACTGTAATACACCATTGTCAGTGAAGCCTTTTTCTCGGCTGACCTGCCTGATTAAATAAAGGGGAGGTGAAACACTCAGTAATGTGGCTCTGGTTTGTTCACTTATTGATAAGATATGGCCCAGCATTCAAATATGAAATCGACCGGTATTTGCTAGAAAACTATGCTAAAGTTCGCTTTTTTTGTACAGGGGTACAGCCATCTTGGAACAAGGTTGTGGTTGCAGGGGTGCAGCCAGGGAATTTGGTCCCCATGAAAAGATAGCCATTGTAATGCAAAAGTTTTAGACCCAACCCCCCCATGCCACCCCATCCCTGTAGCATTACTGTAACACCACATCAAAAAGCTAATAATCAACCCATTGCTTTTAGATACTAGCATCTTATTGACTGTCATTTAAACACACATTACAGTGACATTACATCAACTATCATTTAACACTAACAATCACCTTATTGATTGTCTTTCTGAACAGTAGCATTACAATGGCTATCAGTTAAATATTGGCTGTCATTTTAACATTGTGTGTCACTCAATTTTTCAAACCGCAGTGTCCAATAAAGACTATAGGGTATTTGTATTACATATAACAATAATTTTATGTTAAAAAAAAAATTGCGTTTAAATTTTTTTTTGAACAAAGTATTTAACTATGATCCTTTTTTCATAATTCAAAAATACTTCAACCGGACCTCCTCCTTTAATACGAATAGCTTCCGAAAAGTGAACCTGTGTTGATTAAATATCAGCTAAAAGAGCAAAATGTACATGCTCACAGAATTTTCTATGAGAAGATATGAAGTGGACTAGCAAGCTTATTTTACCATGGAATTAGCTAGCATGTTAATTTGCCCCACTCATGAAATAAACCCACCTTTTTTTCCTTAAAAGTTGGGTGATGTACTGTCACTCTCTCTTTTTTCTCTTCACTGTACTATATGATTTATCCTAATTTGCTTGGATTCAATTGTAAACCCGCAATAGCCATAATGCGATGCTTTCAAATGTTCTATACCAACTTTGTATACAAAGGTGTTGTGTGGGGTAATTTGTGGAGTAGCTGTTGTTACGCTTCCCCGCTGTTCCTGTTGGCCTGTCTGTTTCTCCCTATCTCACAGGTGTGCTATGTTGGGGAGGTGAGGCTGAAGGGCGTGCTCTGTAAAGTACTAGCACCTGTCTGGTGCTGTATAAAGTTCCGGTTTATGCCAGAGAAACGCTCTCCGATATTCTCGCATACTGGGCGTTTTTCTTTTCTGAAAAGACTCTGGTTCCATTTTTTTTTTCTAATAAAATTGTTATTGTTAAGGTTCCTGATCAGAACTGGACCCAAATGCACGACTCAGAAACAGAACTGACAATTGGCTCACAAAGAGCGTTTATTTGCTACAGCAAACACTTGAAGCGAGAGAGGGGAGGGGACTGAATCCTGGGTTGGGCAGAACCAGAGGGCAGAGCATGATGTCTCCACTGTGTTGTGGCTGTTCAGACCGGCCGTAACACTGTATAAAATGCAAGAAAATATAAAGCCTTTTTTATTTTTTATTTCTGGTGGAACTTTTCCATACATGTTTTAAAATTCACAAATTTTTACTGAACTCTGGCTCTAAAATTATACGTTTCTCAAGTAGTTTTAATATTTAGGGATAAGAGGCTAGTCAATTAGGAAACATGCCCACGCCTTGACGCAACCGGAGTGCCAGATGTACAGTTGTGTTAAAAAAATTGCAGTACAACATCAGTAACCTGATGAACCACTGTTATTAGTAGTAGTGATATTTCTGCATGGCAAATAATTTACTTGTAGATGTAGTAGTGTAATAGAAAAAAAACAGACCCAACTGTCATGACATGCACGCTGCTTGTTCTGAGTAATTGACTCATTCATTGAAAGGGGCGTGTTCAAAATAATAGCAGTGTGGAGTTTAAAAATTCATTAATTCTGTGAAAAAACAGGACATGCGATATTGCTGTATTTGTTACTTTTGTTAATTGTTTTAATATCTAAAAAAAAGGCAATACGATGACACATATTGTGCATTATGCATTATGAAAGAACACACAGAAGTTGAAAAAAATATTATCTTGTATGTAGTTGTGTGCCATTTCAGTTTATTAATCAAAATGTCCAATGGACAAAAAATGTCCTCAAATGCTGAAATGAAATTTGGCAACACGTTGGCCTTGCTGAATTTAGATCCTGTTGTCATAGCGGCCTGTCTGTCAACACAGCCTTAATGACTGCATGACTGAACGTCAGTGTATCATAATGGCTAAGGAACTGGAGCTTGCAACTTCAACTTGCAACAGTGCCTTTTATAGCCTATCCCAGTCGGAACCCGGACTGTTACACCCATGAACAAGATAAGCTACGTAAGCAGAATTGCTGCTTAAGTACATTCAAAATCGCTATCTGTTTACGTTGGTCTGGATAAGCGGGACTGTTCAGCACAAAAATGCAATGTAAACTGTGCCCTCATCAATGGCTCCTATACATCCATTTGGAATTATACATTCAACAGTCAAGGGAGGGTTGTTGCGAATTTTAATTGATGTCCCAGAATTCACAAGTACACGCATTCCCCACACACCAAGGCTGTGTTCGAAACCGCATACTGCGTACTACATTAGGATATACTGGATACTACATACTACACTTGTAGTAGTATACCGTATGCAACCCTTAACAACAAAAATGTGTAGTATGCTACATTATCACGTGACCTCACTGCGAGTGTTTCCAAACAATGGAGAGTGCTACACACGCAGCTCCGGGACAGAAGGGACGGACTAGGGTGTTTAAGTCCATACCTCTTCTATTATTTTATCATCAATAAGCAATAAAATATGTGTACAAAGCCAGTCTTTTCTTGTTTGACTTGTTCGCACCTGCATTATAAACACACGAGCCTTAATAAGGTTCAAACTGCCCTATTGATCAGCTGTAGCCAGTTATTTTCATAGCGTATTAAATTAAATATTTCAGTGCTTGGTTCGATGCTTACACACACACACACACACACACACACACTAAAATGTGAGCATTACTACTGAAAGGTATTAGATAAATAAAAATGAATTGACTTCCAAAACAAACAAATGGATCCTTTATTTTATTTTAGGTCATTGTTGGGTAAGAGATGAACCATTGATGCTCGTACGTGCGCAGTAACTCACAGTTGGTAATAGACAGTGTATCTAAAAGTCCCACTGTAAATCCCACCTCTTAAAGCTGTAGTAGTTGTTCCAGACGACAGACATTAACCGTGATGCAACCACAGTTGCTCAGTCAGTACAAAGAACAAGAGACTAAATAACTTGAATAATTTCAAAGAAATAAAATATATATTTTTTTAATTTTATTTGAAATAATTCTAAATTTGTTACTGCTGAAATGTAAGTAGTAAACTTCAGCTCTTCAACCAAAAACCAATTAGGATCGAGTAACACTTTATCAACAGCCCAAACTGGCGCAATCTATTCTACAGGTGTCAAACTCCAGCCCTGCAGGGACACAGTGTCTGCTGGGTTTCGGACTGTTCTAGACACCAGTGGTAAATTTATGTCAGCTACAGAACCCACAGACCTCATTCTCAAGGCCTTAAGTGGCAGATAATTGAAAGTAAACCACAAAAACGCACACTGTGGCCCCCTGGGAATTTAGTTTCACACCCCTGATCAATGGTGCCAAAATATGCACGACACTGTGAGATCTGTACTAGCCGTCACAAAGAGAGAATTTTTCAGGATTCCCTAACAGCAGAATTAAATCCTTCCAATACATTAAAAAGGAAATTATTCAAAACTGATTCTGTAGATCCCCGTTTTTCAAATAACGGTCCTCGAGGCCCAAGAACTGTTGGTTGTCCGCTCTCCCTTTTACCTGGGAGTCAGGTGTGAAGACAGGCTGGCCAATCAGAAGCACTAATTGTTCTAGTTAGTTACCTGGGAGAAAGAGAAAACCAGGGCCGGATTTTGATTCTAGCGAGGTCCAGATGGTGGAGGAGAACAAAAGCAGTCATTGAAAAATCAAGTATTTGACGGCTTTCTTGTTTTGATTCCAGAGTTGTAGACTCCGTATCAGGACTACTAATCGGCCTGTGCCGCCGGCTGCTCCATGTGCTGCTCCTTCCTGCTGCGCTGGAACGCCATCATGCACTCCTTGAAGTTCTGGACCTGCGGCTGGCACTTCCGCCAGTCCTGGTGTTCCGCCATGCACTCCTGCACGGCGTAATGCAGCGTGGCGCATCCCGTCCTGGAGATCATCTGGTCGACCGGGTCCTCCTCATCCTCACTCCTGGTGCGAATGTGCGCCGTGGGAGAGGACACCATCACGGCTCTATTTGCCTTGAAATTGAACAGAAACAAATGACTCATTAGCTCAGTCAAACTTTCAGAGAGAACGTCAAAGGAAATCTCAAAAGCTGTAGGCCTATATTTCTAGACGTGCAACATGTTGAATTCAAATGTGTATTTTTAAACAAATATATGTTTGGGCTTTTCAGCTTGATTGGACAGAACGATGTAGAGAGACAGGAAGAATGGGAGCTAGAGAGAGGGAGAGTTTCAGCGTGATTGGACAGCACGATGTAGAGAGAGAGGAAGAATGGGAACAAGAGAGAGGGAGAGTTTCAGCGTGATTGGACAGCACAGTGTAGAGAGACAGGAAGAATGGGAACAAGAGAGAGGGAGAGTTTCAGCATGATTGGACAGCACAGTGTAGAGAGACAGGAAGAATGGGAACAAGAGAGAGGGAGAGTTTCAGCGTGATTGGACAGCACGGTGTAGAGAGACAGGAAGAATGGGAACAAGAGAGAGGGTGAGACATGCAGCAAAGGTCGCATGGCCGAATTCAAACCGCCAACGTCGCAGCTCACAATGAACATATGGACAGAGCTCGACAGGCTACGCCACATGATATGCATTTGAACACTATTTAAAATCTTTCAAACATACAATGCAATTACATTGGGCAATTCCATCTCTAAGGTGAATGAGCATGACACCCACTAAATGGTAAAATGGACTGCACTTATATAGCGCTTTTATCCAAAGCGCTTTACAATGGCCTCTCACTCACCCGTTCACACACACATTCACACACCAATGGCGGCAGCTGCCATGCAAGGCGCTAGCCTGCTCATTGGGAGCAATTTGGGGTTCAGTGTCTTCACTACCACAGATTGTCCTGAGAAGTGCTTTAGGAATAAGATTAGCATCCCTGAAGCATTATTTTGTTGAATAATGATTTGGTTTAAGGGAAATGTTGCTAATTGATAACATCCACATAGAACCTTTTCATGACATAGGAATCATATAATATTGATTTAATATAGTTCTCAATATCCGATTTGCACCAAAATCTTCCATGATAATGGTTCAGACATGAGGAATACATCTAAATTGTCAAATTACACCCAATGACCTTTCAAACCTACAATCTGACTACAATCCCACCCTGATAGACAGCATAGAATGAAAGTTCTCTTTGTGGAACAACACATGAGAAGCTGTGGCTTGGATTATTGTTTCTTCATATTATTATTTTGTTTTATCCCATTTTATTATTATTATTTTTAGTGTTTTTATGAATTTCATATTGTTTTTCACCAAATTTTTTCCTATTTTATTCTATCCTTGTTTATTAGTTTGTATTGTGTTTATTTAATTTTATATTGTTTTATCTAATATTTTCCTGTTTAAACTGATTATTATTTTTCTAGTGTGAAGCACCTTTGGCTGCTACTTGTTGTATGAAAGGTGCTATATAAATACAGTTTATTACTATTCTTAATATATTTATAAATATGCACCGTGAAAATTGTGATGGTTCAATCCCCCAAGAAGTTTAATTTGTGTTTGAAGGCCAGTGTGTTTGAATATCACAAAGTACTACCACATTTTGACCACAAGATGGTGCCATTTGACTATCCGTTATTAAGTTTTGATTGAAATTCCAACCAGAATCAGAAAAAACTAGTTTTACTCTGTATACTTTTCCTGTCATTAATTTGGCAAAAAAACATTTAATAAAGTCCTATGCATTTGAACATGTTGACTGCTATTCTGTGTGTTTAACTGTTTTATATTTTGAAACGGTCTTGTTTTGTTTACTGCACAAGATAATTTTATAATATCTTACACTGTCCCGTTGATCACCTATGATTCTTCACTCGCATTTTTAATACGCAAATTTTTAGGTTTTAGTGATAGATGTTATGTAGGCAATGTTATGAACACTTAAAGCGTTCAATAGAACAATCTCAGTAATGTGTACATTGCACTGTTGGTCTTAAACCCATTTAAAATCTTTCAAATACAGTGCAATTACATTGCATTTTTAAACAAAATACTTAATAACTGTCCTCTCTTGGGCTATATCCAGTGCCCCTGAAAGCCTTCCCATTGCCCAAACCCCTTTATGTGCTGGCCTTATTCTTATATTTTAGTATATGTTTGACGTGGCAGAAGTATATTGAGGGCCGGATCAAAACTAGCAAAAGATATGGCTGATTCACCTGGCACAAGGTTTTCTGAGGCTAGTCAATTAGGAAACATGCCCACACCTTGATGCAACCGGAGTGCCAGATGTACAGTTGTGTTAAAAAAAAATTGCAGTACAACATCAGTAACCTGATGAACCACTGTTATTAGTAGTAGTGATATTTCTGCATGGCAAATAATTTACTTGTAGATGTAGTAGTGTCATAGAAAAACAACAGACCCAACTGTCATGACATGCACGCTGCTTGTTCTGAGTAATTGACTCATTCATTGAAAGGGGCGTGTTCAAAATAATAGCAGTGTGGAGTTTAAAAATTAATTCATTCTGTGAAAAAACAGGACATGCGATTTTGCTGTATTTGTTACTTTTGTTAATTGTTTTAATATCTAAAAAAGGCAATACAATGACACATATTGAGTGCATTATGAAAGTTGAAAAAAATATTATTTGGATGTAGTTGTGTGCCATTTCCAATGGACAAAAAATTTCCTCAAATGCTGAAATGATTCTCATATTGTATTTGAGTGCTTTGGCAACACGTTGGCCTTGCTGAAGGGCTCAAATTTAGATCCTGTTGTCATAACGGCCTGTCTGTCTACACGGCCTTAATGACTGCATGACTCAACGTCAGTGTATCATAAAGGCTAAGGAACTGGAGCTTGCAACTTCAACTTGCAACAGTACCTTCATAGCCTATCCCAGGCGGAACCCGGACTGTTACACCCATGAACAAGATAAGCTACGTAAGCAGAATTGCTGCTTAAATACATTCAAAATCGCTGTGTGTTTACGTTGGTCTGGATAATCGGGACTGTTCAGCACAAAAATGCTATGTAAACTGCCCTCATCAATGGCTCCTACATACATTTGGGATTAGCCTACACATTCGACAGGCAAGGGAGGGTAGTTGCGAATTATAATTGATGTCCCAGAATTCCCAAGGACACGCATTCCCCACACGCCAAGGCTGTGTTCGAAACCGCATACTGCGTACTACATACTACACTTGTAGTAGTATACCGTATGCAACCCTTAACAACAAAAATGTGTAGTATGCTACATTATCACGTGACCTCACTGCGAGTGTTTCCAAACAATGGAGAGTGCTACACACGCAGCTCCGGGACAGAAGGGACGGACTGGGTTGTTTAAGTCCATACCTCTTCTATTATTTTATCATCAATAAGCAATAAAATATGTGTACAAAGCCAGAGTCTTTTCTTGTTTGACTTGTTTACACCCGCATTATAAACACATGAGCCTTAATAAGGTGCAAACTGTCCTATTGATCAGCTGTAGCCAGTTATTTTCAAAGCGTATTAAATAAAATATTTCAGTGCTTGGTTCGATGCTCACACACACACACACACACACACAAAATATGCAAAACAGCCAAAATATTTAATTTGCAGTAAAATGTGAGCATTACTACTGAAAGGTATTAGATTTTAAAAAATGAATTGACTTCCAAAACAAACAAATGGATCCTTTATTTTAGGTCATTGTTGGGTAAGAGATGAACCATTGACGCTCGTACGTGCACAGTAACTCACAGTTGGTTATAGACAGTGTATCTAAAAGTCCCACTGTAAATCCCACCTCTTAAAGCTGTAGTAGTTGTTCCAGACGACAGACATTAACCGTGATGCAACCACAGTTGCTCAGTCAGTACAAAGAACAAGAGACTAAATAACTTGAATAATTTCAAAGAAATAAAATATATATTTTTTTAATTTTATTTGAAATAATTCTAAATTTGTTACTGCTGAAATGTAAGTAGTAAACTTCAGCTCTTCAACCAAAAACCAATTAGGATCGAGTAACACTTTATCAACAGCCCAAACTGGCGCAATCTATTCTACAGGTGTCAAACTCCAGTCCTGCAGGGACACAGTGTCTGCTGGGTTTCGGACTGTTCTAGACACCAGTGGTTAATTTATGTCAGATACAGAACCCACAGACCTCGTTCTCAAGGCCTTAATTGGCAGATAATTGAAAGTAAACCACAAAAACGCACACTGTGGCCCCCTGGGAATTTAGTTTCACACCCCTGATCAATGGTGCCAAAATATGCACGACACTGTGAGATCTGTACTAGCCGTCACAAAGAGAGAATCTTTCAGGATTCCCTAACAGCAGAATTAAATCCTTCCAATACATTAAAAAGGACGAAATTCTTCAAAACTGATTCTGTAGATCCGTTTTTCAAATAACGGTCCTCGAGGCCCAAGAACTGTTGATTGTCCGCTCTCCCTTTTACCTGGGAGTCAGGTGTGAAGACAGGCTGGCCAATCAGAAGCACTAATTGTTCTAGTTAGTTACCTGGGAGAAAGAGAAAACCAGGGCCGGATTTTGATTCTAGCGAGGTCCAGATGGTGGAGGAGAACAAAAACAGTCATTGAAAAATCAAGTATTTGACGGCTTTCTTGTTTTGATTCCAGAGTTGTAGACTCCGTATCAGGACTACTAATCGGCCTGTGCCGCCGGCTGCTCCGTGTGCTGCTCCTTCCTGCTGCTCTGGAACGCCATCATGCACTCCTTGAAGTTCTGGACCTGCGGCTGGCACTTCCGCCAGTCCTGGTGTTCCGCCATGCACTCCTGCACGGCGTAATGCAGCGTGGCGCATCCCGTCCTGGAGATCATCTGGTCGACCGGGTCCTCCTCATCCTCACTCCTGGTGCGAATGTGCGCCGTGGGCGAGGACGCCATCACGGCTCTATTTGCCTTGAAATTGAACAGAAACAAATGACTCATTGGCTCAGTCAAACTTTCAGAGAGGACGTCAAAGGAAATCTCAAAAGCTGTAGGCCTATATTTCTAGACGTGCAACATGTTGAATTCAAATGTGTATTTTCAAACAAATATATGTTTGGGCTTTTCAGTGTGATTGGACAGCACAATGTAGAGAGACAGGAAGAATGGGGAGCGAGAGAGAGGGAGAGTTTCAGCGTGATTGGACAGCACAGTGTAGAGAGACAGGAAGAATGGGAACAAGAGAGAGGGAGAGTTTCAGCGTGATTGGACAGCACAGTGTAGAGAGACAGGAAGAATGGGAACAAGAGAGAGGGAAAGTTTCAGCGTGATTGGACAGCACGATGTAGAGAGACAGGAAGAATGGGAACAAGAGAGAGGGAGAGTTTCAGCGTGATTGGACAGCACGATGTAGAGAGACAGGAAGAATGGGGAGCGAGAGAGAGGGAGAGTTTCAGCGTGATTGGACAGCACAGTGTAGAGAGACAGGAAGAATGTGGAGTGAGAGAGAGGGAGAGTTTCAGCGTGATTGGACAGCACGATGTAGAGAGACAGGAAGAATGGGGAGCGAGAGAGAGGGAGAGTTTCAGCGTGATTGGACAGCACAGTGTAGAGAGACAGGAAGAATGGGAGCTAGAGAGAGGGAAAGTTTCAGCGTGATTGGACAGCACAGTGTAGAGAGACAGGAAGAATGGGGAGCGAGAGAGAGGGAGAGTTTCAGCGTGATTGGACAGCACGATGTAGAGAGACAGGAAGAATGGGAACAAGAGAGAGGGTGAGACATGCAGCAAAGTCCGCATGGCCGAATTCAAACCGCCAACGTCGCAGCTCACAAAGAGCTCAACAGGCTACGCCACACGATATGTATTTGAACACTATTTTAAATCTTTCAAACATACAATGCAATTACATTGGGCAATTCCATCTCTAAGGTGAATGAGCATGACACCCACTAAATGGTAAAATGGACTGCACTTATATAGCGCTTTTATCCAAAGCGCTTTACAATGGCCTCTCACTCACCCGTTCACACACACATTCACACACCAATGGCGGCAGCTGCCATGCAAGGTGCTAGCCTGCTCATTGGGAGCAATTTGGGGTTCAGTGTCTTCACTACCACAGATTGTCCTGAGAAGTGCTTTAGGAATAAGATTAGCATCCCTGAAGCATTATTTTGTTGAATAATGATTTGGTTTAAGGGAAATGTTGCTAATTGATAACATCCACATAGAACCTTTTCATGACATAGGAATCGTATAATATTGATTTAATATAGTTCTCAATATCCGATTTGCACCAAAATCTTCCATGATAATGGTTCAGACATGAGGAATACATCTAAATTGTCAAATTACACCCAAGGACCCCCAAAGCCCTACTGCAATCCCACCCTGATAGACAGCATAGAATGAAAGTTCTCTTTGTTGAACAACACATGAGAAGCTGTGGCTTGGATTATTGTTTCTTCATAATATTATTTTGTTTTATCCCATTTTATTATTATTTTTATAAATTTCATATTGTTTTTCCCCAAATTTTTTCCTATTTTATTCTATCCTTGTTTATTAGTTTTTATTGTGTTTATTTAATGTTATATTGTTTTATCCAATATTTTCCTGTTTAAACTGGTTATTATTATTTTTCTAGTGTGAAGCACTTTGGGCTGCTACTTGTTGTATGAAAGGTGCTATATAAATACAGTTTATTACTATTATTAATATATTTATAAATATGCACCGTGAAAATTGTGATGGTTCAATCCCCCAAGAAGTTTAATTTGTGTTTGAAGGCCAGTGTGTTTGAATATCACAAAGTACTACCACATTTTGACCACAAGATGGTGCCATTTGACTATCCGTTATTAAGTAGTGATTGAAATACCAACCAGAACAATCAGAAAAAAACTAGTTTTACTCTGTATACTTTTCCTGTCATTAATTTAATAAAGTCCTATGCATTTGAACATGTTGACTGCTATGCTGTGTGTTTAACCGTTTTATATTTTGAAACGGTCTTGTTTTGTTTACTGCACAAGATAATTGTATATGTTACACTGTCCCGTTGATCACCTATGATTCTTCACTCGCATTTTCAATCCGCAAATTTTTAGGTTTTAGTTTTAGATGTTATCTAGGCGATGTTATGAACACTTAAAGCGTTCAATAGAACAATCTCAGTCATGTGTACATTGCACTGTTGGTCTTAAACCCATTTGAAATCTTTCAAATACAGTGCAATTACATTGCATTTTTAAACAAAATACTTAATATCTGTCCTCTCTTGGGCTATATCCAGTGCCCCTGAAAGCCTTCCCATTCCCCAAACCCCTTTATGTGCTGGCCTTATTCTTATATTTTAGTATACGTTTGACGTGGCAGAAGTATATTGAGGGCCGGATCAAAACTACCAAAAGATATGGCTGATTCGCCTGGCACAAGCCTTTCTGGCTTTCAAATACGTCAAATGACACGCTACCTTCTACTTACTTACCTTGTTCAGATAAAGTTGTAGTCCCAGCTCTTGTGCATGTAAAATTTAGCTAATTAGCACACTTAGCATACACATTTTACAGTTTCAGCTAAACGTACAACATTCAATTGTCCGACTTTTAAAATTGTTTTTCGCAGGCGACATGAAATTACGCCAATTCGGTACTTTTGAGTACGTTTGAGTTCATACATTAGCAGAGTTTTCGTTATGGTGAATGCCCTCCAACACGGGGACACATTTACGGAACGGACATTAAAACACGTCCTTTTTTCCTGTTCTTGGAAATGGAGGTGGTGCGACGAGATTGTGTTCTCCCGGAAAACGGCGTGACTATGTTTGTCTGCAATATATTTTTTAAACACATGAGGGCAGTATTATCAAGCTTAACCAAAGATCTCTGACATTTTCAGCGCCCCGTTTCCCAAAATGGCTATTTTGTTTTTGTATTACTTTCATGGTATGTTTGTTTTTATCGTTTATTTTTTTGTCTTTCACCCTCAATTTTTTTTTTTAAATATAATGTCAGTAAATATTAATAATTTTAATCATAAAATAAATAAAGCACAAACACAAAACACTCTGAGATGATGATCTTAACTCTAAGATTCTTTTGGGAAAAGGGCCCAGATTACTTAGTCTGCAGCATCAGAAGTTTTTTTTTTTAAATTATGACAATAAATTAAATAATAATGAATATCTATGCTTTCTGCATAATGAGTTGGCATATATTTTTGTCCAAAGATCTCTTATTGAGTACACTGTCAGTGTGGCTGTCTGCTGATTTTATCTGTGTGTCAGAGAGGTTAACTCATAATATTGTACTTTAGAGTCTTTAAAAGGATTGTGTGTCGTTTACAACAGGAAGGTGTGGTGTGAAAGTCATAATGGGCCAGCATCCATGCAGCCTTACTTTACATGGCTATAAGTGAATTGATCTTTAACTTTATACTGACTGTTAGTGAACCCACATTTTTGTTGTTGTTTTATCTTGTACCAATGTAATGTAGTCATAGTCATAATGTTTTATAAACATGGCACAGGTGAAGTTTTCCAGTACTTAAGGTTTTCTTTGAATGAAAAAACCATAACTATGTTATCTGATGTATTTTTGTGCGCCATTAAAAAAGAGACATAACTAAGAATGTTCCGCCCCAGATGGCACAGCCCTGCCATTTGCCCCATAGACACAAACAATATATTTTAAACCGCTTACTGCTTCTGATTACAGACCATGGTAATGACAGAAAGTTTTCTAAACAACATTTCAGTATAGCTTCTTCACGCTGATGATGAACCTGCATACAGTTACATGCAGGCCTATCAATGTAAAGATTATGAGTGCCCTCTATTGGAAGAAAGGTTGAACTGTCGTTCAGTTAGGTGTTCCGATTGTTGATTGTGGAGTTTTCTTAGGCCAGTGGTGGTCAGTTCTTGGGGGCCGGTGTGTATGCATATTTTTCGAGATATATTCTGAGATCATTTTAAAAATCCCATATCATGTCATTATCTTATATTCCATCTACACTAGCTTTAACATGTTTTAAAAGGTTATCATGGGTGTTTATGTAAGTCCTGCTGGCAACTTTTTCTTCCCAGATAACCCCCTAAGACCCAGCAATTCATTTTTTGTATAATAGATGGTTCTTAAACTCAAGAACCATCTATTATACTATGCTGAAACCTACACTACAAGAAACATTCAATAAAAATAAAATTAATTACTTTTTTTGAAAAGATTTTAACTGCAATATGTTTTTTTATCATACAAGACACTTGTATTATGTAAAAAAAATGTAACACTTAATTTCTACTGGGTTTTAGGAGGATATATGACAAACCTACTAAATATACCAATGCATATATTTTTTTAGAATGTAAACTAGCATTCCTGTGACAAGGTTCAGAAAAAACACAATGATTCCCATTCAAAACAGAATATTTCTTTCTCCATATAATTTTGTCGTTTTCATGGGAAGAAGACCCACCTATTGGTGTTGCCAAGCGATTGCAATTTTATTAGCCATAGGCTAAAATCAGGTGTGGGGAAGGCAGGGCACTCTATCTGGAAGGACGCGAGGTTAGAAGCATGATTGTTGCAGCCTTATGGTCCATCTTAAGACTTAAGTACATAAGAATACATTCTGACAATAATAGGCCATTCAGCTCAACAAGGATTTTAATTTAGCTTCAAACTAAATACCTCAATCTAAACAAGCCACGCAGTTCAATTTGTGCTTTAAATTAATTCTTCTAGTCCAGGAGTGCACAAAAAGGGACAATCTGTTTCAGGGTTTTGTGCCAACTTCTGCTCGTAATTATTTAATTAACTCAGTAGTCATATCTTATCTTTTATTGTGATCTAGTAAAGGAGTGAACCAACGTAGTTTCAAAAAACTAAAACTGAAGGAATTGGTTGGAACAAAAACCAGGACACAGAACAGCCCTCCAGGACCGGAGTTGTGCAGCCTGGGCCATGACCGAATATGATCCCTGTTCCCAGCCCCCTGTCCCGTCCACTCAGAGCCCTGTCTACTATGGCTGTGTCCGAATATGACTCCTGCACCCTTTTGAGGGAGCATATTTCAGTCCACTTTGTCAAAAAGCTTTTGATTGGGCGACTTTTTCTCACAAATGGGGGCACTTAAAATACCAGGATGAACCCTTTATTTCTGGGGTTTTGTCTAGGGAATTCAGGAGCACACTCATCTGCAGAACGATTCACTCATCTGACAATTTCAGTAAGTAACCCAGTAAAAACATAAAAGACATAGAGTGTATATGCATATCTATGGTACAAGATAGGTTCATATTACAAAACTATTTTTTATTTTTGTTAATTCTATCTTCATTCATAATCTACACTTTGTAACAATCGTCATATGTTAAATTATGACAATAAATTAAATAAGAATGGATATCTATGCTTTCTGCATAATGAGTTGGCATATATTTTTGTCCAAATATCTGTTATTGAGTACACTGTAAGTGTGGCTGTCTGCTGATTTTATCTGTGTGTCAGAGAGGTTAACTCATAATATTTAAGTACTTTAGAGTCTTTAAAAGGATTGTGTGTCGTTTACAACAGGAAGGTGTGGTGTGAAAGTCATAATGGGCCAGCATCCATACAGCCTTACTTTACATGGCTATAAGTGAATTGAGTGGACAGGGGACAGAGGACAGTGGACAGGGAACAGGGGTCGTATTCGGACACAGCCCAAGTGCCCTGTCCCCTCACTTTGCAAGCAGTGTGCGAAATTAATCCTGCAAAACTCTTTCCGAACTAAGGAGAAAGTACTTCGTAATATTGTTTTAATTACTCGCATTTTTAATAACTTTTTTAAGTTATAGTTTTAGATGTTATGTAGGCTATGTTATGCACACTTAAAACACTCAATAGATTAATCTCAGGAATGTGTACATTGCACTGTTGGTCTTAAACCCATTTGAAATCTTTCAAATACAGTGCAATTACATTGCATTTTTAAACAAAATACTTAATAGACTATCTGTCCTCTCTTGGGCCATATCCAGGACCCCTAAAAGCCTTCCCATTCCCCAAACCCCTTTATGTGCTTGCCTTATTCTTATATTTTAGTATACGTTTGACGTGGCAGAAGTATATTGAGGGCCGGATCAAAACTACCAAAAGATATGGCTGATTCACCTGGCACAAGCCTTTCTGGCTTTCAAATACGTCAAATGACACGCTACCTTCTACTTACTTACCTTGTTCAGATAAAGTTGTAGTCCCAGCTCTTGTGCATGTAAAATTTAGCTAATTAGCACACTTAGCATGCACATTTTACAGTTTCAGCTAAACGTACAACATTCAATTGTCAGACTGTTTTTATTGTTTTTCGCAGGCGACATGAAATTACGCCAATTCGGTACTTTTGAGTACGTTTGAGTTCATACATTAGCAGAGTTTTCGTTATGGTGAATGCCCTCCAACACGGGGACACATTTACGGAACGGACAAGGAAGTGTGCTACATTAAAACACGTCCTTTTTTCCTGTTCATGAAAATGGAGGTGGTGCGACGAGATTGTGTTCTCCTGGAAAACGGCATGACTATGTTTGCCTGCAATATATTTTTTAAACACATGAGGGCAGTATTATCAAGCTTAACCAAAGATCTCTGACATTTTCAGGGCCCTGTTTCCCAAAAGAGCTATTTTGTTTTTGTATTACTTTCATGGTATGTTTGTTTTTATCGTTTATTTTTTTGTCTTTCACCCTCTATTTTTTATTTTTTATACAATGTCAGTAAATATTAATAATTTTAATCATAAAATAAATAAAGCACAAACACAAAACACTCTGAGATGATGATCTTAACTCTAAGATTCTTTTGGGAAAAGGGCCCAGATTATTTAGTCTGCAGCATCAGAAGTTATTTTTTTTAAATTATGACAATAAATTAAATAATAATGAATATCTATGCTTTCTGCATAATGAGTTGGCATATATTTTTGTCCAAAGATCTCTTATTGAGTACACTGTCAGTGTGGCTGTCTGCTGATTTTATCTGTGTGTCAGAGAGGTTAACTCATAATATTGAAGTACTTTAGAGTCTTTAAAAGGATTGTGTGTCGTTTACAACAGGAAGGTGTCGTGTGAAAGTCATAATGGGCCAGCATCCATACAGCCTTACTTCTATAAGTGAATTGATCTTTAACTTTATACTGACTGTTAGTGAACCCACATTTTTGTTGTTGTTTTATATTGTACCAATGTAATGTAATATTTTATAAACGTGGCACAGGTGAAGTTTTCCAGTACTTAAGGTTTTCTTTGAATGAAAAAACCATAACTATGTTATCTGATGTATTTTTGTGTGGCATTAAAAAAGAGACATAACTAAGAATGTTCCGCCCCAGATGGCACAGCCCTGCCATTTGCCCCATAGACACAAACAATATATTTTAAACCGCTTACTGCTTCTGATTACAGACCATGGTAATGACAGAAAGTCTGCGAAACAACATTTTAGAATAGCTTCATGCTAATCATGAACTTGCATACATTTACAGGCAGGCACATCAATGTAAAGATTAGTAGCGCCCTCTAGTGGAAGAAAGGTTGAACTGTCATTCAGTTAGGCGTTCCGATTGTTGATTGTGGAGTTTTCTTAGGCCAGTGGTGGTCAGTTCCTGGGGGAGAAGTTGGCTTGAAATCTAGAAATAGACATGGCCCTCCTTGCCCACCGCTGGATTAAAACCACATTCACAGATGTGTTTGTAACCCACATTGCCTTATAGGATATGCTGAGGAGCTGGCCACTCCATTACCTCAATCCTTTTTGTCTGGAACCAAGATGTTGCTCGCTTACTCGTGTGTTTGGGGTCGTTGTCTTGTTGAAACACCCATTTCAGGGGTATTTCCTCTTTGGCATACGGCAACATAATTTATTCAAGTATTTTGATGTATTCAAACTGATCCATGATCCCTGGTATACGATAAATAGGCCCAACACCGTAATGTCCCCATACCATGATTTTTGCGCCACCATGCTTCACTGTCTTCACAGTGTACTGTGGCTTGAATTCAGTACCCGGGGGTCATCTGACGTACTGCCGACGACCACTAGACCCGAAAAGAACAATTTTACTCTCATCAGTCCACAGAATGTTACGCCATTTCTCTTTGGGCCAATCGATGTGTTCCTTGGCAAATTTTAACCAATTGTGCACATGCCGTTTTTTCAACAATGGTGCTTTACAGGGGCTTTAAAGCTCATCTTTGATCTTTCTGGAGGTGATGATTGGCTGAATCTTTGCCAATCTGACTATTCTTCGATCCGTTTTAACAGTAGTTGCTCTTTTTTTTCCGTGTGTTTCTGGTTTTTGTTGCCATTTTAAAGCATTTGAGATCTTTTTAGCTGAGCATCCTATAATTTGCTGCACTTCTTTATACGTTTTTCCCTCTCCAATCAACTTTTTAATCAAATTACGTTGTTCCTCCAAACAATGTTTGGAACGGCCCATTTTACTTAGCAATTCAGAAGGAAATATATTTTATAACAATGTGTGAAACATTTGCTTCCCTTCTTTTTTAATAAAGGACAATTAATGACACTTGTTTTTTCACAGAATGAATGAATTCTCTAATTAAACTCCACACTGCTGTTATTTTGAACACGCCCCTTTCAATGAATGAGTCAATTACTCGGAACAAGCAGTGTGCATGTCATGACAGTTGGGTCTGTTGTTTTTCTATTACACTACTACATCTACAAGTAAATTATTTGCCATGCAGAAATATCACTACTACGAATAACAGTGGTTCATCAGGTTACTGATGTTGTACTGCTATTTTTCTTAACACCACTGTCGGTGAAATCTTCTCTGAATGTACTGTACTTAAAATCCCTGGATGATATCCTTATTTCAGGTGTTTCGCTGAGTATATTCATGATGTGAGTATACTTTTCAAAAAGTAAACAAATATTTAGTCCCATAAATATGATGCGCAGCTTCGCTTTAAAAAGGAGGCGCATCTTCGCTGACATTTTTCTTAAACAATAACAATGACACGTGACATAGCCACACAAGGGTGGGATGTCTTACGACATGTTATTTATGCTATTTATGTTATTAATCAGAATGAGAATGCATGTAATATGAACTTCGGATGAAGCTTGAACTTCGCTCGCTGAAATGCATTGCCTGTGATCTGACTGCTGTCGGAACATGGAATTGATGTCAATGCTTCATTGTGTAATCAAATTAAATTTGTTAAACAGGCAGGCTAATTTGGCATTTTATAAGGTGAGATGGCAGCCATATTCTGGTAGCTTATTCTCAGCGGTTGCAGGTGCTTTTAAACTAAATTAAACCGCATATATATTCTAAAATAACAGCACTGTCGGGAATTACCAGGAATCCGTGCCAGTGTTAAACCCTAATGTTTAAACGTGGGTAACCTCATTTGATACCTCAGCAAGCCATGTGTTCCATACTTTTCCCGTGTAATTTACAGCTTAATCTAGTCCCAACCCCCAATTCGCATAGAGATCCATTCAAATGCAGAGAGGTTATAGTATCGCTGAAAATAAAATATGAGTCTTTTGATATCCTTTTATACCTAGTCATGATAGCATCACCTGTTTATCTGTGGAACATTCAAAACAGGCATTTTTTTAAGTTCCCAGTTTTTTTTTTTTTGGCTCTGTCCTTTTTTGGAACGTGTTGCAGGCATCAAATTCGGAAATAGCGTATATTTACAAATTTACGTATGCTGGAACAGTATGAAATACATGGTTGGTAACATTGCTGTAAGTCATCATGGGTCTGAGGTATCAAACGAGCCTCAAACCATCACTCTGCTGCCAGATATGCATTAGATATGAATGGATCTCTTTACGGGTTGTTTTTCCTGACAAATTTTCCTATTGAACTCTATGGAAAAATAAGTCAGGAGAAGAAACCCTTCAAGTTATCCATCCATATCTACTATATTTCTGGCAGCAGAGTGATGGTTTAAGGCTTGTTTTATATGTCAGACCCTTGATGACTTAAAGCCATTTAGGCAACCATGTATTCCATACTGTTCCAGTATAATTTACTGCTAAATCTAGTTCCACTCCCCAATTCCCATAGAGATCCATTCAAATGCAGAGAAGTTATAGTATCGCTTGTAAGAGTACCAGAAAATAAGATATCAAGAGTCTTTTGATGTTGTTGGGTCACAGACATCAGTAAGTCATGGCATGCAAAGGATATGCGACCAAATATTAAAAATTATTACTTTATTCTATATATAAATGCAGGGGTGCCAATAATTGTGGCACATGTGGTTTTGTTAAAAATAATTATTTCTTGATGAGACATTTTTTTTCTCATAACAAATTTACTTCAATTAAAGGTTGGATTTTTTTCTTTTTTTCAGTGTGAGATTAAGCTAATTCACTAAACTGTGAATTTTCTATAACCTTTTTTACCCATCTTTACCAGGGGTGCCAATTATAGTGGAGGGCACTGTATATGCACAGTTAGAGAATAGTTGGATTAGTGAACTGGGCTTGCAACTCCAAGATTGTAGTTTTGATTTGCAGGTTGACACTGCCATTGCTGTATAAATTAATTGTATGTTGAATGTAAACCATGTAAGTTGCTCTGGATGTAAAGGTCTTCTAAATGCCTCTATGTAAATGCAAGTGCAGCACGTGAAAGTACCCTTTCTAATTGTTTGACTGAAAGCGGTAATGAGCACAGCAGGAAAATTACACTGGGTTGTTATTCCCAGCACAGGGAGGCCTTACCTTCTCAAACAGCAACACAACTCCACAGCAGCATTTAACCGCTGTTGTGCCTAGAAATACGTTACCCTTCAGGGACGTCATTATAATTCAAAAATTGCATTCCCCTGAAGGAGCTGACTAATGTGTATTCACAGTGGTGAATAAGACGTAGGCTAAATCCGTTACTGGACTACTCCTAATCACATATTTTATGTGTTTTAGTGGCTGCTTTCTATCCAAAGTGACATACAGTACTTGGATGTACACTTTTTTTTCTGCATATGTATTCCCCTGGAATCAAACCCACAACCTTTGCGTTGTTACCACAATGCTCTAACAGAGCCATTGGACTGCTTCTCCCAGAATGGCAACCAAGGCTTTATCAAAAACCTTTTTATATAATTATATAAATATTTATATGTATATATATATATATAATTTAATTTAGCTTAAGTTTGCATTCAAGTTAAGGAAGACGTATTTTTGTGACAACAGCAATTATGTAGGTTTTCTGGGGGGTTTTCTGCAATTGGCAACATGTAAATAATTTGAAATATGGAATTATTATTGCACATTGAAATGTCCAGTGTTAATTTGACTCTGATAATTGAATCTGACTATTGGATCAAATGAGATTAAAATTGAAGTGCCTCAGTGGTGTACGGGAAGTGAGCTGGTGGATTAAAGGTGGCAGGTTTTACTCCCAGGAAGAGGAAGGACACTGTTTTTGTACCCTTGTGAAAGGTTTGTAATCTGATTTCTGCCAACATATCCATCAGCATAACTGGATAGTGTGTAGAAAAGTTTTTTTTTTTTTTTTTTTTTAAAGTTGTGTAGGTGGCGTAAGCGCAGATCAAGCCTATACAAATCCTATCGGTGTTCTTTATTTTGTTTCTACTACAATACACCAGGGGTCTGACTGCTGTGGCAAGTCCTTTTGGGCCTGTTGCAGCACACAAGTGGTTAGACAAAAAAAAAACGAGTACATCAAATAAAAGCAATCACATACAAGCACAGCGTTTCTTTCTTGTTTACATTCAATCGCATGCAACTCGCTGGACATAATGAAGACAAGATGCACCAGCTAAAACCAAATGAAAATAGATGCTTAACCAATCCGACGGCAGATAAATCAACACACGCTGTCTAGATGCACTCTGTAGTAGGAGTGGCAAACACGTTATATATTCCCTCAGGTGAAGCGAGTTGAGATTAGCAACACAAAAGGCCGGTTGTTGGCTTACTAATAGCTACAAATCAACTTAAACAGATCGCTAACTACTGCTATTTACTTCCGTTACACAATGACTACAAAACGGTTCAATTACTTAATGCAGCTAAAACCGAATTAAAATAGATACTTAACCAATCCGACGGCAGATAATCAACACACGCTGTCTAGATGCACTCTGCCTTCCACTATATAGACCAGGGGTGTCCACTTTTGACTGAAGAATATGATTAGTTAATGCACCCACACTGGCTATTTTCGGATAAGATTGGACACCCCTTATATAGGGCATTGGTGGTGTGAGCTCGATGTCCTTCTCACATTAGCAGGGATCGGCTCAGTTTCCTCTCAGATGGGAAAGTAAGGTACTGCTGGACATTCTGCAGTTGGACCAGTAAGGGACGCTCTTATCTCTGGACAAAATAATCTTCAGATGAGATATTGAACATGGTTGTGGCTGGCTGGTCATTCAAGATCCCTTGGCACTTTTTTTTTAAATATAAATAGTGGTGTTAATTCTGATGTTCTGGCCAAATTCTCCCAAAAACATAATTTATATGATTACCTTCTCACTCCAGTTTTTATTCTGCTATAAACCTCCTAACCATGATGCTACCTTGTACTTTTTACTGTATGCAACTAAACTATGCAGGCCCTGCCCAAACCTTGACTTTTTGGAGCGCAGCCTGGATTCTGTTATTGATCTCTTTGGTTGCCAGGGAATACACAATGGGGTTCAGACAGGGCGGGATGCACGAGGCTAACGACAAGTTCACTATTCTGACATCCGGATCGACGCGGAATAAAAAAAATCCAATAATAAACAGCGTCAAGATCGGGACGTAGAAAATCGCCACAAGAATGAGATGCTCTGTGCATGTTGCAAGTGCCTTGTATCTGCTCTCTACATTTTTCATACTAAACACGGTTGTCAAAATACACACGTATGACATGATGATGAAACTAAGGGGCCCAAACAGAATCATTAAACTCAGAGAAGATGCCATGGCCCACTGCAATCTGTTATCAGTGCAGGATAGTCTGAACACTGGCGCGTAATCACAAAAATAGCTGTACACTTTTACTGAATCACAAAAAGACAATTTTGTCATGATTACGATCGAGAACGCCACGATGCTGACACAAAACGACCAAACAATCGCTAAAATACTGATCATGCTTGTGGGAGTGTTGATAGAATGTTGTCTCAGTGGGAAACATATCGCAATTAACCTGTCATAAGAAAGTACACTGAGGGAAAATGACTCGAGTGATATAAAACAGTAATAGAAATACATCTGTGTCAAACACGCGTTGTAGGATATAAAGTTATCTTTCGCGAGAAACATCTTGATCATACTAGGAATAATGGTAGTACTGAACACCAAATCGACAACCCCTAAATTAGCCACCGCAATGTACTTTGGAACGTGCAGGCGGTGATCTGTCCATATAATGGAGAGGATAAAGAAGTTGGACAAAACCGTTAAAATATAAACAAATATTAAGAAAATTAAATAGAAATAGGAAAACTTTAAAGACGTAAATCCGATAATGTAAAATCCATCTGGCCTAATGATAGAGTCGTTCGAGTTGGATGTCCCGGAAACGCCCATCTCGGTCATCCGCCGCTGAGAATACCCGGCGCGTGGCTGCAGCAGAGGTACCGCGACAACAAACGATATTCCTGAAAGATAAAGTACATCCAGGACATAAGACATCCTCGTATGCCATTTCTAAAAACATCGTTTCATAAACTTACCAAGAGCAGAAAATAAAGAGTTACACACTTTATATAAATTAATACCGCTAGAGTGGTGTAAAGTATTATTTTGTATTTGGCTTATGAGGCTATACAATCGATTTATCAACTAAAACTAAAAACAAAACAAAAAAACATTAGGCTACTGCAGGGGCGTATACTACGAAGGAAGCTTAACATAGCCAATTAAGCACACTGCAATTGACCCTAGAAGTTTCTGGGGGACATAGTTATTATATCATAGTCTATTCCAGGGGTTCCCAAAACTCTGGGGCCCCCCTGTGTATGCTGGTTTTTGTTGCAACCACAGTTGCAATCTCAGAATTTTAACAAGCTGTTAATCTTTTATAATTAGGTGCTTTTCATGTTTAGAGGACTTATTCACTCTCTTAAGTCGCATTATGTCAGAAATAGCTATACATGCCATGTAGAATAAACACCCCATGTTCACATTGTGCCTATTGTGCTATATTGCAACAATTACATAAAATACATAATTTTGTAATCTATTTTTAACTGATCAAATCGAGTTAAGTGAGTCCATATGCTCCTAATTAGTTGTTGAACACATGCGTTTAACTTTAATAATTTTTTCCTTAAGCTTATTAACACAATGCAGGTTTGGCTTGTTGTAATTTGCTTTGCGTTTGAATTCTTCATTATCTACCATATGGTTAGTTTTAGTGGCCATATGTCCTAGGAGCCTATTGATTCAAATCAGTCTTTAAATGGATCTGTTCATTTTATTATCTCTTATAAATAATATAGCACAATAAGCACAATGTGAACATGGGGTGTTTATTCTACATGGCATCCATAGCCATTTCTGATTTTATGTGGCTTAAGAAGGTAAATAATTCCTTTTAACATGACAAGCACTTAATTTAAAAAAATTAACAGCTTGTTAAAATTCTGGGATTGCAACTGTGGTTGTAACGAAAACCAGCATACACAGGGGCGCCCCCATGACCGGTTTGGGAACCCCTGGTCCATTCTATTCAGGTCTGCTATGCAGAAATTACGCAGTGTGTAGCCTACATTCTTCGTGTTATATAATAGGCTATCCTACGTCCCTCTGCCATCGTAACGGGGTCATTGAGCAGTAGGCTACAAAAATAAATTAATTAATAGATTGTCTTTCGCACGCAACTACACACACAACACGTATCGCCGCTCTAAAAAAGAATCCCGGCGAAACACTTTCGACTCATATACCAACCTGAGGCTCGCGATCCTCCAAGCTTTGCAGTGCGTTTCGAGATTCACAACCGTGCACGCGCCAGTGGCCGTGCGCCTTCACGGAACGAACGAAAGTCACGACCTTGATAAAAGAAACCGCGGCTGGCGTGCTGCACAAAAAAAGAAATGCCTCTCGTTAACGGTCGCAATTGGACAATTTTAGAATTCCTCCACGGTTCACGCTCGGCCTTTTAGTTTCACTGCACTGAAACACTATCAGTTGAATGCTCGGACAAGAAATGATCCAACAGGTAAATGGTAGCTCCTCACCGCACAAATACCTGTGAAACATTTATCTCCTCCAATGTATGGACATATGTATACCATAGGAACTCTGCAGGGACATCATTAAAATGTGAAAACTGCGCTTCCTTATTGTTGAGGCATAATCCCATTGGTAAATGAGGTCAATTAGTCAGGTTGTAGTTTGCCTCTAATTAGCCATAATAGCATCCCAGGTCTTGCCGACAAATCACATATTAGCAGCTGCTTGTGTTTATTATTTTATGTTTTTAAATAAGACTGGAGTTGTTGTCGGAGACATGGCCTCATGGGTGAATTTGAAATGCATTTTTTTTGCAAAATGAAAATGATGTAAAGAATTTGTGTTTGTACTTTGTCTAAACTAGTAGTTGAATTACACTTTGCAGCACTTTGCTGGTAGTTCAATTACATTCACATTTGTGTAGCGGCTGTAGTAGTTAATTACTTTCTTTGTCATCTTTGTCATTTTGAGGTGTAGTTAACTACAGGAACTACCAACTACTTTTGGCCCTAAAATATTTTCTCCAAACCCCTTTGACCAAATACTGCCTCATTTCTCTTTTCCATCAATGCAGTGGTTCTCAAACTTTTTCTGTCACACCCCACTTTGGAGGAAGAAAAATGTTCATGCCCCACCGCCCCAACAAAATTGTAACAGAATGGTCCATGTTGAACTTTTATTTTAAATAAAAATCCATCTGTGCTTTTTCAAATATAAAGAAAATTGCACTTTCAAGTAAACTAGATTGCTCCATTAGTCAAAAACAAATAAAATGTGCAATCACTTTCATAGAACAATGCAACAAATATTTGGCAAAAAAATGGCTTATTGTGGCTGCAATGAACCTGTTGGAAATTGAAGCTCAGGAGAGGGAAAATACATTTCTAATTGAAGCTGCAGCTGAGGAAAGAAAAGCACTTCAGGAATTTGAATGAAAAAAATTGGAGCTTGAAAGCCGAAGTACCTCAACTCGCTCTGTAGACCCAGCTCGTGCAGGGTTCGATGTGAGTAGGCAGATACGAATGGTCCCACCATTTTCTGAGGAGGTAGAAAAATATTTTGCCCATTTCGAGCGTGTTGCCACTTCATTGAAATGGCCCGCCAATGTTTGGACTATTTTATTACAGTGTGTTTTAACTGGCAAAGCCAGAGAGACCTATTCTTCGCTCAATTTGGAAGAGAGCTCTAATTATGAGATTGTGAAAACTGCAATCCTCCGCGCGTATGAACTTGTGCCTGAAGCCTACCGTCAAAGATTCAGAGGCTATATAAAAACGGACAAACTAACTTATGTAGAATTTGCTAAGGAAAAAGATAAATTGTTGGGCTCTAACAAACCCGAAAATATTCTTGATTATGTTTCCCATTTTAGACTGCGGTTGCGAACTGCCTGTGATTTAGCAAGGAATACCCTCGCAGTGTCACAACGTCGCATGAAACGTCTCTTTGACAGACGCGCAAAAGTCAGCGTGTTTTTTCCTGGTGATCAAGTGTTGGCGTTCCTCCCTGTTCTTGGTTCCGCATTGCAGGCTCGTTATTGCGGCCCATATACTATTAAAGACAAAGTTGGGGAGTTGGATTATTTAATTATTACTC
Source organism: Ilyophis sp. 1 JC-2022 (assembly GCA_022702515.1). Classification (NCBI taxonomy): domain Eukaryota; kingdom Metazoa; phylum Chordata; class Actinopteri; order Anguilliformes; family Synaphobranchidae; genus Ilyophis; species Ilyophis sp. 1 JC-2022. The sequence goes on from CM040401.1 coordinate 87,942,009, forward strand.
CAGAGCGCAGAAAGAAAATTGTATTGCTCACCGAAAGAAGTCCGACGTAAAAACATTGGTTCCGCGCTGCATTTCCCCCTGCGCCCCACGCGCGCCCCACAGTTTGAGAAACATTGATCTAATGGAACACCTGATTGGTGAGAAGCACTCTGCTCCATGATAGTAACCACACATTGCTGGTTCTCCTCACTGAGCTGTACAGTGGTTCTACCCTTGTGCAAAAAGGAGGCATTACTCACACAAGTGTCATGTCGAGGGAACAACCATGGCCCTATGTAAGCAAATACTTCCAAGCTAACAAAATTAGGTCCCCGGGACGTCCCCTGAATGTTTTGAAATGTCATCAGGATGTCGCCTTGACGTCTTTTTGTAGGGTTTTCTAAACATTACGTGGACGTCACAAAGAACGTTCCCGAGACGTTCTAGTAACCTCCCGCAGAAATGAATTACATTACGTTATATTTTAACCAGTAACATACGTTGCAGGAACGTTCCTGAATGTTATGAGCACAACGTTGTATCATAACCGGATAGGGACGTTGTTTGAACGTCCCCGAAAAAAATTCTAATTAAATGTAATATTGTAACCAAACAGTGACCTTCCTAGGACTTTAATAACGTCCCAGTAATGTTTTTAAGACATCCCTATGGAATGTCATTAAAATGGGATGTCCACTGTTTGCTGGGTTACTCAACGGAAAAATTAATTCATTAATCTTTTCACTTGTGAGCTTTGCCAGCCAAAAATGCAAACATATCCACGGCAAAGCCAACTCACCTTCACATTATGGAGACTTTGTACTTGATGTGTAGATTGCTCTAAGAGGCAAAATAACCCACAGCAATATCTACACAGGCCAATCTGGTAGTTCACCCAGAAGTCATGGTTATTTTCAAGTTAATTTTGTCTGTTGAAAGACTTGAATGTTAATAAAATGTAAAAATTGTATGAAAAAAAGGTTATGTGAAATTTGTTTTTATAAAATATCAAGATTGAAACTCTGTTCAAAACAAAAAATATTGTTTTGACATGAAAGGGGCATAGCATAGTATAGCTTTAACAGGTAAGATACAATTGTTTTGTTAAAATATATACAGTATGTATAACCTGAATATCATCAAAGAACACCTATGTCTTAACGACTCAAAAAAGGGAAGATGTAATGTGTGTGGTTCGGTCGGTGAAGAGGCTAACGAGTCGTGCTCCGCAGCCCGTACATGCGAGACAGCTAGGTAAGAAGCCCGAGACGGATCAGCATTTTGTCATCGTATACTAAATTAATTAAACCTGCCTAAAACATACTCACCTCCGTGTGATTAATTCATCGGACATCCGTAAATTAGACACTCCAGGTATACATATGCATGAACACATTTAACTATGCATCAAAAGGTAAAGTCGCAGAGTGACGTTACCCCCGAAAATTACATCCTAATAGTGATTTTTACCCATTGGGACCGTTTAGATGTAGATCCGATGTAGATGTTGCGACTTTTACGCAATCCTTTAGTAAATCCGGCCCCAAATGTTTTGACATTGTAAGTGATAGGCCTACATTATATGTGTCTAAAATTGTGTCTATCGTGTAGAACGGATTTCGCTTGTCAAAGCAATGACTTTAGTGAAATAGATCTACGTTAATCAACATATTGTTTGTCTTTGAACTTACAAATTAATCACGTATGAAAATGGTTGAATAAAATGTGTTATATGGCACGTCTATATGTTGTAGACGCATTTTAGCCGGGCTAAAAGAGATCTTGGATGCTTAGATCTGATTTAGCGGCTATAGTGCCCAGTCGGAAGCTTCAATCTTTTGTTTCTAGGCCTCGCCCTCTTCAGTGCTACGGCCTACGGGTGCCAGAAATATGGTCATGTTGCATTTGTTTGTAAGGAGTTCCAAGATGTGTGAGGTGTGGTGAAAATCATGTGGTTTAATAGGTGCTCTGAGCACAAAGAACCAAAATGTTGCAATTGTGGAGGTAGTCATGAAGCCAAAGATGCCGTATGTCCCGTGCGAGTAAGGCAGGAAGAGAGTGTCAGATAAATGATCGGCGTGAGACAGAATGCAGGGAAAGAGCACGTGACCATCCCTCTCCTTGTGGAACAGTGGAGGGTCCAGGCAGAAGAGAGGAGCAGGTGTGCAGCATGGATAAGTTCAGGTGTTTTGGCCTTTATTGCTATGGTGATCAACTATTCAGGGCACACTGTAGTAAATCACAGAAGTTAAGGGATAATTGTTGATGCTGCTAGCAGATCTTCGGAAGTGCAAGACATCGGCTGTGTCTCAACCGCATACTTCCATGCTCCGAGCACGCATAGCGAGCACGCATCCATCTTGGAGTGTGAGTCCAAAAAGTGCGGTCGTACGGAGCACGGATAAACTACCCGAATGCGTGCTCCGTTTGTTCAAAATTCTAAGTATACATCGATGCTTGTTCCGATCCCAAGGCTCTCTCCCTATAGACAAATTTCCCAAGTTAATAAATATACTCTGCCTTCCTTCAGGGTCTGTCTATTTGGGTGGTACTGACACCTCGTGGTTCAGATTGGAAACTTAAACGGGGAAAAACTACATTATGAGTTTGTGAATAAAGTGCTACAATGTGAATGAACAGCACAATATGCAATGTAAAATAAATAAAAATTCATATACATTTTTTAAGTTTAATGATATGTAATGTTAACCAGTGTAACTAGCTAGTCGGCTGTATAAGACATCCTACGTCGGGGCTGACAAACGCAATTGTCTTACGAAGAGAAGCCCTCCTCTTCGCCCCAGCTCTCCAGGTGGCTTGCCTTCGTCGGATGCCGATTTCAATAATGATCCGCCGTCCATTTCAATGGAAAACCACCCCAGAAGCAATAGCATTGCCACAAACATTATCGGATCCATTTCTACAAACTGCGTCGGCTACCCAGTTGTTCACGCTCTGGTAAACAGCGCAAAAATGATCAAAACACAGACACGATTGTTTACAATGCAAATAGTTGATTGTTTATGTGACCCTTGGCCACAATAGATTAGATTACTCAATGACCAAAATGACTACGCCACTCTCTTTAAGGGTGAGAGACCCAGAGCTACTTGTAGTTTAGCCGTACTAGGTTAGATTCCCCACACAAGGCCTCCAATAAAGGAGGGAAAGGAACAGAGGCTTTTGTATCACAAAAGATAACAATTTATTGAGGCGCACACACAACAATAAAACAACATCCAGACCCTACCAACGGGTCAGTGGAAAGCAGGGAGAATAACAAAAGGGCATCAACGGGGCAATACGGGTAAGTAGGGGTTAAGCACTACACCCTGAGTCACATGCTACACCAGGGGCTATACACTGCACACTGAGTTATACACTGCACGCTTATTGCACACTGGGTTATACACTGCACGCTTATTGCACACTGGGTTATACACTGCACGCTTATTGCACACTGGGTTATACACTGCACGCTTATTGCACACTGGGTTATACACTGCACGCTTATTACACACTGGATTATACACACGAAGGTGGGGAAGGTGGGGGAGGGGGGGGACACGGACAGGGGTTCCTATAAAACAATAAATAAAACAACTGTGTGGCCTGCACTAAACCTTATCTAGGCAACAGAGAGTACCAGCCAAACGCTACGCTTTTTCAGTATTTTCTATCAGAGGAAAAACAGTGGCTGATCAGGTTTCCGGTGTATCAGCAGATTCTGCTGTATCACCCAGTAAGTATGAAGTTTGGGTCACTCAGGTCTGCTGCATCACAGGTACATCTAAAATATAATATGAGCAGTAAATGTCAGGTCAACATCATGGAAATATACAAAGAGGTAAAAGCACAACGTTTGGTAAAAACCATAAGCCCACAGAAAACACACTGTACCTCACGTTCTTCTACACAGTTCACTGCCGATGACATGTGTCAATGCCTTAAATGTTTTTTGGTAACAAAACACACGGCAAATGTCACTCCCTAGGTTCTGCTATGAAGCTTGGTTCACTAGGGTCTGCTGCATCAACAGGTACGTCTAGAATACATGGGGGCAGTGACTATAAAATCCACATAACCACATGAACAGGTAAATAAAAGTGTGTTTGTAAAATGATAACATAAAACTAATTATAAACACGCCGTTCCTACCTCCAGTTCTTTCACAAACAAAGTTCACCGTCAGCAACGTGTGTCCGTCAATCACTTCCTTACAAACGTGAAGTCCTGAAATCTCGCGGGATTCTACTCTCTTATACCCTCCTGCCATGATCTGTTCTAGGCTACAGGGTCCTAGTGTCCTACCTGTCACATACGCCCCCACATTGAAAGGTCACCGTCCCGGTGACATAACTTAACCTGACTAAATGGGGTCGTCGCACTAGCTCCATGGCCTGAATGTCACTTGCTGGGAGTGTACTGATGGCGGTAGGGTTGGTTGGGCCAAGGGCAGGGGTAAGTGGAATGGGTTCGAATGTTGACCTGCCGTGGTTCTGTTTGAACGCCTGACAACAACCTCATCTGGCTCCAGGGACTGCGGGGTGGCCACCGACCTTTCAGGGGTTTGAGGGTGATCCTCGACAGAAGGTCCTGAGTGGTCTTGGGTGAGCACTGTTGGATCATTTCCCACTTGCCCTGGATTCCGCTGATTTTGGGGGTGGGCCATTCGTTGGCTTGGTAGGGCCACGAAAGCTGACAACAGGCTGTCGTCACTGTCGTCATCCTTAGTTTCATCCCCGATGGAAGGGGCTTCGTCCACTATACTGAGTGGAGGGGGCACCGTCAGTGGTTCGGACACCGGGGCTCCTTGGGCAGTGATCGGCCTTAGTTCTGAGCGATGGATGCTCTTCTGCTGTCCTGGGTTATTCCGGGGCTGAATCTTGTACACTGTGCCTACGTTATCAAGGCATTCCACCACTTGGTAAACTGTTGATGCCCACACGTCTTGGATTTTGTGTCGTCCTGGTAGATGGTTCTTCCGATAGACTAAGGTGCCGACTGGGAGGATGGATGTAGTGGTTGGGGGTTGTCGCCGCTCTCTTGACGTAGCGGCTGCTTCCAACTGCCTCCTGGCAGCTACATACACAGAGGCCAGGTGATCCTGATGTTTTGTCACCCAGTCGTCTGGTGTGGTAAAAGCGGTCTCTTCATCGGCTTGCCCCAGTAGTAAGTCCACGGGCAGCTGGGGCTTCTGGCCAAACATCAGTTCGTAGGGTGAATGACCAGTTGACTGGTGGACTGTGGTGTTGTACGCAAACAGTAACTGGGGGAGCAGTTGGGGCCACTTTCGTTTCTTCTCCTCTGGGAGGGATCGCAAAAGGTCATGAAGAGTTCGATTAAACCTCTCGCATTGTCCATTTCCCTCGGGGTGGTAAGGGGTTGTCCTGCTTTTCGCTACCCCATACAGCTGACAGAGTCGTTTCAGTAGTTCCCCTTCAAAGTTGCGGCCTTGGTCGGAATGGATCCGTTTTGGCACTCCGTACGTGTAGAACCATTTCTCTGTAAGAATCTTGACCACCGTGTGGGCCTTTTGATCTGACGTGGGGTATGCTTGGGTGAATTTGGAGAAAACATCGGTCACGACCAAGATGTTTTCTCTACCATCACTGGCTCTCTCCAGGGTGGTAAAATCAATGGCCACCACTTCCAGGGGCTTGGAGGCCATCAGGTGTCCCATAAATGTTCTGACTGATGGCCGCACTGCTTTGGCAACGACACAACGTTCGCACTCTTTGCACCACTGATCAATGTCCGAGTGCATGTTGGACCAGTAGCACCTCTCTCGGATCAGTGCCGTTGTTCTCTCTGCTCCCTGGTGGCCATGATTGTCGTGTAGACTTGTCAGTACCTCTGGCTGCAGTGCTGCCGGTAATAGCAGCTGGTGGACTATCTTTCGGCCTGGGGGTATCTGGATTTCCCGGTAAAGAACACTCTCCTTCTCCCTGATTTTCCCCCACTGACGAATGAGCTCCACGACCTGGCCAGGCTCTCTTGACCGTTCTGCTTTGTTTGGGCGGCGCCCTCTCTTCCAGTAGTACAGAAAAGCCTTAATCACCGGGTCTGTGGCTTGAAGGGCCTGCAAGTCAGCCTTCTCTCGTACTGGAGCTGCGTCCACTGCCATGGTGACGGCAGTGCACTGTGGTTTCACTACAGGGCACTTTAGTGAGTTTCCGACCACCTGCGGTGGGACAGAGAGGCCAGGTACAACAGCAGAGATGGACTGCAGTGCTGGGATGTTTAGCTGGCGAGAAAGAGCATCTGCATTTTGATTAGCTGTGCCCGGGCGGTACTTGATCTCAAAGTTGAAACTGGCCAACTGGGAGGCCCATCGTTGCTCTACCGCTGCCAGCTTGGCCGTCTGAAGGTAGCTCAGGGGGTTGTTGTCTGTGTATACAGTGAACTTGGTCCCCAGGAGGTATTCCCTGAACTTCTCTGTGACAGCCCACTTCAGGGCAAGAAATTCCAATTTCATGGAACTGTAGTTGGACATATTTCTCTCAGTCGGTCGAAGTCCACGGCTGGCAAATGCAATGGGCCTGCGTACTCCCTCCTGGTCTTGAGAGAGGACTGCACCAAGGCCTTGGTGGCTGGCGTCGATCTCCAGGATAAAGGGCTGCTTAAAGTCAGCGTAACCCAGGACAGGGGCACTGACTAACTTGTCCTTCAATGTTTGGAATGCCTGCTCGCAATGTTCACTCCACTGTCCTTCCAACTTGATGTTGCTCTTGGGCCCAGTGTTCTTCTTGCTCCCCTGTAGCTCTCCCACCAGTCTGTGGAGTGGGGCAGCATGCTTGGCGAATCCTTCCACGAAGCGCCGATAGTAAGAGGCGAAGCCCAGGAAGGATCGAAGCTCTGTGGTTGTTGATGGACGTTTCCACTCTGCCACTGCGCTGGTCTTCTCTGGGTCGGTGGCCACGCCATCAGCAGAAATGACATGGCCCAAGTACTTCACCTCCCGCTGAAAGAAGTGGCATTTGGACATCTTCAGTTTCAGATTGTGTTGTTGGAGCCGATTCAGGACCATCTCCAGGCGCTGTAGATGTTGACTGAAGGACGTGGAGAAGATGACGATATCATCCAAGTACAGCAACAGTGACTGGAAACTCTGGTCCCCAAAGATACGTTCCATCAGGCGTTGGAATGTTCCTGGTGCATTACAAAGTCCGAAGGGCATTCTGTTGAACTCAAAGAGGCCAAACGGGGTGCAGAAAGCAGTCTTCTCTTTGTCTTTCTCCGCCATTGGTACCTGGTTGTACCCACTTGCCAGGTCAAGAGTCGAGAACCATTTGGCGCCGGTAAGAGCATCCAAGGACTCTTCTATGCGCGGCAGCGGGTAGGCATCTTTTCTTGTCTTGGCGTTGAGTAGTCGGTAGTCTACACAAAGACGTATGTCTCCACACTTCTTCTGGATGACAACGATGGGGGAGGAGTATGGGCTGCAACTCACTCTCACTATGCCTCGCTGTAGTAGTTCTTGTATGTGGGCCTTTACCAGTGAGAACTGAGATGGGGGGAGCCTGCGGTACCGCTGGCGTACGGGGGCCTCGTCCACCAATGGGATCTCATGGTGGATCAAGTTGGTACAGCCTAAGTCCCCGTCATCAAGGCTAAATGCCTCTCGATACCTTGACAGCAAGGTCCTGGCTGCTTGCACGTTGTGGGGGGGCAGATCACGCCATTCCAGCTCCTCCAGCCCAGAGAAGGTAGAGGGGGAAGGAGACTCCGCTGCCATGGAGTGGATGAATACCACCTGGCCCTGGCCCTCATTCTGCTCCTCGACTTGGATGGACTGGGAGGAGGAATGCACGTCGGCCAGATGTAGTGTCCCCAACACCGTTCTTGGTTTCAGCCACTGATCTTCTTCTCCCACGTTAACCACAGGTACATCGACTGTCCCCTTGGAGACGGAGAGGAGGGCACGGGAGATCAACAGGTTTACCGGTAGATGACCTTCCCCATAGGGCAGGGGCTCCAGCAGTACAGTAGCAAGCGCTGGACCTGGACCTTGGTTGCACGTAGCCCGGACAAACTGCAAAGAGCCCGCTGGTATCCTGATTGCAGGACCTGGTGGCGCCACCACCTCGCCCACACAGCCAGTCTCCTGGAGGCGCTCCAGTTGTTGGCATTCGAACAGTGTACGCCTCCATTCCTTCCCGGCCTGTTGGACTAGGGGAGAAGCAAAGAGGCTGTCACCATGCTGCCTGAATAGCTCATGATAGCAACCACCGATGATGTTCATTCCAAGCAGACCAGGCACAGCATGTTTTCGACGCTTAGAAACTGGGTTGGGGGGGTCTCTTACCACCAGGATGCCCATCTGTGGGAGGACTTTACCCAGGACTTCAACATCCAGCTCCACATATCCCAAATACGGGATCTCTAACCCGTTGGCCGCTGTCAGGTGCAACCAATTACAAGCTTTCAGCTGTTCGCTAGTTTGGGGTTTGAGATATTGTTCGAAGAAGCTCTGTGTTACGGTAGTTACCATCGACCCGGTGTCAAGCAAGGACGGCACAACGACCCCACCTATTCTAACCCTGACCACGGAGCACCTCCCGATTAGCCGTGAGTGAAGACTTGCTCTGTTTGAACCTGAGAAACCCCCTCCTGGTGCCTGGCTCCCAACACCAGAGGGCGCTAGTTTCCCTGCTGTTCTACTGAGTTCACCCCTGCCCCCCTCTGGTGGACCTGTTCCCTTGACCCTCCACTCACCTCAACCTGGCAAAACCTGGCAATATGACCTGCTCTGTTGCACCGCATACATATTGGTTTACCATCTGGTTGAAAACGGTAGGGCTTTGGCCTATTGCCACTGGGTAAATCTTGGGGAGCTGCGGGATTTTGGGCAGTGGGAGGTGTACTAAGGTGTTTAAGAATGGCGTCAAGTTGGGCTTGCTGTTGACGAAAACACTCTTTCAGTTCCCTGAACTCGTCACTGGGCCTAGCAGTAATCGCGCTAGAGTCGACATTACTATCACCGACTGCTGAAGCGTGGGAATCGCACGAAAACGCTCGCGCCCTTTGCGTATTAACGGGCGGCCCTCGCTTTGCCCATCTGATGGCTGCATTACGGACATCCTTAAACGAGTGGGTTGGGTGCTGTCGAACTAGGTGAGCTAATTCCCGTTGTAATTTATCATCTCGCACATTTTCAATAAACGTATCGCGAGTGACTAAGTCCGGGTTTACAACACCCCATGGGTCTTTACCTTTAAGCAGTTCCATTAATTCTAACAAAGCATGGGAGAATTCACGGATGGACTCGTTTTCACGTTGCCGGCGTTGAAAGAACTGTCTTTGTAATGTAACATATGTTTGATCACAGCCAAAGTTGTCAAGCAGCATTTTAAAAATGGATTCGGGATTGGCTCTATCCTCCGGAGAGCTGAATTTAACTTCCCTTTTAGCCTCCCCATCTAAAAGGTCACAGAGAAAGGCGGCCTGCTCAGTCAGGGAAGTCTGACGCACAGCCAACGACTTCCGCGCTTCCTCCACCCAGTCTTCAACAGTCATGGCATCCTGGGCCATGACCCCTGAAAACCGTGGACATTTCCTCTCCCTTGGTGCGTAAACATACACCCGCTCCGACACTGAATTACTCATGACACCGTTACTCACTACATGGCCAGAAGGCCCAGGGGCCGATACATTCCCCCCGTCTATGAGCCTGTTGTTCTCTGCCTGTAGTTGTTTAACAAGTTCGGTCAAGGACCTGATTTGCTCTTCTGTGTCGGTAGACATTTTAAGGATATTTTTCCTAGACCAATCAATAAAGTAACCTAATTAAAAGCCGGATCCGCACAAAAAAATAAAAGGAAAAAAATGAGATCCACACTTGGTGCACACTGGTGGTGTCGAAGCCACGGCGCGGTGGATGTCCTCTTGGCCTTCTCCCGGACAACCACTGTTTTTCCTCCAACCCTAACTTATTGCTTGGCTATCTCTGTGCCTCCAAAACAAATACAAAAAGCCTCTGAAATCCTGCCGACTACGCCAAATGTGACCCTTGGCCACAATAGATTAGATTACTCAATGACCAAAATGACTACGCCACTCTCTTTAAGGGTGAGAGACCCAGAGCTACTTGTAGTTTAGCCGTACTAGGTTAGATTCCCCACACAAGGCCTCCAATAAAGGAGGGAAAGGAACAGAGGCTTTTGTATCACAAAAGATAACAATTTATTGAGGCGCACACACAACAATAAAACAACATCCAGACCCTACCAACGGGTCAGTGGAAAGCAGGGAGAATAACAAAAGGGCATCAACGGGGCAATACGGGTAAGTAGGGGTTAAGCACTACACCCTGAGTCACATGCTACACCAGGGGCTATACACTGCACACTGAGTTATACACTGCACGCTTATTGCACACTGGGTTATACACTGCACGCTTATTGCACACTGGGTTATACACTGCACGCTTATTGCACACTGGGTTATACACTGCACGCTTATTGCACACTGGGTTATACACTGCACGCTTATTACACACTGGATTATACACACGAAGGTGGGGAAGGTGGGGGAGGGGGGGGACACGGACAGGGGTTCCTATAAAACAATAAATAAAACAACTGTGTGGCCTGCACTAAACCTTATCTAGGCAACAGAGAGTACCAGCCAAACGCTACGCTTTTTCAGTATTTTCTATCAGAGGAAAAACAGTGGCTGATCAGGTTTCCGGTGTATCAGCAGATTCTGCTGTATCACCCAATAAGTATGAAGTTTGGGTCACTCAGGTCTGCTGCATCACAGGTACATCTAAAATATAATATGAGCAGTAAATGTCAGGTCAACATCATGGAAATATACAAAGAGGTAAAAGCACAACGTTTGGTAAAAACCATAAGCCCACAGAAAACACACTGTACCTCACGTTCTTCTACACAGTTCACTGCCGATGACATGTGTCAATGCCTTAAATGTTTTTTGGTAACAAAACACACGGCAAATGTCACTCCCTAGGTTCTGCTATGAAGCTTGGTTCACTAGGGTCTGCTGCATCAACAGGTACGTCTAGAATACATGGGGGCAGTGACTATAAAATCCACATAACCACATGAACAGGTAAATAAAAGTGTGTTTGTAAAATGATAACATAAAACTAATTATAAACACGCCGTTCCTACCTCCAGTTCTTTCACAAACAAAGTTCACCGTCAGCAACGTGTGTCCGTCAATCACTTCCTTACAAACGTGAAGTCCTGAAATCTCGCGGGATTCTACTCTCTTATACCCTCCTGCCATGATCTGTTCTAGGCTACAGGGTCCTAGTGTCCTACCTGTCACATTTACTTGAATGGTATCCAATGCATAGGCTGTCTTCCTCGCCATCGTTGCCTTCCACGGACTTTTCTGGAATAAGAACGCCAGCAAAAAGGGTCATTGAACTGTTGCAGATATTGCTATATCAGAATATTTCAGTAACAGCCGATACAATACAATGCCAGCGAACGACGTTATGCCTCTCAGGTTTAGCCTACTTTCTCTCGGAATTTCCCCGATAGTTACGGGAAAGTAGTGATGTTACGGATGATAACGAAGCTCCGAGTCGTGTGTCGAGTACGTTTTGGGCAGTTTCTACTGAGGCCTCGCACCGATTAAACGAATCATCCGAGAACCCAGGTGTGTTTAGGGGACTTGTTGATTTTGTATCGACACTGGACGGTGCAATGAAAGAGCACTTGGAGAATGCAACCGTATTTATAGGCACATCAAAAACCATATAGAATGAGCTACTGGACTGTATGCTGTCTCTAATGCAAGGCCACATTGTCCAGGACCTACAAAGCACGGATTACATGTCTATCCAAGCAGATGAGACCACCGACATAACGACGCATTGTCAGCTCGTCACTGTGTACCGCTACATCGACACTGCCAACAGGGTGCAGGGAAGGGCAAAGTTTCTTTATAGGTTAGGAGGCATGCTGATAGTGGAGCAACATTGTAAGGTAGGCTAGGCCTATTCATTTATTTTTCCTTTTTTTGTGTGCGAGATCGTCATGGTGTTCGCCCAGCTACACGCTGTCGCTCTTCAGTGTCAGTGCTGAAATGCCGCTGTCAAGGATATATATTTTTTGCTTTATATTGTTTGCGAGTGCGACCATGATCAATGATCAAAGGCGCGAGTAAACATCTATGAATAAATAAAGAAATAAATAAACGGTAAAGAGATGCACGTTGATTGTACAACAAACGTTTAGTAATGTCAATAAATACCCTATTTTTTTCCCTACGCTGTTGATGTCACTGGTGTTTTAATGAGTCGATCCTCTATTGCATGAATATGAGCATAGCCTATAGCAGGTAGCCTACATTATTAATGTGCATTAGCCTAAACAGTCAAAATGTAATCTAGCAAAATATAGACGCGATGAGTCATATTTGATTGACTGCGCTCCGGCACTAAAAAAAAATAGCACTACAACTGTAGCAGTTAAAAGACCAAAGCCTTGTTGTTTGTGCACTCGATTCGGCTACAATGTTACTCTATGATCTCAGTGTCTGTTATGACCCGCCCCACTTAGTCAGCCAATCACCGGCCACCACTGCCCTAAAGTCTTCTCCCTCTCCTCTCCTGGACAATTTTCCGCTTTTGTGGTTATTCCCACTTGGGAATAAATTTTAGACTCCCCCATGTCGCGTCTGGTCCTCCGAACCCAACTCCCCCTCACACATAGAGAAACCAAAATGTATCTAAATAACCTTTAATAAAGGCTTATAATCTGCACTTTAAACACATGTGAATTGTTTAATTACAAATCAAAAAGTAACAAAAAAATGTTTTTGTCTCAAACTGTTAAAAAGGCCCTCAGTTAAATTGGTGCGTTTCCCTTTAATTAAGTATTTTCCTGTGATGATTCATGTTAACTCGATCCTGCCAATCGGAGTGCCTGTTCAAAGATGCGTAATGGCCAATTAGAGAGTTCCGGACCCCAGTGTATGGTTCGCCTGTATCTTACAGAGAAGAGGGCTGATATTCACTGCAGGTGAAATAAGTTGACTTTGTTCGTAGTGTTATGTGCGTGCATTGAACTAACCACTATAACTCTGCGTACTAAAGTGAAGGTAAAGTGTGCTGGTTGTGGTAACAACAATAAACTACGTCAACTTCAAGCCGATGTCATCAGTTCTTACCGGGCTGCCTGGGGCGGTACAATAGCAACAAGAATTAGCGACTGGCGCTATCTCACACAAACATTATGGAGGGCACAGTATAAAAATGGTTTCTGTGGGGCCAAAGTGCAGCCAGCAAATTACATTTTTAACCCAGTTTTACAGAGTGAGATTATTGTGCAGCTCTGTCTTCATATCTCTACCCCACCCTCTTTCTTACATATACACACACGCACACACACACACACGCTACTCTTCTATAACTTATACAATAAAAAGGCAGCAAATATTGCACAACAGTTACATTACAGTACATCAATATTACAGATTAAAAAGATTCCCATTAAGTTGTGTATTTTGTTTTATTTTGTTAATTAAATTTTGTTCATCCCTTTTACATTTGATTATTATGCTCCAACTCACGTGCACACAAAAGTAAGCTACGTCTCAGTATGAAATAACTGCCTACACACAAACACACACACCAAGCCCCACTTCCCATACGACAGACCAGCATGCAATGTAAAATACAAGCTGTGTATGTTCTGAAAATAATACACAACATAATGTTCAGTAAAACTCAGGACTACATGGTAAAATGTTCAGTAAAACTCAAATTTAATAGGGTACATTTGAGCCCTACTGGACTCAAATAGACTTTGTTAGTTTAATTCACACTTATCATTTGACTGTGTCTTTTTGGGGCAGGGAGTAGTATAGGTAGGATGTTTCTGTTTTTTGGGGGGGGGGGTAAAGGTGCAGGCATATGCTTTGAGCAGGGTGTGCTGCCGACAGAAAAGCTAAATTTCTTGGCACACTTTCTGGGATTTCCGATATTAGTTTAGTGCATGATTTGAACTGGCCCAAACACTTGTGTGCAATGAAAGATATTTTAGATAACTACAGAAGTTTCTAATGACCCATTTTTCCATGGCTAGTAAATAAGGGCATTTAAAGTTTTGTGGTCTAAATAAACAGTAAGTCCAAAGCAGCTTGTTCACTGACATGTTTCCAAAGGCTACACATGAACACATTATGAAGAATGCCATAAACTTATTAAATATCTAAAATAATCTTCATTGCACAAAAGCTGCATGGGCCAGTCAATATCTCCTATTTCGAATAAAATGGAAAAATGAAAATGTGATTCATTTCAAAATGTAAATTTACTGCAACCTTTGCCCTGCCCACGCTGATACCTTGACTTTCTGGAACATCACCAGTATTCTGTTCTTGATTTCTTTGGTTGCCAGAGAATACACAATGGGGTTCAGACAGGACGGGATGCATGAGGCTAACGACAAGGTCACCATTGCAACATTTGGTTCGATGATGAATAGGAAATATTCAATCATGTACACTATTATGATGGGCAAGAAGAAAATTGCCACTAGGAAGAGATGTTTTGTGCACGTTGCAAGTGCTTTGTACCTGCTCTCCACACTTTTCATTCTAAACACGGCACTCAAAATACAGGCATATGACATGACGATGAAACAAATCGGCCCAAATAAAAACACTATAGACAGAGATATGGCAGTGGCCCACTGCAGACTGTTATCATTGCAAGATAGACTGGACACAGCTGCATATTCACAATTAAAGTTGTACACAGTGAGTGCATCACAAAAAGATAGTTTGTCCAAGATTAACACCATGAACATATGGAGGCCGACACAAAAGCACCAAGCTGTTTTGTGTGCTAATATCATCAGACTGGAAGTATATTTATCTGGCTTTATTGTAGCTCATAACAATAGCATGTCATATTCAGTCCTGCTCACTGAACAAGTGAGTAGTTTACTTCCTGCATGCCTGCATTACTTCTGTGGCCTCTGGCGCCCCCCTATCTGTTGGGTGGTATCGTAACATCTCTCTTTACATAACAAATGAAGATCTGTATCCGGCTCTATCTAGAACAAGCCTTTCACACATGAACCTGTAAATGAGAGCATAGATTCAGAAAAAACAAATTAACTCTTTTGTGTCTCCTAGATGTGTAGCTCCTATTTCTATAGAACATTCTAACATACTACACAATGCACTGCTGATAAAGCCTACAACTATAAGACATGTCAGAGCTCATAGTCTTTGAATCTCTCAGGCTTCCGTATATTGGATCTGGTCCTAGTGTGCTGAGTGGCTTGTGTCCACTCTGCCTCCTGTGTACCCTCTGGTGCCCCCGCCTCCTCTTCGACCTGTTGTTCTGTTGCGTCCGAGGAAGATACAGGGCCCCAGTCACTGTCCTGATTGTTTTGTGGTCCTCGCTGAGGGACCCGGAGGTCTTCTGTCACTGGACGAATGTCCCTTCGGTTCCTCCGGTACTTCTTCCCTCTCACCAGAACCACATAGGAACGCTCGCTGAGTTGGTCTATGCATATGCCTAGGGACCACCTTGTGTTTTGTTCCTTAGGATGCAGAAGGACTCTCACTGTCTGTCCTTGTACAAGCTCCGCCATGTCCCTAGCCCGGGCATCATAGTGGCGTTTCACCGTCTGTCCTCTGGCCATTTTCTTTTCATTGACATCCCGTACCACTTTGGGCCTCAGTTGTGTGTGTTTTGTGGGTAGGAGTGTGCGTGTTCGTCGGGACATGAGCCTTTGGACTGGAGAGCTACCTAGACCCTCCGTAGGAGTGTTCCTCCACGCCAGAACTGCTTTCCATGGGTCACTGTTCTCCAGAGTTGATTTCTTGAGCAATGTTTTGGCTATTTTAACGGCAGACTCCACCTTCCCATTGCTCTGGCTGTGGTATGGGGAGGATGTCACATGCCTAAAATCCCAGTCTGTAGCGAAAAGTTGAAAGTCCATTCCTGAAAATGGAGGGCCATTGTCCGTGAAAACAATGTGTGGAGTTCCATGTCTGCTGAATTGCCTCTTACAGCATTCAGTGATGGTGGATGAGGTGTAGTCTGTGAGCTCTTCCAGCTCCCAATAGTCCGAGTAGTAATCCACCATGATGAGGTATGTGTTTCTGTTGACAGAGAACAAGTCCATTCCCACTTTGGACCATGGGATGCGGGGGACCTGATGGGGTATCAGTGTTTCTTTCTGTTGTCTTCGCTGGAGTGCGTTGCAGGTGGGACATTTGCTGATGAAGTTCTTTATGTCCTTGGTCATGTCTGGCCAGAAAACCGTTTCTCGAGTCTTCCTGAGGCTGGCTTCTATTCCTGAATGGCCAGTGTGAATCTTTACCAAGAACTCGGGGCGCAGCGTTGTAGGGATGATCACTCTGTTTCCTTTGAAAATGATGCCCTCGTCTATAGTGAGTTCTTCTTTGTATGTCCAGAAAGGCTGCAGTGTCAGTGCTATCTCTTGTTTATTATCCGGCCAGCCTCTGCTAATGCATGTGTGAAGTGCCTGAAGCACAGGGTCTTGTGCTGTGTGCGCCTGAATATTCTCCAGCGTTTGAGTGGTGAAGTTAATGTCACTTGTGTGACTCACCTGTGCCAGCTCTGGCTGGGTGAGACCCATGGCATAGACTGTGGCTGGAGTTTGCATTTGGGCATGTTCTGTGGTCGCTAGCTGCGCCCTGGATAGGAAGTCTGCAATGTGTAGGTCCTTGCCTTGCTTGTATATCACTCGGAGCTGGTACCTCTGCAGCCTGAGCATCATTCGTTGTAGCCTCTTTGGTGCTGAAAGTAAGGATTTTTTAAATATGGTCTCAAGCGGTTTATGGTCTGTGTGTACTGTGATATGTTCTCTGCCATGTAAGTATTGGTCGAACTTGTCACATGCAAACACAATGGCAAGGCATTCTTTTTCGATTTGCGCATACCTTTGTTCTGTGTCTGTCAGCGTTCTGGATGCGAATGTCACTGGCTGCCCTTTCTGTAGGAGGACAGCTCCCAAGCCTGTCTCACTGGCATCACACTGCAGAGTGACTTCTTCCTGGAGATCGTAGTATTTGAGGACTGGGTGGTGAGTGATCAGGTGCTTTATAGTCTCCAGTGCTGTGTCATGCACTGGCAGCCATGTCCATTCCACATCTTTGTCGGTAAGACGTCGAAGAGGCTCACACACATCTGATAGGCTGGGGAGAAACTTTGACAGATAGTTAACAAATCCCAACAGCCTCTGTAGAGACTTAACATCCGTCGGGGTCTGCATGTTCTGGACGGCTGCGACCTTGTCAGGATCTGGACGCAGGCCCTCTGCTGTGAGACTATGACCCATGTATGTAACACTGGGAAGTTTTAGTTTCAGTTTCTTCTTGTTGAGTTTTAGGTTGACGTCTCTAGCTCTTTGCAGTACAGCTTCAAGATTCTTGTCATGGTCGGCCATAGCTTCCTCATTGGTGTCTCCGCACCCATACACCAAGATGTCGTCCGCTATTACGCTCACCCCTGTCAGGCCCTGTAGTGCCTCATGTTGTCTCCTCTGGTACTCTTCTGCAGCTGGTTTTATCCCAAATGGCATTCTCAACCATCTGTATCGTCCCTCCGGGGTCCAAAATGTTGTGATATAACTGCTGGCCTCATCCAGTCGCACGTGCCAATACCCATCTCTTGCATCTAGGACTGAGAATACCTTTGCCTTTGCTAGATCCGGTAGCACTTCTTCTACTGTGGGCATCTGGTAGTGTGATCTCAGTAGGGCCTTGTTCAGTGGGCCCGGGTCAAGGCAAATGCGCAGTTTGTCTTTCTTCTCTGTCACCACCATGTTGCTGATCCAGGGTGTTGGTTCCGTGACCTTGGCTATGATCCCCTTCTGTTCCATTTCTTTTATGGCTTTGGTCACTCTCCCTCTTATCGGGATCGGCGTCCGCCGCGGCAGCTGTTGCACCGGCCTCACATTTGGGTCTGTCTCTAGGTGTAACTCTCCTTTGAGGCAGCCAAGCCCATCAAACACATCTTCATATGTGTCAACGATTTCCTCCGCTGTTTTGGGTGTACCTGTGTCTGGGAGTTTTTGTGTGTTGACACTGTGTATCACATGATCCTTGTTTATGTGGATAAGATCCAGCTTCTGGCAGGTCTCAGCTGAGAGTAAAGGTATCTGTGACGTTTCCATTATCTGAAACTTGAGGATGTGTACTGCGCCATTGTGTTCTGCTTTGAGGTCATATTCTCCTCTGGGTCTTATCAGTGTACCATCATACAGTTTAAGCGTCGCTTTGTTGGGTAGTATTGCTGGGTTACCATCCTGTAGCACCCGTTGGAGGTCAGTGTAGCCCATAACATTGACTGTAGATCCCGTGTCCAGCTGACATTTCAATGTGTGTCCTGGATCATAATCCAGTGTCTCTCGACTGTGTGTGGCTAACTTGAGATTCACAAACCATTTGTTTGGACCATTTTTGAGGCTGTTCACTTGCGAGATGTACCATGTTGTATCTGATTCTTCTGAGTCTCTGTCCTCCTCTATTACATTTACCTGAGGTCTGTTCTGTGCGCTCCTACACACTCGGGCAAAATGGTTCTTTTTTCCACATATTTTGCATGTGACTCCATATGCTGGGCATTTAGCTCTGGCATGCATCGACCCGCAGTAGTGACATAGTGAGTCCTTGTCTTGTCTCTGTTTGTTGTCATTGGTCACATTGTGTTGTTTTGGTCCCTTCTGACCACGTGTTTCTGACTGACGTTCACGGGACGTGGCTTTATATCTGTTTGACTCTGAACTCTGTGCACGGGAAGTATAATGGACAGATTCCTGTTCACCTCCTATTTTCTTGATTTGGATTTGTGTCTGTTCACTGGAGCGACAAGTGTCTATGGCTTTAACCAGAGTAAGGTTAGGTTCTCTGAGCATGCGCGCCTGTGCACTCGCATCCTTTGTGCCAATGACAAGCCTATCCCTAATGAGGTCCTCTTTTAGCGCGCCGAACTCACATGTGTCTGCCAGCCTTCTCAATTTGGCAACATACTGCTCAGTAGTCTCACATTGGCTTTGTTTACAGTCATTGAACACAAATCTTTCATATATCACATTTCTGTTAGGCTCAAAATGTTTCTGTAGTGCATCTAATATTTTCGTTGGGTCCTCCCTTTCTGCATCCGTCATTTGTAGGTGTCTCTGAAGCTGGTGACATTCCTTACCCATGACTGTCAATAAAGTTGCCACTCGAATCTTCTTATCTTTCTTATCCAGTCCCGTAGCGATCTCATAATTTTCCCACTGTGCACGGAAAAAAGTCCAATTGTTGTAGACATCTCCTTTTACGTCCATTTGCTCCGGTGCAGGAATGTTGTACGCCATGTTGCTAGCTGGCTGTTTGACGTTAGCTTTACAGCGGTAGGGCTAATTTGCGGCTGATTCTGATTCTCTACTTTTCTTCATACCTTGTCGAAGCTTATTCTGTCCCCTGAGGACTGGGTTCTGACTTCTGACACCATGTTTTGTGTGCTAATATCATCAGACTGGAAGTATATTTATCTGGCTTTATTGTAGCTCATAACAATAGCATGTCATATTCAGTCCTGCTCACTGAACAAGTGAGTAGTTTACTTCCTGCATGCCTGCATTACTTCTGTGGCCTCTGGCGCCCCCCTATCTGTTGGGTGGTATCGTAACACAAGCAAGCGCTAAAATAACGATCATGCTTCTGGGAGTGTTGATAGAAGTATGCCTCAGTGGGAAACATATTGCAATTAACCTGTCATAGCAAAGTACACAGAGGGATAATGACTCTAGTGACAGAAAATTGTAAAAAAAAAAACATCTGTGTCAAACATGCGTTGTAGGACATAAAGGAATCTTTCATAAAAAATGTCGTCATCGAACTAGGAATATAGCTTGTACTGGACAGCATATCGACAAACCCTAAATTAAGCACCGCAATGTACTTTGGAGTGTGGAGGCGACGATCTATCCATATAATGCAAATGATAAAGGAGTTGCACAAAAGCGTTACAATATAAATTAAGCCGAGGAAAATTAAATGTAAATCAGCAAACTTTAATTCCGTAAATCCTATAACGTAAAATCCCAGAGGTCTAATAATGGAGTCGTTTGTGATTGAAGTGGCGATAATTCCCATTGCACGTGTGCGGCGTTCAGGAGCTCCGCGTTTTCTGCTTCTCTGCTTTCTCTCTGGGCCCTGAGAGAGAAACGGATTAATGGTTACAAATTAAAACATACAATCACTTTCAAATTCACCGTGAGTGGATTTTGACCATTTATTTGAATTCATCATGTCTTAATCATTATCAGGAAGCAGTCTGTTACAAATAGCATGTTGTGTGCATTATTTACAAAATATTATGTGAACAGTACCAAAATAATCAATCTGGATGCTTCAATTAGCTTGCTTTTTTACAAAATAACACAAATAGGCTACTCATCTTTTATGTTTCAATCTGAGAACAATATGATGTTGGGTGTCAAAATTAACTTTTTTGTGTGTGAAATGACATGGAATAACCATACCTTTTCAATGGTAGGAGTCAGCAGCCCAGCTAGGAATCGAACGCACCAGCTATTAGTTATAATTCCAGTTCCTCTATAACAATTCTAATACACTGAGAACCAAGCTATACATTGTCCGGACCAGTTGCTTAGTTTAATATGGAGTAGTTCTAGAAGTATAGCCTACTTTTAAAGCATGTTGCAAATTGTCCATATGAAATGTTAATTAAAACAAATACCTGTAGTTTTGAAAAAGAACGAACCACTCAAAAAAGATAACCAAACCGTGGTGATGTCACACGTGTCTTTGGGTACACCTCTCTTCCTCTCCGGATATCGCACAGTCGTTTCCAAAATGACAGCGCCTTCAACAGACACACACAATTTGTATTATGCTATATCCAGGCTTAATGCTGTTACTATGTCGCCAAGAACACAAAGGAAAAGAGCGCAATGCGTAAGCTGTCGTTCGCTTTTGTTTCTTATATGTTTTTACTACTACGCTCTCTCCCCACACCAAAGTTAACAAAATTTGTTTTCCTTTTAATATATACACATTTTCCTGAAAACTTCCACTCGCATGCAGCCCTCGCGTCTGAATTAGGCTAATTGCGAAAAACGGAAAGATTAAAGGCGCAGAGTAGAATTACCGCAGCAGGAAAACACCACTCGCCAGTTCTTCTCAGCATAGGTCACTGCGGAAACCTGTTAGTCTAATGTGCTTCTCCACTCATACTGCAGAATATATCTCCTGGTGTGTGCGGCAACTTGGGAATTCTTGTGGGTTACCAATTAAAATTCGCAACTCCCTCCCTTGCCTGTCGAATGTTTAATCCCAAATGTATGTACGTATGTGCCATTTTTATAATTTAAAGTGCATTTTAGCAGTTAGCAGACCTTCTTATCCTGACCAACTTAAACACACAGCATTCTATGTAGAATGTATTTAAGCAGCAATTCTGCTTACATTGTTCATATGTACAACATGGGTTCAGTCAGTGGCGCCGCCAAGGGGGGGCCACGGCCACCCTGAGAAAATCGCTGGCCCCCCCACTGGCCCCCCCTGGCGGCTCGCGAGTCGCATATGCGTAATATGCTTCCGAGTATGTATAATATGCTTTTATCTGATATTTTACATTAGGTACTATTCATTTAAATCAATAATGTATATTTTTCATAATAGTTAATGTGAAAGAAAATAACAAACGCATAGCCAGCCAGCCGCTTTTGACCGTCCGTCATTGCGTCACACTCCGACCCCTCCCCCGGCCTGCTGCTGCACACGTGCACTGCCAGATGACAGTCTGCCGCATGGACAGCGGCAGCTGAGCTCAGCGAGTTGAGTTGAGTTGAGACAACCAGACTGCTAACGGGTAAGTCAATACTTACTTATAGTAAAAAAAAAAAAATAATAATTATGTATTTAGTAAACTGTTCGTTTTTTGACGGTGTCGAATTGCCTAGCTAGCTAAATTGGGGCTTAGCTAGCTAGTTGCTAGCTAGCAACTTTTTTATTTGAAGATGATGGATACCCTTCTCCCAAAAAGTTGGCGTATTTATTTAAGGTTACTCTGCAGCATAGAGAGTGTTAGCTAACTATAGTTAGAGTTATCGTAGCGTTCTAGAACGATTGTCAAATCACTTGATGAATTTAGAACTGCCAGAGCATCTAGCTAGCTGACGTTATGGGCTGGTATAGCGTTAGCTTACTAGCTACGATTAGTCACTCTGCTGTGCTATGTCAATTTGCAGACAATGAAGAGAAAGTCCACGGATATCTCTTCTTTCTTTAAGAAGAAAAGTAGTACAGTGGAGACGCAGCCGACAGGGGAGCAGCAGCAGGGTGTTAACGTTAGTGAGGATGCAGTCGAAAATGATGATAACGTTGAGCAAGCCAATGAACAGGCAGAGGCAGTCAAGGCAGAACGTGACAGCAACGAACAGGCACAGGCAGCATCAGTGACAGCACAGTGAAGAACAACAGGCAGCAGCATGGCACGAAAGTGCAGAACAGGCAGCAACAACAGTCACAGAGGTTGACAACCAAGCGAGGCAGGACTCAGCTAGAGCTATTCAACCCATTCCTGGACCAACAGGTGAAGTTATGATAATGAAATGGATGGCTAGAGAGTAACGTTATCTGGATAAATGTATGGTTATAGCTTGTCTACATTGAGTTA
This sequence comes from Ilyophis sp. 1 JC-2022, assembly GCA_022702515.1. Taxonomy (NCBI): domain Eukaryota; kingdom Metazoa; phylum Chordata; class Actinopteri; order Anguilliformes; family Synaphobranchidae; genus Ilyophis; species Ilyophis sp. 1 JC-2022. Next base: position 87,964,645 of record CM040401.1, read on the forward strand.
TGAGAGTCATGACATAATCATATAAAGCCTTCTGATTCATGTTTATTGGTAGTTGAGTATGAATAGTCTAAATTGAGTTGTCTATAGGCTGATATTACAAATGTAATGGAGGCCTGTCACCTACGTCACAATTTGGCCAGACACGCCCACTTTTTACGCAAACCGCCTTACTGGAAGACCAAATGCTGGTATTCCATAACGTTATGCAAACCAAACTAATAGGCTATCACATTTAATCGGGAGGTTGCTTAATTTCCCTTGATTGCCATCATCGGAATTTGCTTTGCGCAATGCTTACAGGTAGTTCAGCAATATACAAAATATACAGTGCACAACATAACGAAACAATTTCTCAGTTTGGCGGTGTACAGAGACCGCGGCACTGCATGTATGGAGGAAATTCGTGGATGTGGAGTTTGTGCGTTGGACTGCTTGGTAACACTGGACATCTCGGGACAGCGGAGGCCAGTAGTATAATACGATTCGGTATCTGTCAAAATTTGATTGATGGGTTCAAAAGGGCATTTTTTGAATATTAATGAGTTTATGAAAAATTATGATTATGCATAAATTATTTTTTTTATGATTTTTTTTTTATGATTATGATGATACATCATCATTCGGGGCGGGGGTTTGTGGGTTTTTCGTTTCAAGGGTTTGGCGATGTCATTTTATTGGGAATTGTTGTAAGCGTTGTGGTTTTGTGACGAATTGTTTTTAGGGTTGGAGACAGGGTGGTTAGGGGGAAACATATTGGCCATGTAAGGTGTTGTACATTGTTTTATTTGAAAAACATCGTGAAAAAGTATGGTTGTATAAATGTATATGTTGTTAGTTGTAGAAGTAGTAGCCGCGGCAATTACGTTTTATTTTTAAAAAGCCGTTTGTGCTAGCGGCAGCAGCCGCTTGTTAAAAAGAATAATTCAAGCAGGCTGTTAAAACGTGAAAAATCGCTATAACGGCTATAATGAAATAACATTAAACAGAATCATTGTAAAGACTTGTTAGATGCCATGAAGGAAGAAAAATAAACTCCGTGGGTTAAAGGCGAGCTCAATACGGCGCTTGTAGGCAAAAACTTAGAAACTTTTTCTGGTTCCGTGAAATCACAAGATTGTACAAAAATAGACAAAAGATAGGTACAAAAGGCGAGATAGCGCGTTTAAAAGCCTAGAACGGTTCGCACGAAAGACTATGAAGAAAATAATTTAAATAAAAGAATATGTTACGTTTTAAAGAATTAAAACGAAAAACGAAAAAAATAACTTGGAAAGTTTTCTGTCATTGTATCGATGTCCGAAGTTCCGTGGGACTGCGAAGTTATTGCCGTTCGAAGAAGAAGAAGAAGAAGAAGAGACCACAGTGTGTGGTGTGTGTGACAGCAGCGTATATGACTAAAATGGTCCCGAGAGAGATCTTTGTGGGGTGTATGAAACACCAAAATGACGTACCAACGTCTTGTCACGTGGAGTTTGACGCAAGTTTACGTAGGAGTGTTTGATGGACGTTTGCGCGAACCAATGGTCGTGACGGTGTCGGAGGGTTGGTCCAAAGAGGTTTTGGCGCGAAACGGTAAATGACAAAGTCTTGCAAGACATGATAGACGTGTGGAGGGGGGTGTGTGGGTTGGGGTGATTGATGGTGGAGATGGGTGAGATGGGTGAGATGGGTGGAGATGGGGGGAGATGGGGGGTTGTATACACCACGTGGTGCCGGCGACAAGGAGTCTAGGGGTTTCTAACCAACCTACGAAGAAGCTTTTGGTCTACCAACACGCAACTCTCCAGAAATTATGGCGAAGAAACCTTTTTTAATTTTTTACACAGGCCTAGACTGTAATACCCCTTGAACGTAGTGTAGTTTGGGAAGAACCAATAAACAAACACGAAGAAGAAGTGTGTCTTGCTTTTGGGCTAAATAATTGTAGACTACGCGTAAAGTACGGTTAGCTAGATGACTGTTTGTACAACTTTCTTCAAGTAGCCTACTCAAATTTAATGTCAGCATTCTAAAACTTACGTTTTTTTAAAAAAGAAGAAAAAGTAAATTAGACGCAGCATTGTGTAGGCTATTCAAAACACAAGGATATAATCTACTGTTTGGTCATGGCGAGGTTTGTGTAAAATTTTTAGATTTTATTTGTTCTAAAACTTTAATTTGGAAAACCGTTTGCTACCTTGGTAGGCTATTAAATAGCACACTCAGAAAATGGCCTATTGCATAAAGTTATGTCGGCTAATGTATGGCTATGAACGTTTTCAGTATTCCAGGGTCTTGTATAACGTTGCGGTCTAAAAGGGTTGGATAAATGTGTGCAGAAATTTATTATAACACATTGGTAATACATTACGGGGGCATAAAGTGTGCGACTTTCATTGTTTATTTAAGCGTCTTCACCAGTTTGTATGCAACACGTGGTTTACATGGGGTAACAAGATACGACTTTCCACTGTTTAGTTTTTTTATCTGTTTATTTATTCTGTCCTTACAAGCAAAAATGTTAGATTTAAGACGCGATAATCAACTGACGCCTTTCCACGTTGGATTTTTTCAGTATACAAAGGGGGAAATTATCAGGCATGCGAACGCAGTAGTGTTTTCAGTTATCATGGCAACTAAAGTTACATAACCGTAGAATATGTTTAGAGTGGAGCCAGGAGGATTTAAAGGCGGCTTTCGTTGCATAGTCAAAAACATAATGGTTTTTAAGCGGTAGTACGGGGTGCTGATAGCCTAGGCAAACAAAAAGCTAATAAAGAAAAGTGAAACTTGAGTTAATTGGTCTGGTAATGAAACGTTAATGAGCCTCGAAGTTACAACGCTCACGAGGTCTTACCAAATGTTATATTGAAACATTGTGTATTGTAGGCTATAGTAAATAAAATTATATCAAAGTTCAAATGAAAAAAGATGTGCATGGGGTTTTAGTTGTTTTTTTTCTTTAAAGTTGACATATTAGTGGATACCATCACTGTGCAGACCACCAGCGTCAATATTTGAAAAAGTGATTCAGGCCACTTATTATAAACTAATTCAGGCACTGGTGTAATTGTGTGTGTGTGTGCGTGTGCGCGAGAGCACTATGATTTTTAAATAATAAAGTTTGTTTATTTGAAAATTGTTGCGACAAGATTGCAAACGTGTAATGTTTTCAAAAGTATACCAACCGTGTATTACTAATAATAGAGGATCCCACAACAAACCTAATTAAATAGGTCTTTCTGCAGAAGTCAAACTTACCATAATGAAAGGTGCTACAGCACTTTTGAAATAAAATGATTCAGTTCAACAGTTTTGTTAAATGACTGTAATTTTATTCTTATACATATCAAATTTTATTTCAGCTTTGCTCATCTTAATGCACGGAACATACCACAACACATGTTTAAGGCCACAGCTTCGGTATCACCAGGAGGGGGGTTCACCAGGAAGTTATTTATTTTTTCAGGAGTGTGTGTGTGCATGATACAATTTAATTTTTAAATGGGTTGTTTTGTTTGTAACTATGTAGATTTTAACAAAATAACAGGACGAACATGGACAACGTAACCTATCGTTTAGGTAATAGGACTTATGCGCACAAACATAAACAGCTAACCATCTAAAGACCGATCTAACCATGTGTATTTTGAGGGGTTTTTCTCTGTTATGGGAAAAGAGGTTGCTAGCTACAGATAGTGTGGTATAAAAATATGTGAAAGTTAAGGTCTTAAACTGAAAAGGTCAAACCATTAAAGCCGGTGATATGTTGCGTTAGAATGTTCGATGTAACAGAATTAAAGGAGGCTATTCAACACTCACTTTACTTACCTGTAAATAACGGAACTTTTAAACAGACATCAACAGAATGACAAGGAGTTGTTTAAACTTATTAAGTTGTATTTTATTTCCACAAGAGTTATTGTTGAATGTCGTCTACCTGCAAAGAAAAGACATAAGTTGCATTTTCACAAGCGCCGTGAAAGCTATGTTTCATGTAAATGTCAGATGACTATTGAAAAATATATTTTGGCACATAATTACCAACTACGCAATCCAAGAACAACCACCCCACCATCAGCCAGAGTTTTACCAACATAGGATTCAGTATAGGGACAATATCGTACAGCTTGTTCATATTAGATTCCCATACCAGGAGTCCAACCCAGCAGGTATGCTTTTGCCAAGAATATACCACTTCAACCAGACCATTTTTAGAACAACAATTAAATGATCTTGGATTTTTGGATTTTCCAGATGAACAAGTTGCTTTGCCATTTGTATGGCCAGAAACAAAATATTCAGTAGATAGTTTAGTGGGAGTTCAACTTCAATAAAAAATGTGGCTAAGGGACATGTAGACTGATTGTTGGAAAGTATTCTTTCATTGTCACAAATACTTAAATAACCCAATCAGACCCATTCCTTTGGGCAAAGACAACAGATAATTATTTTCATTGTTTTGATTTAAAAGTAACCATTCCCATACCGGGAGTCGAACCCGGGGCGCCTGGGTGAAAACCAGGAATCCTAACCGCTAGACCATATGGGAAAGACTTCCAGAAGGCGTCTTGGATAACAAACAGAGGAATATATGAGAGTACATGGCGGCAACGCCAAACGCTAGATAACAGGTATCCATTTTCTCTATCCTTCCGTAGGGCATTGCCCAGTAGCCCACTATGTGGCTTTTAACAAAATAACAGGACGAACAGGGACAACGTGACCGATCGTTTAGGTAATAGGACTTATGCACACAAACATAAACATCTAACCATCTAAAGACCGATCTAACCAAGTGTATTTTGAGGGTTTTTCTCTGTTATGGGAAAAGAGGTCGATAGCTACAGATAGTGTGGTATAAAAATATGTGAAAGTTAAGGTCTTAAACTGAAAAGGTCAAACCATTAAAACCGGTGATATGTTGCGTTAGAATGTTCGATGTAACAGAATTAAAGTAGGCTATCCATTACTCACTTACAGGTAAATAACGGAACTTTTAAACAGACATCAACAGAAGGACCATGAGTTGTTTAAACTTATTAAGTTGTATTTTATTTCCACAAGAGTTGTTGTTAAATGACGATATAGACCTACAGGTGAAAATAGAGGGCATCATAGCCTGATTAAGAGACAGATTTTTGCAGCATCAAAACGCAATGCATACCAGAGACTGAGAGATTGTCTCCAGTCGGGGTCACACTATGGTGCCAACAAGAACAGCCAACATGTGAAGAGACTAAGGACACTAAAGTCTCTTTACGGTGGCTGTGTGTGTGTGTGTGTGTGTGTGTGTGTGTGAGACATTATGGTGCCCTAAGACTCAATATTGTACAAATGTTGTTTTGTTGTGAAGTGACTATGTTTTTAAAAAGCATTTAATACACAAAAAGACACGGTCAATATTATTTACAAGTTGTTGTTTTTGGTTCTAAGTTTTTGAGGCTTGAAACAATAGATATGGTGACAGTGTGTTGTTAGAAGGGTTATCAAAACCAGAAAAAGTGTACCCTATACTGACATGAAACGCATAACACCAAAGGTGCATAGGGGACGACAGGCATTACCTTGGTACAATTAAACGGAAGCGTTTAATTATTTTGTTGTTTAAAACAGAGCGAGCATATCTTGTTGTTGCTGAATTAAAGTACACATTACACACAAACCATGCAAACAATGGAACTTTTGTACAGTATTTTCTTCAGACTGCCAACCATTGAAAGACATAAGGGTACCACAATCAACTGAACAATAGTTTTGAAACACTTTAAAGTTTGTTTCAAGATCAGATCAATTGAAAAGCACTTTGTTGCATACCTGTTTGGGGTTTTTCAAGACGAACCGTGTATAATTGATAGGCTGCCACAATGGCCTGTTTAGATGTTTACACAAATTACAATATTTTAGTAAATGTGTTCAAACGCACCACAGAGTTGATTAATATTGTAATTTTTCAACATTGGCCATTCTAAATCAACATGTTACATGCATTGAATGGCTTGATCTTTTCTGTTTAAGACCTACTCTTTCGCATAATTATGTCGCCAACACAAACGTGCCACATTATTTGGACATCTGTGGTCGTAGGCTAACAGCTAATAGATCTCTAAATACACTCGAAAAGAGGGTTGATTTAATCATCTAAGCGTACAGGCAGCTTCAAAATGTTGTTACACAGGCGCAAATGTTTGTAAACAACACATAATAAGCTATACACAACAATAGTATACTAGTTTCTTCAACACCAATATTTTAGTTGTAAGCATTATTCAGATTACGTTTACTTACCTAAATTGTATCTTAAACCATCTTTTTAAGAGCACTCTACCGTGTATGCGGGGAAAAGCAGTGTACAGTCGTGTTAAAAAGTAAGTACACCCTTCAAGTGATCCATACACATCTACTGCATATCGGGCTGCAGAGAGATGGTTTGAGGCACATTTGATACCACAGGCTCTTGATGACTTGCGCGACCATTTTACCAACCATGTATTACATACTGTTCCGGCATAGTTTACTGCTAAAGACAGGCCAATGTGATACGTTCAAATGCAGAGACGTTATAGTATCGCCTGTAAGAGCACCAGAAAATCAAGAGTCTTTTGAAACTAAGCTAATAAAGCCAAACGATGAATTTTTTATAAACCTTTTCACACATCGTTACCAGGGTTGGCAATAATAGGGGTGGCAATAATAGTGGAGGGACCGGTATCTCGGGCCGTCGAGCAATTTGCCAAAGAAGCGTGTGGCTGTGCACGCTGCGGTTTGTCGCAACTTGTCAACGCATCTCAAACTCATCCAACCCCCGCCTCAGTTGAGCCGCGATCCTGTAAAATTAATTTGTCCACATTGACTTAACATTGGTTGGACAAAGGGGCATATATCAGTCGTACGCGCACACCCCTGTCGAGTAGCCTTTGACACACGGTGTTGTACACTTTCACACACCGCCACACATCCAAGAGAATAGAGGAGACACGCCAAGATGAGACCAACCCTATCTCCGCAAAGGCAATTGGTGAACTACCTGAGGACTAACAATGAAGTTTTCGTGAATTTGTTGAAATCTATACGGGCCTGCACTCTGCCAATGAATCATGAACATAAAACCAAACTCCACAACTTAATTCAGAAAACTTCATTGTTAGTCCTCAGGTAGTTCACCAATTGCCTTTGCGGAGATAGGGTTGGTCTCATCTTGGCGTGTCTCCTCTATTCTCTTGGATGTGTGGCGGTGTGTGAAAGTGTACAACACCGTGTGTCAAAGGCTACTCGACAGGGGTGTGCGCGTACGACTGATATATGCCCCTTTGTCCAACCAATGTTAAGTCAATGTGGACAAATTAATTTTACAGGATCGCGGCTCAACTGAGGCGGGGGTTGGATGAGTTTGAGATGCGTTGACAAGTTGCGACAAACCGCAGCGTGCACAGCCACACGCTTCTTTGGCAAATTGCTCGACGGCCCGAGATACCGGTCCCTCCACTATTATTGCCACCCCTATTATTGCCAACCCTGGTAACGATGTGTGAAAAGGTTTATAAAAAATTCATCGTTTGGCTTTATTAGCTTAGTTTCAAAAGACTCTTGATTTTCTGGTGCTCTTACAGGCGATACTATAACGTCTCTGCATTTGAACGTATCACATTGGCCTGTCTTTAGCAGTAAACTATGCCGGAACAGTATGTAATACATGGTTGGTAAAATGGTCGCGCAAGTCATCAAGAGCCTGTGGTATCAAATGTGCCTCAAACCATCTCTCTGCAGCCCGATATGCAGTAGATGTGTATGGATCACTTGAAGGGTGTACTTACTTTTTAACACGACTGTACACTGCTTTTCCCCGCATACACGGTAGAGTGCTCTTAAAAAAGATGGTTTAAGATACAATTTAGGTAAGTAAACGTAATCTGAATAATGCTTACAACTAAAATATTGGTGTTGAAGAAACTAGTATACTATTGTTGTGTATAGCTTATTATGTGTTGTTTACAAACATTTGCGCCTGTGTAACAACATTTTGAAGCTGCCTGTACGCTTAGATGATTAAATCAACCCTCTTTTCGAGTGTATTTAGAGATCTATTAGCTGTTAGCCTACGACCACAGATGTCCAAATAATGTGGCACGTTTGTGTTGGCGACATAATTATGCGAAAGAGTAGGTCTTAAACAGAAAAGATCAAGCCATTCAATGCATGTAACATGTTGATTTAGAATGGCCAATGTTGAAAAATTACAATATTAATCAACTCTGTGGTGCGTTTGAACACATTTACTAAAATATTGTAATTTGTGTAAACATCTAAACAGGCCATTGTGGCAGCCTATCAATTATACACGGTTCGTCTTGAAAAACCCCAAACAGGTATGCAACAAAGTGCTTTTCAATTGATCTGATCTTGAAACAAACTTTAAAGTGTTTCAAAACTATTGTTCAGTTGATTGTGGTACCCTTATGTCTTTCAATGGTTGGCAGTCTGAAGAAAATACTGTACAAAAGTTCCATTGTTTGCATGGTTTGTGTGTAATGTGTACTTTAATTCAGCAACAACAAGATATGCTCGCTCTGTTTTAAACAACAAAATAATTAAACGCTTCCGTTTAATTGTACCAAGGTAATGCCTGTCGTCCCCTATGCACCTTTGGTGTTATGCGTTTCATGTCAGTATAGGGTACACTTTTTCTGGTTTTGATAACCCTTCTAACAACACACTGTCACCATATCTATTGTTTCAAGCCTCAAAAACTTAGAACCAAAAACAACAACTTGTAAATAATATTGACCGTGTCTTTTTGTGTATTAAATGCTTTTTAAAAACATAGTCACTTCACAACAAAACAACATTTTTACAATATTGAGTCTTATGGCACCATAATGTCTCACACACACACACACACACACACACACACACACAGCCACCGTAAAGAGACTTTAGTGTCCTTAGTCTCTTCACATGTTGGCTGTTCTTGTTGGCACCATAGTGTGACCCCGACTGGAGACAATCTCTCAGTCTCTGGTATGCATTGCGTTTTGATGCTGCAAAAATCTGTCTCTTAATCAGGCTATGATGCCCTCTATTTTCACCTGTAGGTCTATATCGTCATTTAACAACAACTCTTGTGGAAATAAAATACAACTTAATAAGTTTAAACAACTCATGGTCCTTCTGTTGATGTCTGTTTAAAAGTTCCGTTATTTACCTGTAAGTGAGTAATGGATAGCCTACTTTAATTCTGTTACATCGAACATTCTAACGCAACATATCACCGGTTTTAATGGTTTGACCTTTTCAGTTTAAGACCTTAACTTTCACATATTTTTATACCACACTATCTGTAGCTATCGACCTCTTTTCCCATAACAGAGAAAAACCCTCAAAATACACTTGGTTAGATCGGTCTTTAGATGGTTAGATGTTTATGTTTGTGTGCATAAGTCCTATTACCTAAACGATCGGTCACGTTGTCCCTGTTCGTCCTGTTATTTTGTTAAAAGCCACATAGTGGGCTACTGGGCAATGCCCTACGGAAGGATAGAGAAAATGGATACCTGTTATCTAGCGTTTGGCGTTGCCGCCATGTACTCTCATATATTCCTCTGTTTGTTATCCAAGACGCCTTCTGGAAGTCTTTCCCATATGGTCTAGCGGTTAGGATTCCTGGTTTTCACCCAGGCGCCCCGGGTTCGACTCCCGGTATGGGAATGGTTACTTTTAAATCAAAACAATGAAAATAATTATCTGTTGTCTTTGCCCAAAGGAATGGGTCTGATTGGGTTATTTAAGTATTTGTGACAATGAAAGAATACTTTCCAACAATCAGTCTACATGTCCCTTAGCCACATTTTTTATTGAAGTTGAACTCCCACTAAACTATCTACTGAATATTTTGTTTCTGGCCATACAAATGGCAAAGCAACTTGTTCATCTGGAAAATCCAAAAATCCAAGATCATTTAATTGTTGTTCTAAAAATGGTCTGGTTGAAGTGGTATATTCTTGGCAAAAGCATACCTGCTGGGTTGGACTCCTGGTATGGGAATCTAATATGAACAAGCTGTACGATATTGTCCCTATACTGAATCCTATGTTGGTAAAACTCTGGCTGATGGTGGGGTGGTTGTTCTTGGATTGCGTAGTTGGTAATTATGTGCCAAAATATATTTTTCAATAGTCATCTGACATTTACATGAAACATAGCTTTCACGGCGCTTGTGAAAATGCAACTTATGTCTTTTCTTTGCAGGTAGACGACATTCAACAATAACTCTTGTGGAAATAAAATACAACTTAATAAGTTTAAACAACTCCTTGTCATTCTGTTGATGTCTGTTTAAAAGTTCCGTTATTTACAGGTAAGTAAAGTGAGTGTTGAATAGCCTCCTTTAATTCTGTTACATCGAACATTCTAACGCAACATATCACCGGCTTTAATGGTTTGACCTTTTCAGTTTAAGACCTTAACTTTCACATATTTTTATACCACACTATCTGTAGCTAGCAACCTCTTTTCCCATAACAGAGAAAAACCCCTCAAAATACACATGGTTAGATCGGTCTTTAGATGGTTAGCTGTTTATGTTTGTGCGCATAAGTCCTATTACCTAAACGATAGGTTACGTTGTCCATGTTCGTCCTGTTATTTTGTTAAAATCTACATAGTTACAAACAAAACAACCCATTTAAAAATTAAATTGTATCATGCACACACACACTCCTGAAAAAATAAATAACTTCCTGGTGAACCCCCCTCCTGGTGATACCGAAGCTGTGGCCTTAAACATGTGTTGTGGTATGTTCCGTGCATTAAGATGAGCAAAGCTGAAATAAAATTTGATATGTATAAGAATAAAATTACAGTCATTTAACAAAACTGTTGAACTGAATCATTTTATTTCAAAAGTGCTGTAGCACCTTTCATTATGGTAAGTTTGACTTCTGCAGAAAGACCTATTTAATTAGGTTTGTTGTGGGATCCTCTATTATTAGTAATACACGGTTGGTATACTTTTGAAAACATTACACGTTTGCAATCTTGTCGCAACAATTTTCAAATAAACAAACTTTATTATTTAAAAATCATAGTGCTCTCGCGCACACGCACACACACACACAATTACACCAGTGCCTGAATTAGTTTATAATAAGTGGCCTGAATCACTTTTTCAAATATTGACGCTGGTGGTCTGCACAGTGATGGTATCCACTAATATGTCAACTTTAAAGAAAAAAAAACAACTAAAACCCCATGCACATCTTTTTTCATTTGAACTTTGATATAATTTTATTTACTATAGCCTACAATACACAATGTTTCAATATAACATTTGGTAAGACCTCGTGAGCGTTGTAACTTCGAGGCTCATTAACGTTTCATTACCAGACCAATTAACTCAAGTTTCACTTTTCTTTATTAGCTTTTTGTTTGCCTAGGCTATCAGCACCCCGTACTACCGCTTAAAAACCATTATGTTTTTGACTATGCAACGAAAGCCGCCTTTAAATCCTCCTAGCTCCACTCTAAACATATTCTACGGTTATGTAACTTTAGTTGCCATGATAACTGAAAACACTACTGCATTCGCATGCCTGATAATTTCCCCCTTTGTATACTGAAAAAATCCAACGTGGAAAGGCGTCAGTTGATTATCGCGTCTTAAATCTAACATTTTTGCTTGTAAGGACAGAATAAATAAACAGATAAAAAAAACTAAACAGTGGAAAGTCGTATCTTGTTACCCCATGTAAACCACGTGTTGCATACAAACTGGTGAAGACGCTTAAATAAACAATGAAAGTCGCACACTTTATGCCCCCGTAATGTATTACCAATGTGTTATAATAAATTTCTGCACACATTTATCCAACCCTTTTAGACCGCAACGTTATACAAGACCCTGGAATACTGAAAACGTTCATAGCCATACATTAGCCGACATAACTTTATGCAATAGGCCATTTTCTGAGTGTGCTATTTAATAGCCTACCAAGGTAGCAAACGGTTTTCCAAATTAAAGTTTTAGAACAAATAAAATCTAAAAATTTTACACAAACCTCGCCATGACCAAACAGTAGATTATATCCTTGTGTTTTGAATAGCCTACACAATGCTGCGTCTAATTTACTTTTTCTTCTTTTTTAAAAAAACGTAAGTTTTAGAATGCTGACATTAAATTTGAGTAGGCTACTTGAAGAAAGTTGTACAAACAGTCATCTAGCTAACCGTACTTTACGCGTAGTCTACAATTATTTAGCCCAAAAGCAAGACACACTTCTTCTTCGTGTTTGTTTATTGGTTCTTCCCAAACTACACTACGTTCAAGGGGTATTACAGTCTAGGCCTGTGTAAAAAATTAAAAAAGGTTTCTTCGCCATAATTTCTGGAGAGTTGCGTGTTGGTAGACCAAAAGCTTCTTCGTAGGTTGGTTAGAAACCCCTAGACTCCTTGTCGCCGGCACCACGTGGTGTATACAACCCCCCATCTCCCCCCATCTCCACCCATCTCACCCATCTCACCCATCTCCACCATCAATCACCCCAACCCACACACCCCCCTCCACACGTCTATCATGTCTTGCAAGACTTTGTCATTTACCGTTTCGCGCCAAAACCTCTTTGGACCAACCCTCCGACACCGTCACGACCATTGGTTCGCGCAAACGTCCATCAAACACTCCTACGTAAACTTGCGTCAAACTCCACGTGACAAGACGTTGGTACGTCATTTTGGTGTTTCATACACCCCACAAAGATCTCTCTCGGGACCATTTTAGTCATATACGCTGCTGTCACACACACCACACACTGTGGTCTCTTCTTCTTCTTCTTCTTCTTCGAACGGCAATAACTTCGCAGTCCCACGGAACTTCGGACATCGATACAATGACAGAAAACTTTCCAAGTTATTTTTTTCGTTTTTCGTTTTAATTCTTTAAAACGTAACATATTCTTTTATTTAAATTATTTTCTTCATAGTCTTTCGTGCGAACCGTTCTAGGCTTTTAAACGCGCTATCTCGCCTTTTGTACCTATCTTTTGTCTATTTTTGTACAATCTTGTGATTTCACGGAACCAGAAAAAGTTTCTAAGTTTTTGCCTACAAGCGCCGTATTGAGCTCGCCTTTAACCCACGGAGTTTATTTTTCTTCCTTCATGGCATCTAACAAGTCTTTACAATGATTCTGTTTAATGTTATTTCATTATAGCCGTTATAGCGATTTTTCACGTTTTAACAGCCTGCTTGAATTATTCTTTTTAACAAGCGGCTGCTGCCGCTAGCACAAACGGCTTTTTAAAAATAAAACGTAATTGCCGCGGCTACTACTTCTACAACTAACAACATATACATTTATACAACCATACTTTTTCACGATGTTTTTCAAATAAAACAATGTACAACACCTTACATGGCCAATATGTTTCCCCCTAACCACCCTGTCTCCAACCCTAAAAACAATTCGTCACAAAACCACAACGCTTACAACAATTCCCAATAAAATGACATCGCCAAACCCTTGAAACGAAAAACCCACAAACCCCCGCCCCGAATGATGATGTATCATCATAATCATAAAAAAAAAATCATAAAAAAAATAATTTATGCATAATCATAATTTTTCATAAACTCATTAATATTCAAAAAATGCCCTTTTGAACCCATCAATCAAATTTTGACAGATACCGAATCGTATTATACTACTGAGGCCATTTTAAATCATGGCTGTATTGCACTTTCATTCACTTGATTGATGTAATGATTCTGTTGGATGTCTTTGTTTGTTTGTGTGTTGTGGGTCCCACTGTCTATGTCTTTTTTGTTGTTGCTGGGGCTACAACTGAAGTTCCCTGCCGGGAAATAAAAGTTATTATATTCTATTCTAATAATACCAACATAAACAAATATTATAAGGAGTATCGCGGGGGTGTACGTACGAAGTAAGATTAATTAGAGTAAACCCCGGAACCCTCCCAAATCTGGAACATGCATGGGCTGAAGTAGAAAGAGCTGTTCTGGGTTTTATTGAGTTATCCAGCTAGTACTAACTCAGTAATCCTGCTTTGTAGTATACCACCTTGGTAAGTAAAGTGCTTGTGCAGTTAATATGGGAGCAAAGTGATACGTTACATGTTAGGTAGGCTACAGTAGCCTACTTCAGCAATAAAACATTTTAGCTCGATGGATAGAATATAATAACTTTTTTTCCCGATAGGGAACTTCAGTTGTCGACACCATAAAAGGCAAATCAGTTCAACACATAAAGTACATTTACCGTTACTTTCATTATTACTTTCAATATCATTCATTATTCATTATTGCTTAATATCGTAACGTTACATTTTATTTTCGCCCTCTTCTGGATTCTCATATTGCTCGAACCCTGCCTGGCCAGCACAGGTAGCTAATGTTTACAGTTTATCCAATCTATTTGTGAGACATCGTACAACGTAGCACCCCTAGCAATGTAATAATAGTTCAAATGAACACTGTTTTGATGTTCACAATATGCTTGACGTATCGCATTAGGTTAACATTAATGTTTCGCAGGCATGGCAGTCGTTCACACAAATGATATAGCTACTAACGTTAGCTAAACCAAGCGATTAATTCACTTTTAACTTTATAACATTAAGATAATGCACATAGCTAGTTATGTATATATTAACTGGCTAACTTTATAATTTGTTCATAAAACGTAATTTACCATTAATGATCCGAGCCTATGCTGTAACGATCCGAGCCCGGTTGCTGTCTAAATCCAGCTCACTCCTGCTTTCAACCACCAGTCTCTTCTTTCGGTCGTAAAATTGAGTTCGTTCACCCTGCCTGGTGGTTTAGCTACTATGGTGAGTACTCAGATTATCATGTAAAAGGACATTTTCGCCTTTTCACAGTTTTATTCGCACATCATTACGCAGTGCAGAAGTTCGTCATTGTAGGACAGCAATCATAGTAGCGTTAGCATGAAACTCATTTCATGGAGTAGCGAACACTACGAGTTCAGTGGTAACGTTAAGCGTCTCTGTTAGGGATGGACCTCCAACATGGCGGCGCGTCCCTGTAACCATTGGTAACGACAGTTATAGTTCTATGTGACAGGCCTCCATTGGTAATTACTATGGAGAGGGGCTAGCTACTCATGCTATTATTATTTTAAAATCTGAATAACTGATTTTGCATCTTGTTTCATCCTAGATATATCCCAGTCAAGAGCAGAGGGGCCCAAACAGCCACATCTGAAGTTATTCCCTCGGACCCTTCAGGGGGATAGAAGACGGAGCTTCATGAAAGAGTGGTACAGTACGCATAAATGGCTGGAATACTCTCAGAGTAAAGACTCTGCTTACTGCTATGCCTGCCGGCACTTCAGTCTCCCCTTCTCAGGTGATTCAGTGTTTACATCTGAAGAGGGGTTCAAAAATTGGAAAAAAGCAACGTACAAAGATGGGGGATTTGTAGGCCATACCAAATCAGAATCACATACTAATGCTATGTTAGCATGGGCAGAATATGAAAAGTCAACTGCAAGCAAAATTAGCAAATGCTCTCTCTCAGCCTCCTTAAATGCAGAATATAATAAATTAGTGAGGGAAAATAGAGAGTACATTAAAGCTGTTGGAGAAACCTTGCTCCTCACAGCTACACAAAACATTGCGCAGAGAGCACATAAAGAAATGGAAGGTCAGAATAAAGGAAATTTCCTCATAGAAATGCAACATACCTTGGGCATAGTACACAAAATGAAATAATTGATTGCCTGGCTGAAATGGTCCGCACCTCAATAATTAGGGAAGTTGCACAAAGTGACGCTTTCAGCATTATGGTCGACGAGACCAAAGACATTAGCAAGAAGGAACAGATGTCCTTTGTAATTCGATACTATTACAATGGGTCAATATGTGAAAGTTTCCTCACCTTTGAAGCAGCAGAGCGCCTGGATGCTGCAGCACTTTCACAGAAAATTGTACAAACACTGCAGAAGTATGGCCTTGACTACAGAAACCACCTAGTAGGGCAAGCATATGATGGTGCCTCTGTCATGAGTGGAAAGAACACAGGTGTGCAAGCACGCATTAAATCAGAGGCCCCATTAGCTTTTTATGTTCACTGCAATGCGCATTGCTTAAATTTAGTATTAGTTGACAGTGTGAAATGCATCCCTGAAGCCTATTGTTTCTTTTCTCTTTTGCAGAAACTGTATGTCTTTGTGTCAGGGTCATATGTGCACCAAAGGTGGCTAGAGGTACAGAGGGAGATGTTTGAGGGCGCCCCGAGAGAGTTACAAAGGCTGATAGAGACACGGTGGGCATGTAGGTACAATGCTTGCAAGACGGTGAGGGACAGACTGCCAGCCATCATACGTCTACTGAAAGAAATATCTGAAGAGAGAAATGGTGACAGAGCTGTAGAGGCAAGAGGTCTATTAGCCCAAATAGATCTAAAGTTTGTTGGCCTCCTTGTAACATTCACCAATGTTTTTGGTGAGATAAAACATCTGTCAGATATTTTACAGTCCCCACAACTTAATTTGGGCATGGCTGTTACCCTTGTTGATTCTCTTGTTGACACATTGAACAGTTATAGAGAGGGCTCTCTTTTTAATGAGATTTGGGACAATACTGTGACCTTTGCCGAGCAATGTAACATCGGTGTTGCACCTCCTCCAGGGCGTCAGGTCACACCAAGCTCTAGGCTTGAAGGGTATTACATTTCCACTCCAATAGTTCAAAGACAGGTCAACACAGATAAGGAGTCATTTCGGGCAGGTTCATTCATTCCAATTGTTGATGTGCTTCTCTCTGAGTTGAAGAGAAGATTTTCTAAGGAAAATTGTGTCATAATGGAAGGGATACAAGCCTTGAATCCCTGCAGTCCCACATTTTGTGAGAAAAAAGTAGTGTTTCCATTTGCCTCACAATACAACTGCAGCACTGAGGATCTACAATATGACATCCCTCAGCTTAAGCGACTTCTTGATAGGAAGCAAACTAGTGGCTTGGAAACACCAACCAGTTTAATAGAGCTCACAGTCTTCCTTGAGCCATATAAGGAGGTGTTCCACGAGCTGTTTAAACTTTGCAAAATTGCCCTTGCATTACCTGTGAGCACTGCAGCATGTGAGCGCAGTTTTTCTGTGCTAAAGTTAATCAAGACTGTCTTGAGAAACACAATGAGTGACGAGCGATTGAGCAATTTGGGGGTGTTAAGTATAGAGTCAAGAAGGGCTAGGGCCATAAATCTTGATGAATTTGTGGATGTGTTTGCCAAAAGACACAGCAACAGGCGAATAAAGCTGTATTGAAAAGAGTGTAGCCTAATAAAGCAGGGATATGAATAGGTTGTGAGTAGGCTATAGTAAAATGTATATTGTTGTCCATGATTATGCTTTTTTGTTTTTCATTTTTGGACAAATATTTTTGTTTACAAAAAGACACAGCAACAGCGGAATAAAGCTGTATTGAAAAGAATTGGAGGCCTCTGTGTGGTGTTTTTAAACCCAGTATATGTTTTGTTCCTTACAATCAATGTACTCCTTCAAATTAAAGCTGTATATTTGTCTTTTTAAGGAAAAGGACAACTAGCCTATTTGAAGAACAATGAATCGCCTAACACATGTATACAAATACAAAACACATTAAAACAGGAATGTTGTGGGACTCAAAATGTTAACTGTACCGGTATTAGTCTGTGCACATCAGATAATTAGGAACATTAACTGTAAAATAAGAAACCAAAGTATATCAGTATGCGATTCCTTAACTCTCATATTGACATAGTTTTCAACTAGCCTATATACTACAACAACATAATAGAATTCCTGAAATTCAGTTATGGCTTTTGGTTTTGGTGTGCCACCCCAAGATTTTCAGTGGCCCCCCCTATGAAAAATTTCTGGGGGCGCCACTGGGTTCAGTGTCCGGGTTCCGACCGGGATATAAACGCACAACTGTTGAAGTTGCAAGCTCAGTTCCTTAACCATTATGATACTGACGGTCAGTCATGCAGTCATATTATTACGACGGGGTATAAATTTGAGCCCTTCAGCAGGGCGTTCCTCGTATTGCCAAAGCACTCAAATACAGCACGAGTCATTTCAGCATTTGAGGACGTCTTTTGTCCGTTGGACATTTTGATTAATAAACTGAAATGGCACACGACTACATACAAGATAATAATTTATTCGACTATGTGTTGTTCTTTCAGAATGCACTCAATATGTGTCATCGTATTGTCTTTTTCAGATATTAAAACATTTTTAAAAGTAACAAATACAGCTAAATCACATGTCCCCGAGCTTCATCAAGAACTTTCAACATAAAATCATATTTTATACATTAGAAAGTACACAACCGAAAAAACGTTTTACATGTCCTCTTGCATATTACGGAAAACATTTTAAAAACATTTCCATAATTATGTATATAGATTTTAAATAATAATAATAATAATAATAAAGTCCGAGTCGAGTCCCAAATCAAAGTCATAATGTGCTCTTCACACAATTTAATGTCATTATAATAATGAATATATTAGCGAGAGAGAGAGAGAAAGAACAGGCCTTATATATATAAATAAAAAACAACATCCAGACACCAGTGTTAATTTTGGCAGTGTTTTAAACAGATTTTTTTTGTTTTAGTCATGTGAGGAAAGTGCAAATGAGTTTTAATTACATTTAGTAAATTTTATCTTTCATAGTTTTAGTTTATTTTAGTTGACATATGGGCATGTTGTTTTAGTCAACAAAAACTCTGGGCATTTTAGTTTAGTTTTGGACAACATTAAATCTGAACATTGTAGTAACACAAACACAAGTCTAGATTTTGTCAGATGTAAAAGCAGGCTGTTCAAATTGGACACAAAATGGTAGAAGGTTGAAGGTAGGTTATTTTAGTGTGCCCACCAAATGATAAATATTATATTACAAACTGGACATTATATTATATATTATGTTCTCCTATAATATTTGTCCACGCATTTAAACCCAAATGACACTGCTTACACATTGAACTAGTAAGTTAAGGACATTTGGATGTAAATGTAAAAGATTTTAGCTAATTTTTAGAAAGTTCACACCATTACAGACGACGAGATAGGTCTAACTATTTTATTTTGTTTCTGGCTTGAGGGATAATGTAATACATATGCAGAAATATTTATTCAACTGTCCACCACTATATTTTTTATGTTATAGATTTAGTGATAGCCCCCTTTAAGTTGTAATGGTGAGTGGCTGGCTGATGAAGCACCTGTTTAATTACTAATAAGTTAAGACATGAAAAATTATGCATTTGTAATATTTATATTGAATCCACCAAAGGTGCCATAAATCGAAATAATAATAATAGTAATAAACATAAATCAATGAATCAATGAACACCCAGTGCTCACACATTTTTTTTTATTATAGCTGGGCTATATTTCTGCAGAATGCTATGTCCTGGGATAAGAAAACGATGGTTTTGGGTTCATTATTGCCCCTTTACAATTATGCTTACACTATCCACGGTTGTCCCCTAGTGGTAGTTGTTGACGTCCCAATAGTAGTACCCTATTCATATTTATCTGAAATTATAAATAAATTTACTACTATAAAAACAAAAAAACATTTTGACAACGTAACCTGTGTTATGCAGACATTTCTCACGTTTATAACAAGTAAAATTTTACTTAAATTAGTTGAGAATTAAGCTAGTTATAGTATATTTTATCAGAGGAAGCATGCATCTGTCAATAGCCTACACTAGCAAAATACACTGATCTTGACCGCCTATAGCCTATGATGGCCGCGCAGAATCTGAGCGGTATCTAGGTTTTAATAGGCTATCTATTGCTGTGCAACTAATGATCATAGCAGACTATGCCCCTTGTTGACTGACAGGCCGAGTCGTTTTTAAATAAATACGCCTTGAAATAAATCTGACTTGAAATACGCCTTGAAATAAATACGAGTGGAAATAAATAAGACATAAAATAAATAAGAGATGTAAAACAATGAATAGATATTTATTGAATTACTTATTTATTTCATTATCATTGCTTATTTATTTATTTATTTGATTTTGTCACATTACACATGCATACATAACCCACTGTCTAGCCATCCAAGTCATTAAAAATGTATTTTCTTCCCAAGTTATTTTGGTTTAATAGATTATCTTTATAATATTTCTTAGATATGTTCTGTACAGCAAATCTCCGCCTCCTTTCACATTTCACATTTCTCTCCACGCCATTCCTTGAAACTAAGAAGAATAGGCTTATTTCCCTAATGGAAATACATGTATGCCATTCACAGTGAGATAACATTGGCTACAACAATCAACTGATTTTAGAGGAATCATAACGCCTGAGCTGAGATTTGAACCATAGGCTATATTAAGTTTTGCTCTAAGAATTCCAGCTCATTTTGTAAATATAGCTGGGCTATAGTTCTACAGAATGCGATGTCCTGGAAATGGAATAAGAAAAACTATGGGTTAGCGTTCATTTACTCTTTGTCAATTACGCTTACCCTATCCACGGTGGCCCCCTAGTGGTTGTATTTGACGTCCCAATTATAGTAGGTCCTATTTCCCTGAAATGATAAATTAATTTAAAACGAAACTCCTGTATGCTATAATAGTTAGAAGGGCGTTTTACAAATAGGCTTGCTGTTCTGGGAAATTTTAAAATAAGGTAACCTGTGTTATGCAGACATTTCTCATGCTTAATTTTGTGAAAATTACTTGAGAATTAAGCGAAGTCAGGGGAAGTCTGCACCTCTCAATACACTACCAAAGTACGTTGATCTTGACTACCTATAAGCCTATGCCCGCACAGAAATCTGAGCGGTATCTAGGTTTTTATATCTATGGACTGGGCAACAAATGATCATAGCTGACTCTGCCCCTTTCATGAGATGTAAAATAAGAAATAGATATTTATTTAATTGCTTATTTATTTATTTAATTGTTTTAATTTTGTCACATTTGGTCTTCCACACCAATCAACTCACAGTCATATCTCGAAATTCATTTATAATGCCTTGAGTGAAACAGCAGGTGGGATTCTGTGCAAAAATAAAGTTCAAATGCAAACTCATTTCAAATGTAGGCCTATTGAACATGCTAGTGATGTAGACTTGACAATAAACAATGACGTACAAAATACTTCACAAAACAAGAAATGAATACGCCTAATACAGGACTTAGAGAACCCGGCCCTAAACTCTGGCCATCGGCTTGGTGAATCAGGCTAAAAGCAGTAACTCCATCCCAGGGCCGTTTCTAGACTGCTTTGATTGGGGCGCCATGAAGAGATGTTGGTGGGGCACAAAAGGGGTGAGGCAAAATAGCAGGGTGTCTTGGGGTCCGCCCCCAGAAAATTTTGAGCCTTTTAAAACTAATTTTCTGCATTTCTACACGACCTCACACAAGGCATTTCCTAAAGTAAAATGTTTAATTTATTAACATTTTGAAGATTTTTTACTTTTCTTCAAAGCCCTAGATGAGATTTGAAATGCTTTCATATAAAGCTAAAGTATAGGCTAATCAGTATATTAGTGGATAAGATATTGTATTACATTTTAAACCCACCTCCACCCCCTCATCTTATAGGAGGACAACTTTATGTATGCCCAATAATACTCAATCATTATCTAATCTTATATGGAAACAAGTATATTAAAGATGAGTTATATTCCTTCATCATTTCAGTCTCTTTGTGCTATTTTCGATTTACATGTGAAAATAATGTAGCCTACTGCACTCATAGTTTCATTTATATACAGTATATATACTGTATTATATAATTTTGTAATATATATTTTATTCCTGAGACGCCCGGGGGGCTTGCCTCTGTTGACGGCTGCCGTTTTGCCGTGAGTGTGATAGAGAACGTGAGAGAGAGAGAGAGAGAGATATGATAGTGTATTTTAATATACAGGTGCAGCTAAAAAAATTAGAATATCGTGAAAAAGTTCAATATTTTTTGTCACTCATTTCAGAAAGTGAAACTCATATATTATATAGATTCATTACACATAGAGTGAAATATTTAAAGCCTTTATTTCTTGTAATTTTGATGATTATGGCTTACAGCTAATGAAACCCAAAATTCAGGGTCTCAGAAAATTAGAATATTTTGCTTTAACATATTTTTAAAGTATCATATTTAATATTTGGTCGCATATCCTTTGCATGCTGTTACTTCCTGAAGTCTGTGACCAATCAACATAAAAAGACTCTCAATATCTTATTTTCTGGTACTGTTACAAGCGATACTATAACCTCTCTGCATTTGAACTTATCTCGATGGGAATTGGGGGGTGAGACTAGATTCATCTGTAAATTACGCTGGTACAGTATGGAACACATGGCTGGCTAAATGGCTGTAAGTCATCAAGGGTCTGAGCTATAGAACGAGTCCCAAACCATCACTCTGTTGCCAGATATGGAGTAGATGTGGATGGATCACTGCAAGGGTTATTTCTCCTGACTCATTTTCCTATAGAACTCTATGGGGAAAAAAGTCAGGAGAAACAACCCTTAAAGGGATCCATCCACATCTACTCCATATCTGGCCGCAAAGTGATTGTTTGGGGCTCGTTTGATACCTTAGGGCTTAGACCCTTGATGACGTACAGCCATTTCGCCAGTCATGTGTTCCATACTGTACCAGCCTAATTTACAGCTGAATCTAGTCTTACCCCCCAATTCTCATAGAGATCAGTTCAAATGCAGAGAGGTTATAGTATCGCTTGTAACAGTACCGGAAAATAAGATATTGAGAGTCTTTTGATGTTGATTGGTCACAGACTTCAGGCAGTAACAGCATGCAAAGGATATGCGACCAAATATTAAATATGATACTTTAAAAATATGTTAAAGCAAAATATTCTAATTTTCTGAGACCCTGAATTTTGGGTTTCATTAGCTGTAAGCCATAATCATCAAAATTACAAGAAATAAAGGCTTTAAATATTTCACTCTATGTGTAATGAATCTATATAATATATGAGTTTCACTTTCTGAAATGAGTGACAAAAAATATTGAACTTTTTCACGATATTCTAATTTTTTGAGCTGCACCTGTATATGAAGTATTAAGTTTGAGGAAAGCAGGGCTGACTAGCCAACACGCAGTAGGCTACGACACACACACACACACACACACACACACACACACACACACACGTGCAGCCACGTTAGATGCAACATGTAATCAATCTATTTCCAATCGAATCTCCCAGACGGAGACTCTGGCCACTATCCGCAACACACTGAGTAAGTTAGGCTCGCAAATATTATATCCTAAGCAATGCGTAGTTATCAAGAAGAGACAGCATAGATTGGTCAAAAAAACGGACCTCTCTCTCTCGCTGCGTCTACGAGTTTTATATGGCCAAACCATATAATCAGATATTAGAGAAATGTATTATTTCGATGTGGCATTTTTATGATTGGCCGAATCGTCTGTAGCTGTAATAGCCTACTGTAGCGCCGACTTCATAATGTCGGATTTTATTTTTTCTGGATTTGGCTTTGGGGGGGGGGGCAGGCGGAGCATTTGCTAGATATGGCCCCCCTAATAGAAATAGATCTCTGCCGACCCCCAGAATGGTGCAGAATATTCTGACATTATGACAGTTGCCTAATAGTACGTTTTTTTGTCGTTTGCAAGCTTTTTGAACCTTGGTATAAATATCTGCGTGATGTAACTTTAGGTGCCTCTTCAGGTTCGTGGTGTTTTTCCCACCTAGTTTATGACCGCATATTTCTTCTCCCGCTACAACAACAGTGCATTCGGTTTACCGTTCGGTCTCATCGTATATGAAGTGAGTCCATATAACCATCCTTTTCTTCCTTCCAATTTTTGACATTCTACTGTAGGCCTATGCTGCATATAATGCGTTCTCGTCATTTGGCGTCACCTTTCTGTTTTGAGGTCTAATAAATATTAGATTTCGTTACTGCTTTTATTTATAAATATACATTTTCATCCCTTTTTACTTCAACGGTAACATGCAGATTTAGTCACGTTTTTATTTTGAAATATATGTTTTAATCTTGTTCTTTAGTGTCAACAATTATATAAAAAACTGATTTAGTCACAGATTTAGTTTGTATATTTTAATTATCCGTTGTCGTCATATCTTTTTTTTGTCAACAATATTAAGAAGAGATTTAGTCACAGTTTTTATTTTCTAAAATCAATTTCCTCATGTAAAATTTTGTCGTAGTCATAAAGAAAATTAATTGACTAAAATGTTTACATTTTTTTCGGGTTGACAAAATTAACACTGCCCGACACTGCCATAAAGTTACAATCATTTATTAGAAGAGACATCAAAACAACTGCTACTGACCTTTAAGTAGGCCTACAATTTGAACACTGGCCTGAATGTCTGAGAAAAAAAAAGATGCAGATCCCAGAGGTGGGAGGCAAAACCTGATTCACAGAGACTGTGTGTGTGTCTGTGCATCTGTGTGTGTGTGCGTCTCTGTGAGCGTGTCTGTACGTCTCTGTGTGTCTGTGCATCTCTTTGTGATTGTCTGTGTGTGTGTGTGTCTGTGCGTCTCTGTGTGGGTCTCTGTGTGTCTGTGCATCTCTTTGTGTGTGTCTGTGCGTCTGTGTGTGTGTGTGTGTCTGTGCGTCTCTATGTGTGTGTGTCTGTGCATCTATGTGTGTGTGTGTGTGTATGTGTGTGTCTGTGCGTTTGTGTGTGTGTCTGTGCATCTCTGTGTGTGTGTCTGTGCATCTCTGTGTGTGTCTGTGCGTCTGTGTGTGTGTCTGTGCATCTCTGTGTGTGTGTCTGTGCGTCTGTGTGTGTGTGTCTGTGCATCTCTTTGTGTGTTTCTGTGCGTCTGTGTGTGTGTGTGTGTGTGTGTGTGTGTGCGTGTCTGTGCATCTCTGTGTGCGTGTGTGCGTTTGTGTCTGTGCATCTCTGTGTGTGTGTCTGTGCATCTCTGTGTGTGTGTCTGTGCGTTTGTGTGTGTGTGTCTGTGCATCTCTGTGCGTCTGTGTGTGTGTCTGTGCATCTCTGTGTGTGTGTCTGTGCGTCTGTGTGTGTGTGTCTGTGCATCTCTTTGTGTGTTTCTGTGCATCTGTGTGTGTGTGTGTGTGTCTGTGCATCTCTGTGTGCGTGTTTGTGTGTGTGTGTGTTTGTGTGTGTGTTTGAGTGAGTGAGTGAATGAATGTGAAATGCATAAACACTTTAATTTCCCCACAGGTTGTGCTTGTTCTCTTATATCTGGGCCCTATGATGCATTGCATTTGCAAAATGAAAATAATTATACATACTTTGCAACATCACACTAATTAAAAATAACAATATTCTATAACACTATCCTAACCAAATAACTTTATAATGTCAACCCTGTTTATGCAATGTCTACTCTGTCAACACACTGTCAACCCTGTTATTTATGAAATGTTAAATTAAAAATATAGATTTTAACACAAAACAATATTAATTTAAAAGTGATTCATTTCAAAAATGGAAATTTAAAGCAACCTTTGCCCTGCCCACGCTGATACCTTGACTTTCTGGAGCATCACCAGTATTCTGTTCTTGATTTCTTTGGTTGCCAGAGAATACACAATGGGGTTCAGACAGGACGGGATGCATGAGGCTAACGACAAGGTCACCATTGCAAGATTTGGTTCGATGATGAATAAGTAAAGTTCAATCATGTACATTGTTATGATTGGCACGTAGAAAATCGCCACTAAGATGAGATGTTCTGTGCACGTTGCAAGTGCTTTGTACCTGCTCTCTACACTTTTCATTCTAAACACGGCACTCATAATACAGGCATATGACATGACGATGAAACAAATCGGCCCAAAAAAAAACACTAAAGTCAGAGATACGGCAGTGTCCCACTGCAGACTGTTATCATTGCAAGATAGACTGGACACAGCTGCGTATTCACAATTAAAGTTGTACACAGTGAGTGAATCACAAAAAGACAGTTTGTCCAAGATTAACACCATGAACATAATGAGGCTTACACAAAAGCACCAAGCAAGCGCTAAAATAACGATCATGCTTCTGGGAGTGTTGATAGAAGTATGCCTCAGTGGGAAACATATTGCAATTAACCTGTCATAGCAAAGTACAGCGAGGGAAAATGACTCTAGTGATAGAAAAGTGTAAAAAAACACCATCTGTGTCAAACATGCGTTGTAGGACATAAAGGTATCTTTCATGAAAAATGTCGTCATCGAACTAGGAATATAGCTTGTACTGGACAGCATATCGACAACCCCTAAATTAACCACCGCAATGTACTTTGGAGTGTGTAGGCGACGGTCTATCCATATAATGCAAATGATAAAGGAGTTGCACAAAAGCGTTACAATATAAATTAAGCCGAGGAAAATTAAATGTAAATCAGCAAACTTTAATTCCGTAAATCCGATAACGTAAAATCCCAGTGGTCTAATAATGGAGTCGTTTGTGATTGAAGTGGCGATAATTCCCATTGCACGTGTGCGGCGTTCAGGAGCTCCGCGTTTTCTGCTCTTCTGCTTTCTCTCTGGGCCCTGAGAGAGAAACGGATAAATGGCTACAAATGAAAACATACAATCACTTTAAAATTAACCGTGGGTGGATTTTGACCATTTATTTGAATTAATCATGTCTTACTCATTATCAGGAAGCAGTCTGTTACAAATAGCATGTTGTGTACATTATTTATGTTGGGTGTCAAAATTAACTTTTTTTTTTTGTGAAATGACATGGAATAACCATAACTTTTCAATCGTAGAAGTCAGCAGCCCAGCTAGGAATCGAACGCACCAGCTATTACTTATAATTCCAGTTCCTCTATAACAATTATAATACACTGAGAACCAAGCTATACATTGTCCGGAACAGTTGCTTAGTTTAATATGGAGTAGGCCTAGAAGTATAGCCTACTTTTAAAGCATGTTGCAAATTGTCCATATGGAATGTTTATTAAAACAAATACCTGTAGTTTCGAAAAATAACGAACAACTTAAAAAAGATTACCAAACCGTGGTGATGTCACACATGCGTCTTTGGGTACACCTCTCTTCCTCTCCGGATATCGCACAGTCGTTTCCAAAATGACAGCGCCTTCAACAGACACACACAATTTGTATTATGCTATATCCAGGCTTAATGCTGTTACTATGTCGCCAAGAACACAAAGGAAAAGAGCGCAATGCGTAAGCTGTCGTTCGCCTTTGTTTCTTATATGTTTTTACTACTACGCTCTCTCCCCACACCAAAGTTAACAAAATTATTTTTCCTTTTAATATATACACATTTTCCTGAAAACTTCCACTCGCATGCAGCCCTCGCGTCTGAATTAGGCTAATTGCGAAAAACGGAAAGATTAAAGGCGCAGAGTAGAATTACCGCAGCAGGAAAACACTACTCGCCAGTTCTCCTCAGCATAGGTCACTGCGGAAACCCGTTAGTCTAATGCGCTTCTCCACTCATACTGCAGAATATATCTCCTGCTGTGTGCGGCAACTTGGGAATTCTTGTGAGTTACCAATTAAAATTCGCAACTCCCTCCCTTGCCTGTCGAATGTTTAATCCCAAATGTATGTATGTGCCATTTTTATAATTTAAAGTGCATTTTGGCAGTTGGCAGACCTTCTTATCCTGACCAACTTAAACACACAGCATTTTTATGTAGAATGTATTTAAGCAGCAATTCTGCTTACGTAGCTTACCTTGTTCATATGTGCAACACAGGTTCAGTGTCAGGGTTCCGACCGGGATATAAACGCACAACTGTTGAAGTTGCAAGCTCAGTTCTTTAACCATTATGATACTGACGTTCAGTCATGCAGTCATATTATTACGACGGGGTATAAATTTGAGCCCTTCAGCAAGACGTTCCTCGTATTGCCAAAGCACTCAAATACAACACGAGTCATTTCAGCATTTGATGACGTCTTTTGTCCGTTGGACATTTTGATTAATAAACTGAAATGGCACACGACTACATACAAGATAATCATTTATCCGACTTCTATGTGTTGTTCTTTCAGAATGCACTCAATATGTGTCATCCTATTGTCTTTTTCAGATATTAAAACATTTTTTAAAGTAACAAATACAGCTAAATCACATGTCCCCGAGCTTCATCAAGAACTTTCAACATAAAATAATATTTTGTACATTAGAAAGTACAGAACCGAAAAAACGTTTTACATGTCCTCTTGCATATTACGGAAAACATTTAAAAAAACATTTCCATAATTATGTATATAGATTTAAAATAATAATAATAATAATTATTATTATTATTATAAGTCCGAGTCTAGTCCCAAATCCTAAACTTTGAGTTTCAAGTCTTAAACAAGTCATAATGTGCTCTTCACACAATTTAATGCCATTATAATAATGAATATATGAGAGAGAGAGAGAGAGAGAGAGAGAGAGAGAGAGAGAGAGAGAGAGAGAGAGAGAGAGAACAGGCCTTATATATATATAAATAAAAAACAACATCCCGACACCAGTGTTAATGTTGGCAGTGTTTTAAACTGATTTTTTTGTTTTAGTCATGTGAGGAAAGTGCAAATGAGTTTTAATTACATTTAGTCAATTTTATCTTTCATAGTTTTAGTTTATTTTAGTTGACAAAGAACTATCTGGACATTTTCATCTCCATTTAGTCATCAATAGCTGTGGACATAGGGTCTAGTTTTAGCCTAGTCCACATACATTTTGTGGATATTTTAGTCTAGTTTTAGTCAGCAACAAATATGGGCATGTTGTTTTAGTCAACAAAAACTCTGGGCATTTTAGTTTAGTTTTGGACAACATTAAATCTGAACATTGTAGTCTAAAAATATTTAACATTTTTGTTGACAAAAACACAAGTCTAGTTTTTGTCAGATGTAAAAGCAGGCTGTTCAAATTGGACACAAAATGGTAGCAGGTTGAAGGTAGGTTATTTTAGTGTGCCCACCAAATGGTAAATATTATATTACAAACTGGACATTATATTATATGTTATGTTCTCCTGTACGGGGCGGCTGTGGCTCAGGAGGTAGAGCGGGTCGTCCGCTGATCGCAGGGTTGGCGGTTCGATCCCCGGCTCCTCCTGTCCACATGTCGAAGTGTCCTTGGGCAAGACACTGAACCCCAAATTGCTCCCAATGAGCAGGCTAGCGCCTTGCATGGTAGCTGCCGCCATTGGTGTGTGAATGTGTGTGAACGGGTGAGTGAGAGGCCATTGTAAAGCGCTTTGGAGAAAGGCGCTATATAAGTGCAGTCCATTTTTTAATATTTGTCCACGCATTTAAACCCAAATTACACTGCTTACACATTGAACTAGTAAATTAAGGAAATTTGAATGTAAATGTAAAAGATTTTTAGTTCACACCATTACAGACTAAGAGATAGGTCTAACTATTTTATTTTGTTTCTGGCTTGAGGGATAATGTAATACATATGCAGAAATATTTATTCAACTGTCCACCACTATATTTTTGATGTTATAGATTTAGTGATAGCCCCCTTTAAGTTGTAATGGTGAGTGGCTGGCTGATGCAGCACCTGTTTAATTGCTAATAAGTAATAAGTTAAGACATGAAAAATGATGTATTTGTAATATTTATATTGAATCCACCAAAAGTGCCATAAATCAAAATAATAATAATAATAATAATAATAATAATAATAATAATAATAACAAACATAAATCAATGAATGAATGAACACCCAGTGCTCACACATTTGTTTTATTATAGCTGGGCTATATTTCTGCAGAATGCCATGTCCTGGGATAAGAAAACGATGGGTTTGGGTTCATTATTGCCCCTTTACAATTATGCTTACACTATCCACGGTTGCCCCCTAGTGGTAGTTGTTGACGTCCCAATATTTTCTCTGAAATTATAATTTAATTTACTACTATAAAAATTAAAAAACACTTTGACAACTCCTGTAGGATATAATAGTTAATGGGAAATTTGGAAATAACGTAACCTGTGTTATGCAGACATTTCTCACGTTTATAACAAGTACAATTTTACTTAAATTAGTTGAGAATTAAGCTAGTTATAGTATATTTTATCAGTGGAAGCATGCATCTGTCAATAGCCTACACTAGCAAAATACGCTGATCTTGACCGCCTATAGCCTATGTTGGCGGTATCTAGGTTTTAATATCTATTGCTGTGCAACTAATGATCATAGCAGACTATGCCCCTTGTTGACTGACAGGCCGAGTCGTTTTTAAATAAATACGCCTTGAAATAAATATGACTTGAAATACGCCTTGAAACAAATACGAGTGGAAATAAATAAGACATAAAATAAATAAGAGATGTAAAACAATGAATAGATATTTATTGAATTACTTATTTATTTCATTATCATTGCTTATTTATTTATTTATTTTATTTTGTCACATTACACATGCATCCCTAACCCACTGTCTCACCATCCAAGTCATTAAAAATGTATTTTCTTCCCAAGTTATTTTGGTTTAATAGATTATCTTTATTATATTTCTTAGATATGTTCTGTGCAGCAAATCTCCACCTCCTTTCACATTTCACATTTCACATTTCTCTCCACACCATTCCTTGAAAGTAAGAAGAATAGGCTTATTTCCCTAATGGAAATACATGTATGCCATTCACAGTGAGATACATTGGCTACAACAATCAACTGATTTTAGAGGAATCATAACGCCTGAGCTGAGATTTGAACCATAGGCTATATTAAGTTTTGCTCTAAGAATTCCAGCTCGTTTTGTAAATATAGCTGGGCTATATTTCTACAGAATGCAATGTCGTGGAAATGGAATAAGAAAAACTATGGGTTTGCGTTCATTTACTCTTTGTCAATTACGCTTACCCTATCCACGGTGGCCCCCTAGTGGTTGTATTTGACGTCCCAATTATAGTTGGTCCTATTTCCCTGAAATGATAAATTAATTTAAAACGAAACTCCTGTATGCTATAATAGTTAGAAGGGCGTTTTACAAATAGGCTTGCTGTTCTGGGAAATTTTAAAATAAGGTAACCTGTGTTATGCAGACATTTCTCATGTTTAATTTTGTGAAAATTACTTGAGAATTAAG
Source organism: Ilyophis sp. 1 JC-2022 (assembly GCA_022702515.1). NCBI lineage: Eukaryota > Metazoa > Chordata > Actinopteri > Anguilliformes > Synaphobranchidae > Ilyophis > Ilyophis sp. 1 JC-2022. The sequence goes on from CM040401.1 coordinate 87,995,685, forward strand.
AGAAGTCAGGGGAAGTCTGCACCTCTCAATACACTACCAAAGTACGTTGATCTTGACTACCTATAAGCCTATGCCCGCACAGAAATCTGAGTGGTATCTCGGTTTTTATATCTATGGACTGCGCAAATAATGATCATAGCTGACTCTAATTTATTTAATTGCTTATTTATTTATTTAATTGTTTTAATTTTGTCACATTTGGTCTTCCACACCAATCAACTCACAATCATATCTCGAAATTCATTTATAATGCCTTGAGTGAAACAGCAGGTGGGATTCTGTGCAAAAATAAAGTTCAAATGCAAACTCATTTCAAATGTAGGCCTATTGAACATGCTAGTGATGTAGACTTGACAATAAACAATGACGTACAAAATACTTCACAAAACAAGAAATGAATACGCCTAATACAGGACTTAGAGAACCCGGCCCTAAACTCTGGCCATCGGCTTGGTGAATCAGGCTAAAAGCAGTAACTCCATCCCAGAGTCGTTTCTAGACTGCTTTGATTGGGGGGCCATGAAGAGATGTTGGTGGGGCACAAAAGGGGTGAGGTGAAATAGCAGGGTGTCTTGGGGTCCACCCCCAGAAAATTTTGAGCCTTTTAAAACTAATTTTCTGCATTTCTACACGACCTCACACAAGGCATTTCCTAAAGTAAAATGTTTAATTTTTAACATTTTGAAGATTTTTTATTTTTCTTCAAAGCCCTAGATGAGATTTGAAATGCTTTCATATAAAGCTAAAGTATAGGCTAATCAGTATATTAGTGGATAAGATATTGTATTACATTTTAAACCCACCTCCACCCCCTCTTCTTATAGGAGGACAACTTTATGTATGCCCAATAATACTAAATCATTATCTAATCTTATATGGAAACAAGTATTTTAAAGATGAGTTATATTCCTTCATCATTTCAGTCTCTTTGTGCTATTTTCGATTTACATGTGAAAATAATGTAGCCTACTGCACTCATAGTTTCATTTATATAAAGTATATATACTGTATTATATAATTTTGTAATATATATTTTATTCCTGAGACGCCCGGGGGGCTTGCCTCTGTTGACGGCTGCCGTTTTGCCGTGAGTGTGATAGAGAACGTGAGAGAGAGACAGATATGATAGTGTATTTTAATATATGTGAAGTATTACAAAGTTTGAGGAAAGCAGGGCTGATTAGCCAACACGCAGTTGGCTACGACACACACACACACACACACACACACGGGCGCACACACACACACACACACACACACGGGCGCACACACACACACACACACACACACACGTGCAGCCACGTTAGATGCAACATGTAATCAATCTATTTCCAATCGAATCTCCCAGACGGAGACTCTGGCCACTATCCGCAACACACTGAGTAAGTTAGGCTCGCAAATATTATATCCTAAGCAATGCGTAGTTATCAAGAAGAGACAGCATAGATTGATCAATAAAACGGACCTCTCTCTCTCTCTCTCTGCGTCTACGAGTTTTATATGGCCAAACCAACCAATCAGATATTAGGGAAATGTATTATTTCGATGTGGCATTTTTATGATTGGCCGAATCGTCTGTAGCTCTAATAGCCTACAGTAGCGCCGACTTCATAATGTCGGATTTTATTTTTTCTGGATTTGGCTTTGGGGGGGGGGGGGGGGGGTAGGCGGAGCATTTGCTAGATATAGCCCCCCTAATAGAAATAGATCTCTGCCGACCCCCAGAATGGTGCAGAATATTATGACATTATGACAGTTGCCTAATAGTACGTTTTTCTTTTTGTCGTTTGCAAGCTTTTTGAAAAATGACCTTGGTATAAATATCTGCGTGATGTAACTTTAGGTGCCTCTTCAGGTTCGTGGTGTTTTTCCCACCTAGTTTATGACCGCATATTTCTTCTCCCGCTACAACAACAGTGCATTCGGTTTACCGTTCGGTCTCATCGTATATGAAGTGAGTCCATATAACCATCCTTTTCTTCCTTCCAATTTTTGACATTCTACTGTAGGCCTATGCTGCATATAATGCGTTCTCGTCATTTGGCGTCACCTTTCTGTTTTGAGGTCTAATAAATATTAGATTTCGTTACTGCTTTTATTTATAAATACACATTTCCATCCCTTTTTACTTCAACGGTAACATGCAGATTTAGTCATGTTTTTATTTTGAAATATATGTTTTAATATTGTTCTTTAACGTCAACAATGATTTAAAAAACTGATTTAGTCACAGATTTAGTTTGTATATTTTAATTATCCGTTGTCGTCATATCTTTTTTTGTCAACAATATTAAGAAGAGATTTAGTCAAAGTTTTTATTTTCTAAAATCAATTTCCTCATGTAAAATTTTGTCGTAGTCATAAAAAAAAATTTTTGACTAAAATGTTTACATTTTTTTGGGGTTGACAAAATGAACACTGCCCGACACTGCCATAAAGTTACAATCATTTATTAGAAGAGACATCAAAACAACTGCTACTGACCGATAAGTAGGCCTACAATTTGAACACTGGCCTGAATGACTGAGAAAAAAAAAGATGCAGATCCCAGAGGTGGGAGGCAAAACCTGATTCACAGAGACTGTGTGTGTGTCTGTGCATCTGTGTGTGTGTCTGTGCATCTCTGTGTGCGTGTCTGTGTGTGTGCGTGTCTGTGCATTTCTCTGTGTGCGTGTCTGTGCATCTCTGTGTGCGTGTCTGTGTGTGTGCGTGTCTGTGCATTTCTCTGTGTGCGTGTCTGTGCGTTTCTGTGTGTGCGTGTCTGTGCGTCTCTGTGTGTGTGTCTGTGCGTCTCTGTGTGCGTGTCTGTGTGTGTGTGTGTGTGTGTGTGTGTGTGTATGTGTGTTTGAGTGAGTGAATGAATGTGAAATGCATAAACACTTTCCCCACAGGTTGTGCTTGTTCTCTTATATCTGGGCCCTATGATGCATTGCATTTGCAAAATGAAAATATATATACATACTTTGCAACATCACACTAATTAAAAATAACAATATTCTGTATTTATAAAGAACTTTCCTAACCAAATAACTTTATATTGTCAACCCTGTTGATGCAATGTCTAATCTGTCAACACACTGTCAACCCTGTTATGTATGAAATGTTCAATAAAAAATATTAATTTTAACACAAAACAATATTAATGTCTGGATGAAAAAATGTTATGTAAAAATTTAAAAGTGATTCATTTCAAAATGTAAATTTACTGCAACCTTTGCCCTGCCCACGCTGATGCCTTGACTTTCTGGAGCATCACCAGTATTCTGTTCTTGATTTCTTTGGTTGCCAGAGAATACACAATGGGGTTCAGACAGGACGGGATGGATGAGGCTAACGACAAGGTCACCATTGCAACATTTGGATCGATGAGGAATAAGAAAAGTTCAATCATGTACACTGTTATGATTGGCACGTAGAAAATCGCCACTAAGATGAGATGTTCAGTGCACGTTGCAAGTGCTTTGTATCTGCTCTCACCGTTTTTCATTCTGAACACGGCTGTCAAAATACAGGCGTATGACATGACGATGAAACCAAGCGGCCCAAACAGGAACACTATAGTCAGAGATGAGGCAGTGGCCCACTGCAGACTGTTATCATTGCAAGATAGACTGGACACAGCTGCATATTCACAATTAAAGTTGTACACAGTGAGTGAATCACAAAAAGACAGTTTGTCCAAGATTAACACCATGAACATATTGAGGCTTAAACAAAAGCACCAAGCAAGCGCTAAAATAACGATCATGCTTCTGGGAGTGTTGATAGAAGTATGCCTCAGTGGGAAACATATCGCAATTAACCTGTCATAGCAAAGTACAGTGAGGGAAAATGACTCTAGTGATAGAAAAGTGTAAAAAAAAAACATCTGTGTCAAACATGCGTTGTAGGACATAAAGGTATCTTTCATGAAAAAGGTCGTCATCGAACTAGGAATATAGCTTGTACTGGACAGCATATCGACAAACCCTAAATTAAGCACCGCAATGTACTTTGGAGTGTGTAGGCGACGGTCTATCCATATAATGCAAATGATAAAGGAGTTGCACAAAAGTGTTACAATATAAATTAAGCCGAGGAAAATTAAATGTAAATCAGCAAACTTTAAATACGTAAATCCGATAACGTAAAATCCCAGAGGTCTAATGACGGAGTTGTTTGTGATTGAAGTGGCGAGAATTCCCATTGCGCGTGTGCGGCGTTCAGGAGCTCCGCGTTTTCTGCTTTTCTGCTTTCTCTCTGGGCCCTGAGAGAGAAACGGATAAATGGCTACAAATTAAAACATACAATCACTTTAAAATTCACCGTGAGTGGATTTTGACCATTTATTTGAATTCATCATGTCTTAATCATTATCAGGAAGCAGTCTGTTACAAATAGCATGTTGTGTACATTATTTACAAAATATTATGTGAACAGTACCAAAAAAAATAGGCTACTCATCTTTTATGTTTCAATCTGAGAACAATCTGATGTTGGGTGTCAAAATTAACTTTTTTTTGGTGAAATGACATGGAATAACCATAACTTTTCAATGGTAGGAGTCAGCAGCCCAGCTAGGAATCGAACGCACCAGCTAGTTATAGTTATAATTCCAGTTCCTCTATAACAATTCTAATACACTGAGAACCAAGCTATACATTGTCCGGACCAGTTGCTTAGTTTAATTTGGAGTAGGCCTAGAAGTAAAGCCTACTTTTAAAGCATGTTGCAAATTGGCCATATGGAATGTTTAAACGCATATTTAATTCTAAATAAAAAATTTGTTTTACTCATTTAACTGCTAAATATGTGCTAAACTGTTCTCCTAAACTCAATTTATACAAAGAATCTGCGTGCTGTAGAAATGAGTATTGTCCTCTACAACGGACCACTAAGCTTTGTTACTCCAAACTTCACTGACATTTTTTTTAGCAGGGCACATGTTGATTGAGGGTAATATCGGAATGCAAGCATTAGCTTATAATATAACACTCAAAATATATGCTAAAAGCCGTTCGGCTAAAAACCATTCAGTTCCAACACTGACTCACCTATTGTTATTCCTGCGCCCATTCTAACTAACAAACTACAGTATAACGGGAAATACAGTATTCATGCAGTATTAAAACAAATACCTGTAGTTTCGAAAAAGAACGAACCACCTAAAAAAGATTACCAAACCGTGGTGATGTCACACATGCGTCTTTGGGTACACCTCTCTTCCTCTCCGGATGTCGCACAGTCGTTTCCAAAATGACAGCGCCTTCAACAGACACACACAATTTGTATTATGCTATATCCAGGCTTAATGCAGTTACTATGTCGCCAAGAACACAAAGGAAAAGAGTGCAATGCGTAAACTGTCGTTCGCTTTTGTTTCTTATATGTTTTTACTACTACGCTCTCTCCCCACACCAAAATTAACAAAATTATTTTTCCTTTTAATATATAGGCTACACATTTTCCGGAAAACTTCCACTCGCATGCAGCTCTCGCGTCTGAATTAGGCTAATTGTGAAAAACGGAAAGATTAAAGGCGCAGAGTAGAATTACCGCAGCAGGAAAACACCACTCGCCAGTTCTCCTCAGCATAGGTCACTGCGGAAACCCGTTAGTCTAATGTGCTTCTCCACTCATACTGCAGAATATATATCCTGCTGTGTGCGGCAACTTGGGAATACTTGTGGGTTACCAATTCAAAATCGCAACTCCCTCCCTTGCCTGTCGAATGTTTAATCCCAAATGTATGCATGTGGCATTTTTATAATTTGAAGTGCATTTTGGCAGTTAGCAGACCTTCTTATCCTGATCAACTTAAACACACAGCTTTTTTATGGAGAATGTATTTAAGCAGCAATTCTGCTTACATTGTTCATATGTGCAACATAGGTTCAGTGTTCGGGTTCCGACCGGGATATAAACGCACTGTTGAAGTTGCAAGCTCAGTTCTTTAACCATTATGATACTGACGTTCAGTCATGCAGTCATATTATTACGACGGGGTATACATTTGAGCCCTTCAGCAAGACGTTCCTCGTATTGCCAAAGCACTCAAATACAGCACGAGTCATTTCAGCATTTGAGGACGTCTTTTGTCCGTTGGACATTTTGATTAATAAACTGAAATGGCACACGACTACATACAAGATAATAATTTATTCGACTTCTGTGTTGTTCTTTCAGAATGCACTCAATATGTGTCATCGTATTATCTTTTTCAGATATTAAAACATTTTTAAAAGTAACAAATAAAGCTAAATCACATGTCCCCGAGCTTCATCAAGAAGTTATAACTGATCAACATCAGTTATCTACACCACAGCAACGCTTTTAAAGCTTTAATTCAAAACCCTCACCTTCATCAGGTTTGCAAATGCACCCATCCACCCCCCAAATCGCAAAGAATGTGTTAACCTCCCCAATTAAATCATAATATGAATGCTCCAACACCAGTCTTCCCTTTACCAACCCTCTCACCATTTTATCGGGATCTAGTCCCCCACTGCCTTCAATCTTATTTCGGCGTGTCAACCAGGTAGACATTTTTGCTTTGCTTATCAAAAAATTTAGTAACACAACTTTTTCTCTTTTTGTAACAGAGTACCTTGGCCCGAAAACAAAAAGTGCATCTGTAAATAAAAACCCCAGTGCCAAACACCACCCTTTTACTGATTGTAAAATAATTTGCAAACATGGAAACCCTAAAAAAAATATGAACATTTGTTTCAGAGTCCCCACAAAAAGGACATCCCTGCCCCACAGAAGGATCCAGGTGCGCCTTGTATCTGTTTGTAGCTATCGCTCCATGTACAATACGCCACTGAAGGTCTCCTGTCCTCCTCTCAATGGGGCCTTTTGTACAGAGACTTCCAGCTACCTCATCCCCTCGCCAGTCCCCCAGCTCAGCTGCTACAGTTATCTCTGGGAACGTTGACTCTTCAACTTTAGTGTTCATCCCAGTTATACTGTTCAAGTAATCTTGCATTGAAAAAGGCAGGGGAGTGTAGAGTTCCTCCAGCATCTTCTGAAAAGTGCGGATAGATTTAAAACCCGCCTGGGCTGCCACCTGTCCTGCTGTCAACCACCCATCTCCCGTCCGCAGATGGCGTATCATTGAAATGCCTGCCTCCACCAGGCCAGACCGCAATGTTAAAGAATCCAATGTCCCAATGGGCAGTAATGGATTAAAAAACAAAGGCTCCTCGAGGGTCCAATAACCAGGTGTGGTGGTATTATCCCGTTATACAGTGAGAATCTGCCACACATGTATGGCTGTGCTGTAAAAGAGAGTGAGTCCTGCCAAATTAATTCTGTTCAGTAACATTAAAAACAAATGCCTGTTGAGGCCCATCCGACCTACCCTGTTCAAGAGGGCACAGGCAACGTCCATCCATTTGTGGTGGTCACGTTGAACAGCCTGCAAGCGGAATACTGCCACTCTGCTATTTATGTCAATTAGTCCTTGGCCTCCCTCATTGACTGGCAGATAGAGCACTGCTGCCCTTAGCCAGTGATCCCCAGACCAGAAAAAATTCAGCAGTGTCTTTTGTATTTCTTCAACCAGATTCACCGGATGGTCCAGCACAGTGAATCTGTGCCATAATGTGGCAGTTACCAGATTATTAGTGATCAGGACTCTTCACTGATACGATAGCTGAGTGACCAGATTATTAATGATCAGGACTCTTCCCCGATACGATAGCTGAGTGATCAGATTATTAATGATCAGGACTCTTCACCGATACGATAGCTGAGTGATCAGATTATTAATGATCAGGGCTCTTCTCCGATACGATAGCTGAGTGACCAGATTATTAATGATCAGGACTCTTCCCCGATACGATAGCTGAGTGATCAGATTATTAATGATCAGGACTCTTCACCGATACGATAGCTGAGTGATCAGATTATTAATGATCAGGGCTCTTCTCCGATACGATAGCTGAGTGACCAGATTATTAATGATCAGGACTCTTCCCCGATACGATAGCTGAGTGATCAGATTAGTAATGATCAGGACTCTTCTCCGATACGATAGCTGAGTGATTAGATTATTAATGATCAGGACTCTTCCCCGATACGATAGCTGAGTGATCAGATTATTAATGATCAGGGCTGTTCTCCGATACGATAGCTGAGTGACCAGATTATTAATGATCAGGACTCTTCCCCTATACGATAGCTGAGGTAGCAACCATTTCCACTTAGACAACTTGGCGCACACTGTTTCCACTGTGCCCTCCCAATTCTTCTTTTTATATTCTTCTGTGCCCAAGTAAACCCCCAAATATTTCAAACCTGATCTCTCCCATTGTACATTACCTGGGAGGACTGGTAAAGAAAAGCCACCCTCCCGATTACATGTTCCACACCATGCTGCTTCGGTCTTCCCCCAGTTCACTCTCGCAGATGAAGCTTGCTCATAGACCCTGAGTACCCGTTCTACAGCCTGTACATCTTGTGAGTTTTTCATTATTACCGCAATATCATCTGCATTGGCAGACAGCTTTATTGCCTCCTCGTTTGCTTTCCCTTGGACATGGAGCCCCTCTAAATTCCTCCGCAGCATGCAGAGTAATGGTTCTATCACCAATGCATAAAGTTGGCCAGATAGGGGGCATCCCTGCTGAATTCCCCTCTGTATATTGATTGGAACGCTCAGACCCCCCCCTATTTTCACCATACATGTAGCACCTGCATATAGTAGTTTCACCCATGAGACAAACACTTCCCCAAACCCAAACATTTTTAGTGTTTTAAATAAATATTCGTGATCAACCCTATCGAATGCTTTCTCTTGACCTAGAGAAAGAAAACTAAACTCTATCTCATGGACATTGGCATAATCCCACAAGTCACGCATTAAATACATATTTTCGTAAATGGATCTTTCTGGTATACAAGATGACTAAGTATTCTGAATAAGTTTTCAGTCTGTTTGCAAGACATCTGGAAAAGACTTTGTAATCAGAACAAAGGAGAGCTACTGGACAGTTCTTCAAGAGGCTTAGGTCTCCTTTTTTTGAAAGCAGAGTCAGAACCGCACGCTGGCAGCTTTTGGGAAGCTGCAAAACTACACCTTAAAACATAAAAAAAAGTCCCGTCCGATAACTCCCAAAAATTCTTTATAAAACTCAGTTGGCAGTCCATCAATTCCAGGTGCACGACCCATGGAGAGCTGGTGCACTGCCTCAGTCACTTCTTCAAATAAAAGATCACTGTCCAAGATCTCTTTGTCTTGCTGGTCCAATGAGGGAAGAAGCTGAAATAGCTCTTCTGCATAATGTCCTTCTGAGCCTTCTGCCTTAAACAACTCAGAATAAAAATCAACAGCGAGTCTGCGCATCTCCATTGGGTCTGATGTTCCTGTCCCATCAGGAGAGCGGAGGCAGTGCATAGCTTTTTTCTGGGCTGTGCCCTTGCCTAAATTAAAAAAGAAAGTTGTAGGAGCATCCATATCATGTATGCTGGTATAACGAGACCTTACCAGTGCCTCTTTTTTGCAGTACATCTCCCAATTCCATTTTTTCCCCTGTTTTACTAGTGTGTAAGTTTGTATTCTACTGTAGTACCATGTGTGACTGAATTTTACTGATATCTTGTTCTAGTTTGTGTATACTTTGTTTCAGTTTTTCTGTAGTGTGAGGTATACTGCTGGCAGAAAACCCTAATTTGTGTTTTCCCTACATCCCACCATTGTAATAAGTTTTCATATTCGTCTTTCTGCTCACTCCAATTTCTCCAGAAAAGTTGAAAATTATATAAATAATAGAGATATTTATTTTCTATGCCATAAAGAAAAAGATCAGCATTGAAATCCCAATTAGAATTTGGCTAAGATTATTTGAATCTGTAATTGAACCAATTGCCCTATATGCCAGCGAAGTGTGGGGTCCGCTTACAAAGAAAGCTTTTGCTCAATAGGACAAACACCCAACTGAAACCCTGCATGCAGAGTTTTGTAAGAACATCTTACAAGTACAACAGAAAACTACAAACAATGCATGCAGGGCAGAATTAGGCAAATACTCCCTATTAATCAAAATTCCAAAAAGGGCATTAAAATTGTGCATCTAAAAAACAGCGACCCCCACTCATACCATTACAAAGCCTTGCAATGGCAAGTGCTGAGCCCAGAAAAGAGTCCCTTCACTCAGCTGGTCCTAAGGCTCAGTTCACTAAACTAACCCCCACTAACACCCCCCAGCCTCAGGACAGCTACATACCAACAATACCAATCAGAATCAACCAAATTATAAAGCAACAAAAACTCAAACAAAAAATCAAAACAAATTAGAATGCTATCTGGCCCTAAAATGAGAATACACTGTGGCAGACTATCTGACCACAGTGAAAAATGATAAATTCAGGAAAACATTGACAGACTACAGTACAGACTCAGTGAGCACAGCCTAGCAATAGAAACCGGCCGCCACCGGCAGACTTGGCTGCCCTGAGAAAATAGGCTGTGCTCCCACTGCAGTCAAAAACAAATTGAAACAGAGCTGCACTTCCTCACCCAATGTGAGAAATACAAAAATATTAGAGAATATCTCTTTCCAAAATTTAAATGAATACAACAAAACTTCCCAATCCTACCTGAGACCCAATTATTACAAATCCTCCTGGGAGAGATAAGGTGCTGTGCAAAATTGGCAGCACAATATGTGGCTACCTGCCACAGGAAGAGGGACAGCAGTGACCCCTAACCCCCCACCAATTAATATATATTTGTTTTAAATTATACAACATATTTATATTATATATTATGTTAAATTAATAATTATATAATATACTGTATATTTATATTATATATTATATTTAATTATATAACATATATATATAATCATATAACATATTATTTATCTAATAATATCATTATTCGTAGTAATAATATTTCTATGACTACTAGTAATAGGATATATTTTATGTTTGTTAAATTAGAATTTATATATATATGTTGTTTTTGTTATTACTGTTGTTGTTTTAATTGACTATTGCGCTTTGGCAATATATATTTCAAAATATGTCATGCCAAAAAAGCATTTTGAATTGAATTGAGAGAGAGAGAGAGAAAATATATATATAGAGAGAGATACACACATATATATATATATATATATATATATATATAGAGAGAGAGAGAGATATATATATATATATATATATATATAGAGAGAGAGAGATATATGTATATAAAGAGAGATATATATATAGAGAGAGATATATATATATATATATATATATATATATATATATATATATGTAGAGAGAGAGAGAGAGATAGAGAGAGGGATATATATATATATATAAACTACTCAAACAAAGTTTGTAAACGTTATTTTGGTCGATTATTCCTCCCCTTTAATAATACCAATTGGTATTGTATTTTATATCGTTGGAAAGCCTGATTAGTCACCTTTACAACGAGGTACAACTTGTAAGGATCGTGCATTCGTGGAATGAGCAACACAGCTAACCGTGTGGGTAGCGGCCCAAAAAAATGTGCCAAAATCCCCTGCAATATTCTTCTGTTGGTATTCACTCTCGTTTTGAGTTGCTTGGTGGACTGGATGATTGCACTCTCCCACAGTAATAAGGAAAAAACAACACATATTGGCCATTTTTACACTTTATTCATTTTACACTGTCAGGGACCTCAGTAGCGTGTGGAAGATCCATACGCAGCCACAACAGCTTGGCACCTCCTCCTCATGCTGGTCACCAGCCTGGTCACACACTGCTGTGGGATGGCATCCCATTCCATCCCACTGGCATACACCTGCCAGCACTTGAAGCTCAAAACGAGAGTGAATACCAACAGAAGAATATTGCAGGGGATTTTGGCACATTTTTTTGGGCCGCTACCCACACGGTTAGCTGTGTTGCTCATTCCACGAATGCATGATCCTTACAAGTTGTACCTCGTTGTAAAGGTGACTAATCAGGCTTTCCAACGATATAAAATACAATACCAATTGGTATTATTAAAGGGGAGGAATAATCGACCGAAATAACGTTTACAAACTTTTTTTGAGGAGTTTATATATAGAGAGAGATAGAGAGAGATATATGTATATAAAGAGAGATATATATATATATAGAGAGAGAGAGATGATGCCACCATTACAACAGCGTGGCTTCGTAGTCAGAGAGTGCGGGTGCTAGACTGGCCTGCCTGCAGTCCAGACCTGTCTCCCAATGAAAACATGTGGCACATTATGAAGCACAAAATAAAGACAATGGAGACCCCAGACTATCAAAAATACGCTGTCAAAACAATTAGTGTCCTCATTTCTAAAAAAAATTATGCGTGTAACACAGATGTAACACAGTGGTAAACATACCCCTGTTCCAACTTTTTGGGGATGTGTAGCAGGCATCAAATTTAGAATGAGTGTATATTTACAAAAACAAAGTTGATTAGTTAAAACATAAAATATCTTGTCTTTGTACTGTTTTCAATTGAATACAGGTCAAAAAGGACTTGCAAATCATTGCTTTCTGTTTTTATTTGCAAACCCCAATTCCAAAAAAGTTGGGACAGTATGTGAAATGCACATAAAAACAGAAAGCAGTGATTTGTAAATTATCTTTTACATACAGTGAGCACTATAATTCATTGCACAGTGACACATTTTTTTGTTATTGTGGTTCTGTACTCTAGCACTTTGAGTTTGAAAAAATACAATGACAATGTGGTTGAAGTGCAAACTGTCAGCTTACATTTGTGGGTATTTTCATCCATATCGGATGAACAATTTAGAAATTATAGAACCTTTTGTACATAGCCCCCCACCCCCCCATTTTCAGGCTTCAAAAAATATTGGACAGTTTAACATAATGTAGAATAAAGTAATCATTTTTAATATTTGGTATAGGGAATTAGGGGGGTGGGACTAGATTAAGTTGTCAATTACACGGGAATAGCATGGAACCCATGATTGACTAAATGGCTGTAAGTCATCAAGGGTCTGCGGTATCAAATGAGCCTCAGACGATCACTCTGCTGTCAGATATGCAGTAGATATAGATGTATCACTTCAAGGGTTGTTTCTCCTGACTTACTTTTCCATAGAGTTCAATAGGAAAATGAGCCGGGAGAAACAACGCTTAAAGTGATCCATCTATATCTACTGAATATTTGGCAGCAGAGTGATGGTTTGAGGCTCATTTTATACACTGTCCAAACGTTTTTTGAATTGGGCTTTATACATTTTATACACTGTCCCGACTTTTTTGGAATTGGGGTTTGTATTTTTTAATGTGCTTTAGTATATTTAATAAAAGTATATGACTGCATGCACTTATTTTAAGTTGAAATTAATTAATTTGTCAAAAAAGCCAAAAATCTATAAATTGTTTAATTAATTACACTGCATGTACTTATTTTGATTTGAACTTAAGTACTATTTTATCATGTTAAATTTACCCAGTGTATTTAACGTAAGTACTTCAACTTAAAATAAGTACATGCAGTAACACACTTTTAATAAATATACTTAAGCATATTTAGAAATATACTCTAAATAGTACACTTAAGTATAATAAAACATAGCTTAACTTAAGTACATATTTCAATATACTTTTCAGAAATACATTACAACACGTAAAATATCCTGGGTGCAAATAAACCTTTAAAAGGTTCAACTTAGTACAGGCATTACCACACTTTTCATAAATATACTTTAGCATATTCAGAATTGTAATTAAAAGTAGTACACTTTTAATAAGTATACTACAGTACAACCTAGGTTAGTAAACATCTTAGTATACTTTTTATGTATACTGTATTTGAACTACACTTACAGTACATTATGACTATCATACTAAACCTGAAGTACGAAAGAATACATTGCAAGTTTCCTCTCAGGATAGTGCATATGGGTAGAAATACACTTTAAAAAAAACATTTAAAACACTTTATATACTAAAAAGTGTGTGTGTGTGTGTGTATATATATATATATATATATATATATATACTTTCAGTATGAAAAAAATATACTAATTTCTGACTTGAGGGCACCCTATATCGATGGCAACATCTCATGTGCACTAAATACCCATTAATAAAGACTGAGAATCTGCAATTTAACCACATGTGAATTGTTTGATTAAAAATCTAAAATTGTGGAATACAGAGACAAATCAAGAAAAAAATATGTCTTTGTCCCAAACATTATGGAGGGCACATAGTAGTTTATAAAGGGTTTCTGTGGGGAGCTTTATGTAATGCTTTCCGCTTTGTTTTTGGAGAACACCCTTCTTTACAATCTAAAGTGCAAGCCAGATTTTACTGGGTGATATTAAATTGTACAGCTCCCTCTTCATATCTCTCACCCCCCCTGTTACGATCGGTGTGATATAGGGATCCAGAAGCAGGCGGGATGCAGAAAACCGAGGTTTAATGTTCGGAAAAGGTACAAAAACACAATCCAAAGGAAGGTCAAACAGGCAGAGGTCAAAAACAGGAAGGCACGGCAGAGGTACACAATCACAGTCCAGGAACAGGGTCGCGAGAACACGGGCAGAAGTCGAAAAACCAGGAGATCAAAGAGACACAAAACATAAAACGAAAAAAAACTAAACAAAGAAAACTCTGGGACAACCCAATACTAAAATACTAACTCACGAAACAAAAACTCGGAAAACAAACAGATAACAGACTCGGAAGACAACTCAAACAAGAAGTACTCGGACACAGATAAGCTAACTCGGGGGGGAAAAAACAGGCAACAGACTCACGCGTATAAATTTTGTAAGACGAACTCGCAACGAGGGACAAAAACAGCAGGTATAAATGCATGTGTAGAGAGGTGCAAACACTTAGCTTGAGAATAGCAGGAAATGGAAAACAGCTTGAGAGCTGAGACACGTAACAAGGCAATTAGTAAATCGTTAGTAGTTATCCTATCCTAGCCCTGTCGTTAGTAAATTAGTTAACACGACAATGACTGGATACGTAAGGAAACACTAAACAGCTGTGGAAACGTGATGAGAACTAAATTGTTAGTTTGTGTTAGTAATAATTCTATTAAACCCTGACGTTAGTAGATTAGTTAACCACACCCGTGTTTAGCCAGTTAGTAATTAATAAGTCCTATATAATAATTAGTAGTGCATGGTAATACAAACGAAGTGTACAGAAACAAAAGTAAAACTCTGTGAGAGGAAGCGAGAGATACAGCACAGAACGCAAGGCTGCGGAAAACATGGAAAAGTGTATGCTACAGAAACTGACAATACTAAACATGACAGAATAACAAAACAGACTCAGAACATAACACCCCCTCTTCTATGAGGGGCCGTTTAGGCCATAATTCATACTCACTCTCACATACATATATACTCTCTCTCACATACATATATACTCTCTCTCACATACATATATACTCTCTCATACATACATATATACTCTCTCTCACATACATACATACTCTCTCACACATACATATATACTCTCTCTTACATACATATATACTCTCTCACACATACATATATACTCTCTCTCACATACATATATACTCACTCTCATATACATATATACTCTCTCTCACATACATACTCTCTCACACATACATACTCTCTCACACATACATATATACTCTCTCTCACATACATACGTACTCTCTCACACATACATACATACTCTCTTACACATACATACATACTCTCTTACACATACATATATACTCTCACACATACATATTCTCACTCTCACATACATATATTACCACTTCCACATAAAAATATTTATGTATGTATGAAATAAAAAGTATAGTGGAAACGGAAGGCACTTACATGAAAAGGAAGTCACTTACATGAAATGGAAAGATTGTGATTGGCTCAGAAGCTGGCCGGTACCATAGATAATTGTATTACAAACAGATCCTCAGTTGCCCTATGCAAATCTGCACGGCCGCGATCTGCGTATAAACAGCCTTGTGTTGTGGGTATTATCTGCCATTTTTGCAGACGCAAACTAAAAACATTAACGGTAACGTTAACGTTAGCTGTTATGTTAAGGTGATACCTTATGTTATGTTATGTTATGTTAAAGTGTAACCACCTTGGTTGTGTTGGACTCATGCACCTGCTGCAAATGGCCGCTGGTTTTGTCACAAATGCAAACAACAGTGGAACAGAACTGTAACCGACAGTGAAGCCGTAACCCCTTAGATCTGACGTCGCGCAGGCGCGACCTTTTTACGCAACTGAGACACGCGTTGCTCCTGCAGCCAAACTATTAGTGGAAAACACAAACGCGGTATTTTAACTTTATTGGTAGACGATTCGCGACGATTTCTGGCCAATGCGTAGTTTCTAAGTGTCACTATCTTTCCGTAGCAAGTCCATTTAACAAGCACTCCCCACCCAGCCTATACCTACCCATGCGTGACATAGTGGGCAATAGCGTCTATGTTGGAGTTCATAAATATATGTATTCATCATATAATATTAGAATACCGTCATAGCAACCAGATAAACCCACCTTATGCAAATACAGCGGTGCAAATCGCTGCTCAATCAATACCTACATAAACAAGTGGAATCATTCTCTAATCATACAATGCCATTCTACTATCAATATCTGCGATTACATATGGAATTCATGTGCAATCCTACCATGGATTTAAGCGTAGATATGTCCCTTTCAAGATTCCGTGGTCATTTATTGTCTTGGACAATCCGTTTGAAAAATACACAGCGCATTTGAACACGATTACACAACCAAAACTAGCTCTGCGTAAAACTTACTTCCTGATTGCAGTGTCGTGACGCTTTCAATTTTATTCTGGTTTGATCGACGATGGTTTTATCCAATAGAAGGCACGATAAACTTCCCCAAAAGTAATTTACATGTGTAATTGAAAGCTTGGATTAACTATTTAAGGGCGAGCGTAACTGCAATACTTGTTATATCACGACAATTTTACGCAGGCATGCGCAGATGACGCATTTGGTTTGACGCATATGGTATTACGCGATAAAACTGCGCGCGACTTTGAAGTTACTTTTTAGCAGTTTTCCCCCGAAGTCGGTCAGAAGAGGAGAACAACAGAGAATCTTCTAATCCCTGTAGCATAGATTCTGTGGAAGAGGTGCCTATCAATATGGGGAAGATATCCTCCTCGACATGTAAGTATTACTGCTTGTAATATTTTGATTATATACATTCGTTTTTCCACTGCGTGCTATATTTTCGTTATTTTTGTATTTGCATCGGTCGTAATAGACCACTGTTAGCCTGCTAATAATGCTGAACATATTTGAAAACACACTTTTTCAGACTCCACCTTGAATAACTACATGTATAAGGCAAATTATATAGTACGTTCTTTCCGTTTATTTTTTATTTTCTATTTGGTTTAGCTATCTCATAGCTTAGAATGTATAGCTGACTGTATTCTGTTGAGTACTAGCGATAGCTTCTACGTTGTGAGAAAGTAGCGCTTTCTTGACTTTGCTTCGTAGATTGTGTCTATGACCTTCAATATGCACTTATTGTACGTCGCTTTGGATAAACGCGTCTGCCAAATAACTAATGTAATGTAATGTATTGATACTATGTGTTCGTGCCGTTCGCGTAGTGGCTCGTGGTGGCCTGCTTTGTTAGAATTCATAGCATTCACAATGAAATTGAGTATTTTAGCGCTGTTCTGTTTGGTTGCTCAGTCGTACATTATATTTTATGCCTCGATTTGCCGTGAAGCTAGAACATTGGTAGTGTTTTCCGATATTATTTTATTGTATTGTAATTTCTTTGTGCATAATGTACTCTATGGGGTATTAGTATCTCCATGGGTGATGCTTTTCACTTAGGGAATGGAAAATATGTATTCAAATTTACTGTGTCCAGATGTGTGCAAGATGAATGTAAAATAAATAAAATAAAAAAGCAACAGTTGTGAAACACACTACAGAGTAATGCCATCCTAGAGCACGCAACAAAAGATAACATAATGTAGCATACAGAAGAAAGTGTTTACTGAAGTACAAGAGTGAATGATTTCATATTTAGCTGTGTGTACCACAGTGTTATAATGCTTCTGCATTATGTAATTTGTTCCTATAACATGCTTGACCCTCCACCTCTGCCACTCCAGCAGTGCCCTCTACTGTTCAGAGTGAAGCCACTGCAGGACCAGATCCTTACAGCATTGCCAAGACCGTGCCATTGATGAGTGCATGTTGGCCATGAAGGCACCGCACAGGATGAAGCAGTATATGAAGGATAATGGTGAAAAAATGGCACACTAGGCATCAAACACTGAACTGAAACTGTGCAATATCAATGTTTTCATCCATTAAGTGATCGTAAGGGAAAATGTATATGCTTTATAAAGGACAAAAGGCTTTTAAATAATTTCTCGGAGAGGTTTTGGGTAGGTTATTGGACACCTAGATATCCACCCCCCTGTACTGATCCAAAATAATTCCCACATGAAAATGATAAAAAGGTGAGTTAAATGAGTCAAAACGGTTGATTTGCACTGAAATGTATGATTAGTTTAAGATTTACAGCTATTCACATTTTAGCCAATTTGGATAGGTTTGGAGACCCTGGGTACATCAGGCTACACTGCTTACATTTTGTGTCATAGATCTTTAGTAGTTCTGTATATCACCCTGCGATTATTGAATGCTTGTGGACAAGGAGTTTATGATCCAGGAAATGTGTAGTTTTACCTGTTTCACTTATGTAGCTCTCAGTATTTTGAAGAAATATATTTTTTTTTGAATTTGTTGCAAAGTTTTGCTTGCATTTCCGGCACTTTATTTTGACTTAAATTATGAAAATAAACAAATCTAAGTTTGTACAAAAAATGGTACACCGGTTTTGTTTCATTTAAGCCATTTACCAAGTTTATGTGATGCTCACACCTGGAGTTATAAAGCCTTAAACAGAGTACCCCCATGATTTACCAAATATGCCATCTGCGCTAAGGTGTTAAAGAAAGACTGACCACGTATGTTCTATGTTGTGCCTATTGAAGCACTTATTTGTTTTGGGGCGTTTTCAGCTCTTAATCAATTCAACATTGATTCAATGTTTCCTTGCTATCTGGGCTACTACCAGTTGCACTGTGAACTTCATTGTACTACTTCCCAAAACAAATTATATTATCCATTTGTACATTTCATGCAAGTAATTTATTTTTTGCGAAATAAAGACATTCGGAATTGTATTAATTGTACATCGTTTATTGCATTTTACACAGCATTACACTCTAGGCACACTTGTGGTTTTACATTAGAATCTACTATGCTCATTGTCATATTATGTATATGTGGTGAGCACACCTTCGTGGAAATGTTATATTTTGTACGTCTTCCAGCCGATACCCATGTCATACGACGCCTTGTTAGCTCGGCGATCTGACTTCCATCACTTTGCTTCCAAGCTGAAAAATCGCTCTCCATTTGCGATTCAAACTACATCCAAGATTTGCAGCTGGCCTAATACGGTTATAATAATCAGAGCTACCAAGCTAATAATTAAGAACCACCCTCTACTGCTTTCTAGCAGCTTTAAACAATAAAATCATCCTTAGCTCTGACAACATTTTGACAACTTTAGCATAATAGTTCAAAGGGCGTTTTACAAATAAGTATATGTTGTGAGAAATTTGGAATTCAGGTTAACATGTGTTATGCAGACATTTATCACGTTTATAAAATGTTTCAAATTAGTTGCGAATTAAGCGAGTTACAGTCAATTTTATCGGAGGAAGTCTGCATCCGTCAATACACTACCGTTTGTTTACGTGAATCTTGACCGCCCGACGCTGGCCAGGCCACTCATTCCAGAATGTGGACACTTTCACACAACTAAAAAAAAGTAATGAATGATTGTTTCTTTTTACATAGCCTACATAGTTCTTCAATATTAGTATCGCTGAAACGTTACACAGCGGCTGATGCCATAGATCTACGTTTTTATATCCACGGCTGGTAGGCTGTTGTCCAGCGTCCGAGCACCATGGAGGGGGCAGACCAGTAAAGTTATTAGCCTCCAACCGGCAATCGGAGTAATCCATAAATATTATATTATCGTCACCTGAAACAGTCAGTGCTTCTTGAGAGGCCAGCATCAGCCCTGTAGCTTAGCCTACTGAGCTAAGCTACAGGGGACTCTCGGCAGAGGAAAAGGTAACAACTAACGTTAGCTTACTACTGAGTTCATTCACTGCGCAAACAGACAAGTGAACCGTTATAATTTGGTAATCATGTACTAGCTAATGCTAAAAAAAATAATCACATCACTTTCTAACGTTAGCTTGTTTAATGCAAATCTAAGTAGTCAAGGCCGTTTTACTTTTGTTGGTTAGTTAGCTAACGTTAGCAAGTGGTGTCATTATCTTTTAGCATTACTACGTGGTTACGAAATGATAACGGTTCATTTGTCTGTTTGCACAGTGATTAAACTTGGTAGCAAGCTAACGTTAGTTGATACCTTTTCCTCGACCGAGTCAGTTGCCAAAGTGTTGTGGAGTGTTATATCGTGCAGGACTGCAGACGGTCTCCGAGCAAGTCCAAGCTGGCCTGCTGAGGATTCTTGAGGTAGCTACACTAGCGTTAATGCTAGCGCTCTCATCTCGCTGTGAGAAAGCGCAGAATGATACAGCACTGACCTGGCCTCAAGAGATGAGGACAATACACTGCCTGTTTTAGGCAGCGATAGCCTATTATGCACTACTCCGATTTCCTGTTGTAATACATGTCTCTGGTCTTCCCTCTCCATGGTGCGTGGGAACTGGACAAGAGTCTGTATGGTATATTATGGTAGCAGTGCAGACGTAACTTAACAGGGCGAATTATGAATCTAGAGGTTGTTTATATCTATGGTACCAGCCAGCTTCTGAGCCAATCACAATCTTTCCATTTCATGTAAGTGACTTCCTTTTCATGTAAGTGCCTTCCGTTTCCACTATACTTTTTATTTCATACATGCATAAATATTTTTATGTGGAAGTGGTAATATATGTATGTGAGAGTGAGAATATGTATGTGTGAGAGTATATATGTATGTGTAAGAGAGTATGTATGTATGTGTGAGAGAGTATGTATGTATGTGAGAGAGAGTATATATGTATGTGTGAGAGAGTATGTATGTATGTGTGAGAGAGTATGTATGTATGTGAGAGAGAGAGTATATATGTATATGAGAGTGAGTATATATGTATGTGAGAGAGAGTATGTATGTATGTGAGAGAGAGTATATATGTATGTGAGCGAGAGTATATATGCATGTGTGAGAGAGTATGTATGTATGTGTGAGAGTATGTATGTATGTGAGAGAGAGTATATATGTATATGAGAGTGAGTATATATGTATGTGAGAGAGTATATATGTATGTGAGAGAGAGTATATATGTATATGAGAGTGAGTATATATGTATGTGAGAGAGAGTATATATGTATGTGAGAGTATGAATTATGGCCTAAACGGCCCCTCATACTCTTCCTTACATACACACACGCACGCATACACACACGCACACATACACACACGCACACACACAAACACAAACCACGCTTCTCCAACAATAAAAAGGCAACACATACGTATTTTGTGTTTTATTTTGTTCATTTAATGTAGTGAATTGTTTTAACATTTCATTGAGTGTTAGTCTCTAACTCACATGCACACATGCAGAAGTCATCTCTCTCTGTCAGAAATAATTGCATACACACAAAGACACACAGCAAGGCCCCCTTCCCATGCAACAGACAAGATGGACATCTAAGTCACAAACTGCGCATAATAATACACAATAAGATGTTTGGTGTTAAACTCAACTGTAATCGAATATTTTTGATCCCAACTAGACTCAAATAAAAATTGTTTAATTCACACTTTTACTGTGTCTTTGCGGGACATGGAGTAGCATTGGCAGGATGTATAGATACAAATTTTTATTTTTATTTTTTTGGGGGGGGGGCAAAGGCGCAGCCACACAGGAATATGTTTAGAACACGAGGTGCTGCCGACTGAAAGGCAAATGTTTTAAAACAGATGGTCCACTTTCTGGGATTTCTGATATTATTACAGTTTTAGTGCAAACATTATTTTTTTTAAAAAGAAGAAGTTTGCTTTATATTATCTGCACGTCAGAAAACTTTCACTTTTTGTGAACAGGAAGCAAACCGATCACCGGACAAAAGACCATACAATGTTACAATCACCTTTGTAAATATTAAACTTCAATCACGTGTATATTTAGGCCTACATTCAGCCTGGTGTTGACCATCTTGACCGGGTCATATTTTAGGCTTCGATCTTCCATGGGTTGTTGGTGGTGGGATCTCCTATTTCTAAATACAATTCAATGTCATGACCTTGGACTTCACACAGACACACACAATTGAAGCCAAACACTAAAGCCTAATATTTAATTAAATTGACTGCAACCTTTGCCCTGCCCATGCTGATATATGCTTTCTGAAGCATCGCCAGTATTCTGTTCTTGATTTCTTTGGTTGCCAGGGAATACACAATGGGGTTCAGACAGGACGGGATGCATGAGGCTAACGACAAGGTTAAAATTTCGACATTTGTATCGACGACGAATAAGAAAAGATCAATGAGGTACACTATTATGATCGGCAAGTAGAAAATCGCCACTAGGACGAGATGTTCTGTGCACGTTGCAAGTGCTTTGTACCTGCTCTCCACACTTTTCATTCTAAACACAGCTCTCAAAATACAGGCGTATGACGTTATGATTAAACTAAGGGGCCCAAACAGAATAATTATACACAGAGAAGTGGCAGTGACCCAATTCAGACTGGTATCATCGCACGATAGTCTGTACACAGAGCTGTAGTCACAGACAAAATTGTGCACAGTGAATGAATCACAAAAAGACAATTTTGTCACGATTACTACCAAGAACATAATGACGCTGACACAAAACAACCAAACAATCGCTAAAATACTGATCATTCTTTTGGGAGTGTTGATAGAAGTATGCCTCAGTGGGAAACATATCACAATTAACCTGTCATAAGCAAGTACACTGAGGGAAAATGACTCTAGTGCCAGAAAACAGTAATAAAAAAACATCTGTGTCAAACATGCGTTGTAGGACACAAAGGTATCTTTCATGAAAAACGTCTTTATCGCACTAGGAATGAAGGTGTTACTGCACACCAAGTCGATAACCCCTAAATTAGCCACAGCAATGTACTTTGGCGTGTGGAGGCGACGATCTATCCATATAATGCAAATGATAAAAGAGTTGCACAAAATCGATAGAATATAAATGAAGCCGAGGAAAATTAAAAATAAATCGGCAAACTTTACAAACGTAAATCCGATAACGTAAAATCCCAGTGGTCTAATAGTGGATTTGTTTGTGATTGAAGTGGCGAGAATTCCCATTGCGCGTGTGCAGCGTTCAGAATCAGGACCTCCGCGTTTTCTGCTTTTCTGCTTTCCCTCTCGGCCCTGAGAGAGAAACAGATAAATGGCTCCCAATTAAAACATACAAACACTTGAAAATTCACCGTGAATTTCTCATGTCTTAATCGTTATCAGGAATCGTTTACAAATAGCATGGTGGGTACTTTATTTGCAGAAAATTATGTGAACCGTATCAAAATAAAACGTTCAATTTGCGTGCCTCAATGAGCTTGACTTCTCAAATTATATTTCTACAAAATAAAGTTACATGAATTTCTAATGTTTCTAACGACAGGAAAAACTGAGATGGTGGGTGTCAAAATAACATTTTTTGTGTGAAATGACATGTACTAACCCTACCTTTTCAGTGCTAGGAGTAAACAGCCCAGCTGGGAATCGAACCCACCGGCGTTGATTTATAATTCCAGTTCCTCTATATTCTACTACACTGGAAACTAAGCTATACATTGTCCGGACGAGTTGATTGGTTTAATTTGGAATAGGCGTAGCCTACAGTGTACTTTTAGAGCATGTTGCAATTTGTCAACATGGAATGTTTAAACACATATTTAATTCAAAATTTAGATTATTTCTTTACTAATTCATCTGCTAAATATTTGCTAAACTGTTCTCCTAAACTCAACCTATACAGTCACAGAATCTGCGTGCTGCATAAATTTGTCTTTTACTGAACAACAAACCAATAAGCTTTGTTACTCCAAACATCACATTTATGAGCAGGGTGCATGTTTATTTCGTGTTGGGCAATATCGGAATTTACGTATTAGCCTAACATATAACACTCAAAATATATGCTAAACGCCGTTCGGCTAAAAACAGTTCAGCTCCAACACTGACTCACCCATTTTTATTCCTGTGCCCAATTCTCTAGTAAACATGGTCGTTGGTCTTGTACGAGCTGACCGATCAATCTGCTTATTGTTAGCTATTGCAAAGCTAAAATAATTGGCCTACATTTTTTTAATAAACTGAAGTCTAGAAAAACTTCAGAAGTAGCCTTTCTGATAAAAGTCAATGTAAAATATTGCATACAGTCTAACGGCAAATACACCATTCATGCAGTATTAAAACAAATACGTGTAGATATAGGACGAACCACTAAACAAAGATAACCAAACCGTATTGATGTCAAACATGCGGTTTTGGGTAGAGCTACACCTCTCTTCATCTCCCGATATCGCTCGAGTTGTTAATAGGCTTAATGCAGTTAATATGAGGTCAAGAACTCAAAGGAAAAGTAAGAGCACAATGTGTAAGTTGTCGTTCGCTTTTTTGTTTTCTTTTATGTTTTTACTACGTTCTCTCTCCCCTCCCCAAAAAATGAACAAAATTTGTTGTCGTTTTAATATCTACAGGTTTTCCAGAAAACTTCCACTCACATGCAGCCCTCGCATCTGAATTAATGAAACTGTCAAATTAAAGATGCAGAGTAGAATTCGCCCAACAGGAAAACCATAGGCTACTCGCCAGTTCTTCTCAGCATAGGTCACTGCGGAAACCCGTTAGTCGAATGTGCTTCTCCACTCATACTGCAGAATATATCTCCTGGTGTGTGGGGGATGCATGCAGCTACTTGGGAATTCTGGGATACCAATTAAAACTCGCTGCTCCCGTCCCTTGCCTGTTGAATGTATAATCCCACATGTGTATACATAGGAGCCATTGAAGAGGGCACAGCTCATCACACAACTACATAAAAAATAATAATTAATTCAACTTCTGTGTGTTGTTCTTTCCTAATGCACTCAATATGTGTTGTCGTGTTGTCTTTTTTTTAGATATTAAAACAGTTGGAAAAGTAACAAATCAGGCAAAATGCATGTCCCCGAGCTGAATCAAGAAATTTCAACATAAAATAATATTTTACATTAAACAATACACTATTGATGAAGTTCAACATGTCCTCTTAGATATTACGAAAAACATTAAAACATTGTTGCATAATTATACGTAAGTTAGTTGTCTTTTATTGCTTTTCGATGTTTGGCATGAAGGGACAAACACAATTTGTCTCCCCCAAAGCCCAATTCACGCAGAAAAGAACATGGGTTATGTGAAATATTTGTTGAAGTAATAACAATCTGATATGAATGCATTTGTTATCTTTCCATATGCTTCACCACATGGCAAGCTATAACAGTTTTTGAGCACTAAATATCAATCATGTTATTATCAAACTTGTCAATTCTCTTTTAAAACAGGGTTGACAACATAAGTCAGAGCACTATGGCCCCTCTCAAGCTGCATAAAGTAATTTGCCAGACATATTCAGTGAGGTCAAATTTTATTTAAATTCATATAGATGTCATTGAAATCACTGCAGCAGAAAGACAAAGGCAATATTGAGTACTGAGATATGCTGACCCTTTGAGACAGCAGGAATATTTGGAGAAAGAGAGAAAGAAATGGAGGCAGGACAGACTGGAGGGGAAAAGAAGAGAATTATAGAGCTAATTTATAGCCATTGTAATGCTGCTGTTAAAAAAGACAGTCAATATTAACCCTCCTTTTATTTTCTGGATAAATTTGACCCCATTCGGTGTTTGATGTCTTTTAAAAACCAGTTCACCTTATTTTATTTTATTTTGTATGACTTTTCTTAATTTGGTGGGATTAAATAGTAAACATGCAATAAACATAATGCTGGTTTCAAAAGTCCTGTACCAAGGTTGTATTTAAAGCTGTTGTTATTTGAGGTGTTGTGTGGGGTATTTTTTTTTTTTATGAGATTGTTTTTGTGGGTACTTTCCTATAGAGGTTTTAAACTTCACAAATGTTCACTTACCTTTCTATCTAGCAGATAGAATTTAAAACAGGGCCAGATAAACCGACCAATTTTTCAATTTTTTTGTTGCAATATCTTATGGTCAACAGTGTTGAAAGTGGCACTGAGGTCCAGAAGTACGAGAACAGAGACTTTGCTTGAATTCATGTTAATTCTGAGAACAGTGATCATTTTAATAAGTGATGTTTCTGTGCTGTGGTGTGACCGGAAACCAGACTGATAAATTACAAACAGACCATTTGATGTTAAATAGGTATTTAGTTTAGGGGTCGACCGATTATCGACATCGGGGCCCATATCCAGCATTTTTCTAATGATCGGAATCATAATTTTGTCAGATATTATTGCCAATCAAATACATTTTACAGTTTTTTTCGATTGCATAAACACTAAAATCAAAAGTATTACACAATTATCAAAACCTTACACTCAAGGAGCAAAACATCGGCCCAGATTTGCACCACTATAAGCACAATGTCAGCCTCACACTTTTTGCAAAATAATACACACAGTGATTTGCAAAACACTAAACACACTTGTATACATTAGACACAGAAGTATATCATTATGTCACTTCCTTGCAATTCCAAAGCACTGACAGTCAAATTACCACACCTATGAGCCAATTGGTTAAACACAGCCATCAGGTGCGCAAACACATGATTGCTTAATTGTAGACACACCAATCAGGTTTAAGCACTATACACATGCAGCAGGTGAGTTCACCTGTCTTCAACCAAAATGGAAGGAGTCAGAAGAAGAAGAGTGAGGGTGAGAGGGGGAATCCACGGAGAAGGAGAAGGAGAAGGAGAAGGAGGAAGAGGAAGAGGAAGAGGAAGAGGAAGAGGCGGAGGCCGTGCCAGAGGTAGAGGCCGAGGTGGAGGTAGAGGAAGAGGAAGACCTGAAGCAGGAGGAGAACGTGCTCAAAAAAGAAGAGGACCAAATTTATCAAATGAAATTCGCGCAACACTAGTTGACCATGTCGGGAACCACGGATTGACGCCAAATCTTAGCAGATATACAGTGGCATCTGGCATTAGGACATTTCGACAAGAAAACTGGTAAAAAAAAATCTGTCTACAGTTATAATCAGCTGCTTATTGTATGCACCATATCAGCACTTTTGATACCCCTTCCTGTGACATTTTATAGTAGGCTACATGTATTTTTTTCTACATAGAATTGAGAGTCGAGAACGACAAGGAGGAAGGGGGCCCATATTCACGCAAGAACGAGAGAGAGAGATCATAAACATGGTTTTGGCCAATAATGCTATCAGGCTCAGAGACATTCAAGCCAACATTATCGGTGACCATGCCATTTTCAATAATGTCTCGGTCAACACTGGCACGCATCCTGAAAAGACATCAGGCTCAAATGAAACTGGGATATGTTTTGTTGTGATTCTCCATGTTGACTGATTTGGGTATATGGAGAGAAATAAATTGTATTTTCATCAGTCTGCAGCATTGGTCTTGTGTATTGTTTAGTGAATTTATTGTATATTTGCACTTTTTCTGTGTACTTCACTTACAGTACTCTAATCACTGAGAAGTAGAAATGCTAAAAGTGTTTTAGGTAAGCAACAGCAGTGTGGAACTGGTTCAAACATAATTAAGTCATATGAAATGTGTGTGTTTCATATGGTAACAAAATATGGTTTTTATAAATTAGTGTATAGTTTTTACAAGAGTGTTTCATTTTGCAAAAGATCTGAGGTGTTCTGCTAATTGGGTGTGTGGTTGTGCTAATTGTGTGTAGTGTTTTGAAAAACCGGGCCCTGTTTTCAAAATCGTGCTTAAGCAATCGAAAAAAACTGTTAAAAAGCTTCTCTGGCTCTGATGCAGTCGCCCGTCTCTGAAAGGTGACTTGTAGTCTGACTCAATTGTTCCGCCCACAGCATTATCGGATTGGTTATAGTAACGAGTATAGCCAATTAACACTCTACTCAGTATCTGTGGGAAAGTGGAACGCAGTTGTGATGGGCAGTTCGGCTCTTTTTTTTAGTCGGCTCTTTCTGTACCGTTCGGTTTGAAGAGTCGACTCCGAGTCGGAGTCGGAGTTGCAAGTTTTTGGTACTTCCGGTTAATACAGTAGAGCCGTTCGTTTGGTTGATTCTTTCGAAGTACCCGAGCCGCATCTTTTTCTCCCAACGGCGCGAGCTGGAATTTGAAGCCGTTTCAGACAGCAGAGTATAGCTGGTGTGGTATCATATTAAGTTAGTAAACTAGCTTTGATATTTTATTCAGACCTAAATCACCTGATTGATGCACATTTTTAATAGCCTATGCTCAATGTTTTCTGTTCACTGCCCTTTACTTTTCAAGCTAGTTTGCAATCGCATCCAGTTTACATTTATTTACGACTTTCCCATCTCCGTTATTCTAGCAGAAGTGTAAAATATCGCTGTCGATCATTGATTGTAATGTTAGATATTACATGTAAGAATAGACATTGAATAGTTAGGCTATATTTGCATAGGCTATAGCTATTTCATTAGTCTTTGCAAATATAAATCTTATTTTTTTATCAGATCCTAGAATCCAGTAGCCTTCTCAAAATGTGGTGGATGGATGGCTGTGTAGGATAGCCAGCCAAATCCGACAAACAAGCCAGCTCTTGATGCGTGTCTGTGTGTACAGGAGCCCGTTTCGTATATTAGTTTTAAATGGTAGATTTCGTAAAGATTTATTTGGAGACCATAAAGTATGTTAATTTGAACCATTAGGCTGTTTATTTAGCATATTCTATTATACAAAATTGTATTTATCTGTTCACTATTGTGTTGGTCACGAGTTCTAAAATAAAAATGCCACCACTTTAAATAAGAAGTAGCCTATTTGCTGAACACAATCGCATATTAATTCTGTTTTATGCTGCAATTCGGTTGCAAACAGCCACATGTAATAATTTCGTAATAAAAAGTAGGCGTCTCGTGCTATCACTAGATATAACAGAATACTTTTGTCAAGATTTCTGGTTGATTCGACGCTTAGTAGGCTAAAACCGATTATTAATCGTGTAGGCTACAGCATTTGCTCTCTGTTAAAACTCGAAAGGACTTTGGTTTGTGGCACGGCTCTGGAGCCGTGGGATATTCCCGCGGTTCACGGCTCTGAGTCGAGTTGATTTCGTGCTGATCGGAGTTTGGTAGGAGGCGACTGTAGGTACATCTTTTAACCATTAGCAGTAGCCTAGTAATAATCACTTTGGAACGAGCTGGGGCGATTATCTAAATGTGTGCGATATTGTTAGATCAAACTAAAATGTATTCTTAAATGATTATAAAACAGATTCGTGCGACCTATTTTGTTGGGCGCATCACTACTGCTGCTCAACCTAAATTACAACTAGTGACACGGCTCCCGACTGTAGAAGAAAGCAGGCAGAGTCAGAGCCAGAGCTAAGAGCCAGAGCCAAGAGCCAGAGCCGTGGTAAGCATGATTCCCTCGAACTCTCGAGTCGACTCAGACGACTCAGCATAAAGAGTCGTTCAAAAATACCGATTCGTTCGCGAACTGCACATCACAAGAACGCAGAGAGACTAGTGATGGGCAGTTCGGCTCTTTTTTCTGAGTCGGCTCTATTCGTACCATTCAGTTTGAAGAGTCGGAGTCGGAGTCGGAGTTGCCATTTTGGTACTTCCGGTTAATACAGAAGAGCCGTTTGAGCCGCATCTTTGAGCCACATCTTTTTCTTTCAGCAGCGCGACTCGCGAGCTGGAATTAGAAGCTGTTTCAGACAGCAGACCCTAGCTGGTAACAAAGTAGACAAAATAAGTTTGTAAACTAGCCTTGATATTTTATTCAGACCCAAATCATCTGAATGATACTCATTGCTAATATTCTCAATTTACAGTAGCCTACTGCCTCAAGCTAGTTTGCAATCGCAGGTTACGTTTATTTACGACTTTCCCATCCGTTTTTTCGATCATAGATTGTAACATTAGATCTTACAGGTAATAATAGACATTGAATGGTTATATTTGTATAGAGCTATTTAATCTATGCTAATATTAATCTTATTTTTTTTATCAGATCCCAGAATCCAGTAGTCTAGGTATACTGAAAATGAGGTGGATGGAAGACTGTATAAGAGAGATAGCCACCCAAATTTGACAAACAAGCCAGATATTTATTGTGTGTGTCAGTGTGTGCATATGATGTACAGGAGCCTGTGTCGTTTATTTATTTGGACACCATAGGGTTATTTAAATGTGTTTATTTTAACTGTACTTTATTTATTATATCATACGCAATTGTAGGCTATTTATTCTGTTCACTGTTGTAGTTGGTCAAGAGTTCTAAAATAAAAATGCCACCACTTTAAATAAGTGTTTTCTGTCATTTTTTTGTAGCCTAATCTAGCTGAACACAATCGCAATATCGCATATTTGGCCTAATTGTTTCATAGTTGACTGGAATTCGGTTGCAATTCTCGCAAAAAGTTTAATAATTTCGTAATATACAGTCGGCGTCTCGGAATATCATTAGATATAGGCTAACTATTTGTCAATAGGGTTTACGTTTGAATCATGCTGAGTAGTAAACCCGATTAATAGCTTAATGATGTACTTCATTTTGCCCTTTGTTAAAACCACAGAACTCTATAAGAACAGTTATGTGGTTAAAACTCGAAAATTACTTCGGTTTGTGT
Organism: Ilyophis sp. 1 JC-2022; assembly: GCA_022702515.1. NCBI lineage: Eukaryota > Metazoa > Chordata > Actinopteri > Anguilliformes > Synaphobranchidae > Ilyophis > Ilyophis sp. 1 JC-2022. Next base: position 88,026,541 of record CM040401.1, read on the forward strand.
CACGGCTCTGTTCCGGCTCTGTCTGGAGCCGTGGAATATTGTTATGGCTCTTAAATTGAGTCGAGTTGATTTCGTGCTGATCAGTTGGGTAGTATAGCTACTGTAGCTACGTATCTTTCTTTTAACCATTAGTAGTCATAATAACTTTGGAATGAGCTGGGGCGATTATTAACTTCACAAAAGTGTGTGCAATATTGTTAGATCAAATTAAAATGTATTCTTACGTAGGTTCTAACTTAGCCATCAGAAACTGCGCGCAGCGCATTGACCACTGCTGAGTGTCTCGGGGGAGTGTCTCCCGGCTGTAGTAGAAAGCAGGCAGAGTCAGAGTCAGAGTCAGAGTCAGAGCCGAGAGCCAGAGCCAGAGCCGAGAGCCAGAGCCAGAGCCGTGAGCCGAGAGCCAGAGCCGAGAGCCAGAGCCAGAGCCGAGAGCCAGAGCCGTGGGTTAGCACGATTCACTCGAACTGGCGAGTCGACTCAGACGACTCCACATAAAGAGTCGTTCAAAAATACAGATTCGTTCGCGAACTGCACATCACTAAAGGCCGTGACACACCGGCCGCGATTTACTCGCACGAATAAATCGCACGTTGAAAAATAAAAACGAACTCCTGTATTTTCATAAAATCTTGCACATCCAACGCGAAATGTCCTTTGCGAAAAAGCGGCATTTAATTTATTCGCTTCAAGTTCGTTTTTTGCGAGTTTTCGTTTGCGAAATTATTTATCTATCCAATCATAACAAGTTTCCATGACTGACGTCACCGCACTACCACAACAAACTTCAACATCCAACATGGCGGACCGACTGATTTTATATGTGTCACAGAATAGCGTCCTTTTCGACAAGAGACATCGTAGTTACAAAGACAACGATTTGAAGGACAATTTGTGGAAAACCATAGCCGAGCAAATAGGCTATGAAGATGGTGGGTTTATAGCTAAATGGTTGCAATACGCACAACTTGCTATCTGATCAGCTCCCTCAGGTTATTAGCATTGGCTTTAAAGTTGTCTCCAGCTAACCTTTAGGTCTAACGTTAACGTTGATAGCAGTTCATGTAAAGAAGATAACAAGCCAGTGGCGATTACACACAAACATAGCTATTTATTGTTTTACTTTAGGCGAGTTCATGTAGGCTACGCTGTCACCGGCTGGGTTGTTTGCCTTGGTGAAAACAGGATGAAAGCTAGCGAACACTGTTGTCTGTGTGCGTGTCAAATAAAGTTCCACAAAAATCTTATTCCGACTGCTGTGTGGATTTCCTGATTACTGATAGCCAAGGTATATAAATAACGAGGAAAACAGACGAGGTCTACCTGTAGCGATCGTTTTGGAGAAAACTCTTCAGACTTCATGAGTTGATACACTGTATAGAAGACTACGACAAATGTATTTTAAAGATGTTTGCTGAAATGACGTAATGTATTATTATGTTGTGGTTAACCCTTTATATTAGTGGAAGAGATCAAGAGGCAGTGGAACACGTATGTCCGTAAAAGGAGGGAAGAGAAGGAGAGCATGTTGTAGACAAAACAAACTTTACATAAGTAAAAACGGACACATAATAAGCCCGGTTCAATATTTTGCCAATGTAATTTAAGCATGCTGTTTTTAACGTTCTGGTAGAGGGAAAAATATATACTTTCGTTCCGTGATGGACCGAACGGATAACCAGGTCGTCACCGCTCGACGAAGAGTGATCCATTTTTATTCGCACGGATTTTCAAACGCGAAAAAGAACGCGAACTTTTCGTTTTTTCGCATCGTTGCAGGTGTGTCAGGTTTTTACGCGAAATATTCGCAGACGAATTTTTCGCATTTTCGCCTCGCTTATTCGTTACGTCCCCAGTGTGTCACGGCCTTAAGAGAGACGCTTAATGCTGAGGTAAGAATGCTGAACAATGCTGAAGTTGCAATAAACATCTCACAAACATTAGAATCTATTTCTATGATAACAATACCCAATAAGCAAAAGTCTTCAACTGAGACTGTTGCAGTAACGTTAAAAGATAGTTAATGTTCATTGAGTTTCTTTTGAAAGTTTATTTTTGTTTACGTTAGTGCTAACTAGATAGCTAACGTTGCTTCGCAGTATGGTAGCTAACAGTTACTATTTAACAGATTATTCGTCTGTATGAGTTGGTGTTTTTAAGTTAACTTATGGTTTGGTTTAGCAAACTTAACGTCATCTTCACTAACGTTGAATACATTGCTTTCACTTCCATTGTGAATTCAATTCGGTTGCCTAACGTTATCTTTTGCCCTTTACTTAAACGGGCTAGCTAGCAAGCTACATGAACGTGACTGTTATTCAACACCAATATCTAACGTTGAGTCTCATAGCTGATTAGGTAATGTTACTGGAATGCAATATGTTAGCTCCTGTAACGTTAACAAATGTATTTATTGACCGTTACTTTCGCCAGGTCGCTAGCAAAAAAAACTTCACATAGGCGATAACGTTATTTCTTGCACGTCCCTTAAAAAGGCAGGTCATTCTCTTGTAACCACGACGCAATAGTAGATTTACTCTGCTACTGTGAGATCTTCGTTTCATTTAACGTTGGTTTCACAATGTATGGATGACATCATTAGCCTATATTGGAAATATTATTAGGATACGTTATTTGGATATTTTAACAGATAGCAAGCTCCTTTGTCTTTGTTACATGAATGGTAAGCAAGCCAATACGTTGCTTTCACTCCGGCACATTAGCTAGAAGCTCGGTAAACTATTCTGTGTCGGTAAATTATTATCAGGGCTTAAAATTAACGGGATAGTTCACTCATTTTGAAGAATTGTCTAAGTTAAGATGCGACAAGTCTAATACAATTGATTTGCTTAATAGCCAATACCAATAGGAAAAGTAAATTATTAGGCTACGAATTTATTTTGAGATAGCATTATTGTTCTGTGCATCATAAACTTGTTGCTTTTTTATAAAGACTGCTGGTTAAATATAGGCGAACTGCATAAAGTATACTTCTCAAAAGAAGTTAAGGGTCAAAAATATTTGTGCATATAAATATAAGCTAATGAGCTAAAATGGTGACGACTAATGACAAAATAATTATTTGATAGCTCAAGAACAGAAAACAAAATACTTTTGATTAGACACAGACACTAGTTTATTACCCTGATGAAAAAAAGTCGTGCACCCCCCAAAATGATGATGTGATGATGAATGGAAAATGCTCAGCCATTTTATTGCTAAAATTGGCATGCATGGAATGACACTCATGCAAAACACGTGCAAATGGTGCATGAGGTGTCACAATGGGTGTTTCGAGGCAGTTTGTCAGTTTAGTCTGACTAAATTCGTGCTTCAAATCTATGAAAAGGAAACCTGGATTAACTTTAAAAGTTTCTAAAGATAAGTGCAATGAATGCATATCCCATAATAACGTGATGTCTATCGTCCAAATGACAACCCAAAGGGGGATATTCTAACCCTATCTGGCTTAAAAAGACATACTTACAAAAATGATCAAAAAATCAATGGCTAACATCAATGGAATAAATTAACTCACCTGCAGGAGGGGTCTTACCCACTCCATAGAGAGATGTTATTTAAATATCTGGTCTTCACCTCTGATTTAAAAGCCAAAATATAATATATATTATTACAGGTGCAGCTCAAAAAATTAGAATATCGTGAAAAAGTTCTATATTTTTTGTCACTCATTTCAGAAAGTGAAACTCATATATTATATAGATTCATTACACATAGTGAAATATTTCAAGCCTTTATTTCTTGTAATTTTGATGATTATGGCTTACAGCTAATGAAACCCAAAATTCAGTGTCTCAGAAAATTAGAATATTTTTGCTTTAACATATTTTTAAAGTATCATATTTAATATTTGGTCGCATATCCTTTGCATGCTGTTACTTCCTGAAGTCTGTGACCAATCAACATCAAAATACTCTCAATATCTTATTTTCAGGTACTGTTACAAGCGATACTATAACCTCTCTGCATTTGAACTGATCTCTATGAGAATTGGGGGGTAAGACTAGATTCAGCTGTAAATTACGCTGGTAAAGTATGGAACACATGACTGGTGAAATGGCTGTACGTCATCAAGAGTCTAAAGCAGGGGTCGGCAAGTAAATTTGGCCTCGGGCCAATTTTTTTCTGAGCCACTAGGTGGCGGGCTAGAACATAATAAAAGGCTAATTTAAGTAATTGATCGTTAAAAAATGTGACACGTTCTAATGCTTTGGTCCTCATATCGGGATCTGGTGTAATGATCTGACTTTTCTTTCGAAAAATGTGAATACATTTCTTAACTAGGTAGCAGTGGGGATTACTCACCGAATCCATTGCACTGCAGTATTTTGGCTTGACTAGCGAGTTTGTGTTGTGATTCTCAACAACGTTGAAACGTAGTTCCGTGTTTCAAAAGAAAAGTCCGATATGAGTACCAAAGCAAGTTCAAGTTCTTTTATTGTCACTTCACAGTTTACACAGGTGTAATCAGAGAGTGAAAAACTTTACGTGCAAAACGCCCGACAGCGGACAGCAGTTGTATCAATTAAATATCAGTGTCACAAAGACGCACGAGAGGAATCGATTGACGCATAAAAACCTTGAAAACTGCCTGCGGATTAAAGTGACGTCCATATCACCAGATATCCAACGAATAGTGACCGATGGGAGATGCCAGTTTTCACATTAAGTGAGTACTAAGCCTGTCGTTATTGCATTTAATAGCCTAATTGTATTTTTTATATTTTTAATGAATGGCTCATTTAATTATTATCCCTAATGTAGCGTGTTTGCTCTGTCGTTTCAGGAGCATAGGCCTATGCACCACCACCCCTCGTACTCCATGATCAAGCGGATCAAGCTTTTTTTTGCGCCGATTTTGTTGTTTTTGATGTTTTTCATAAAATTAAACTGAATTTGCGTTGTTACTGTTTACATGTGTGGTGCAGTCACATATAAGTAAACATTACGTTTGAATGATTTACTGAGCTGGTGTTATTTTTTTCAAACCACACACCGCATGTTGGCTATTTCAGCACCACGCGTTGTCCACCTACTTATTTTGATTCACTACTAGGGGTTCAGCGTCAGTGCAGCCCGCTGCCTGATTGTCTGTGTGTGTCATTCACTCTCAACATGGATAAAAGTACAATAATCATTCTTCAGGTGTGGGTAGATTCTCTATTCGGACATTATAGCCTATACGTGGGACTGTCGGTTCGATATTGTAAAAAAAATAATACAATTTTTTTTTTTTTAAACAGATTATTATTATTATTTTTTTTAAATCTCAAAATTATCTGGCGGGCCAAATATTATTGCTGGCGGGCCAAAAATGGCCCTCGGGACGCCTGTTGCCGACCCCTGGTCTAAAGTATCAAACGAGCCCCAAACCATCACTCTGTGGCCAGATATGGAGTAGATGTGGAGGAATCTCTTTAAGGGTTGTTTCTCCTGACTTTTTCCCCCATAGAGTTCTATAGGAAAATGAGTCAGGAGAAATAACCCTTAAATACTTAACTGTTAAACACATATTTGTGGTAAAAAAATAAATATATAAATTAAATCTTAAATTTTGCTTTTGGAAAATGTAAGATTTAAGATGTAAGCTAAATCTTATTTTTTTTAATAAATATTTATTTTTGAAACCAAGATTTGAGATTTTAATTATATATATATATATATATATATATATATATATATATATATACAGTCAAGCTGGAAAGTCTGAATACCCCTTTCACCTTTTCCACGTTTTATTACATTACAGACATATTCTACAATAGATTTGTTTGTCTCAAAATTCTACACAAAATAGCCCATAATGACAAAGTGAAAACATGTTTTTAGAAATTTTTGCAAATGTATTAAAAATCGAAAACTGAAATATCTCATTTACATAAGTATTCATACCCTTTGCTTTAACATATTTTTAAAGTATCATATTTAATATTTGGTTCCATATCCTTTGCATGCTGTTACTTCCTGAAGTCTGTGACCAATCAACATCAAAATACTCTCGATATCTTATTTTCAGGTACTGTTACAAGCGATACTATAACCTCTCTGAATTTGAACTGATCTCTATGAGAATTGGGGGGTGAGACTAGATTCAGCTGTAAATTACACTGGTACAGTATGGAACACATGACTGGCGAAATGGCTGTACGTCATCAAGGGTCTAAGGTATCAAACGAGCCCCAAACCATCACTCTGCGGCCAGATATGGAGTAGATGTGAATGGATCCCTTTAAGGGTTGTTTCTCCTGACTTCTATAGGAAAATGAGTCAGGAGAAATAAACCTTGCAGTGATCCAGAGGGGGATCCTGAAAAAGATCTTTGAGTTGATCGTCGCTCTTCAAGATATGCCAGTGTTTCAGTACAGTTTCTCTGATATTATCACTCAAGGGAGAGAAAGTGGTCTTAAAGATAACTGAAAACGGTTTCTTATTTTTACGGTCTGACGATTGTGCAGCGGCATTGCAAGCTCGTTGATGAGCAGAATGAAGCCAGCTATGCGGATAACCGCGAGCCAGAAAATCATTGTACATACATCTAGACTGGGAATGAAAATCCTGAGTGTTCGAACAAATGCGTCGTTGACGTAAAGATGGACTGTAGGGAAGTCCGCGTTTAAGGGGCATGGGGTGAAAACTCTTAGCATGGAGGAGACTGTTTGTCTGTCACTTCAGTATGTAGAGATGTACTAATTAACCCATCATGTACTGAAACCACAGTGTCCAAAAAACAAACCTGAGAAGAGTCAACATGAAATGTAAATTTAATGGACTCTCTCCAGCTGTTGGCGTACGCCACAAACAAGTCAAAGTCTGTCCGAGATCCTTTACAAAGAACAAGGTAGTATTGTTGTTCAGTAAAAATACCACATTAATTTATGCAACAGCAAAAAGTGCTTTTGAGGAATACAGCAGTGTCTTGAAATATTGGAAAAATGCAACATTGGGCTTTCAAACATAATATAGTGCAAGAAGCGTTTAGGTTTTTTGAAATTACTTCACTTGCAATTCTATGGTGGTGGGAATGACTGTGCAATCATAATTTTTAATAGTTTCACATTCAGAAACAGGGAAAACCATGCAAAAAATGCTATGTTACTAAACCTATTTTAATCAGCTGAGATTTGAAATGAGTTTTTTCTTTATCCTAAAAGTAACAAATTTCTTATAGTCCTCCAACAGAAGGATTTGGTATTGGTCATTTGGAGGCCATGTTGATTGCATACATAACATGGAATTTACATTTTAACCACTCAGTGGTGCACGAGTTTAGCAGCCTGCCAATCAGAAGTGACCCTGATGTGAATATCCAAGCAGAACGGACATGCTTTTGTCAGACTTTCAGCTCTCCTTTTTAGAAACAACATACTTCACGTCAAAAGGAAATTATTTTGCTGTTTATAAATTGGTAAAAATTGAGTATGCAAATGTCTCAATTAACCCTTTAATTGCAGCAAAAGATGATTGCACAGGATCTTAAAGAACAATTTAAAAACTGATTTTCTCTTGTGTTCATTCTCTATTGTGTCTCTTTTGAGAAGAAGTATTTCAAATGGTTTAAATATCACCCCTCGTGCCCTCCCCTGCCACTCCCATTCTTCAGCTTATACTGCAATTAAAGAATGATTAGGCTGATGCCTACTTCAAGTTATGTCAAACGGTGTAACTTACTGTGTATCCATGCCCACTGCTGCTATGAGAGGTCGGTATCATTTCGCTTTAATTCAGCAAACTTGATTACACTAAACTGAGGGAAGTGGGAAAGCCCAGTCTGGGGAAATTTATTTGAGCTGCCTGAGGATGCGTGGTGGGGGGTGAAGTTAAAGGAATACAAGAAAAAATATGTTTTTGTCCCAAACATTATGGAGGGCACATACTAGTATATAAAGGCTTTTTGTGGGGGGCTTCATGTTTCCGCTTTTTGGGGAACTCCCGTCTTGACAGTCTAAAGTGCAAGCAGCGAATTAAATTTTTAACCAGATTTTACTGGGTGATATTAAATTGTACAGCTTCCTCTTCATATCTCTCACCCACCCTCTTCCTTACATACACACACGCACACACATACACACATGCACACACACACACACACATACACGCACACACATACACGCACGCATACACAGACGCATACATACACACACGCACACAGACACACACGCACGCATACACACACAGACATACGCACACAGACACACACATACACACACGCACACAGACACACACATACACACACGCACACATACAAACACACACACACACAGACACACACGCACACAGACACACACATACACACACGCACGCATACA
>CM040401.1:88035364-88231527 GCA_022702515.1 Ilyophis sp. 1 JC-2022
CAATCGTTTCCAAAATAACAGCCTCTTCAAGAGATAAACATCTTTCAGTTTCTAGGCCGAGGCTATATCCAGGGATAAAGCAGTTAATGTGTGCCCAGGATCACGTGGGAGAAGTAAGAGCGCAAATCTGTCATTCGTCCGCCTTTTTGTAAAAAAAAAAAAGAAAAAAAAAGTTTTATTTCATAATACATGTAGGCCTACGTTTTCCAGAAAGCTTCCACTTCTGGTGAACAGCAAGTAGGCTAAACCGATCTCGATTGAAACTGATGTTGTCCACCTTGAATGTGAGCATGATCGGCTTTGCTTTTGCATTTTCGAGGACCACTAGCCTGAATATTGTATGTGGTGTAGGCCTACTTGCTATTCCACATACGTGTCGAATGATGCCCTCGTGTATGAATGAATTGCGGACAACAAAAAGTAAACGACTAAGCACGCAGAGTAGAATTTGCGCAACAGGAAAACGCTACTCACCAGTTCTCCTCGGCATATAGGTCACTGTGGACACCCGTTAGACTAATGTACTTCTCTATTGATACTGTAGAATATATCTCCTGGTGTGTGGGGAATGCGTGTCCTTGGGAATTCTTCTGGGACGTCAATTAAAATCCGCAACCTGCTGAATGTAGGCTCCATTGGGTATAGAGAGTGCCGCTAGGAATACCAGTGCCCCAATACCTCAGACCCCACCAACGCTAAAATAAATAAGCCACTTAAATGCAATGAGTTCAACTTTTTATGAGACAATTCCCAATAGCCTCGTTAAAATGTTGTCTAGACAAAATAAATTGTTTTGCAGTAGATGACAGCTGCAAGGCGAACCTTATCCGGGCGAACCTTGGTTTTGGCAAAGACCCGGATAAGATCATTTCGGTCGAATATAAAATGTTATTGCAGGTAGGCTACAAAGTGTGCGGGAGTTTTTATTTCATTTTTTATTTTGTTTCTGCATCGAATAAATAGACAGAAAAAGTAATTCAACAGTTGGTTTGAAGTACTTTTTACATTGGTTTGGTTTAAAATAATTTCTTTGTTGATTTAATATATTTTTCCCATTGGGTTAAACTGAATGAGGTAATAGCCCAAATAATTATTGTTCATTCATACATATATTTAGGGGTCCAAGTTACTATGTCTATTTCTATTTATTTCTACCTCTTCTCAATTGTAGCAATTTTTACACATAGCCCCCCCCCCCCCCCCCCCCCCATTTTTTGGCAACAAAAGTAAATAACATAACTTTAAATAAAGTCATAATATTTAATATTTAGTTGAATATCATTTGCCATGACTTCCTGATTTCTGTGACCCAACAACATCAAACAACTCTTGATACTCTTGGTTCTTGGTACTCTTACAAGCGATACTATAACCTCTCTGCATTGGAATCGATCTCTATGGGAATTCGAGGGTGGGACTAGATTAAGCTGTAAATTACATGGGAATAGTAGGAAACACATGATTGGCTAAATGGCTGTAAGTCATCATATAAGACTAAATATATACTTAATCACCAATCTATTACATTATTTTTATACATTATAAGTTATGGCTTGGCGGGGCATGCGCCATACCTATACAGCACAGAGAGTTTGGTCTTGTGATTTTTCATCTTACCATCTGAAGAGAATATGGTCATTCGAGCTTTCTCATAGAAGAACACATCATTTCAATAAATGTTTTAAACAGCTGACAAAACAATTACACTCCAGAAAGGATATGTTTATACTTGGTTGTCAAGTTAATTGAAAGATGGATGAATAAATAAATACAAATACAAATATAAAAGTATTTAGACCTAGTAAATAGCCTAATTATTTAATCTTACATGACATTACTGACATGTTTGCCCAACAGGGCGGCTGTGGCTCAGGAGGTAGAGCGGGTCGTCTGCTGATCGCAGGGTTGGTGGTTCGAGCCCCGGCTCCTCCTGTCCACATGTCGAAGTGTCCTTGGGCAAGACACTGAACCCCAAATTGCTCCCAATTGCATGGCAGCTGCCGCCATTGGTGTGTGAATGGGTGAGTGAGAGGCCATTGTAAAGCGCTTTGGATAAAGGCGCTATATAAGTGCAGTCCATTTACCATTTACCATTTATTCATGTAGCCTAGTGTATGTTTGTGGGTCAGTTGAAGCCAAATAAGTAAAATAAAATGTAATAGTCAGGGCTCAAGAACAAGTGAAGTCAGTCACCGATGGCTGGAATCGCACGCACCATGACAGGTTTCTATTTATTCAAATACAAATATTAAAAATAAATAATAATAATGCATTTTATTAATTATGTGCTTCTCATAGACCCAAAGCACTGGAAGCAAACAATTGTTCAAACATATAGTCTAGTCATTTATTTATTTATTTTTACATTTTGTAAGTGTAACAGATCTGAATTTCAGATTATTTCCACTATAAATGATTGCCATTTCACACTTTGATGTGGCACATGAAGTTTGAATTACCAAATTCTCTTCAGATGGTAAAATTAAAAAAACATGTGGCCAAGTTACATTAAATAATTAATTAAAGATTGGGCATAGCATTGCTTTTGAATAGAGCTAGTTTAATTAGTTTGAACTTCAATAGGCAATATTGTTTGTTGTAACTTGGCCTCATTTTGATATCAATACCTGTAACTTGACATTTTTGTACATTGAAAACATATATTGTTGAGATTAACTAAGGTACTGGCTCTGGGGATGAAGCATGTGCTGCAGAAATAATACATCTGAAAGGTCCTTAATGTACGATATGTGATTATATAAAAAGTGTAGATTTATTTAAAATAATAGCAGGTTTTGGTCATAGAAAATAATTATACCCACTTACAGTTTTGAAGGGCCGTTTTGAGGGGACATGTAGCGAGCAAGCTTTGGAAAAATAGAATGTTTAAAGTAACATGGCGAATGGAATAGGCGGTAGAGGGAAAACATTGCGTGGAAAGGGTGTGGTCTCACGAGCAGCATGAGAAGGGGTGGTTTAAATGATGTGATGACGCACCTGAGGGGAGGTTTGGTCTGTTGATGATGGCGGATGGCCAGGGGCTTGCATTCGCCTGAGACCGTTTGCTCGAGTTTGTCGTTTTGTTTTCTTTTGTTCCTTTCTAGAGGTTTTCCTCCAAAAAAACTTACCGTGTTGGGGACACGTGGCCCAACAACGTACCAAATCACCGGCGTGTCGGAGCTAAGCTGGCCGCAGATGCTACTCTGAGGATGATTTCCTTTATTTAACCCGGGATATGCCATACTACAGACTGCCCTGGCCTGAAACCGAAACGGAGGGGCGTGCGATTCCAGCCATCGGTAAGTGAGCGGCGCCCTGACTTCTCTTGTTCTTGAACCAAGCCATAGTTAACAAATGTATACATCAGGAATCACTCTGGTTATCCCCGAGACTGTTGGTTGTATGAGCCTATATATAATGTATCATAACCGCATTGAGGTATTTTTTTAACAAGACATGGATTGTGGTGGAAGGTAAAAAATGGTTTTCGCAAAAATTAAAACACATTAAGGCTAATATCATATACATTGGAATACATAGCTTTACCGTTCTGCTTACCCTGCAATGTGCCTTTAGCAGAACAGAAAATTACCAAAAATGTACACGGGGGCTGTGGTGCTGAAGTTGTTGAGGGTACGTTAAATGTCGTTTGTAAGCTTGATTAACAGACCTAACTTTAATTGAATAGGCTTATCCAAAATTATCTCTGTCACATTGGTTGCAAGGCACATTAAAGTTTTTTACTTTTCATTTTAAATGTGTCACTGTAAGCTATTGCAACTTGTTATGGTAAATTGAAAGGAACGATATACTGGCCCTATTCTTTAGCTCACGTTGGTTTATTGTTTAAGTTGGCTGTTTGGCCTGGGCGTTTACACTGCTGATTCTATATAGCTAGCATACACTTGGGAAGTTGATCTTCCTATTTCTATCAATTGATATTTGTTTATTCTAGCTGCAAGAGCCTAATTATAAATGTATTCAAGAAACCACATGGGGTTAAATGTCCTACCTGTAGCCTACCTTTCCAAGGCAGCGCTCAAGAAATGAGAAGTCGCGACACATCTCACACATCTTCACATCTCACGCACAAGGCTTCCAAATATGTCACCAGCTGGAAAAAGAGTCTTGCATGGGTAGACAGACATACAGTCAGATAAGCAAGATAGAAAACTTATATTGTATTAGGCTATATAAATTATATATTATTAACATTGTATGCTAATATTACACTTGATGTAATACCGTAAAATGACACTGCATTTCAAAAGTCTAACAGAAAAACCTCTCTGCATCGTTCTGGGAATGTTCGGATATAGGTATGGAAGAATTAAACCTAAAAAACAGCCTTCGGCGAACGTTTTGTGGAAGGTATCATCACCATGAGAGAATGTTATTTTCCCCAGAACGTTTCGGGAAAGTTCCGAATATTGTTAACTTAAATGGAACGTTCCCCCAAAAATAACCAAAGGGGAGCCATATGCGAAGGTTTGGGGAACGTTCTGTGTTTGCTGGGTTGCTGATTCTGACACAGCCTCGCTGTCTACTCCCGTCAGTGTGACACCTGTATTGCGCATAATTCTGATTCACGTTTATGCAGCCGCTTGATGCATACCATGTTGTACGATTTTTCAACATCATTAACACATTTAAGGAATCGGCACCCTTCCATACTATTGAGTGGGTTGTTGAGTAGATATGGCGAGAAAGTTAATTCGGCAAAAAACTTTTTTCCCCCATTTATTAGACTATAAAGCGCTTTAATCGATAACAACACTCATTCTTTAGGACGAACAAAAGCCACATTTATTCATGAAAAAAAAAGGCAGAAAAAACATAGTTACACGTGTAAGCATAATATTAGGCTACTGATGTTTTTGTTTTCCATATCACACAGAACACCAACAAAATTAATAAATAATTTTATTTATTTCTAGGCTGCAAGAAAGACCATAGTGCTTGGCAGATGGAGGCAATGCGCTTGCCCAAAGCAAAAAGGCTTGACCTTTATTTTTCCTTCATTGAACATCTGCTAATAAAACTTTCAGTGTCGGAATAATTATTTATTTTGCTTTTTCTGGGCTATTTTGACTTTGCATGGACCTTTAAATTGAAGTGACAACCTCTCATATAAGGCAATTAATTGGCGTGGATTTATGCTAATCACAAAATAACGTGAATGTGCTTGTATGAACATGCATACGTGAAAAAAAATCTGCCTTTCCCCACACAGTTTGAATTCGGCATACATTTTTAGTACCGACCAATGTGCTCATTCTTACTCTCTTGGATCTTCGTGCCGCATTTGACACAAAAACTACGTTTTAAGTGAAATGTTTGCGTTTGCCAAAATCCTCAAAAGACAGAAAATTGAATTTATCAGCCCAAATGCTAGCATCAGCCTGCTCTCCATAAAGGTGTATTCAGCACAGAGCTTTGCCAAACTGCTACAGCCCTTGCATGTCTTCTATAGCCAACTTCAAACCACATGTATTCACCACTGGGCGGATTGCTTAAGATTCAAGCCTTGGATTCAGAGTAGAATAGGTATATTGACTATGACTAGTAGGCTATATGATCTGGAATTATGAGTTGAAAATTTGATTTATATCCTTAAGAGATTGGAGCAATACACTTTCCACTATAATATCTAATGCAGGATCTATCAATTATTTTCACTATAAATGTTTAAAAATGGTACGCTCTGTACCAACACAGTTTGTGGATAAGCTCTGCTGAAAGAGCGATACAAGATATGTAGTCCCAAGTTGGACACATACTGGAAATGAAGCATGCTTTATTAAAGTGCGAAATCTGTAAGTCTATTTCCGCCAGCTTTAATATCCACAATTGCCAATAGTGTACAACACACCTACATACTCTGAGAGTATTAATTGGGCTATTTGAGAGAATGTTCGAATCTTAAACAATCTGCTCAGTGGTGAGTGTTTGAAGTAAAGTAGACAAGGCTGTCTGTTGTGTTATTTGATGACGCCTTACTCACTGTATTACGGTAGCTGCCAATGCTGCTATATTGTTCTATCAAGGTTTTACGGTAGACGTTCATACGTGACGTCATCGCGTTCTACTAAAACGTAAGAGCCTAAAAGCTCAGAGAGAGCCGAAAATGTCGGTGCTGTTTGTTTTCAATAAACAAGGCTAAAAAGGCTAAAGAGAAAACTGTGCTTATTCTTCACACGCAAGGAGGAGAATATTGCGCACTCGTTCCTTAATACTGTCAATGTACTGTGTTGATGCACCTTGATGGAGAGCAGGCTGATGTTAGCGTTGGGGCTGATCGATTTCATTTCCTGTCTTTTTAGGATTTTGGCAAATGCAAACATTTCACTTAAAACATAGTTTTTGTGATTAATTTCCTTAGTTTTTACACTGGGAGGTTTAATTAATACTTCGAAAGTAGTCGTAGTGGTAGCAGTGTTGGCTACTTATTTTATTCACAAATAAATGCAAACATCATTCCTGGCCTATTTTAAGTTAACATCACTCCTACGTTAAGTTAACTTACACAAAACATAATGGAAAACTCACGATTAACCATAACAGGTAGCCTATCTTAGGTAACTTAGCCGAATGATAGCCTATGCTTTCCAGAAGCAGATCCATACTTGGTAATAATCAGGATACAGCCCAGTGGGCACATGACGTCAGTTCGACGTCTTTTTCAGGTTGAATTCTGGTCGCGACGTCAGATAACCAGAATGAGACCAGGAAAAGACGTCTTTTTGAAGACGCCGTTTCAACGTCAGAAAAAGACGTCGTTTTGAGGTTCTAATTTGGGTAGCCTAGGTCGCCTAAGTCAATTATTGTGACTTCATTGGAAAATTTCCCGACTCACTTGACCTACACCTGGACATCTTACGCACCTTGTTTTGGGAACCTTGTTCTCTGCCTTATAGTCTACATATGTACCAGTGGCAGTTATTTTTTGCAAGTATGATGGAGCCCCCGCAAATACAAAATCTCAATTAATAAATGTTGAACATTTGCTCAGTCTTGAGTTTGATGCTTCCTGGGTGTTTTTCACAGAAACAAAAATATTGGCATAGGTCCTAAATGAGTTAATTTAGTCAGTTCTGTGACATAGAACATGTAAATGATTCAGTACCATAGCCTACTATTTACTTATTAGGGGGCCAGGCAGCGAAGCATGATATAGGCCTTATGTTTTCAGGACGTTCCCCTTTAACAGTTCTGCAGAGAGGCACACACACATGGTGACCAGCGAACAACGTGCCGTACCATTTTGTGTCCCGACCAGGGCATAACTCAAAAGCGGGAAACTGAATGCACGAGAGGCGACTCTGTAGTGGGTTTAACTGAAAACGCTCGTGAACTACTCTCCTGTGGAGGCTTGTCGTTCGGTAGTGTTGGTGCTTTGAAGATTAACGCATTTTATAGGTAGCCTATTTTACTATTAGTGTGTTTTTAGATTGTTCATATATTGTTAAAATTTAGTATTATTGTATTGAATCGTTTTAGTGTATAACATTTTTTATTTTGATAGTTTTATTGTAGTTAGAATTCAATACGTTTTGAGCTAACGCCGGGCGACGGTCATTCGGCTGAGTAACGTTAAGTTACGTTAGGCTATTCCGGGTGAGTACATTTGTTACAGCTAACGGTTTATGGTTCGTGTAACGTATCTTGTCCATATATCTTATGATTATCACTACACGTCATTAACGTTAGCTACTTAACTGGTTAGAAGCTATATCTATCTAGTAACGTTACAGCTCTAGCTGGCTTGACTTGCGAAGTAACTGTAACCATAGTAACCCAATACTGACGTGTATCCTATGTAACTTATGGTTCATGTTGCAATATCTAGCTTAGCTAAACAGTACCCGAGCACGACGGAATTGCTGTATTTTACCAGGACTATTAAATTGAACACAATCAAGTGGACAGTATCCTATCACATAACTATTGCGAGACTACTGTCTCCACAGCTTGAGCAAGTGAACAAACAGGCACGATCATCGCTGTGTCTGTCCGCAGAGGGAGTAAATAATACGCCAGTATCGCCAAATTGGCATCAGTTAGCACTGGGCGTGTTCGGCTAAAGCCGATTTACGTCATATCTGCGTCGGCCTGCATCGGAAACTGTCCGAGATCGGCGAAAAATCGGTGCTGCGTGAACTAAGGCGGAAATGGCAACAGAAGGTTAAGCCTTGCAGCGGTGCAGCTGCTCTCGGGCGCCTTCAACAACATCGCCGCGCCTGGCTAGGGGCCTGCTTAACCTCCTGTTGTCATTTCCGCCTTAGTCACGCAGCTAGTGATGGGCAGTTCGGCTCTTTTTTCTGAGTCGGCTCTATTCGTACCATTCAGTTTGAAGAGTCGGAGTCGGAGTTGCCATTTTGGTACTTCCGGTTCCGGTTAATACAGAAGAGCCGTTTCCGTTTGAGCCGCATCTTTGAGCCGCATCTTTTTCTTTCAGCGGCGCTACTCGCGAGCTGGAATTAGAAGCTGTTTCAGACAGCAGACCCTAGCTGGTAACAAAGTAGACAAAATAAGTTTGTAAACTAGCCTTGATATTTTATTCAGACCCAAATAATCTGAATGATACTCATTGCTAATATTCTCAATTTACAGTACCCTACTGTCTCAAGCTAGTTTGCAATCGCAGGTTACGTTTATTTACGACTTTCCCATCTCCGTTTTTTCGATCATAGATTGTAACATTAGATCTTACAGGTAATAATAGACATTGAATGGTTATATTTGTATAGAGCTATTTAATCTATGCTAATATTAATCTTATATTTTTTTATCAGATCCCAGAATCCAGTAGTCTAGGTCTACTGAAAATTAGGTGGATGGAAGACTGTATAAGAGAGATAGCCAGCCAAATTGGACAAACAAGCCAGATATTTATTGTGTGTGTCAGTGTGTACATATGATGTACAGGAGCCTGTGTCGTTTATTTATTTGGACACCATAAGGTTATTTAAATGTGTTTATTTTAACTGTACTTTATTTATTATATCATACGCAATTGTAGGCTATTTATTCTGTTCACTGTTGTTGTTGGTCAAGAGTTCTAAAATAAAAATGCCACCACTTTAAATAAGTCTTTTCTGTCATTTTTTTGTAGCCTAATCTAGCTGAACACAATCGCAATATCGCAAATTTGGCCTAATTGTTTCATCGTTGACTGGAATTCGGTTGCAATTCTCACAAAAAGTTTAATAATTTCGTAATATACAGTCGGCGTCTCGGAATATCATTAGATATAGGCTAACATAATTCCTTTGTCAATAGGGTTTCCGTTTGAATCACGCTGAGTAGTAAACCCGATTAATAGCTTAATGGTGTACTTCATTTTGCCCTTTATTAAAACCACAGAACTCTATAAGAACAGTTATGTGGTTAAAACTCGAAAATTACTTCGGTTTGTGTCACGGCTCTGGTTCCGGCTCTGTCTGGAGCCGTGGAATATTGCTACGGCTCATGGCTCTTAAATTGAGTCGAGTTGATTTCGTGCTGATCAGTTGGGTAGTATAGCTACTGTAGCTACGTATCTTTCTTTTAACCATTAGTAGTCATAATAACTTTGGAATGAGCTGGGGCGATTATTAACTTCACAAAAGTGTGTGCAATATTGTTAGATCAAATTAAAAATATATATATTCTTACGTAGGTTCTAACTTAGCAATCAGAAACTGCGCGCCGCGCATTAACCAGTGCTGAGTGTCTCCCGGCTGTAGTAGAAAGCAGGCAGAGTCAGAGCCAGAGCTAAGAGCCAGAGCCGAGAGCCGAGAGCGAGAGCCGTGAGCCGAGAGCCGAGAGCCGAGAGCCGAGAGCCGAGAGCCGAGAGCCGAGAGCCGTGAGCCGAGAGCCGAGAGCCGAGAGCCGAGAGCCGAGAGCCGAGAGCCGAGAGCCGAGAGAGCCGAGAGAGCCGAGAGAGCCGAGAGCCGTGAGAGCCGCATCTTTGAGTCGCATCTTTTTCTTTCAGCGGCGCTACTCGCGAGCTGGAATTAGAAGCTGTTTCAGACAGCAGACCCTAGCTGGTAACAAAGTAGACAAAATAAGTTTGTAAACTAGCCTTGATATTTTATTCAGACCCAAATAATCTGAATGATACTCATTGCTAATATTCTCAATTTACAGTACCCTACTGTCTCAAGCTAGTTTGCAATCGCAGGTTACGTTTATTTACGACTTTCCCATCTCCGTTTTTTCGATCAGATTGTAACATTAGATCTTACAGGTAATAATAGACATTGAATGGTTATATTTGTATAGAGCTATTTAATCTATGCTAACCATAGGGTTATTTAAATGTGTTTATTTTAACTGTACTTTATTTATTATATCATACACAATTGTAGGCTATTTATTCTGTTCACTGTTGTTGTTGGTCAATAGTTCTAAAATAAAAATGCCACCACTTTAAATATATTTGCTGTCATTTTTAGTAGCCTAACCTGTCATTTTGAAGTATTTGCTGTCATTTTTAGTAGCCTAACTTAGCTGAACACAATCGCATATTAATTCTGTTTTATAGCCTACTGCAATTTCCTCGCAAACAGCCAAATGTATTAATATAATAATAAACAGTTGGCTATTAACTACTTAGTGCAGATAGTCTATTTTGTCGCGCCTGCGAGACAGTTTTACGCAACTGAGACACGCGTTGCTCCTGCAGCCAAACTATTAGTGGAAAACCCAAACGCGGTATTTTAACTTTATTGGTAGACCATTCGCGACGATTTCTGACCAATGCGTAGTTTCTAAGTGTCACTATCTTTCCGTAGCAAGTCCATTTAACAAGCACTCCCCACCCAGCCTTTACCTACCCATGCGTGACATAGTGGGCAATAGCGTCTATGTTGGGAGTTCATAAATATATGTATTCATCATATCATATCAGAATTCCGTCCAGCAACCAGATAAACCCACCAATAGCCCGACCGTATGCAAATACAGCGGTGCAAATCGCTGCTCAATCAATACCGACATCAACAAGTGAAATCATACAATGCCATTCTACTATCAATATCTGCTATTAAATATGGAATTCGTGTGCAATCCTCCCGTGGATTTAAGCGTAGATATGTCCCTTTCAAGATTCCGTGGTCATTTATTGTCTTGGACAATCCGTTTGAAAAATACACAGCGCATTGGAACACTATTAGACAAACGAAACTATCTCTGCGTAACCCCCCCTCCCTGATTGCACGGCTGTGACGCTTGCAATTTCATTCTGGTTTGATCGACAATTGTTTTATCCAATAGAAGGCACGACAAGCTTCCCAAAAGTAATTTACATGTGTAAATGAAAGCTTGGATTAACTATTTAAGGGCGAGCGTAACTGCAATACTTGTTATATCACGACAATTTTACGCTGGCATGCGCAGATGACGCATTTGGTTTGACTATGACGCATTTGGTATTACGCTATAAAACTGCGCGCAACTTTGATGTGACTTTTTAGTAGTTTTCCCCGAAGTTGGTCAGAAGAGGACAACAACAGAGATTCTTCTAATCCCTGTAGCATAGATTCTGTGGAAGAGGTGCCTATCAATATGGGGAAGATATCCTCCTCGACATGTAAGTATTACTGCTTGTAATATTGTGATTATATACATTCGTTTTTCCACTGCGTGCTATATAGTCGTTATTTTTGTATTTGCATCGGTCGTAATAGACCACTGTTAGCCTGCTAATAATGCTGAACATATTTGAAAACACACTTTTTCAGACTCCACCTTGAATAACTACATGTATAAGGCAAATAATATAGTACGTTCTTTCCGTTTATTTGTTATTTTCTATTTGGTTTAGCTATCGGATCGCTTAGAATGTATAGCTGACTGTATTGTGTTGAGTACTACTAGCGGTAGCTTCTACGTTGTGAGAAAGTAGCGCTTTTGTGACTTTGCTTCGTTCAATATGCACTTATTGTACGTCGCTTTGGATAAACGCGTCTGCCAAATAACTGTAATGTATTGATATTGTGTTCGTGCCGTTCCCGTAGTGGCTCGTGGTGGCCTGCTTTGTTAGAATTCATAGCATTCACAATGACATAGAGTATTTTAGCGCTGTTCTGTTTGGTTGCTCAGTCGTACGTTATAAACTCCTCAAAAAATGATCGGAAACGTTATTTCGGTCGATTATTCCTCCCCTTTAATAATACCAATTGGTATTGTATTTTATATCGTTGGAAAGCCTGATTAGTCACCTTTACAACGAGGTACAACTTGTAAGGATCATGCATTCGTGGAATGAGCAACACAGCTAACCGTGTGGGTAGCGGCCCAAAAAAATGTGCCAAAATACCCTGCAATATTCTTCTGTTGGTATTCACTCTCGTTTTGAGTTGCTTGGTGGACTGGATGATTGCACTCTCCCACAGTAATAAGGAAATAACAACACATATTGGCCATTTTTACACTTTATTCATTTTACACTGTCAGGGACCTCAGTAGCGTGTGGAAGATCCATACGCAGCCACAACAGCTTGGCACCTCCTCCTCATGCTGGTCACCAGCCTGGTCACACACCTGTGACTGGCATACACCTGCCAGCACTTGAAGCTCAACACGAGAGTGAATACCAACAGAAGAATATAGCAGGGGATTTTGGCACATTTTTTTGGGCCGCTACCCACACGGTTAGCTGTGTTGCTCATTCCACGAATGCATGATCCTTACAAGTTGTACCTCGTTGCAAAGGTGACTAATCAGGCTTTCCAACGATATAAAAGACAATACCAATTGGTATTAGTAAAGGGGAGGAATAATCGACCGAAATAACGTTTCCAAACTTTTTTTAGGAGTTTATTTTATGCCTCGATTTGCCGTGAGGCTAGAACATTGGTAGTGTTTTCCGATATTATTTTATTGTATTGTAATTTCTTTGTGCATAATGTACTCTATGGGGTATTAGTATATCCATGGGTGATGCTTTTCACTTAGGGAATGGAAAATATGTATTCAAATGTACTGTGTCCAGATGTGTGCAAGATTAATGTAAAATAAATAAATAAAATAAATAAGCAACAGTTGTGAAACACTACAGAGTAATGCCATCCTAGAGCATGCAACAAAATATAACATAATGTAGCATACAGAAGAAAGTGTTTACTGAAGTACAAGAGTGAATGATTGCATATTTAGCTGTGTGTACCACAGTGTTATAATGCTTCTGCATTATGTAATTTGTTCCTATAACATGCTTGACCCTCCACCTCTGCCACTCCAGCAGTGCCCTCTACTGTTCAGAGTGAAGCCACTGCAGGACCAGATCCTTACAGCAAACTGAAGACCGTGCCATTGATGAGTGCATATTGGCCACGAAGGCACGGCACAGGATGAAGCAGTATATGAAGGATAATGGTGAAAAAATGGCACACTTGGCATCAAACACTGAACTGAAACTGTGCAATATCAATGTTTTCATCCATTAAGTGATCGTAAGGTAAAATGTATATGCTTTATAAAGGACAAAAGGCTTTTTAATAATTTCTCGGAGAGGTTTTGGGTAGGTTATTGGACACCTAGATATCCACCCCCCTGTACTGATCCAAAATAATTCCCACATGAAAATGATAAAAAGGTGAGTTAAATGAGTCAAAACGGTTGATTTGCACTGAAATGTATGATTAGTTTAAGATTTACAGCTATTCACATTTTAGCCAATTTGGATAGGTTTGGAGACCCTGGGTACATCAGGCTACACTGCTTACATTTCGTGTCATAGATCTTTAGTAGTTCTGTATATCACCCTGCGATTATTGAATGCTTGTGGACAAGGAGTTTATGATCCAGGAAATGTGTAGTTTTACCTGTTTCACTTATGTA
This sequence comes from Ilyophis sp. 1 JC-2022, assembly GCA_022702515.1. Taxonomy (NCBI): domain Eukaryota; kingdom Metazoa; phylum Chordata; class Actinopteri; order Anguilliformes; family Synaphobranchidae; genus Ilyophis; species Ilyophis sp. 1 JC-2022. Next base: position 88,049,192 of record CM040401.1, read on the forward strand.
CCTCTCAGTATTTTGAAGAAATATATAATTTGTAGCATTTTTAGCAAAGTTTTGCTTGCATTTCCGGCACTTTATTTTGACCTTAAATTATGAAAATAAACACATCTAAGTTTGTACAAAAAATGGTACACCGGTTTTGTTTCATTTAAGCCATTTACCAAGTTTATGTGATGCTCACACCTGGAGTTATAAAGCCTTAAACAGAGTACCCCCATGATTTACCAAATATGCCATCTGCACTAAGGGGTTAAAGTGTCGACGTCTCGGAATATAATTAGATAGCCTATTAGGTACAGAATTCCTTTGCAAATATGGTTTCTGGTTGATACACGCTGAGTAGGCTAAACTCGATTATTAATGCTGTCGCCTACAGCATTTCTTTTCCTCTCCGTTAAAACTTGAAAGGGCTTTGTTTGTTTCACGGCTCTGAGTCGAGGTGATTTCGTGCTGAACGGAGTTAGGTCCGACTACTAGCCTACTATTGCTACCTATCCTTTAACCGTTAGTAGTAGCCTAGTCAAAATTACTTTGGAATGAGCTGGGGCGATTATCTCATTCACAAAATTGTGTTCAATATTGTTTAGATCAACTTTAAATGTATTCATAAAGCATTATAAAGAAGATATTCGTGTGACCTATTTTGTTGGGCGCATCAATCGCTGCTCGACTTCAACGCCGCGCATTACCACTGCTGAGTGTCTCGGGGGAGTGTCTCCCGGCTGTAGTAGAAAGCAGGCAGAGTCAGAGCTGGAGCTAAGAGCCGAGAGCCGAGAGCCAGAGCCGAGAGTCGAGAGCCGTGGGTTAGCACGATTCCCTCGAACTGGCGAGTCGACTCAGACGACTCAGCATAAAGAGTCGACTCATAATACCGATTCGTTCGCGAACTGCACATCACTACACGCAGCACCGATTTGCCATCTTGGACAGTTTCCGATGCAGGCCGACGCAGATATGACGTAAATTGGCTCTAGCCGAACACGCCCAATGCTAACTGATGCCAATTTGATTATACTGACGTATTATTTACTCCCGCTGCGGATAGACACAGCGATGGTCGTGCCTGTTTGTTAACTTACTCATGCTGTGGAGACAGTAGTCTAGCAATAGTTATGTGATAGGATACTGTCCACATGATTGTGTTCAATTTAATAGTGGGGGTTTGTGAAAATATTGCTTGGAAAGATAAAAGTAAAAAAAGGTACACTAACATGATGACACTTTTCCAGAATCCGACTGTGCAGAGCCCCAACCTGACCATCCTTTTGCACTTGACCAGAGTAAGTAATGCACAATCAACAAAATATTTTCACACTTTTAATTTGATTGAGCCAAATTGTCACCATTTTACTCTGCAATGCAATATGTTGGGGGTAAAGCACTATAAAAAGGGGGCAATCCGGAGATGAGATCCAAAATGAAAGCTATCATTGACATTGACAATAAATTATAAAACGGCTTACCATATTGGGCTGTTGTTTCAGTCACCACATATACGATGCTCTCATCACATGCCAAAGCATGTGGTTGTAGTAGCTAGCTAACTTAGCAGTTGAAGTACATGATCACTAGAATTAGCCTATTCTCAGCATTGCATCGCGTCCCTTCAGACCTGTGGTGGGCTGCACAACTATTAGCACTCGTTCATGCAAACATGAAACACTCATCGCATTCACATTATATACAAGTTAGTCGATTAAGTTACTGAAACATAAAATGAACTCCAATGTATAATGGCAAAGAATAACACCTAAATAGCTCACGCAAAGTTCAAGCTAACGTTAGCCAGTCACGCTACTTGCCATGGCGGGCAGTAACTTACAATTTACTTGCATGGGGTTTCCCTCCATCGGCTATGTTGAAGAAAGTTCGTTGCTAGTTCGTTGTACAAATCCAGGCAAAAAAAAGTAACAATTTTTCCGTATACTGTATTGTAAAAAGTCTGATGAGACATAGCCAGGTATTCCCAAATGTACAGCTGAGTGAAACAATACCAAGATTGTCAGTAAGCATTGATGGGATCCCATTGTTTAAATCCAGCAATATCCAGCTTTGGCCCCATACTGGGTTCTATTCTCAATGCCCCGCCATTCATTATTGCCCTTTTTTACGGCAAATCCAAGCCAAATTCAGTTGATGAGTACATGAAGGATTTTGTGTCTGAGCTAAAAACCATCTTTAAGGATGGTATACAGAGGAACGGAAAGAACATTTTAATTCAGGATATTGCCTTTATTTGTGATGCTCCTGCAAGGGCCTTTCTGAAATGCATCATATCTCACATGGGGTACAATTCATGTGAGCGGTGCACAATCACTGGAATTTGGAGAAATGGACGCATAACTTTGGTCCCAGACAGTAATTCCAACAAGAGAACAGATGAGATGTTCTCAGCTGGGCAGTATCCAGGCCACCAGAACGGTGTCTCACCTCTTTTGTCCTGCGGGGTTAACTGCATCACCAGTTTTCCACTGGATTACATGCATCTTGTGTGCTTGGGTGTGGTGAGAAAGGCCCAAACAATCGCCTGATCGTATGCCAGAAAAGCTGTGAAAAGCCCTGCTAACTCAAATGCAAAATAAACATGTGAAAGTATTCTCTCATTCTACCATGTATTCTACTAGCAATATATGCTACTAAATATTAAATTAATATACAATCCTACCATTGGTTTTACACATCGAGATGTTCCTTTCAAAATTCAGGGGTCATTTATTGTCTGGTCCAGCCGGTTTGAGAAATATACAACACTTTATACCGCAATTACACTGGAAATAAATTATCAATTGAAGGAGTTCCTCAGCGCAAATAATATTCTTTCAGTGTACATGAAAGAATAGCATGTCTGCTGGCCACTTTTTGTCCCCCACCACAACAAAGTTGTGGAGGGGGACTTTAATTTGATCCCCGTGTGTGCGTCTGTCTGTCTTTCTGTCTGTGTGTCACACGTGTATGTACCAGAGCCCACCACCAGAGGGGCGCTATTACAATACATTTCCCCATAACCAAGTACATTTTGCTTTGTACATAAAAAACTATGCTTGATGTCTCCGCATAGTGGCATTTCTACTCAGCAGACAGTCAACTTTCTAAATCCACAGAGTTCAGAGCTTAAAGTGTTTAGTAGCTCTTTGTGGAATATGTAGAATGTAGTCTATATGCATTTTCCCATTAAAGGTATACTATGTAGTTTCAGAACACCAGATGGCGATATAGAGCACGTAGGAGATCACGGTCACTCTGATCAAGCTGTCCTAAATTAATAAATGTCGTAAGTTAGTTAACAGAGGCTAATCTGTCACGTTAGCTCCATCTATTCTCACACACACGTTAATGTGATGGTTATATAAGACAAATATTTCCTGGTTTCCCTCGAATTGTCCACCATCAATATGCTAATGAATTAAATGGAGGTGGCCATCAGGTATATTGTGATACAAACGTACAAGAGAAATGGTAATGACTAAGTTGGTTGAAAGAAAACGAAAAATACAAACATACTAGTTATGCTAGCCAGCTCATGTTCGCACTTTTCATTTGGCAGTGATTCCTCGCGGGCTCGTTTGGGGGTTTTGTTTTGCACTTCTCCTACATTACTTTGATTTACCTCTTCATTTTGTCGTCATCCCGGTATCCCAAATAGATAGCTAGCTCGCTAGCTGAGGAAAATGGAATTGTTCGCTAGGAATTGTGGGATTTGGTGTTGGATGTATGGACTCTACGCAGACGGGGACATGGTTTTTAATCGCACGATAGACTACAACTACCAAATAGAATATCGAGGCACATCGATTCACTTCACACAAACCCTCACTTCACACGCAAAATACAAATATTTTTTCCCTCACACACAGGCTATCGCACGGGTGCTACTGCAGTAAATTAATTTATCACACAGACCGATTTTATCGTAGCACATGTGTCGCACTGTACAGCCCTGGGTATAGCTGATTTACCCACAATTTTCTGTAAACTATATTCAATGTTCATTAGGGATAGTTGCTACGTTATGGGAAAGATGTGCTTTGTCTTATCTGTTCTGTAGTTACTTCTATGACGTTTCTGTATGCATTTATTGTATGTCACTTTGGATAAAAGCGTTTGCTAAATGACTAATGTAAAGTCTTTCTATTGATGGATTTTTGATGGATGTAATGAAACCCAGTTTTTCAGAATAATCTTTTTGAAAACTATTGACGAAATCAAAACAACTTTAACTCGATCTTTATTTAGTTCTAAATTATGGTGGCTTGTGTCAAGTAATGGACATAGTGATGGTTCGAGTATTACCTGCTTCTTTAGAATCATTGATATCCATTTTTCTATCTCTCGCCACAAATCATAAATACCCTTACTCTCCCAAAATGCATGTGTTATGGAGTTCTTATTAATTTTACATTTTAAACAAAAGTCTGAAATATTATTACATTTATTAATTTTATCTCTTGTGCACTGTACTCTATGCATAACATTATATAGAATTTACGAGTAGTGGCTTTTTTTAAATATGAGATGCATTTATATAATTTTATAAATGTGTTATCTTGCTTTAAATCATCATCCCATTAATCTGTTATTTTCTTAAGTAATATGTCTGGCTGTAAAATTACTTTATAAAATTTTCTTGTGAAATGTTTTGTATTGTCTCTATTAACTAAGAATGTGTCCAATTCCCTTTTTTCATTTGTCCCTTTTCAATTACAATGTTGGTTAATAAGAGTTTGTATTTGTAGATAATTAAAATATGCTTCACTAGTTAGTTGGTATTTATCTTGTAGATCTGTAAAGGACATTATTAGATTATTTCTAACGAGGTCTTTAATGTACCAGATCCCTTTTGATATCCATGTGGGCCAGTTGAGGTTTATTTTGTCCCGATAGCCATCGGTTATTTTATATGATTGTTTTTCCTGGGATAGATATGGGTTCTTTAATCAATTTCTTCATCTTATTCCAACTTTTAATAGTAGCATTTGTGTTTAAATTTTTGTCATAAACGGCGGAAATATTGAGGTTTTACATTGAAGTGTTGACCAAAGCAAACATACTACAAACAAACTCAGTGTAATTAATAAATTGCCTTGAGAAATTGGTTGGGTTTTCTGGCTCTGTTCTAAGCTGGTTTAGTTCATATGTCACTGGGAGAAATTTCTTTGTACAACTGTGATATAATGTTTCATTTGCGCAGTGCAGCATACTTGGGCGTTCTTTATTGTTCTCCCTCTACATGCTTCCATTGGGCAATATAATGGTGATGGTAGATTTTCCTTTAAGACACATGTTGAATATCTGTCTCAAAACCAATAGCTAAAATAGTTTTTTTGTACAGAAATAAAGCATGCTACTCTTTTGCTGATGCAGTTTATCACAGTGCATTGCTTTTTATCACTGGGGATACATTTCTCACGCATCATTGTGTTTTGGAAAAGTAGGATGGTCCTCTTTATCGAAGAGGAGGGAACTACTTTCCATTGTATTTATTTACAAGGCTTTACTGAAGAAACTTCCCCTTTATCTCTCATCTTTAATTGTGTTTAAATCCAGTAACTATGGTACCATGTCTCAGGACTTCTTAGCCTTATATACACCACATGTAAATACAGAGCTGGGCAAAATAGGTTTTCAATATTATGCCCCTCACAATTGGAATGAATTGCAAAAAAACTTTTTACCTAGAATCTCTTATTCCTTTAGAAAATGTAAATGTTTTATATATGGATTTTTTTTATTGTTGTATGTTCGTACGTGTTTTCTTTGATTCCCGGTATGCTGTTTGAAGGCTGAATGTTAACGTGGCTACTTGTTTTTAAAGTTTTATCCTTTTTTTATTTTGTTCGCAGGTCTCTCTTGTAAAAGAGATCTTGATCTCAATGAGACTACCTGTAAAAATAAAGGATAATAAAAAAATAAACAATCCGCCAGCATAACGTGAACTTTCACTGTTATGCTGACATCACACAACTGTACTTTTCCGTAGCGACCCATGTGTTCTGTGTTCTGACCAGCTGCATCTCCGCTAATGATTGGTTGGGCAATTATTTCTTAAAATTAAACGGGGAGAAAACGGTCAAAAATAGGAACTTTATACCTGATTAGGAAATTTGGCTGCACAAACAAAATCTGAAGTTAGAAAAGCTGGTAGTTACTCTAGATTCTGACCTCAATTTTAAAACTGAAATGAATGAGGTGATGAAGAATGGTGCATGCCTTCCACCTCAGAAAAAATTCCAAAGTGCAACTAATACAGAATGCAGCAGTCAGAGTTTTAACCTGAACTAGTAAGAGAGATCATATAACTCCTGTACTGTCTGCATTACATTGGCTCCCTGTGTCCTCTAGAATTGATTTTAAGGTTATTTTACTGATCGATAAAGCTCTAAATCAGGGGTTCCCAAACCGGTGCTGGGGCCCCCCTGTGTATGCTGGTTTTCGTTGCAACCACAGCTAGCCCAGAATTTTAACAAGCTGTTAATTTCCTTAATTAGGGGCTTTTCATGTTTAGAGGAATTATTTACCCTCTTAAGCCACATTATATCAGAAATGGCTATGGATGCAATAAACACCCTGGGTGCGTCCCAATATTCTTCCCTCCCCACCTCCCTTCCTCCCTTCCTCCACTCCCCCACTCCCCCACTACCACTCTTCTACTACCCAGAAGTATGTGGAGGACGAATCTGCTTCACCGTCATCAAAAAATATTTGTGTGCTAAATAACCTACTGAAGTACACACAATTTAGGCTAAATATTTTGCATTGGGGCATTATTATCTTGGGGAAATTCATATAAGGCATAGCTACGCATCATCACTGTTGGCTCTGGGCGTGAGCGCGATGATGTCACCCAAAAATGTAAGAACTTCCGCAGTAGCATAGGTCGGTTTCCGGGGCACGGAGTAGAGGAGGTGGTAGTGAAGGAGGAGAGGGTGCATTTTTCGACTATTGGGACGCACCCCCCATGTTCACATTGTGCTTATTGTGCTATATTATTTCAAAGAGATAAGAAAATTATTTAACTGATCCATTTAAAGACTGATTTGAATTAATCGGCTCTTAATTGGTGAAAGTGTGGACATATGGCCACTAAAACGAACCATTTGTTAGATAATGAAGAATTCAAACACAAAGCAAATGATAACGAGCCAAACCTGTATTGTGTAAATAAGCTTGAGGAAATTATTATGAAAGTTAAACGCATGTGTTCAACAACCTAATTGGGAGCCTATTGATTCAGTTCACTCTTTAATTTGATCAGTTAAAATACACAATTGTGTAACCTCTTTTTATGTAATTGTTACAATATGGCACAATAAGCTAAATGTGAACATGGGGAGTTTAGTCTCCATTATAGTTATAGTAGCCTATTTTTTATAGATAGCTTGATAGTCTCTTGCTTTTTGATAGTTCGTTTTTCAGTCTAGCTTAGCAAGTAGCTAGCTAGTTTTTTAATATAAATACATAAGCTACTTTATTCAAAATAATTAGGCTATATACTATAAAGCATATGAAAACTGCATATCGGACAGGGACGTGGAGAACTACTCTCTGCGTTGCATGCAAGGTGTAGATATTTCCTATTTTTATGTTAAAACAAAACTAAATTTTACTTTCTTACAAGGAAAGTAAAGTATCAATTGTTTACTTTGTTCACACTGTGCCCTTGCTGGCTTGTTTATGTCAAATATTTTTGGAAACAAATGATTACTCATGACACCGTTCAGTGTGAGCTGCAGTGCTCGCTGTGGACTAGAGCAGTTATTTACATTTTGATGGTTAATGAAATCACTTTTAAAAAATATTGTTGAATTTATGTTTTAGGGTATATTATTGCTATATGTGGCATTTCCTGCAGAAAGGGGGGATTTGGGTCAAATAGTTGAGCCAGGAGTTCTAGTAGCCTATAGCCTATGAATGCTACACGTTTACCTTTGCAACATACGTCCCTACAACAGACATTCTCTCTTGGGCCCCGTAGCTACACACTGGGGTTTTATTTTAGGTTTTTGCTACCTTGACCTGCAGTACACATTAGCCTACTTGCAGGCGTTCTGTGGTTTTAGAATTCTCTGCGATGCACGTTTCCTTGACAACCGATTTGATGATTTGCGTTGCTTGGTATCCATATCGATGAAATAAACATTATTGTTCATTTGCTGCGATCAAGTGGTGTAAATGCGTCTCCTCCTTCCGAATAGAACCACGATCAGCAGTCACAATACAGATTAAATTATATAATAAGAATACAATAAACACAAATGTTCAACTGTCAAATTAACTTTGTGAAGATGTTTGAAATTCCCACAGAATTCGCGAGTACCAACAAAGGAACTGTAGGCTACGTTATTTATGACTCGAGCAAAATTATTCTAAAGGTTGGTTTCGACAACCGATCCTGTACACACTGATGGCTAAAACGATAAAATGAGTAGCCTACATGCGTGTGATTTTTTTGTTTGCTGCCCGCATCATTATAAGCTCAAACAGGGCATGGCAGCAGCATGAGTGAGAGGTAGCGAGCCAGAGAGAGAGAAACAAAGCACCCGCTGTGAGTGCTGTCCAGAGTAGAAATTAGCTTTTGGCTACTAATGAAAAAAATTTGCTGGGGCGTGGTTTGATACCTGGAGCTCAGCACCTACATTACCACCTTATCACGCCCAGATTTAGGATTTTTTTTAATTTCAAAAAGGGACAGGGTCTAATGAAACCAGTGTCGTTTGTTACACTTTAATTTATTATTATTATTATTATTGCATTTTTATTAATTTTATATTTCATTATTATCCTTATTATTTTGCCTATTTTATTCGTATTGCTGTTTTTACCCCCCTTCCAACTATGTTGCTTTTATCCTTTATTTTAAACATTTATATTTTATACATTGATGCTATACATTTTTGTGTTTTATTTATGCTTGTCTTCATGTATCTTGCCCACACACACACACACACACACACACACACACTACTCTTCTACAACAATAAAAAGGCAACAAATACAAGCATCACAGATGTTCATAACTTCATGAAATACTTGAAAACTTAATATCTCAAATATAACGTGTTAATCTCAACTAATATTTCAGTTATGTTAGTTATATTACCTTACTTTGATATTACACAGTGTACTTTGCGTTTTATTTTGTTCCCCATTTTGCATTTGAGTATTATTTTCTAACCCATTTGCATGCAAGCAAGAGCAGGCTTTGTCTCAGTTATGTAGAATTGTGCTCACACACACACACAGCCCCCTCTTCCCATACAACAGACTTCTAAATCACACACTGCTCATATCCTTGCAAAGAAAATCCCCAGAAAGTGAACCATCCCTTTCAAAGCCATCAAGGCTTATTCTCAGAAAATAAAATAAAATACTCAAAAGGACAACTTATAATTTAACATTTACCTTGTGGAGCTGGAAACTAATTTAAACATGTCAGTATAAAAGTAAACTAATTTCAACATATACAGACCACAGGGAAGTTTTTTTATTATTTTTTTATTTTTAAAAAATGCATTATCTTTATTTAACCACATAGGTAAGTTGAGAAAAGGTTTCACTGACAATGACATATTACTGTATTACACAAGCAGATCACAAGACAAAAAAAGAGAGTAATAATTTAGACTCATTTTAACCTTTAAAATGGGATTCATGTTTCTAATTCAAGGTCTCCTATTTTGAAATGCAATTCACCTTCATGACGTTAGACTTCACGTAGACATGTGCGTTTGAGGCCAAATGGCAAATCCTAAAATGAAATAGATGCTATTCATTTGAAAATGTAATTTTACTGCGACCTTTGGCTCTACAACTGGCCTGCCTGCACTGCTACCTTGACTTTCGTGAGCACAGCCAGTATTCTGTTCTTGATTTCTTTGGTTGCCAGGGAATACACAATGGGGTTCAGACAGGGCGGGATGCATGAGGCTAACGACAAGTTCAGCACAGTGGTATCCAGATCGAGTTCGACAATTGCAAAAAGTTCAAGGATGAATATGGATATGATCGGCACGTAAAAAATCGCCACAAGAATAAGATGTTCTGTGCATGTTGCAAGTGCTTTGTACCTGCTCTCCACACTTTTCATTCTAAACACGGCTGTCAAAATACAGATGTATGACAAGACTATTAATAAAAGGGGCCCAAACAGCATAATGAAGCTCCCAGAAGAGGCAGTTGTCCAGTGCAAACTGGTATCACTACAAGATAGTGAAAAAACTGGGGAGTAGTCACAAAAGTAGCTCTCCACATGAACCAAATTACAGAAAGACAGCCTGGTAATGAGTATGGTCGCGAACAGAACAACACTGATAGAAAATGACCAAACAGCCACTAAAATACTGATCATAACGGTGATTGTGTTGATGGAGCTCTGTCTCAGTGGGAAACATATCACAATTAACCTGTCATAGGCAAGTAAACCGAGGGAAAACGACTCTAATGAGAAAAAACAGTAATAAAAAAACATCTGTGTCAAACATGCGTTGTAGGAAATAAAGTTATCTTTCATGAGAAACATCTTAATAATTGCAGGAATGACTGATGTACTGAAGCCCATGTCGACCATCGCCAGATTAGCCACTGCAATGTACTTTGGAGTGTGTAGGCGATGATCTATCCATATAATGGAAATGATAAATGAGTTTGACAAAACCGTGACAATATAAACAAAAGCGAGGAAAATGAAATAGAAATCAATAAACTTTGTGTTCTGAAATCCGATAAGGTAAAATCCCGCTGGTCTAATGATGGAGTCGTTTGTGATCGAAGTGATGAGAATTCCCATTGCACGTGTTCGGCATTCAGGACCTCCACGTGACTGCTTTTCTTCTGGGCCCTGAGAGAGAAATAGATGAATGGGAACCAATGAAAAGATACATCCACGTGACAATTTAGACTAATGTTGCGTACCCATTACCTAATTTACATTACATTTCGACATCTAGCAGACGCTCTTATCCATACTTACACACATTACGATTTTTGAATTTATACGGCTGTATACTTCAGCTGAAACCGTTCCTGATCTTTTCAAGGATATAGTCAGCTGTCCAGTTGTACCCTCAGAAGAAGAAAAAAATCCTAAAATTCTACAATGTACGATGGCCATTGGCGGAGGGTGTGTAAGGCCGGACATGGCGATTAAAATAATGTACGCTATGAAATACAAATGCTAGTGTAAGTGTTAATTTCTTTTTACGGTTACCATAACCACTGATTGCTTTATTTTTTTGTTATAGTGATGTTAGATGCAACAATATTTACATTTATTTATTTTGAATTGACTTATTTTTATATATTTGGAAATGACCCATAAAAGCCATTCCTTAAATAGCCCTATAAATAAATAATTTTGGGACCAGTAAAATCAGTGGGAAAAATATTTTATTTCAAAAGAAACTTTGAAGTGCCTAACCGGCCATGTATTGGGCATGGGGTTCGCGTCTCTCAATCTATCGCCCCTCCTCCCGTATCAGCAGCACAACAGACAGAAGTACAGAAATGTAAAATCCAGAGATCAAAAACGAAAAGTCCTGCTATGCGTTTCTTCCACCAATGAACTCAGCCAGCTGATTGCACTAATTAGTTCTACCTCCTGGCTGAAGAATTGTACAAATTAGTGAATCCAGGTGATTGGAACTAGTGGGGAGGACTTTTTACCTTCTTACACCGGATTTTACACCTCTGGTTAAGTAACATTTAAGAGGTGACTGCGCGTTCACGCTTTAAGAACAGTTTTGGGAAATGCGTGTTACAAATTAGAGCCATCGTAGAATCGGTTGTTGAAATCGCACTTAACCCATTTTAGGTTTGATGGTTGATTGATGGTTATCGTGAAACGCAGCCCTGGTCGGCCCCCAGGACCGAGATTGAGAACCACTGCCGATAGAGAGAAAAAACGGACCCTTACCGTACTCCTTTTTCTGACCGTGTGGGAATTGAACCCACAGCCTTTGAGTTGTAAAGCCAATTCCCCTTAACGATTATACAACAGTCACGTGCTGTTCACCAAAAGCGTAAAGATGTTTTTTTTCCCTGTGTGTGTGCGCGCGCGCGCGCGTGTGTGTTTGTACATGTAGGCTACATCGACGTAGGTCGCCTGTGGGTGAGAGTCACGACGTCGCATGTAGGTAGTTTACCCATTGGGAAGATGTTGTGGCTACTCTGCTATTGAATCAGATATGTGCCAGAAGTGCCAAACATAGTGTCAAGTAGCCGATACATTTATATACTTATACCTGTAAAGATCAAACGGTTCGCGCAGGCATAGAAATACATACTTATACCTGTAAAGATCAAACGGTTCGCGCAGGCATAGAAATACATACTTATACCTGTAAAGATCAAACGGTTCGCGCAGGCATAGAAATACATACTTATACCTGTAAAGATCAAACGGTTCGCGCAGGCATAGAAATACATACTTATACCTGTAAAGATCAAACGGTTCGCGCAGGCATAGAAATACATACTTATACCTGTAAAGATCAAACGGTTCGCGCAGGCATAGAAATACATACTTATACCTGTAAAGATCAAACGGTTCGCGCAGGCATAGAAATACATACTTATACCTGTAAAGATCAAACGGTTCGCGCAGGCATAGAAATACATACTTATACCTGTAAAGATCAAACGGTTCGCGCAGGCATAGAAATACATTTATATACTTATACCTGTAAAGAAAATATTTTTCTTTTTGTTCCAAACTCAAGTTCTCTTGAAATTTATCTTTTTCTTTGCAATATTACTTTTTTGCTCTCAATCAGAAATGTCTGTCTTGATCATTTTTACACAAATCTGTGTCAATGGCATGCTGCTTTTTTATTTGATACTTTTGACACAAATCTGTGTCCGTAAGACGTAATCTTCCAAATATGCAAAACAAAATGTCGTTCATGAAGAACAAACCGCTTTTAAAAGAGAACCAAACCGTGGAAGTGATGTCCCATACGGATTTGGGTTAACAGTATCTTCATCTCCCGATATCGCTCTTGAATTGTTTTCAAAATAAAAGCCTCTTCGATAGATATGTTTCCGTCGCTAGGCTATATCCAGGAATAAAGCAGGTTAATGTGACTAAGATCATGGAGAGATTAAGAGCGCAAAGCTGCCGTTCCTCCTCCTTTTTGTTGCTTTTTGTTTGCTATATTTTACTGCGTTGTGTTTATTTTTCACCCCACCTCCCATCCCCACGAAAAAAGAAACAAATGTTTGCTTCATAATACCCGTAGCTACGTTTTCCAGAAAGCTCACAGCAAGCGAACCGATCGCGATTGAAAACATGAAAATCCGATCATGGACCAAATAATGTTACAATCGCTTTTGTAAACATTTTAGGCTCCTTAAATCACGCGTAGCCTATATGTTTAGATTCAGCCTGGTGTTGACCACCTTGAATGTCAGCATGTTCTATACTTTGCTTTTACATTCTAAAGTAGCACTAGCCTTTTTTAAATATTGTATTTGGTGTATGCTGCTTGCTCCTCCACATATGCGTCGACGGCATGCCCTCGTGTTTGAGTGAAAAGCGGAAAAGATGTACAGTGTATAATTCCAAAAAAAAATATTTTTTTGAAAAACGCGAGCAGAAAAACGCGACTCACCAGTACTCTTCTGCATACGTCACCGTGGAAATCTGTTAGTCTAATGTTCTGCTCTACTCGTACTGCAGAATATATATCCGTGTGTGTGTGTGTGTGTGTGTGTTTCTGTAGGGCTAACTGGGAATTATTCTGGGACATCAATTAAAATCCACAACTGCCCTGTTGAATGTATAGCCTATAATCCCATTGGTACCTGTACTGCCGCCTTCAGGAATCCCAGTGCCCGTTGTCATTTATTTTCGGATTTGTTTTCTTCCTGTGTAGAATACATACACCGAAGCTATATGGGAAATAGTCAGATGCAGAATAAAACAATCAATGATTTACACCCTCTACTCAAGTTTATTTTTTTTAAAAAGTGAGTAGAAATAAAGGCCAAATTTCTGCTATTTATAAAATCCTTACAAATGCTAATAAAAAGGGTGAAATGACAGCAAAGGAAAAATGGAAGGAGGAGTTAGAAATTGATATATCAGATGATGAATGGAGGAAAATGAATATTAATACCCATAAAACGACAAATTCATTTTTGTGGCAGGAATGCTCTTGGAAGATACAACTCCGGTACTTTGACACCAGTGCAACAGGCAAAATATGATGATGCTATTACCCCAAAGTGCTGGGGAAACTGTGGGGATAACCTTGCCAACCTATCTCATATTTTATGGTTCTGTCCAATATTAAAATCATTTTGGGAAACGATACAGCTATTTAGCCAACCATGGGTTCCATACTCTTCCAGTGTAATTTACAGCTAAATCTAGTCCCACCCCCCATTTCCCATTGAGAAGCCATTCAAATGCAGAGATGTTATAGTATCGCTTGTAAGAGTACCAGAAAATGAGATCTCAAGAGTCTTTTGATGTTGTTGGGTCACAGACATCATGGCATGCAAAGGATATGCGACCAAATATTTAAAATTATTACATTATTCTATATATAAATGCAGGGGTGCCAATAATTTGTTCAAAATAATTATTTCTTGATGAGGATTCTTTTTTCTCATAATAAATTTACTTCAATTAATGGTTGGATTTCTTTCATTTTTTCACTGTGAGAGTAAGCTCATAAACCAAATAAAAAATTTTATAACCCTTTTTGCTCATCTTTACTAGGGGATTATAGTGGAGGGCACTGTATACGTATATATTTACGCGGTCAAGTCTGGTGTAGCAGCCGCGGAGAACGCGCAAGATAACTTTCAAGGGCTGCGCACGCGTTACCCCCGTAGGCTCCGGTGTAGCCCTCCAGTTAGTCCCATTTGCGCGTGCCATCTCAACTCTGAATCTGCCCCCTCGTGACTCCAAGGCAGCTTGCACAGTGACACGTTTCCACAGGCTGTACATATAAACAGATTTAGCAGGCCACCGGAAACTTATTTAAATATCTAGAATACCTTCATTGCACACAAACGGTCTAGGCAAAAAAAAAAAGACTAGAACTAAAATAAAATGAAAATCTATGGCCATCTAGGGCTATTCTCAGGGAAAAATTAAACTTAAATAATCAAAAGGACATCATATAATTTAAGTTAATCTAAACATGCAAGTAGAAAAGTGAAGTAATCATTTTAAAGTACCACAGGGAAGTTTATGTTGAAATATCATTATCTTTATTTAACAAAGTAGGTCAGTTGTGGAAAAAGGTCTCACTGACAATGACGTTTTCCTCTATTACACAAGCAGGCCACAAGACCGTAAAAGGTAAAATGACACAAAATAATAATAAAGACACAGTTGATTACGCAACGACGAAACCTTCAAATGGGATTAAGGTTTCGCGGGGCGTCTCCTATTTCTAAGAAAATACAATTCAACTTCATAACGTTGGACTTCACATAGACATGCGCAATTTAGGCCAAACACCAAGGCATACAAAAATTGTTACTCCTTTGAAAATGTTAATTTACTGCAACCTTGGGGTCTACGTCTGTCCCGTCCACACTGTTAGCTTGACTTTATTGAGCATAGCCAGCATTCTGTTCTTGATTTCTTTGGTTGCCAGGGAATACACAATCGGGTTCAGACAGGGCGGGATGCATGAGGCTAACGACAAGTTCAACAATGTGACATCCGAATCGAGTTTTAGAATTTTAAAAAGTTCAAGGATGAACACAGTCATGATCGGCACATAGTAAATCGCCACTAGGACAAGATGTTCTGCACAAGTTCCAAGTGCTTTGTATCTGCTCTCTACATTTTTCATTCTCAACACGGCTGTCAAAATACAGGCATATGACGTAACGATTAAACTAAGGGGGCCAACCAGAATAATTAAACTCAGAGAAGAGGCAGTGGACCACTGCAAACTGTTATCATTGCAAGATAGGGTGAACACAGGGGAGTAGTCACAAAAGTAGCTCCCCACGTGAACCAAATTACAGAAAGACAGCCTGGTAATGATTATGGTCGCGAACAGAATAACACTGATAGAAAATAACCAAACAGCCACTAAAATACTGATCATGGCGTTGATTGTGTTGATAGAGCTCTGTCTCAGTGGGAAACATATCGCAATTAACCTGTCATAGGCAAGTACGCTGAGGGAAAACGACTCTAATGAGAAAAAACAGTAATAAAAAAACATCTGTGTCAAACATGCGTTGTAGGAAATAAAGTTATCTTTCATGAGAAACATCTTAATCATTGCAGGAATGACTGTTGTACTGAACACCAAGTCGACGATTGCTAGATTAGCCACTGCAATGTACTTGGGAGTGTGTAGGTGATGATCTATCCATATTGTGGCGAGCCATGGAGTCGGAGTCAGGTATTCTTGTTGCAAATAGTTTATTGAGTAAGAGCACAATCTCTTAGTTCCTTCTTCTCCAGTTAACAGTTAGAATAGACATCGCTTGCTGGATCGTAGCCAGCTTTATAGCCCCTCTATGCAAATAAACCTGCTTAACAAAGGCGGCCCTTGATAGGTGCCCTGCAGCTCACCCCAACCAATCACACGTAATTCACTCTGTCATACGTCAATCAACAAACGGTCTCTAGCGCGGACCTGGTTGAACACCTGCTGGTCATTCAGAGGTCAACTGCCACTTGCTACTGCACACGTCATAACATTTGAACACAACAGCTGACATGCACAACGATCCCCGTTACTCGCAATCGCCCCGGATCGCCACACTGCCCCCACCTAAGGGGTCAGCAGTCCCTTGCGACCCCTTTAACTGTCCGCACTCACGTACAAAGTCCCGGAACCGGGCAGGAGTCCTCCGTTGGCGAAAAGGGCGATTCGGGCCCTCAGCTGCCGCTGGGTTTTCCGGTGGAGGAGGGGTGGGCGCACGTAAAGCGGGCTGATCCTCGCCGACGCCCATCCCCTCCTCAACACCGTCCCGGAAACGGGCAGGAGTTCTCCGTGGGCGAGAAGGGCCCTCAGCTGGCACTGGGTTTTCTGGTGGAGGAGGGGTGGGCGCACGTAAAGCGGGCTGATCCTCGCCGACGCCCATCCCCTCCTCAACACCATCCAACAGCGGCCGGTAAGGAGCTAGACGGTCCCGGTGAAGCACCACCAGTTTCCTTCGGCCGGGCATGCGCACTCGATAGACCACCTCGCTCAGCCGGCCCACCACTTCACCAGGGCCCCGCCAATGCGACTGCAGTTTCGGGGACAGACCCTTCTTACGGATCGGACAATAGATCCATACCTTGTCTCCGTGGGTGAAAGGCTGTCCCCGACAGCGCACATCATACGCTCGCTTTTGCTTGAAGCTCGCGGTGGATTGGGCCTGGCGGGTAAAGCTGTGGGCGGTCTCCAGGCGCTCGATCAAAGCCCGTGCGTACCCGGCCTCTGACTGGTGGTGCTCCGTGGATCCGGGCGGGGCTCCAAACACCAAATCAACGGGCGTCCTTAGCTCTCGCCCGAACATGAGTGCAGCGGGGGAGCACTGGCTGCTCTCCTGCACGGCGGAGCGGTAGGCCCACAGGACCAAGGGCAAATGGCAGTCCCAGTCTCGCTGGTGCTGGCTAGCTAGAATGGCTAACTGGGTGGCCAGGGTTTTATTAAAGCGTTCAACCAGTCCATCGCTCTGGGGATGCAACGCCGTAGTGCGGGTCTTGGCCACTCCCAGCCGCGTACACACAGCTGCCAGCACCCGCGACTCGAAATTTCGCCCCTGGTCGCTGTGCAGCTCCTCGGGGGCCCCGAACCGGGCGAACATCTCTGTCACGAGCCTTTCCGCCGTCGTGTCCGCTGATTGGTCCGGCACCGCGTACGCCTCGGGCCACTTGGTAAAGTAGTCCATGGCCACAAGCACATAGCGGTTGCCGGACTCAGTGACGGGGAAAGGCCCTAAGATGTCTACCCCGACCCGTTCCATAGGAGCCCCCACTACGTACCGCTGAAGGGGGGCCTGCGACCGCTGCGTCGGCCCCTTCTTGGCCGTGCAGGCGTCGCAGCAGTGGACGTGCAGCTCCACGTCCCGGCGGCAGGCAGGCCAGTAGAACCTCCTCCGCAGTCGGTGCAAAGTCTTGCTGATGCCAAAGTGCCCCGCCCCCACAGAGCCATGCATCAGTCCAAGTACCTGGGGGCGGAGCGCACGGGGCACCAGCAGCTGGAGGAGATCCTGGTCGGAACCGGGAGCCTGCCACCGCCGATAGAGTAGCCCACCCTGCGACGTCAGGCTCCCCCACTGACTCACATAAGCCTTAACCGCTGGGCTACTAGCCGACACTTCTCCCCATGCAGGCCGTGTACCTGCCGCAATCCAGCGCTGCACTTGCTGCAGCTCGCCGTCGCCCTCCTGCGCTAGGCGCAGGTCCTGCTGGCTAAGCGGCAACCATCCAACCTCACCTTCTATAGCCCGAACTGGGCACGCTATCTCCGTCACCTGCTCTCGCTGCTCGGCTTTAGTGCAAGGCCTACAGTCCAGCTCTGCACAGGGCCTCCGTGAAAGCGCATCTGCATTACCATGCAGCTTTCCGGGCCTGTGCTGAATCTGGAAATCGTACTCCTGCAACAGCTCGAGCCAGCGGGCTACCTGGCCCTCCGGATCTTTAAAATTTAAAAGCCAGGTTAGTGACGCGTGATCTGTCCTAATAAGGAAATGGCAGCCTTGCAGGTACGGGCGAAAATGGCGAACCGCTTTGACCACCGCTAACAGCTCGCGCCGAGTCACGCAGTAGTTTCGCTCTGCCTTGCTCAGCGCGCTACTGTAGTAGGCTACCGCTCGTTCCCCGTCTGGTCCCACCTGGGAGAGCACGGCCCCGACTCCGACATTGCTAGCGTCCGTGTCGACGATGAATGGTCGCGCGACATCCGGATATGCTAGAATGGGAGCCGCCGTTAGGGCGTCTCTCAACTGGTCAAAAGCATTCTGGCAGTCCCCTGTCCACTCGAACTGTTGACCTTTATTCGTCAAGCGATGAAGCGGACTAGCCAGGGTGGCGAAGCTCAAGACAAAGCGTCTGTAGTACGACACTAGTCCCAAGAAGCTCCGCAGCTCACCCACATTGCTAGGCGTCGGCCATTCCCGCACAGAAGCCACCTTAGCTGGGTCAGTGGCTACACCCTGCTCGCTAACGACGTGCCCCAGGAAAGCTGTCTCCCTCCGGAGCAGCTGACACTTTTTAGGATTGAGCCGTAGCCCAGCCCGGCCAATCTCCGTAAGCACGTCAGTTAGGTGAGCGAGGGCTTGCTCGAAGTCGCTGGCGTGTACTAGGAGGTCGTCCAGGTACACGACACAGGAACTCCGCGGGACGGACGACAGCACCCGCTCCATCAGTCGCTCAAAAGTGGCAGGGGCGTTACAGAGCCCGAACGGCATGACCCGGAACTGCCACAACCCTTGCCCTATCGTGAAGGCTGATTTTGCCCTCGCTTCCGGGGACAGCCTCACCTGCCAATAGCCACTGCGGAGGTCCAGCGAGCTAAACCAACTGGACCCCGCGATATGGTCTAAGGCCTCGTCAATACGGGGAAGTGGATAGGCGTCTTTCTTGGTGATCTGATTAAGACGCCTATAATCTACACAAAAACGCCACTCCCCGTCCTTCTTTTTTACCAGGACAGCAGGGGCCGCCCATGGGCTTTCAGAGGGCTCGATAATGCCCGCAGCTGCCATCTCCCTTATCTTGTCCTCCGCCACCTGTCGCTTGGCTAGAGACAGCCGGTGCGGACGTAGCCGAATGGGCACAGCCGAGCCAGTATCAATCTGGTGTTGAACCAGCTCGGTCTGTGTGCATTCTTCGTCCCGCACAGCGAATAGGTGAGTGTAACGGACAAGCAGGGCTTTAAGCTGCTGGCTCTGCTGCGGTGTGAGCCCTTTGCTGCTGCGCGTCCATAATGCTAGGACGGCTTGCAGCACCCCCGCAGAGGGCTGGGTAGCTGAGGCTAGCCCGCCCGTCTGCGGTGGCACTGTAACCTGAGGTGGTACCACGGTAACGAGCGGCGAATCAGCGGTGGCCATTTCAAGCACAGAACTGGGGCGACAGTGTTTGGGGGGCACCCCAGGGCATTCAGTTCGGCGGGCTGCTTGTAATTCACATTTTGATCGGAGGCCCAGCGTTTCAGTACCAATAGTTATCGTCTCGGCTATCACATTTATGCTAGTTCCCCACAACGCTAACAAGTCTAAACCGATAATGCATGCATCTTTTATATCTGCTAACCAAAACTCGTGTTTCACTCGCTGGGCTCCTGCACACACTTGTAATTGTTTACTACCACGCATGCCCATCTTCTGCCCAGTGACGGAGGTTAGCTGGGTAGAGGTAGGGGTCCATGCACCTGAAAGCAGCCCGCTGGTACCCCGAAGTACCCCCGGCCTTACCAGGGAAATAGTGGCTCCGGTGTCGACCAGCGCCCAGCAGGCTTGTCCGTCCAAACTGCAAGGCAAGTACAGCCCGGTCTTCGTCCCCAGTCTGCCAATACGGGGCTCGGCCTCGTGGG
This sequence comes from Ilyophis sp. 1 JC-2022, assembly GCA_022702515.1. Taxonomy (NCBI): domain Eukaryota; kingdom Metazoa; phylum Chordata; class Actinopteri; order Anguilliformes; family Synaphobranchidae; genus Ilyophis; species Ilyophis sp. 1 JC-2022. The sequence continues at coordinate 88,069,690 of CM040401.1, forward strand.
CCTGTTCCTCTGCTCTTAAAAGAACATCAAACGGAACTTTTGCTCTTGGAATTTTTGCTTTCGCTAGGATGGGCAGCCTGGACGCGTGAGTGCTGGTCTGGGCCCGGGTCTGGTTGAGGAGGAGTGTAGCATGGGGCGGCGGTCTCCTCATTGGGCCGTCCCGTCGTCGTTTCCCGTCGGCTGTGGAGCTCTCGCTTTTGGCGCAGGGGCAGTACAATCGCGGGCGAAAATGCCCCGGTTCATTGCACCGGAAGCAGCGTCGCTCCCGTTCCGGTCGCTGCCGCGGTCGGTTTTGGTTCCGTTGAACCCATCTCACCTCCTCGCCGTCCTCGCAGTCGGCAGCTCGGACCCGGGGCTTGTTAGCCGGGGTCCCGTTTGGCGTGGTGCCCAAGATGAGCTCCAGTCGCTCGGCCTCGCGAAGCGCTGCGTCCAGGGACTCCGGTTTGGCAATGCGGACCTGTTGTTGTAGGCGCTCCGGAGTGAGGGCCTGTGTGAAGGTCTGGCAGGCTAGCTCCTGCTGGCCTGCGTTATCGAGTTGAGGGTAGCCGCGGCGGGCTAACAGCCTGATGTCGGCGGCGAGGACGCTGAGGCTCTCTGCTCCGGTCCGCCGTCGCTTGGCGAGCTTCTCCCGGCTCACCTCTAGGAATTGCCGCTGTCCGAACCGACGTTCCAGCGCTGTCATCAGTGCCGGTAGCGTCAGTGGTTCGGCGCTGTCCAGGTCTAGCAGCACCTGGCAGGCCTCGCCCTCCAGGGCTAACGCTAAGTGGGTGGCCGTCTGGCTCTCGTCCCAGCCATTGTAGCTAGCCGCGAATCGTACCTGGCTTTGGTACGACTCTAGCTCACCCTTTCCCGTGTAACGGGGTAGCTTGATCACCGCCTTTATCGGTGTAGTCGGTCGCCGCGCCGGCGCCGCTGTCTGGCTCGGCCTGGAAGCAGGGGCGACCTCGTTGGCTTCCGGCCGACCTACTTGCGCTTCATTTCCGGCCGCGGGGTCAGCCACCAGCGCGGGCACCTCCGCCTGGTCTGTAATCGGCCCCTCTCGCTCCGGTCTTGTTGCGCTGGCTCCTTCGGGTTTTCCTCCGGGTCTATTCGTGGGCCGCTTCGCAGACGCTCCTGCGATAACGTCCATCTGCTTGGTCACCTGACGCTCTAGGTCGCGGATCTGTTCCCAGATCGTCCCGCTTCTGACATCATTGTGGCGAGCCATGGAGTCGGAGTCAGGTATTCTTGTTGCAAATAGTTTATTGAGTAAGAGCACAATCTCTTAGTTCCTTCTTCTCCAGTTAACAGTTAGAATAGACATCGCTTGCTGGATCGTAGCCAGCTTTATAGCCCCTCTATGCAAATAAACCTGCTTAACAAAGGCGGCCCTTGATAGGTGCCCTGCAGCTCACCCCAACCAATCACACGTAATTCACTCTGTCATACGTCAATCAACAAACGGTCTCTAGCGCGGACCTGGTTGAACACCTGCTGGTCATTCAGAGGTCAACTGCCACTTGCTACTGCACACGTCATAACATTTGAACACAACAGCTGACATGCACAACGATCCCCGTTACTCGCAATCGCCCCGGATCGCCACAATATAATCGAAAGGATGAAGGAGTTGGACAAAACCGTTACAATATAAACCACAGCGAGGAAAATGAAATGTAAATCAGTAAATTTTAAATATTGAAACCCGATAATGTAAAATCCCACTGGTCTAATGATGGAGTCGTTTGTGATCGAAGTGATGAGAATTCCCATTGCACGCGTTCGGCAGTCAGGAACTCCACGTGACTGCTTTTCTCCTGCTTGGGCCCTGAGAGAGAAATAGATGAATGGCAACCAATGAAAAGATACATCCACCTGACAATTCAGGCTAATGTTCCGCACTCATGACCTAATTTATATGACATTTCGACATTTAGACGCTCTCGTCCATATTTGCACCCATTACATTTTATACAATGCATTTATACAGCTGTATACTTCAACTGAAACCGTTGAAGATTAGAGGCACTAATTTATTTAATTAACTCAATGACTAAACATAGTCAGTGGCCCAGCTGTCCCATCAGAACGAAAACGTCCCACAATTTTACAATAGCGTTTCAGTGGGGAAGTACCATCAAATGTACAGCAAATGAACAACCATGCACTGAACCCTTTAACTTTTTAAATGACTATTCTAAAACCGTTATTTTCAAACCCGGTCCTGGGAGATGCCTGTGTATTCTGGTTTTTGTTGTAACCACAGTGTGAGCACGCTGAAGAAAGCTTGACGCTGAAATGTCTGTTTTTTTTACTCAGTATTAATAAGATTAAGGAAAAAAATATGAAGGAACTTTAACACGTGTTCAACTACCTAATTAGGTCTTTAATTTGATCAGTTTCAAAAAGCATTCCCTGTATTTTTGTAAAAGTTTGCGATATAGCACAATAAGCACAATGTGAACATGACGATTTTATTCTTCGTGGCATGCAGGGCCGTTTCTAGACTGTTTTGATTGGGGCGGTTTGAAGAGATGTTTGTGGGGCACAAGGGTGGGACGAAGTAGTGGGGTCTGGGGGTCCTCCCCCAGAAAATTTGAGCCTTTTAAAACTAATTTCCTGCATTTGTACACAACCTCACACAGGGCATTTTCTAAAATAAAATGTTTAATTTATGAACATTTTGAATATATATTTTTTTTATACCCCCCCCCCCCCCGCCCCTTATTGGAGGACAACTTTATCAATGCCCAATTAGACCAACTTATTATAGAATTTTACTTATTCGTTATTACTTATTCATTCATCATTTCAGTCTCTGTGCTATTTTCTATTTACATGTGAAACTAAGATACTGTAAATTACTCATCATTTAATTTATATATATATATATATATATATATTTTTTTTTTTTAAAGAGAGCGACGGATATGATAGTGTATTTTAATATATGTATAAGTAGGCTATTCCAAAGTTTAAAGAAAGTAGGGCTGACGAGCCAACACGCAGCAGTAGGCTATAGCTAACACACACGCGCGCACACACACACACACACACACACACACACACACACACACACACGGGCGCGCACATACACGTGCAGCCAGCTAATGAAATGCTGCAGATGCTTCGCAGAATCGCAGCTATAATATAAATCTAAACAACTAGGCTAGATGCAACATGTAATCAATCTATTTAAAATCGCAAATGTGGTTGGAACGGAAACCAGCATACACAGAGGACCACTACTTTAGAGAACGAAAACGGACCCTTACCGGACTCCTTTTCTTCTGATAGTGGGAAATTGGAATCGAACCCAATTACCCCTAAAAATTATACTACACTGGCAAACAATGTAATATTGTCCGAATCCATTAGACCATTTATTTTGGACCATCATTTTCGAGATTGAGATTTCTGCGTCAGTCTAATGTTTAAACGCATATTTAATTAAACATTCAAATGATTTATTTAGGCTACTATATGACTCGTATAATATAACTGCAAGATACCTTTTACAAACTGATCAGCTAAACTAAAGCGGTACAATCAGGGAGCCCTTTTTGGGTCTTTTAATTTAAAGTGATTTGAACATCACTGTCAACATCACTGACATTTTTTAAGAGCAGACCGCCCGTTGGTTTCCTCTTGCGGAATTTACGCATGATAGGCTAAAATAACATCATATGCTTAGAACCATTCGGCTCTGACTATTTAGTCTGCTCGTTTAATAACGCATTTTTAATAACCAAACGTCTAGAAGGTCTGAAGTATAGGCTAGCCTTCTTGAGAAATAATCATAGGCTATGCTATAGAACAGTGCAAACAATTTTACACACCAGTCTAACGGCAAATAGAACAATACGGTAATGAAACTAACATATATATTTTTAAATGTAGTTCGGATAATGAACATCTTTAAAAAAAGAAACAAACGGTTGAGATGATGCCGCATACGGCTTCAGGTCAACCGTCTCTTCCTCGCTCCATATTTCCCTTGAATTGTTTCCAAAATAGCAGGCTCTTCAATAGATATGCCTACACGTTTTCCAGGGATAAAGCATATCGGACCCATCCCAACGAAAAAAAAGGTTTGCTGTATAATGGCCTATCTGTAGCCTACTTTTTACACAACGCTTCCGCTTTTGGTGAACAGCAAGCAAACCAAACAAATCACGCGTGTATTTTGGCTTTATTTCATCCTGGTGTTGAGCACTTTGAATGTTCGCACGTTCTAGCTTTTGCTTTTACATTGTTGAGCAGGCTACCACGAGCCTTTTGTATTTGGTGTACTTGCTATTCCGCATACGCGTCGAAGGCATGCCTCGTGTCCGAATGAATTGCGGAAAAAACGATAAGAATAACGACGTGGATGGAATTATCGCAGCATATATACTCACCAGTTCTCCTCAGCATAGGTCACTGTGGAAACCCATTAATCGAATGTTCTTCTCCACTCGTACTGCAGAATATATATCCTGGTGTACGCGGAATGCGCGCACTTGGGAATTCTTCTGGGACATAAATGAAAGTCCGCAACTGCCCTCCCTTGTCTGCTGAATGTAGAATCCCATTGGTAGCTATCTAAAGACAGTGCTGCCTTTAGGAATCCCATTGCCCGTTTTTATTTATTTTCTTCCTGTGTAGAATACATAAACTGAAAAAGTTACGATAACTGAAAAAGGAAAGGTAATCTATGTCCATGGTGTAAACTTGTAAACTTTTTTATATACAGGGGGTGGGCAAAATATCGGAAACACCAGTTTTCCAGAAAACCTGCCACATAGTTTGCTACGCAAAACCTCAACCTCTTTTCCTAACCTGATTATCTATGCTGTTTTGTGACACGTGTACATTGTATATGATGACAGGAGAATACACTGTTTGACATTGTATATTGACATATAGTATATTGTTAGCTTGTTTGGAGTGCTTTTGTTTAAAAATAAATGTGCAGCTGATTAATAAATACTATTGTGAAAAGGCAATAAAAATTAGCATTTCAGTGCTGTTTTTCAAAAATGGTCTTCCGGGTGGGCCATGCCCCCGGACCTCCCTAGCCCTCAAGTGTCCCCCAAATAGTTATTATATGCCTTTTTCTCACTTTGAGCACTCGCCCCTCAAAAGGTCTCTGCACAGCTGTGCCTGTGTGCGTACCCTGAGAATAAATCCTGCAGGCACCTTTGATGCCAATCCAATCAACCATAATTGCCTGTTCATCATATTTTTATGAAATGCTAATAAATCATAAATTACATGTCACTGTTATATCAGTAATAAGTGAGTACATTTCAACAAATGTATTAAGAAATCAGAAAACATTTTGGAACCCAACAACTGGAGTTGATCTCCTCTATGTAGTACAGTGGAATGTGATTAGTGGAAAAACTGAACTGAAAAATAATAATTAACAATTGAGCCATATTTGTGACTCATGTTATGAGCAAGTGTTGGATTCTAGACCAGTTTCAGTGATCTTCCATTTTATTCAGCTGTTAACTTCACTTTGAGCAGAGGTGTTCACTCCCCACAGCTGTGCAGAGGTGCACATCTCCGGTTGTCCTGGACCAAAATGCCTTCAGTTTTTGTCCTACATTAGTTCTAAAGTGTTCTCACTTATTACTGAGACAAAAGCAGCATTTAATTGACAAATTGGTATTATTTGATAATAACAATGTTGTGTAATTCCCCCCCCAAAAAACAACAAAAAAAAAAAAAACCCCAATCATACTGACTGCGCCTAGTACTTAGATTCATATTTGCCTTTTTAGGGTTGTTTTTAAACGTTCTTGTTCCTAGTTTGAAAATGCACTATGTACGTCGCTCTGGATAAGAGCGTCTGCTAAATGTCTATAATGTAATGTAATGTAATGTAATATGATTAATGGCTCATTATGATTAATTATCGAGCTAATACAATTTTTAAAAATGTATAAAGACGAAAACTAAAATGTATACATGGCATGCCAGTCAGAAAAGAGTGTAGAAAATATAGCTAAGAGAAATGGGAGCAAATGTATAGCAACTGTTTTATGTTTTATGAAAAGGTTTTTTCCGTTTCTGGTGTTTCCGATATTTTGTCCACCCCCTGTATCTCTGATTTTTTCAATTTACTAGTTAGCCGTCTGTGTAGAATCACGGTTTGGATGACCAATTAAATGAGGAAAAAACAGAACTCCTACTATTGAACCCAAAAACACAGAGACAAATTCTCCAGCAAACTTGCTCTACAGAGTAAGCCTAAAGTAAGGAACCTGGGGCTCCAGGTAGATCCATATCTACTACATATCTGGCTGCAAAGTGATGGTTTGAGGCTTGTTTGATACGTCAGACCCTTGATAACTTAGAGCCATTTAGCCAACCATGTATTCCATACTGTTCCAGTGTAATTTACAGCTAAATTTAGTCCCACCCCCCAATTCCCACAGAGATCCATTCAAATGCAGAGATATTTAGTATCGCTTGTGAGAGTACCAGAAAATAAGATATCAAGAGTCTTTTGATGTTGTTGGGGTACAGACATCAGGAAGTCATAGCATTCAGTTAAAAGTATTCATGCTGAATGTCTGTCTTCTGAGTTTTGGGGGGAAAAAATAAACATAAATAAATAAATAAAAATGTATTAAATTTGTGAAATCTTCACACTGAATACAGGTCTCCTCAAGCAGCTCATAAAAATGGTTCTGATACCTTGGGTCATAACATGCCCCAACCAAAATCAATTTACTTTGAGGTAATACAACGTCCAACAGCCTCAATTAAGTCATTGTTCAAATCAGTTCTGACATTGAATTCTTTGTCCGACCTAATATAATCACATGCACCACCTTTGTGGTTTATATTACTTTTACTATCACCTTACAAGTAACCATATGAGACTGAGACATTGATATAATTGGAATTCTTTTTTTTTTTTACTCTTGAAACCTTGTTGTATGATGCCTCTGATGAGGAATGGTTTGAAAACTTAGCATTTTTATGTTTTGGTGCAAATTTGTGAACATGCAAAATGCTGAAATGATTGGTAGGAATGCTCTTTATGCTTCCAAGTAAGCATACTCAAAGACACAGCTGTGTTAGTTTTAAAACTCAAACTTTATTGTTCATTGATTTAAAAAAACAAAAAAACAAACACATTGAACTTTTATTCTTTAACTCCTCAAATTATCATGTTTTTTTTTCTCTTCATATGACTCCTTGTCTCACTATTTGGTGTGATGCAGAAAAGGAAGCATTTCTTGTGACTTGTATAGCAGGCGGGCATCACACTGCAGTAAAACAAAAATCCATATAAAACAGGGGTGTCCAATCATATTCCAAAAGGGCTAGTCGAGGTGTACGTTTTTGTTTTAGCCCAGCATGAAGACACCTGAGTCTACTTAAGGTCTTGATTGAAGACCCATGATTAGTTAATTAGTATTCATACATTTTTTTATATACAGTATACCTATATAACTTTTTTGTGTTATATAAAGTCATGTTATATAAATGCTCAGATTTTTACTGTGGGCATTTCGCACTGCTTCTAACCAAGCCTAACATGCCCCTCTGCCACACGTCAAATACAGCAGCATGTCCAATAGGGTTCAATAGGACAATGAGTTGGGAGAAACGACCCATCCATATCTATCCATATAGATCCATCCATATCTACTGCATTTCGGGCTGCAGAGTGATGGGGTGCGTCCCAATATTCTTCACTCCCCACCTCCTTTCTTCCACTTCCCCACTACCACTCCTTTCCTGCCCGGAAGTATGCAAAACTGCCTGAATACTACAAGTAGTTGCATGTACAGTATACAATGTACTTGACATTGCGGTTTGCGTCGAGACATTAATACATTTGTAACTATTTGTAAGTAATGTGTAGCCAAATCGGCAACATTAGATTATGACACAAAGATCGCTTTCCGGGGAAACGGAGGAGAGGAAGTGGTAGTGGAGATAAGGAGGGTGCATTTTTCGAGTATTGGGACAAACACATGGTTTGTTTCTCTTTTGATACCTCAGACCCTTGATAACTTACAGCCATTTCGCCAACCATGTGTTTCACACTGTTCCTGTGTAATTTACAGATAAATCTAGTCCTATTCAAATGCAGAGATGTTATAGGACCGATTGTAAGAGTACCAGCAAATGTGACAGAGTTTTGTTGGATCACAGACATCAGGAAGTCATGGCATACAAAGGATAAGCAACCAAATATTTAAAATGATTACTTTATTTATGTTTGTTAATTTGTCCAATTACTTTTGGTGACCTAAAATGGGGGGTGGGGGTGGGGGGGGGGGGCTGCTATGTGTTAAAATGGCTACAATTGCTACACTGTTCACCCGATATGGATGTAAAAACCCTCAAATTAAAGCTAAAAGTCTGCACCTTAACCTCATAGTCACTGTTCCATTTCAAATCCAATGTGCTGAATTACAGAGCCAAAACACGCGTCACTTTCCTAACACTTTTGGAATGCACTGTATTTAACCAGAAAATATTTTTTTCGAAACAAAAAACGTTTTTAACGTACAACAATACCAAGGTACTCACACATATAAAGCACTGTAATAGCAAAACATAAGCCTGCCATTAAAAGTATTGATATCACAATGAGGTCAAGTTGCAACCTACAATATTGGCTATCTTAGCTCGCACAAATTGAACTAGCCCTATTTACAATAAAATACAATTCAAATTGGACTTCACGTACACATGCGCAATAGAGTCCAAACACCAATGCTTAAAATTAAACTGATGTTATTCATTTGAAAATGTTAATTTACTGAAATCTTTGCGTCTATGCCTGCCCTGTCCACGCTGCTACCTTGACTTTCTGGAGCATAGCCAGTATTCTGTTTTTTATTTCTTTGGTTGCCAGGGAATACACAATCGGGTTCAGACAGGGCGGGATGCATGAGGCTAACGACAAGGTCAGCACAGCGACATCCAGAGTGAGTTCAAATAAGAACAGTTCAATGATGAACACCGTCATGATCGGCAAGTAGAAAATCGCCACGAGGAAGAGATGTTCTGTGCAAGTTACAAGTGCTTTGTACCTGCTCTCCACATTTTTCATTCTAAACACGGCTGTCAAAATACAGAAGTATGACAAGCCGGTTAAACTAAGGGGCCCAAACAGAACAATTATACTCAGCGATGATGCAGTGGCCCACTGCAAACTGTTATCATTGCAAGATAGTCTGAGCAAAGGGGCGTTGTCACAAAAGTAGCTGTACACTTTGACCGAATTACAGAAAGACAGTCTGGTAATGAGTAAGGTCACAAACAAAATAACACTGACACAAAATAACCAAACTATCACTAAAATACTGATCATAACAGTGATTGTGTTGATAGAGCTGTGTCTAAGGGGGAAACATATCACAATTAACCTGTCATAGGCAAGTACACTGAGGGAAAACGACTCTAATGAAAAAAAACAGTAATAAAAAAACAATTGTGTCAAACATTCGTTGTAGGAAATAAAGTTATCTCTCGCGAGAAACATCTTAATCATTGCAGGAATAAAGGTTGTACTGAACACCATGTCGACGATCGCTAAATTAGCCACTGCAACGTACTTAGGAGTGTGTAAGCGATTATCTATCCATATAATGTAAAGGATAAAGGAGTTGGACAAAACTGTTACAACATAAACGACGGCGAGGAAAATTAAATATATATCAATAAATTGCAAACGCGCAAATCCGATAATGTAAAATCCCACTGGTCTAATGATGGACTCGTTTGTGATCGAAGTGATGAGAATTCCCATTGCACGTGTGCGGCTTCGCGGACCTCCGCGTGACAGCTTTTCCTCTGGGCCCTGAGAGGGAAATAAATAGCAACCAATGAAAACATACAAACCCGTGGCAGTTGAGGCTATTTTGCATAACCATGAACTAATTTGCATTACATCTCAACATTTATCAAACTATCTTACCTATGCTTACACGGATTCCATTTTTTTTTTTTTTTGCACAATATATTTACACAGCTGCACCTGAACTTCAACTGAAACCGGTCAAAAGTAGTACCTGCTCAATGGCACATAGTCAGCAGCCCAGCTACCCTGTGAGAAAAAATTGTACTTTTTTGGCAGTGGTTCTCAAACTCGGTCCTGGGGGACCCCTGTGTATGCTGGTTTTCGTTCCAAGCACAATTGCAATCCAAAAATTCTAACAAGCTGTTGATTTCTCTTAATTAGTGCTTTTCATAATTAGAGGGATTATGTACCCTCTTAAACCACATCATGTGATAAATAGCTATGCATGCCATGAAGAATAAAATGCCCATTTTCCTACTGTGCTTATTGGGCTATTTGCAAATAGGTAACTTTTTTTTTAAACGGATCAAATTAAAGACTGGTGAATCGATAGGCTCGTAATTAGGTAGTTGAACACGTGTTTGTTGCCTGATCACTTTTTCCTCATGTATTAACACAGTGCCGGTTTGGCTCGTTATCATTTCCTTTGTCTTGTCTTCATTATTTATCAAATGGTTAGTTTTAGTTGCCATATGTCCACAATTTCAACACTTAAATGTCCCATGTTCACATTGTGCTTATTGTGCTATATTGCAAACAATTTCATTTGATCAATTAAAATTATTTTAATTTTACAACACGCCAAGCCTGCATTTTGATAAACCTCCGTTTTTATTTCCATCAGTTAAAACATTTTAAACACTTTTCATATAATTGTTTACATTATAGCACAATAAGCACAATGTGAAAATGGGATTTTATTATGCATGGCACATATAGCTATTTCTGACATAATGTGGTTTACGAGGGTAAATACTCTATCCTTCTAAACATGAAAAGCACCTAATTAAGAAAGATTAACAGCGCATTCAAATTATGGGATTGCAACTGTGGTTGTAATGAAAAACCAGCATACACAGGGATGGCTCCAGGTCCGAGTTTGAGAACTTGTGATCTAAGGCACTGGTTCTCATGTTCGGCCCTGGGACCCCGTGTGTATGCTGGTTTTCGTACAAACAAAAGTTGCAATGCCTGAATTTTAACAAACTACGTTTTTGTGATTAGGTACTTTTCATGTTCAGATGGATTATTTACCCTCTTTAACCGCATTGTCAGAAATAGCTATGCATGCCTTTAGAATAAACATAGCATATTCATTGCACAAGAGTAAAACATATTGTAAAACGTCGACAAGCGTGAATTCATACTTTAAAAAAAGCAACAAAAAAAATCTTCGTATTTCTTTTCCCTTTTTATAGTGAACAGATTGCAGTGAAGATGTCTGGACCAATTTAATTGGTGCTTTTGTGATTTTACAACTTGAGTGCCAATCACTGATCAGCAATGCAATTAGCTACGTTTGTTTGGCCAGTGGATGGGGGGAAAACGCAGATTTCCCATGGGGTTCTGTCGCGCTTTAAGTTCTTTCATAATCTTTTCTTTAAACTTAAGACAATGCAGGTTTGGCTCATTATCATTTGAATTCTTCATTATCGACCAAATAGTTTAAGTGGCCATGTCACCACACTTTCACCAATTAGAAGCCTATTGATTCACCTCGGCCTTTAATTTGATCGCTTAAAAAATGTTATGACCTCTTTTAATGAAATTGTTTACAATATAGCACGATGGGAACATTGGACATTTATTCCGCACGGAATGCATCGCTATTTTACATGATGTGTGTTTTAAAAGGATAAATAATCCCTCAAAACAGGGCCCTGTCTATTTGGGGGGGGGGGGGGGCAATGCCCCCCCAAAATTTTCCGCCTGCTCCGCCAAAGCCAAATCCAGAAAAAATAAAATCCGACAATATGAAGTCGGCGCCAGGCTATTAGAGCTAGTTACAGAAGATTCGACCAATCATAAAAATGCCACGTCGCAGGCCCTGCCTCAAGACATGAAAAGCTCGTTAAAATTCGGGGGTTGCAATTGTGGTCGGAACGAAAACCACCATTCATAGGCGGGCTCCAGGACCGAACTTGAGAACCACTCACTTAAACCACTCACTCTTAATTGAAAGTCGGATGATATTTGTTACTCCCAGCATCGCTGTCATTTTTTTTTTAGATCGGTGTACTTGTTCATTTCCTCTTGCGTTATATACGATTTTACGCATGATAGTCTAATATTAAACTCAACCATTCGGCTCCAACACCACTTCATGACACACCTATTATTATTCCCGTGTCCATTCTAACTGGACATGTTAATTGATCTTGGTGTTGGAGCCGACCGATTAATCTGCTCATTGTTTGCTATTTAGGGTCTACATAACAAATATAATTGTATATTTCTATGCCCAAAAGTTTAGAAGAAGGTCTGAAATAGCCTTCTTCCCAAATAATAACTAGCGGTGCAAAACTATTTCATACAGTCTAACGGCAAATACAGCATACACGATATTACCCTTACAAAAAGGAGTATATAAAAGTTTCTTTTTTTAAGTGTATTTAAGTACATTCAAATATATTTTTAAGTAGCCTATGTATGTGAGTGTATTCTTAAGTAGGCTACTTTATAAAACGTATTTGGGCTATTTTAAATATATTTAAAGTATTTCCTGGAACTACACTTATAGCCTCTACAACTTATGAACTGCTTCTAAACTTGTATCCTTAAAGTGGTATACTTTGAGTGTTTCTAAAAAACTGTGATCCAAGTTTACGTCTGGAAAGTAAAGTGAAAGTGCACTGTAACTTCATCCATCCCATTATCTCACCCGATTATTCCGATCAATTTAGAGCCATAAATTAACCTAACTTGCATGTCTTTGGACTGTCGGAGGGAACAGAGTACCCGGACCGGAGAATTTTGTAAAAAGAACATGCAAACACAGACGGGCCCTCGGCCGGGAATTGATTTCGGTGCGTTTTCGCTGAGGCGACAGTGCTATCCACTGCACCACCGTGCCGCCCACTAAGCACGCCAACTGTGATTTAATTCCCAAAAAATATAGGCCTACGTAAAGCATACTTTTATGAACTTATTTTTGTAAGGGTACAACTAACACATATTATAAAATATTTAGCTAGTTTTAATAAAGAACAAACCGCTTTTAAAAGAGAATCAAACCGTGGAGGTGATGTCGCATGCAGCTTTGGGGCGACCGTCTCTTCCTCTCCCGATTTCGTTCTTGAATTGTTTCCAAAATAACAGCATCTTCAACAGACACAGATCTTTCAGTAGACTAGCTACAGGCTATATCCAAGGACAAAACGGTTAATGTGTGACCAATAACTCAAGGGAAAAGCTGTCGTGCGTTCGTTGTCAATTTTTTTTTTCATATTTAACTGCATTATGTTTATTTTTGTGTTTGCTTTATAATTGAGGCCTGCGTTTTACAGAAAAAATCCACATTCGGTGCACAGCAAACCGATCGGACTGAAACCATGATCCGACCACGGTCCAAGCATTGTTGCAATCGCTTTTGTAAACATTGTCAATCACGCGTAGCGTATATTTAGGCTTAAACTCATCTTGGTGTAAAGCACGTTGAACGTGAGCATGTTTTAGGCTTTGCTCTTGCATTTTCTAGTCCCACTGTACTCTTTGCATATTGTATTTGGTTTACATCGTATAGCCTACGTGTCGAAGGTAGATGCCCTAGTGTATGAATGAATTGCGGGGGAAAAAATCTAATTAATTAACACAGATTACAGGTGCAGAGTAGAATTAGCGCAGCAGGAAAACGCTACTCACCAGCTCTCTTCAGCATAGGTCACTGCGGAAACACATTAGTCTCATGTTATTCTCTACTCATGTACGGCATAATATATATCCTTGTGTGTGTGTGTGTGTGTGCACGTGTGGAATGCCTGTCCTTGGGAATTCTTCTGGGACATCAATTAAAATCCGCAACTGCCCTCCCTTGCCTGTTGAATGTAGGCAATAATCCCATTGGTATCAGACAGTGCCCTTGTTTCTATAGTACTAATTTGGTAAAGATGTGGATAGAGTTCCAGAAGCTTTTAAATAGTTGACATTGCCAAAAAAGATGCATAAATGTTAATCTTACATCTTAGACAGTTTGGTGAATTATCTTTGGATAATTTATGCATTTTTATTGGTGTGATATTTTTTTGTTAGTCAAGTTAGCTTTTTTGATTTTGTTATTTGTGAATGGACAGTGGAGGTAATCTGATATCATGATTGGGACGGGGCAGTGTGGGGATCAGAAAGGGAATTCCAACCGTTAGAGGGTAGCAAAAAGACGCTTTTCTACCAGTTTCTCATGATATACAGTATTATTTCAGAATTTTTGAAATAACGGAATAGATGAATAGGTGTCATTGTAAAGTAAGCATAAAAACACAGTTACAAACACATTTACAATACATATTAATTGTATTTCTGCAATTCTGCTTAAATACAGTGCATTCCAAAGTGTTAGGACAGTGACACATTTTCTGTTGTTTTGGCTCTGTACTCCAGCACATTGGATTGTAAATGAAACAGAAACAGTAACATCTGTTCCACACTATTAGATTGGACAGTGAACCTTCTATGCATTGCCGCAATCGTTGCCACTGACCCCGTTTCACACTGGCACCGTGTTTGGGGAGATTTATGCTTTACTGCGACCTTTGCGTATACGTCTGCCCTGCCCACGCTGCTACCTTGACTTTCTGAAGCGTAGCCAGTATTCTGTTTTTTATTTCTTTGGTTGCCAGGGAATACACAATCGGGTTCAGACAGGGCGGGATGCATGAGGCTAACGACAAGTTCAGCACAGCGACATCCAGAGTGAGTTCAAATAAGAACAGTTCAATGATGAACACCGTCATGATCGGCCCGTAGAAAATCGCCACTAGGAAGAGATGTTCTGTGCAAGTTACAAGTGCTTTGTACCTGCTCGCCACATTTTTCATTCTGAACACGGCTCTTAAAATACAGGTGTATGACATGACGATTACAATAAGGGGCCCAAACAGAACAATTATACTCAGCGATGATGCAGTGGCCCACTGCAAACTGTTATCATTGCAAGATTATCTGACCTCAGGTTCGCAGTCACAAAAGTAGCTGTATACTGTGAGATTGTTAAAGAAAGACAACCTGGTCATGATTATAGTCAGGAACAAAATAACGCTTACAGAAAATAACCAAACGGTCACTAAAATACTGATCATGGCGTTGATTGTGTTGATAGAGCTGTGTCTCAGTGGGAAACATATCGCAATTAACCTGTCATAGGCAAGTACACTGAGGGAAAACAATTCTAATGAAAAAAAACAGTAATAAAAAAACATCTGTGTCAAACATGCATCTTTCATGAGAAACATCTTGATCATACCAGGAATTATTGTTGTACTGAACACCAAGTCCACAATCGCTAAATTAGCCACTGCAATGTGCATGGGAGTGTGAAGGCGATTATCTAGCCATATAACGGAAAGGATAAAGGAGTTACACAAAACCGTTACAGTATAAACGACGGCGAGGAAAATTATATACTCAATAAACTCAATAAAATGTTATACCTGAAATCCGATAATGTAAAATCCCGCTGGTCTAATGATGGAGTCGTTTGTGATATAAGTGATGAGAATTCCCATTGCACGTGTGTGGCGTTCAGGGCCTTCGCGTGGCTGCTTTTCCTCTGCGCCCTGAGAGAGAAACTGATGAATCGCAACCAATGAAAACATACAACCCCCGTGGCAGTTCAGGCTAATGTTGCGTAACCATTAACTAAGCAGACGCTCTTATAAATACTTACACAGATTAGCCAACATTTTTATGCAATCTATTCGTCCAGCTGCGCCTATACTTCGACTGCAACCGTTCAAGATTAGTACCTTTTCAATGGCACATAGTCAGCAAAAATTGTACCTTTAGCGGTGCAATGGCTTGGGTGCATCCCAATATTTTTCACTCTTCACCTCCTTGCTTCCACTCGTCTCCTACCCGGAAGTATGCAAAATTGCCTGTACGTTTCAAGTACAAATGGTTGCATGTACAGTACTATCCATTGTACCTGGCATTGCGGTTTGCGTCGAGACATTCATTAATATGTAACCATTACTATGTAATCAGCAACATTAGGGCGCGTCCCAATTTTCGAAAAATGCGTCCCCCTTTCTTCCACTACCAGCTCCTCTATTCCTTACCCCGGAAACCGATGTTTGCGTCCTGATCTAATGTTGTTGATTCCATATGAATGGTTACAAATTAATTAATGTCTCTACGTGAACCGCAATGTCGGGAACATTGTATGCTGTGCATGCAACTACAGATGAACCTCGATCCAACGGACACCGATGCAACGGATTCCGGATCCAACGGACACAATCCGCGAGTGAATATCTGGTCCGAACGTTTAAAACTCCCGGGTGAAGCGAACCGAGACCGCTACTTGAGTAAGCGTCCGCGAACCGAGACCGTTACTTGAGTACGTGTCCGCTTGGCGGCGCGCACGTGTTGTTTACAAGCGTACAAGCATCGGTTTGCCTGGTTGTTGTGCGCTACATATCTCTTGTTATAGTGATTTCGTCGCTGCAACGGACAAACGGCTTTAACGGACAACTGATCCCCCTATTAGTCCGTTGGATCGAGGTTCAACTGTACTTGTAATTGAAACATACAGGAAGTTTTGCATACTTTGGGGAAGGAGACGAGTGGAGGAAAGGAGGTGAGGAGTGAAGAATATTGGGACGCACCCCTTTGTCTCTGAGGCAGTTTAATCTAAGGCACTGTTTCTCGGTCCTGGCCCCCCTCCCCCTGTGTATGCTGGTTTACTTACCAACCACAGTTGCAATCCCTGAATTTTAACAAGCTGTACGTTGTTGTTATTTTAGTTATTATTTACATTATCCCTCAAAACATGAAAAGGCGCAATTAAGAAAAAATAACACCCTGTTAAAATTCTGGGATTGCAATTGTGGTCATTTTGAGAGCAGTGCGCATGTTGATTTCCTTTTGCATTCGCCTACATCAGATTTTACCCGTGATAGTCTAATATTACACTCAACCATTCGGCTCCAACACCACGTTATGACACACCTATTATCATTCCTGTGTCCATTCTAACCAAACATGTTTATTGGTCTTGGTTCCAACTGTTCAATCTGCTCATTGTTTGCTAATACTAGGATTTACAGAACTAATATAATACATATTTTTATACCCAAAACTATTTGATACAGTCTCATGGCAAATGCGGCACTATACAGTAGTACCCTTACAAAAAAGGAGTAGATTCAAGTTTATTTATTTGAAGTGTATTTAAGTATATGAAGTTTATTTTTTAAGTATGTATTTAAGTCCGTTTTTTAAGTATTTTATAAAACGTATCTGGCCCATTTTAGATAGATAGATATAGATAGATATATACTTTATTGTCCCCGAAGGGAAATTTGTCTTGGACTCTGTGAGCTGGGCCAAGCTGCCGTCTTAAAAATACACATACAATATTACAATGAATGAGAAGACAGAAGTGTTGCACATTTGCCCAACAGAAATGGATGGGGTTGCACATTTGCGCAACAGATACATCATAAGCAAAGTAGCATGTATGCATAACGATAAAACAAAACATTCATTCATACAGCAGTAAAACCAACAGAGACATTACATTACATTACATTCATTTAGCAGACACTTTTATCCAAAGCGACATACAGTAAGTGCATACAGAAAGGTCATCGAAGTAACTACAGAACAGATAAGAAAGCACATTCTTCCCATACAGTAGCAGCTATCCCTAGTAATGAACACAATGCAGTTCACAGTGAACTGGGTAAATCAGCTCTAATACAATTCTATTCTAACTATTATAAACTTGACTATCTTGAGTACACAGTTCAACAAGAACACAAACCATGAGGTCCTAGATAAGTATTAGTCCAGGTGGAGTCTGAAAAGGTGCGTTTTCAGGCCACGACGGAAAGTAGGCAGGGTTGGCATGGAACGTAGGGGAATGGGAAGTTCGTTCCACCACTGGGGAGCTAGGGTGGAAAAGCTCCGCAGTCGGGACGAGCGAGTGCCATTTACACGGAGGGGGGGGAAGTGCAAGTCGCCCTGCAGTAGATGAGTGAAGCGGTCGAGCAGGAACATAGTTCTGGATCAAGTCCTGCAGGTAGACAGGGCCTGTCCTATTGGCTGCAGTGTAGGCCAGGGTCAGAACTTTGAACCTGATCCTGGCTGCAACTGGCAGCCAGTGGAGTGACCTCAACAGGGGGGTGACATGTGAAAATTTCGGGAGGTTGAACACAAGCCGGGCAGCTGCGTTCTGGATCAGTTGGAGAGGCAGGATGGCGCAGGCTGGTAGGCTTGCGAGCAGGGAGTTACAGTAGTCCAGGCGTGAGGTGACCATGGTCTGGACCAAAAGCTGGGTGGAATAGGTGGTCAGGTACGGTCGAATCCTCCTGATGTTGTACAGGAGGAACATGCAGGACCGTGCCGTCGCCCTGATCTGGTCTTTGAAGTTCAGCTGGTCGTCCAGGACCACCCCCAGGTTCTTTGCAGAGCGGGAGGCAGCCACCACGGTCCCGTCAACGGTGATGGAGAGGTCAAGTAGCGGGGAGGTTTTGTGTGGCATGAAGAGGAGCTCTGTCTTGTCGAGGTTGAGCTTCAGGTGATGGGTAGTCATCCACTCAGAGATGTCGGCCAGACAAGCAGATATCCTCTCCTTCACCTGTTGGGTAGAGGGAGGGAAAGAGAGGAAGAGTTGAGTATCGTCAGCATAACTATGGTATGAGGAGCCATGTGAATTGATTACTGAACCAAGGGATTTTGTATAGATGGAGAACAGCAGAGGACCCAGTACAGATCCCTGCGGGACTCCTGTAGACAGGGGATGGGGTGCAGACACAGAACCCTTCCAAGAGACTTGGTAGGATCTATCGGTGAGGTACGATACAAACCAGGAGAGGGCAGTCCCAGAAATGCCCATCTCAGAAAGTGTGGAAATCAGGAGTTTGTGGTTGACCGTGTCGAACGCTGCAGACAGGTCAAGTAGAATCAGGACAGAGGAGAGGGATGAGGCTCTGGCAGCGGAGAGCGCCTCAGTCACGGCCAGGAGAGCAGTTTCTGTGGAATGTCCGGTTCTGAAGCCGGACTGATGGGGGTCAAGCAGGTTGTTCTGGTGGAGAAAAACAGACAGTTAGTTATGGACAGCTCGTTCCAGAGTTTTGGACAGGAAGGGCAAAAGAGATACAGGACGGTAGTTCCTGACATCAGAGGGGTCTAAGCTAGGTTTTTTTAGGAGTGGGGATACATGGGCAGTCTTAAAAACAGCAGGGACATGGCCACAGGTTAGGGAGGTGTTGATAATAGTGGACAGATATGGAACGAGCTCAGCAGATATTGACTGGAGGACTGCTGACGGGATGGGGTCCAGCGGACAGGTGGTCGCGCGATGGTGCGTCACAAGTTGGAGCACATCTGCGTCCTCCAGTGTCTTGAAGGACGACAGCGTGGCGATAGGTTCGGTACGGGGGATGTGGGGTGTCACCTGAGGTGTGAAGGAGTTGCGAATCATGGCCACCTTCCCCTCAAAGTGGGTCAGGAAGTCATCTGCAGAGAGGGAGGAGGGTGAAGGGGGTGGAGGGGGGGTAAGCAGGGAGGAGAAGGTGGAAAAGAGTTTCCGTGGATTAGACACGCATGCATTAATTTTTGTCTGAAAAAAAGAAGTCTTAGCCGATGTAGTTGCAGCTGTGAAGGCTGCCAGCAGAGTGTGATAGGAGGCCAGGTCATCTGGGGATCTGGATTTCCTCCACTTTCTCTCAGCGCCTCGCAGTATGGTTCTGTTGGATCTGAGAGAATCTGTCAGCCACGGGGAAGGGGGTGATGGTCGAGCTGGTTTGGAGACAAGCGGACAAAGTGAGTTGAGAGACTGAGAGAGGCAGGAGTTAAACATAGAGGTGGCAACATCAACATGCATATTAGCAAAAGACGCAGGTGGAGGAAGTATAGAGAGAGCGGAAGTAGTGAGAGAGGAGTACGAGAGGGTGCGGAGATTTCTCCTGAACATAACAGTGGGTGGGTCGTTAGTAGGGTTGAGGGAGAGCAGGAGGGAAAGAGAGAATGAAATAAAGAAATGGTCCGATACGTGGAGCGGGGTCACCGTGAGTTCAGATGTGGCGCAGCTCCTGGTGAGTACAAGGTCAAGTTGGTTACCAGCCTTGTGGGTGGCAGGCGATGGGGATTGAGTGAGAGCGAAGGACTGGAGGAGTGAGGCGACACTGGATAGCTGGGAACTCTCTGGATGGAGGTTGAAGTCTCCCAGTAGGATTACAGGGGTGCCATCCTCAGGGAAGGAGCTCAGGAGAGTGTCCAGTTCATCCAGGAAAGCGCCGAGCGGACCTGGGGGGCGATGGAGAACAACAATGTTAAGTGTAGACGGGTGGGTTACAGTGACTGCATGAAACTCAAAAGAGGAGAAATTCAGGCAGCGTGCAGTGGGAATAGAGAATTTCCAGGATGTGGAAATCAGCAGACCAGTACCCCCGCCTCGGCCAGAGGCCCTGGGGGTGTGGGAGAAGGAATAGCCGGCAGACAGAGCAGCGGGAGTGGCTGTGTTATCTGGAGTGATCCAGGTCTCAGTGAGAGCCAGGAAGTGGAGGGACTTCACCTTAGCATAGGCAGTGATGAAGTCAGTTTTCTGGACAGCGGAGCGGCAGTTCCATAGTCCACCCACCACTGAGAGTTCCTTATGAAGGGACAGGGGTGGGCAGACCAGGTTAGCCGGGCAGCGCCTGCGGTGGTTGGACCTCCAGGCTCGAGGTATATAGCACAGAGGAATGGGGGTTAAACACATGGTAGGTGGTGAAAAGATGAGAACAAAGTCTTACAAATTGCTTACGGCAGCCTCGGCTTTAATTTATGCCCTATTTGCTAATTGCCGATTGCATTCAGCTGCTTGCAGGGCTAATTTGCTCCGGTGAAACCAGTTAAGATTAGCAACACAAAAGCGCAGATTGTAGGCTTAATGATAGCTACAATCAACTTTAAACAAATCGCTAACTATTGCTATTTACTTCAACTACACAAATCACTACAGAGTGGTTCAATTTACCAAATGCACGGCTGAAACCGAAAGTTCAAAAGATACTTTACCAGTCCGACGGCAGCAACTATATTGCACAGTACCCATAAAACCCGTAAGTGAACATATATTGCACGACTCAAGCTGTAGCCTTATTCAGTAATCTGATAGAAGTAGGTACAAATGAGTGTTTGAATCTGTTGAGTTTGCAGATGGGTACTCTGTAACGTTTGCCAGATGGTAAAAGAACATATTCAGAGTTGAGGATGTGGGCGGAGTCGGCTACAACTCTCTGTGCCAGTCTGAGGACAGACTCTTCATAAATGGACTGTAGAGAGGAGTTTCCAGTCCCCCCTATAACCTTCATAGCTGTCTGGACCAGACGGTTAAGTTTAGATTTAAATGGCACAGAGAGATTGCCGAACCACGCTGACATGCCAAACCTGATGATACTTTCCAGCACGGCCTGGTAAAACAAGTGCATGAGCTTCTGATCGACCCCGAAGACCCTAAGTCTACGTAAAAAATACAGCCGCTGCTGGAGGCGAGAACACAACATGTCAACTTGTATTTCCCAGTTAAGCAGATTATCCAAGTAAACGCCCAGATATCTGTAGGAGCTGACCTGGCTGATTTTTTGATCGTGGATTAACCCCTTAGTGCAGATGGCATATTTGGTAAATCATGGGGGTACTCTGTTTAAGGCTTTATAACTCCAGGTGTGAGCGTCACATAAACTTGGTAAATGGCTTAAATGAAACAAAACCGGTGTACCATTTTTTGGTACAAAATTAGATTTGTTTATTTTCATAATTTAAGTCAAAATAAAGTGCTGGAAATGCAAGCAAAACTTTGCAAAAAATGCAACAAAATATATATTTCTTCAAAATACTGAGAGCTACATAAGTGAAACAGATAAAACTACACATTTCCTGGATCATAAACTCCTTGTCCACAAGCATTCAATAATCGCAGGGTGATATACAGAACTACTAAAGATCTATGACACGAAATGTAAGCAGTGTAGCCTGATGTACCCAGGGTCTCCAAACCTATCCAAATTGGCTAAAATGTGAATAGCTGTAAATCTTAAACTAATCATACATTTCAGTGCAAATCAACCGTTTTGACTAATTTAACTCACCTTTTTATCATTTTCATGTGGGAATTATTTTGGATCAGTACAGGGGGGTGGATATCTAGGTGTCCAATAACCTACCCAAAACCTCTCCGAGAAATTATTAATAAGCCTTTTGTCCTTTATAAAGCATATACATTTTACCTTACGATCACTTAATGGATGAAAACATTGATATTGCACAGTTTCAGTTCAGTGTTTGATGCCAAGTGTGCCATTTTTTCACCATTATCCTTCATATACTGCTTCATCCTGTGCGGTGCCTTCGTGGCCAACATGCACTCATCAATGGCACGGTCTTCAGTATGCTGTAAGGATCTGGTCCTGCAGTGGCTTCACTCTGAACAGTAGAGGGCACTGCTGGAGTGGCAGAGGTGGAGGGTCAAGCATGTTATAGGAACAAATGACATAATGCAGAAGCATTATAACACTGTGGTACACACAGCTAAATATGAAATCATTCACTCTTGTACTTCAGTAAACACTTTCTTCTGTATGCTACATTATGTTATATTTTGTTGCGTGCTCTAGGATGGCATTACTCTGTAGTGTGTTTCACAACTGTTGCTTATTTATTTTATTTATTTATTTTACATTAATCTTGCACACATCTGGACACAGTACATTTGAATACATATTTTCCATTCCCTAAGTGAAAAGCATCACCCATGGATATACTAATACCCCATAGAGTACATTATGCACAAAGAAATTACAATACAATAAAATAATATCGGAAAACACTACCAATGTTCTAGCTTCACGGCAAATCGAGGCATAAAATAAACTCCTCAAAAAAAGTTTGGAAACGTTATTTCGGTCGATTATTCCTCCCCTTTAATAATACCAATTGGTATTGTATTTTATATCGTTGGAAAGCCTGATTAGTCACCTTTACAACGAGGTACAACTTGTAAGGATCATGCATTCGTGGAATGAGCAACACAGCTAACCGTGTGGGTAGCGGCCCAAAAAAATGTGCCAAAATCCCCTGCAATATTCTTCTGTTGGTATTCACTCTCGTTTTGAGCTTCAAGTGCTGGCAGGTGTATGCCAGTGGGATGGAATGGGATGCCATCCCACAGCAGTGTGTGACCAGGCTGGTGACCAGCATGAGGAGGAGGTGCCAAGCTGTTGTGGCTGCGTATGGATCTTCCACACGCTACTGAGGTCCCTGACAGTGTAAAATGAATAAAGTGTAAAAATGGCCAATATGTGTTGTTTTTTCCTTATTACTGTGGGAGAGTGCAATCATCCAGTCCACCAAGCAACTCAAAACGAGAGTGAATACCAACAGAAGAATACTGCAGGGGATTTTGGCACATTTTTTTGGGCCGCTACCCACATGGTTAGCTGTGTTGCTCATTCCACGAATGCATGATCCTTACAAGTTGTACCTCGTTGTAAAGGAGGCTAACAAAGCAGGCCACCACGAGCCACTACGGGAACGGCACGAACACAATAGTATCAATACATTAGTTATTTGGCAGACGCGTTTATCCAAAGCGACGTACAATAAGTGCATATTGACGGTCATAGACACAATCTACGAAGCTAAGTCACGAAAGCGCAACTTTCTCACAACGTAGAAGCTATCGCTAGTCATCAACCGAATACAGTCCGCTATACATTCTAAGCTATGAGATAGCTAAACCAAATAGAAAATAAAAAATAAACGGAAAGAACGTACTATATAATTTGCCTTATACATGTAGTTATTCAAGGTGGAGTCTGAAAAAGTGTGTTTTCAAATATGTTCAGCATTATTAGCAGGCTAACAGTGGTCTATTACGACCGATGCAAATACAAAAATAACGAAAATATAGCACGCAGTGGAAAAACGAATGTATATAATCAAAATATTACAAGCAGTAATACTTACATGTCGAGGAGGATATCTTCCCCATATTGATAGGCACCTCTTCCACAGAATCTATGCTACAGGGATTAGAAGAATCTCTGTTGTTGTCCTCTTCTGACCGACTTCGGGGGAAAACTACTAAAAAGTCTCTTCACAGTTGCGCGCAGTTTTATTGCGTAAGACCAAATGCGTAAGACCAAATGCGTCATACCAAACGCGTCAAACCAAATGCGTCATCTGCGCATGCCAGCGTAAAATTGTCGTGATATAACAAGTATTGCAGTTACGCTCGCCCTTAAATAGTTAATCCAAGCTTTCAATTACACATGTAAATTACTTTTGGGAAGCTTGTCGTGCCTTCTATTGGATAAAACGATTGTCGATCAAACCAGAATAAAATTGATAGCGTCACAGCAGTGCAATCAGGAAGGGGGGGTTACGCAGAGTTAGTTTCGTTTGTCTAATAGTGTTCCAATGCGCTGTGTATTTTTCAAACGGATTGTCCAAGACAATAAATAACCACGGAATCTTGAAAGGGACATATCTACGCTTAAATCCACGGGAGGATTGCACACGAATTCCATATTTAATAGCAGATATTGATAGTAGAATGGCATTGTATGATTTCACTTGTTTATGTCGGTATTGATTGAGCAGCGATTTGCACCGCTGTATTTGCATACGGCCGGGCTATTGGTGGGTTTATCTGGTTGCTGGACGGAATTCTGATATTATATGATGAATACATATATTTATGAACTCCCAACATAGACGCTATTGCCCACTATGTCACGCATGGGTAGGTATAGGCTGGGTGGGGAGTGCTTGTTAAATGGACTTGCTACGGAAAGATAGTGACACTTAGAAACTACGCATTGGCCAGAAATCGTCGCGAATCGTCTACCAATAAAGTTAAAATACCGCGTTTGGGTTTTCCACTAATAGTTTGGCTGCAGGAGCAACGCGTGTCTCAGTTGCGTAAAACTGTCTCGCATGTGAGACAAAATGGACTATCTGCACTAAGGGGTTACGAGCGGGGAGTTGTCGCCTATTGACTTAGGATCAATCACCATCTCTTCTGTTTTCTTTACATTAATAATGAGGTGGTGATCATTGCACCACTGAACAAAAGACTGAACCTCATCAAAGTATGATGAGGGGTCAGAGTTTTTGAACAGCAGGCTGAGAATTGCCGTGTCGTCGGAGAATTTAAAAACATAATTCCCAGGGCAGCTGCTGACACAGTCATTTGTGAAGATAGTGAAGAGGACAGGTGAACTAACACAACCTTGAGGTGCCCCAGTGCTGATGAACCTTGGCTCTGAGAGAGTGTTGTTGACTCTGACAAGCTGGGATCTGTTAGTTAAAAAATAATAAAACCATTTAATGATAAAAGGGTTAACAGTCATCTGCCACAGTTTCTTGATCAGCAGGTGAGGCTGTAGGGCATAGGTGTCAAACTCAAGGCCCGCGGGCCAGATGTGGCCCGCCATGTCATTTTATGTGGCCCGCGAGAACTTAATTATCTGACGCGTAAAAAAAAATAAAAATAAAAATAAAAAAATAAAAAAATAATTATCTGACGCGTGTATCTACGTGGCTGGTTAACCGGGATTTACTTTTACGATATAACAGACAAACGCAGACGCGGACGCACACCCGCGGTACATACGTTAAATAAACCGTTAAATAAAGTTTGTATTAAAAATGTTTAAAAAAAAGGTGAATGCACCCCCCCCCGTCAACAATTACAATCGAGGTCCGCGAAAAATCTTGATTGCACCCCCCCCTCAACAATTACAATCGAGGTCCGCGAAAATCAACCGGCCCTTTGAGGGCAACTATAATGCTGATGTGGCCCGGGGTGAAAATGAGTTTGACACCCCTGCTGTAGGGTGTTAAAAGCAGAACTAAAATCAATAAACAAAAGACGGGCATAGGCCTTTGGATTCTCAAGGTGTTTCAGAGTTAGGTGAGTAATGCCATTGATGGCATCATCCGTTCCTCGTCCCTGTCTTATAAGCAAACTGGTAAGGATCCAATGCAGTTTATCTCAGATTTCAGCAGGGACACCACATATTTTTCAAAACATTTCATGACTACTGAAGTTAAAGCTACTGGCCTGTAATCATTGTTATCAGATGGACAAGATTTCTTAGGAACAGGGATGATAGTTGATCTTTTCCAGAGAGCAGGGACAGTATGTTGGTCAATAGACTGTTGAAAAATAGGGCACCAGACAGGAGTGAGCTCTTCAGCACATGTTTTCAAGAGAAAAGCAGAAATACCATCTGGGCCTGTAGATTTCTTTTTACAAACCCCACTAAAGAGTGATTGGATTTTAAAAGGATCAACTATCAGCCTGGAACAAGAGTCAGTGAGGTTAATAGAATGAAGCATTACATCACATTCTGATGAGAAATCCTGTGTTTCAAACCTCATAAAAAAGTCATTAAGTTAATTTGCTTTTTTGAGTTCATCATCTGTGATAAGACACTTCCTCTTTGTAGTCATGTTGGCTGCTGCTTTCATGGAGTCCCATAACTTTTTTGAGTCATTGAGATGAAGTTCTGTTCTATGATGTCCTTGTGTCCTTAACTTTTGATCAAGTTCTTTTTGCACTGTTCTCAAACCCATGCGGTCCTGATTTTTAAAAGCAATTTTTTTGCGGTTAATACAATCCTTCACTTCTTTGCTTATGAAGGGTTTATTGTTTGGATATACTTTAACCACCTTTTTGGGGACCACACAGTCAACACAGAACTTTAAATAGTCTGTTATTGTTTCAACAGCAAGATCGATTTCCAAATTATGAAAATTGTCCCAGTTTGTACATAAAAGAGAGCCCTTTAAGGTCTCAACACTGTCCTTCGACCACACAGATACAGTCTTAGTCTGTGGTTTGCTGCTTTTTAACACAGATTTGTATGTTGGGATAAGATGCACTGTGTTGTGGTCAGAGTTGGAGAGAGGAGGGTTTGGTCTGGCGATATATGCATTCTTTATGTTTCCGTAGCATTTATCTAAAACCCTTCTGTCACGGGTGGCACATTTGACATACTGTTCGTATCCGGGGAGGGTCAGCTCCAGTTTACAGTTGTTAAAATCACCCATTATGAAAACAGGAGCCCCCGGAGTACGATTCAGTTGTTGCTGGATGCAGTCTGCGATTCGGGCTGCTGCTCGTGCAGCGTTGCCGCTTGGAGGGACATAAACAGCACATATTAAAATGCTGCCAAACTCACGGGGAAGATAAAAAGGCCTCAAAGAAAGGCACAGCAGCTCGACGTCTGTATTGCATAGTGTCTCCCTCACAGAGAAGTTACTACACCAGAATTCACTGATGTACATGCAGATGCCTCCCCCACGGCTTTTCCCCGAGTCTTCATTGCGGTCCGCCCGAACAGCAGAGAAACCCTCCAGCTCAATAAGAGAGTCCGGGATGTCCGCGTTGAGCCAGGTCTCCGTGAACACCAGCAAGCTAGACTCCCGGTACTCGAAGCATACCTTGGCGTTGGTGCGGAGCTCCTCCATCTTATATTTCAAAGACCGCGCGTTGCAGAGCAAGACGCTGGGCAGAGGTGGCCGACTGCCTCGCCGGCGGAGCCGCTGCCGCACTCCCCCTCGTCTGCCTCTCCTCCGGAGCCGTCTTTTGCTAGCTGGTTGAGCTTTCACAGCTACAGGCAGGTCCACAGGCGGTGTAATTCCAGCAGAACGAAGGGAAAGCAGCGCGTCTCTAGTGTAAGTGAGTGGGAGCTCACCTTCCGCGTGTGGAAAGTTTGGCATGTCAGCAGTAGTTTTAAAATTATGAGCGTCAAAAGTAGTCCTTGCGCAAATAAAGCCATGGTATGTCCACATTCACGTTTACAGTCACACAAACACAAAAAAGGCAGATGCCAAGGGCATAAAAACGATTAAAACAATTAAAAACAACAGCGGCAGAGCAGCACACGAGTCCGAGTCGCCAGCAGAGCAGCGCCATTTTAAATGTAGGCTACGTAAAGTATTTCCTGAAACTACAATTTAAGTATAGGAGTAGTATATTTGTTAACCCAGTTTTTCCACCCCCCCGTAGGAATTTGAAAAGCCCACTAATTTGCATATTCCACACCTACGTCACACCTTATTTGCATAATTAACACCTCCGCGTACCAAAACAAAGGGGAGGGTGAACTTTTTGACCGTGGGAATTTTCAATCTGCGCATGCGTGCGGATTGACCTTTGGACCCGTGGGAATTTTCAGTCTGCGTATGCTTGCGGATTTGGTGAATTTAAAGCGAATTAACATTTTTTTATTTTTTTTTCGTGCTACGGGTATCTGTGAATGCATAGGATAGATTGTTTTTTGTTTTTTAAACTGTCTGTTCGTAAATATATCTGTCTATTATTTAATCACGCACAGTGTTTCCAAATAAAAATATATATTTTTTATTTTACATTTTCTAAAATGAGTATAGGCGGCTATACTTTGTAGGCCTAATGTCTGGGTTCTCCATTTTAGGCTGTGAGAAGATACATTCGGGAAACTTCGGGAAAAAAGAAGTTACGATTTTTTAATTTTAGGCCACCTTTTCTAAAAATGCCTATAGAGTACTATGGTTTAATACAGACACAGACATGTCCGGACACGTTTTGAAATAGAACGTATGGGGACAAAGGACGTAATAAAGCGGTTGTGGGTGTCAGGGTTTGGATTTCCAGGCGCCTTGTTGAAGAAAAAAAGTGTATCACACTTCCCCCAGACCATTCTTTTTGATGTGGATAATAAAACGATATTTAAAAAGGAAATACAACAAGAATAAGGTTTTTTTTTATCCTATAACACCAGTACAGGACATGTCCGGACACGTTTTTTAAATTGAACGTATCGGGGACAAAAGACGTAATAAAGCGGTTGTGGGTGTCAGAGTTTGGATTTCCAGACGCCTTGTTGAAGAAAAAGCGCATCACACATACACTTCCCCCAGACCATTCTTTTTGAAGTGGATAATAAAACGATATTTAAAAAGGAAATACAACAAGAATATTTTTTTTTCCAAAGGATCATTTCCCAAGTCCTCACATTTCCGCAGAAGTGTCATACTCAAGTTGTATCATGTCGTCAACCAACGGTGAGTGTCTACTATCGCTATGTAATCAATATTTTTCTTTACCATAACACATGTTCAGGATGTATTAAGAGATTTCTCTGTTTTTAAAAACATCGCTATACTTTTTTTTTTACAGCTACCTCTGATGGTAAAACACGGTGGAGTCCTGAAGATTTGGACTTTGCAACAGATTCACTAACAGATTCACTAACTCGCTTAACTTTAGAAGACGATGCATCCACAGATGTTACAGAGACCAATGAAAACAGTATGGAAAAAATATATCGATAACGAATTTTTATTTTAGACCACATTTTCTAAAATGCCTATAGAGCACTATGGTTTAATACAGACACAGACATGTCCGGACACGTTTTTGAAATTGAACGTATGGGGACAAAAGACGTAATAAAGCGGTTGTGGGTGTCACGCCCCATCCCCACCAGACGCGCACGCGCACAGACGCTTATTGCGCGTGCAGATTTGAGCAGAAAGTTCCCCACCAGACGCGCAAGAGCACAGACGCTTTTTGCTTTTTCGGAGCGCATTCCGTGAACGACAGAGACGCGATGTACAAACAAACAATCTACATTCCGGATTTGTGAGCTTCGCTAAATAATGGTTAAGTAAATACTGCTATTACATATGTCTTACTGCTTAAAAGCTAAATTTAGCAATGTAAAGCTAAATGTAGCAAACAAGACAATGCCTCCTTTATAAAGTTCGCTTTTATTTATTTGGGACAGTAATCAAACATGTTCTAAACATTTAATTATATCAGAATTAGCAGCTATTCTGTCGTACCTTAAATTGATCCAGTGATATCAGTACAATAAAAACAGAATAGAATATAGAATAACGTTTATTTCCCTTTCAGGAAGTAAGCATAGTCTTAATTAATTGAACAAATATGTATCCTATAATAAAGAAAAAGCATTACAAAAACGGGAATAACTGGTTACATGCTAAATGTATAATTTCATATAACTTCATTCATCCCACAATGGTGATTGTCTCTGTCCCCTTTTTCATTAGAGCCTATATTAAAATATAATATGTATTACAATAATGAATAACAATAGTAAAACTATTAGTAGGTTGAAAAACATTAATATGTGGTCATATGATGCAGATATTGTGCATATACAATGTATTTCTATGAGATTGCGCTTGCGGACGCCCAGAAAATTCCGCCCCGAGCGGAATAATCCGCTCCACGTCCGTGAGCCGTCCGCCCGCCAGCCGTGCGCGCGCGGCCGGTGAGGACCACGGCAATTCGTTAACATGGGAGCGGAAGTGAAGCGCACCCGTGCGCGTGTGCGTGCGCTTGCGCTTGCGCGTCTGGTGGGGATGGGGTTTGGATTTCCAGGAGCCGGTTGCACCAACAGGGCTTACGCCTGGTCGTAAGCTAAATTGGTCGTAACTTTCTGGGCGCAACTTTAAGACCGTTGCACCAACTGGTCGTAAACACTATTTTCACTAAGACCGGGCGTAAATTTTACGCCTACCTAAGAGCAGGCGTAAGTGTAATTTTAGAATGTTTCAACAGTAAGGTAGGGTAGATATCGCGGGACGACTTGTTCGCACCACTATAGTTCAGTGGTTCGCAACTTCGCACCCGCATAATAAACACACTAGCCTTAAATAGGTGCAAACTGCGCCATTCATCAGCAGTTTGGCTGTGCTTAAAAAATAAAATGATCAGCTGTTTGGGAAATAATCTAAATTGTAGCTAATACTGCACACGTGTCTGTAGCAAGTTATTTTCATAGCGTATTAACGTTACGAAATAAGTTTTTTTTAAATTACTTAACATAACATTTAGGATATTTTGTAAAGGGGAATCTGCGCACTTTCGAGGTCTATCATACTTTCAATTAAAGTGTCATTGCTTATTAGAGTAAGGTCCCCCTCTGCAGTCTGTTTGGCAGTCACTGCTGTCCACTACAGCAATTCAGCGAAAGTAACATTAACGTTAGGGGAATCCTCACCAAACACATCAACAATGATGTCACTGCATTGATATTTTCGGCGAGGGACCCCCGCCCGTTGGATGACTTGTACTGATTGACACGTCCTTTCTCGCTTTACTGAAAAGGTCCTTCCACTTTTTTCTCACGTCCTGACTACAGTAGCTACGGTGTCCCCCCAAATCGGTAGCTACGTTTATTGATGGCATCTGTTATAATTTTCCACGTCGACTTTTTTTTTATTAGTGATAACGCTGCAGTTGCTGCATGTTTTGTGATCAGTGTCAATGTATTCTGGCTATACAGTTCACTATCACTTAAGTAACTTTTTCGTCTTTTTTGGTCCATTTCCAATGTAAATTAGCGCGTTAGCAAATTGGCTTATTCTGGCTAGCGGTAGTAGACTAGTGTAGGCTACTGGCGCATAGCAACGCGAACAATTTTGCTTAGCAACGCACACTACTTAGCAACCGATATGCTTTCACAGGAACGCGCACTACTAAAGACTGGTCGTAGCTGCGCCTAGGCGTAACTTTGGTTGGTGCAACAGGCGTAAACCCCTCTCTGAAAATAGGTTTTAGCTACGACCTTTCTGGCAGTTAAGACCGTCTTCGTTAAGACCTCTTGGTGCAACCGGACCCAGGAGCCTTGTTGAAGAAAAAAGCGCATCACACATACACTCCCCCCAGACCATTCTTTTTGATGTGGATAATAAAACTATATTTAAAAAGGAAATACAACAAGAATAAGGTGTTTTTTATCCTATAACACCAGTACAGGACATGTCCGGGCATATTTCTCATTTAAATGCCCTGGGACAATAAAAGCTGTAATAAAAAGTTGTCCTGGATGCTTAAAAAGGGCAGGCTTTCCAGGAGTGTTTATCAAAAGACTGGCTGAAGAAAAACACGCAACATTCCTGTTATTGTAGCGCAAGGGTTTTATCGAAAAGATGGAGGGTGAGTATGTTATGTTTTGGTATTTTCTTTCTTTTTTTGTCATTGCTTATACTTATTAAATATAGTACTTATTTTTTCTCAAACAGTTTTATCTTTGCAGATACTACACTGACAACTCCCTCTACACCAACAAGGAACAAACAACCGGGTAAGTAGTCCTATCTAATTCAACAAAACGATCGAAGAAAATGACAACTATACGGTATCCTGTATAATGCTATATTTATTTATTTATTTTTCCTTACAGAATCGATCACTGTGAAATACCCACCGCCTGCGCCAAAGAAGCTTTGGCTGTCAACGGAACTACGACGCAGAACTGATTTTTTGTTGTCATCAAACACATTATCGTTTTCTTTTTTTGTGATAAAAAAGTCTCATATGTTTGCTTTTTTCTGTCCAGACAGAGAAAGTGCTGCTTCACCCTCTCTCCAGACAAAAAGAGGTTAGTTTTTAAGCACAACACTACGGTTTTTTTGTTTTTGTTTTTGTTAGGATAGGCTACATGTATTGCTATGACATACATTGTGTTAACATGGTGTCTATTCATACTGTTCCAGAATGTGAAGGACGTGGGGAACCCGGCCTCTCATCACAACCATCTTCTTGGACGGCCAGGGATATATCACTATGGGATTCTGCAGACTTCGCACCGTTGAAGAAAACCCTATGTTATAACAAGGAGAAGTCTTTGGTTGACACAGCTACACCCCGGTCTAACGGACGCGTTTTAGGCCAACGTACTGCTCAAAATCACCAGCTGCAAGGAGCCGCAGAACCAACAATCATCCGTGATACAAGAAACCAACAGATGGTGAGCCGTGATGAGTTTTTGCAACAGATCCGTGTAATTAACAATAGACTTGATCAGATAGAAGCGGTGACATTGTCCTGTCTGCAAAAAATTATAAAGTTAAGAGTGCTTCATGTGAAGACTAGTAGCACTACAACAAAAAGATCTACTGTGCGATAACGTTGCTTTTTGTGATGATTGTCTCTTAGGCATTACTTTTTACTTTATTTTTATTTTTATATAACGGCCTAGACTTTGTATAATTCCCAATTATGCCACCCCAAAAACGAAAGTAAAAATCGGTAGACGGTAGGAGAAATGTAGAAAGGAGGTGTGTGGGGTCTGTCATAGCTTCTAATTACTGGGAAAGCGATGTGGTTACACGTATGCACATGCTTACTGGTTTGTTAGAGAATGAAGGAGACATTATAGACGGCTTACTTGATGATGTTGGTGCAGATTGTTTGGATAATTGTAACACAGATTCTGACATTAGAAATGACGAGGAATTGCAACCGTCTGTCATTCCATCTAATTACTGGCAAAACGATCTGAGTACACGTATGCATATGTTGACTGATTTGTTGGCGCATGAGCGAGACACTATAAACGGCTTACTTGATGATGTTACTGCACATGGTGCGAAATATGATAAACAGGCGGCTGAGGGAAGCCATGTAGTCAGTGAAAACGATAGTGGTCATTCTGTGCATATTGTGCAATGCAATAGGCCTACGCAAAACACAAACGGTGGTAATAACGCTGGTAATAATGTTGGTAATGGGGTATGCTCTGATCGCGGTGGTACAATTAGAGACGTGCCTGTCTTTGATGGTATTGAAATCACACAGCCTATAGATCTGAGGGGGATACCTCTTGACAATATTGAGCAGGTACCACATGTTTAACATACAATAACATAAAATACCATACAATAACATAATAATAATAATAATAATAACATAATAATAATAATAATAATAATAACATACAATACCACATTACAACAAACAATATTGGCTATCTTCGCTCACACAAATTGAACAAGCCCTATTTCCAATAAAATACGATTCAACTTAATTACGTTGAACGTCACATACACATGTGAAATTGAGTCCAATCATCAATGCCTAAAAATAAAAGAATGCGATTAATTTCAAAATGTAAATTTACTGCAACCTTTGACCTGTCCACGCGGCTACCTTCGCTTTCTGGAGCATCGCCAGTACTCTGTTCTTGATTTCTTTGGTTGCCAGGGAATACACAATCGGGTTCAGACAGGGCGGGATGCATGAGGCCAACGACAAGTTCACCATTGCGACATTCAAACTGATTTCAAAGAAGAACAGTTCAATGATGAATATTGCCACGATCGGCCCGTAGAATATCGTGACTAGAAAAAGATGTTCTGTGCACGTGGCAAGTGCTTTGTACCTGCTCTCCACACTTTTCATTCTAAACACGGCTGTCAAAATACAGGAGTATGACAAGAATATTAAACTAAGGGGCCCAAACAGAACAATTATACTCAGAGAAGAGGCAGTGGCCCACTGCAGACTGTTATCATTGCAAGATAGTCTGTACAAATTGCCGTAGTCACAAAAGTAGCTGGACACTGTGAGCGTATTACAGAAAGAGAGCCTGGTAATGATTATGGTCAGGAACACAATAATACTGACACAAAATGACCAAACAGCCAATAAAATACTGATCATAACGGTGATTGTGTTGATAGAGCTGTGTCGCAATGGGAAACAAATCACAATTAACCTGTCATAGGCAAGTAAACCGAGGGAAAACGATTCTAATGAAAAAAAACAGTAATAAAAGAACATCTGTGTCAAACAGACGTTGTAAGACATAAAGTTATCTCCCAAGAGAAGCATCTTAATCATTCCAGGAATGACTGTTGTACTGAACACCAAGTCGACGATCGCCAGATTAGCCACCGCAATGTACTTGGGAGTGTGTAGGCGACTATCTATCCATATAATGGAAAGTATAAAGGAGTTGGACAAAACCGTTACAATATAAACGACGGCCAGGAAAATGAAATATAAATCAACAAATTGTAAACGCCGAAATCCGATAATGTAAAATCCCACTGGTCTAATGATGGTGTCGTTTGTGATCCCCATTGCACTTGTATGACGTTCAGGACCTCCGCGTGACTGCTTTTCCTCTGGGTCCTGAGAGAGAAATGGCAACCAATGAAAACATACAATCACGTGGCAGTTCAGGCTAATGTTGCGTAACCCTAAATTAATTTACATTGCATTTCCACATTTAGCAGACGCTGTTATCATACTTACACATGCAGATTAACCCCCCTCCCCTTCTTCCCACCAGTTACAATCTCAGAATTTTACAGCAAACCGTTAAATTGTCTTAATTCATGTTGAGAGGGGTTATATAAATAATCCCTCAAAACATTAAAAGGTTGTTCAAATTCTGGGATTGCATTGATGGTCGGAACGAGAACCACTCACCAAAGGCACTTTTTTAAAAATTGAAAGTAACGGATGAGATTTGTTGCTCCCAGCAACACTGGCTTTTAAAAAAATTAAGAATAGTGCACATATTGATTTCCACTTGCGTTATATCAGATTTTACGCATGATAGTCTAATATTACACTCAACCATTCGGTTCCAACACCACGTCATGACACACCTATTATCATTCGTGTCTCCATTCTAACTAAACATGTTAATGGGTCTTGGTGTTTGAGCCGACCGTTTAATCTAATTGTTTGCTATTTAGGGTCTTCAGAACTAATATAATTGCATATTTTTGATATCCAAAAAAAGTAGCCTTCTGCACAAATAATCGTGGAACTAGCAGTGCAAAACTTAATTTATACAGTCTAACGGCAAATTCAACACTTTACGGAATTACCCTTACAAAAATGGAGAAGATAAGTTCATTTTTTGGAAGTATATTTAAGTACATTAAATTTATTTTAAATAAGCAACTTTCTAAAACATGTATGACCCATTTTAAATATAGCCTATAAGTATTTCCTGGAACTACGCAGTGGTTCTCAAACCCTTTTATAGGCACCTCCCCACCCCCGAAAAAAAAACCAAAAAAAAAAACGATAAAGCTAAAAATGACACCATGAATATGTTATAAGAATCTATTTTAATTGGCATAAATATGAAGTGAAAACTTCTTAAAATGAAGAATTATTCTTAACCATATAGCTGATAAGAAAAAATAATAATAATATCAACAATTGTGATTGAATAGTTTGAACTAAGGCTATTTTGTTGCCGTGTGTGCATATTTACAGATCAATGTTTAACTTAAAATAATAATTTAATTTGTTTTTTTAAAAAGTTCGTCGCATTTTTTATTTATTTTTTGCTTCGTACAAAATGTAAAATATGCCTACTTTTTAGGTTACGAAAAACAAAGCACAAAACAACTCCATGTATGGAGCTAACAGGCATTTTATTGTTGAAAGCACAGTATCTTGATGCGGGAGAGATTGAAGAGAGCGCAACCCGTAGATCTGACTCCACTGTCAGGCGATGCCTTCGCTTGCTTTTCACGTATGTCAAATATGGAAATTAACAGATCTTGCGGCACCCCTGGCCAGTCATTACGGCACCCACTTTGGGGACCACTGTGGCTACTTTAAGTAGGCTATAGGCTGCAATTTACTTCTAAACTTTTCATTCGAAAGTGGTATACTTTAAGTATTCTAATACTGTGATCCAAGTTTATTATAGAAAACCTCCATACGCCCATTATCTCACTGGCTTATCCCATGGTCAGGGTTGGGTGTGAGCTGGACCGGTCGCAAATCCATCGCAGGGCACAGGGCACACACAACATTCACTCACACGCTCCTACACGAGCAATTTCGAGCCTCAAATTAGCCTAACTGGCGCGTCTTTGGACTGTCAGAGGAAACCGGAGTAGCCTACCCGGATAAGTTTATGAAAAGAGCATGCAAACAGACAGACTCTCGGCCTGGATTCAATTTTCAATTTGTTTTTACATTTTATTGTACCACACTAGCTTTTGAATATTGTATTTGGTGTAGGCTACTTGATATGCCCTCGTGTCTGAATTCATTGCGGAAAACAACGGAACGATTAAAGACGGAGAGTAGAATTATCGCAGCAGGAAAACGCTACTCACCAGTTCTCCTCAGCATGGGTCACTGTCGAAACCCGTTACTCTAATGCGCTTCGCCATTCGTGCTGCAGAATATATCCTGTTGTGTGGAGAATACGAGTACTTGGGAATTCTTCTGGGAGTGGGACATCAATTAAAATCCGCAACTGCCCTCCCTTGCCTACTGAATGTATAATCCCATTGGTACCTGTAGACATTGCCGCCGTTATGACTCCCGGTGCCCGTGTCAACAACCCACCGCAGAAATAAAACGCTCACCCGACCAACAACATAACGAAAATTAGCCAATTATAAATAGTGCAATTTTTTTATTAGACAGTGGCAAACACAGTCCCAATAGCCGTGTTAAAATCTGGGCTAGACAAATAAATACAGGTTAGATTTAATTAAACAATAATAAATTAATTTTATAAAATTTGATTTCATTGAGTTAGATAAAAATTTATAGATAGGACCAATTTAAAAAAAATGTTTAAGGTGCTCCAAAATGTCATTAATTATTTTTTTTTTTTAACGACCCGCATATTTGTGGGATTGTTCATTTCATCCATAAATTCAATGTCTTCCATAGTATTTCAACAGCCAATCAAAAAGACTGAAAATGCATGCAGTGACTTGCTATCTTCTGATTTGATCCAAGGCCATTACAAAGCCTTATCCATGAATGCAGTAGCTATCTTGAGCTCATTCCCATAATTATGATGCAACAGCTTCATGGATTCCTCCGGCCTCACGTGCTGGCAACTCCTGACGAGTTCCCTTGGTTCATCTCTTGTGTATTCTTCCATAAAGTATAACCGATCTCTACTGCTTTCAGTCTTGCTGATAATAACATGCTCAAAGGCTTTGACAAAGTATCTAAACTCAAGTGGGTTAACATAAAACAGTGTTACATCTCTTAGCGGAAGTTGAGAGTTTCTGATGCTGTACAAGCATATCTGTAATGTCATTCTGTCTCTGCATCACATTTGAGAGGTTTCTTGTATTTTCTTCATGGGTACAAGTATCGTCAGTAGGCCTTGGCCTAGGCTGTTGGGAGACTCAGATCTTTAGATGGTGTTCCACTCAACTCACCTGGCCTTCCATATAAGGGCCATATCACAATCTCAGATGCCTTGATGCATTTATGCTAATCTACACAAAATCCCTGCAGTGCTATTGGCTGAGGTTCTTTTAAGTGTGTCAACATCTACATTTTTGACGTGTTAAAATTTACGTGTTGATGTATTTTTTAAGATGTTTTGGCACTGTTGCCCTTTCATACTTAAATTTCTAAAGGAACTTGTTTGCGATGTAATTGATGCGTAAATTAGCCTATTCTTGAAGTTATTATCACGTCGCTGTGATAGTGACTGTGAGCTATGGAAAGCCGTACAAGTCAAAAATGCATGAAAATTACGTCACAAATTTCACATATTTTTGACCTGTTTGGCCAGTTGTCCATATTTACCATACCATAATTTTCTATTGGCTGCTGAGTATTCGGGTTAAAACATTTCTGTCTTAATGTCTTAAGCCTGGTGGACTATATATGCTGATAACTATTGAACAGGCTAAATATTCTCTTTTTGTTCTTATTTCTTTGTCCTTCTTTTTTTTTTTTTTGGAAAATTTGAAATTATAACAAATAATGACACAGTAAAGTCATATGCATCAGGTGTAGCATTAAGGATAATATCATGTTATGTTATTTGATCATTTCCTCGTTAGAGAATTAATCCAGTGATTTAGCTAGGCTACCACTAGATGGCATAACAATTCTCAAAAACTGTACTGCTGCCAAGTTCCTTCGACGTTGTCTTCCCAAAAACAGAATGCTAACAGCACTACGTACAGGGGGCGCTACGTTATACACAAAGGTCCTGTATTTGAAAACAGACTATTTACTTAAAGCAATAATATTACATTTTGTACTTCAAACAAAATTAATACAACAAACATATTTTACTTGTTGTCACAGAATACATCTCTGTTAACAGCAAACCTATTTCTGGCTCCTACACATGTGTATATTTAAGCCTACTTTCTACCTGATGTTGACCACCATGAATGGATTATATTTTAGGCTTTGCCCTTGCATTTTCTAGTGCCCGGTAGACCACAGATTGGTATTCCCCCTGAAGCTGGCAGACGCTAATGGTTATCGGAGTTATTGCAGTTTAGTAAGCCTCTGATGCCAAAAAGCAATTCAGGAAACAATTTTTTTTTATTTCTGAGCCCCAGAGAATAAGATAAACGATTGCTTTTCTTTTCCATTTGGTCCGCATCTGGCTACGTCACAGTGCGCACACCTGCTTACACAGACACAACAACACATGAGCGAGCATGAGGCTGTGATACGCGGAATGGGTTTTAGCCGAGCCTAGTAGAGTTGCCACCATATGATAGGATTTCACCATATTATATTGACGACATTGCTATAATTAAATTTTTTTCTTTGCATGATGTTGTTTATGATGCATACTAATCACATCTGAATACATTATTACTAGAGTATGCAGGTTTTTCCTCCAACAGTTGTCACAACATCCCTTGACCCTGCCCACAGGGAAAGAGACACACCCCCACCCCAGCCCTCATTGTGAAAGTCTTTTAGATACAGCATTCTAGTATGTTCTACTTTCTTCAGTACCAATGATATTCTAGTGGACAGTCAAAACAGCGGCATCTATTGGTAAGAAACAGGTACTAGCCTACTGTAATAGATAATTGAACAGAACATGACATCTTAACTGACTCATGACCCACGACAGGGGAAAATAACCATCCCCATATTTTCAGGGAATGTATTCAAAGGATTGAAATAGCTATGTGCCAAAATGTATCTTCCTAAAATGTTTGGAGCAAAGAGAGCTTGTACTGCATAGTGGTTGTGGGGGTGGGCCTGCTGTAGGGTTTGGGTGGTCCCTGGATGGATTTCATACATTTATCTGGATTCCCCGTGTTTGAATCTGTACCTGCGAAAAGTTTGGTTACACATTGAATGTTGTAAACAAGATTGACAGAATTTTATCTGAATCTGACCCAGTAAACATGGCA
Source organism: Ilyophis sp. 1 JC-2022 (assembly GCA_022702515.1). Classification (NCBI taxonomy): domain Eukaryota; kingdom Metazoa; phylum Chordata; class Actinopteri; order Anguilliformes; family Synaphobranchidae; genus Ilyophis; species Ilyophis sp. 1 JC-2022. The sequence goes on from CM040401.1 coordinate 88,109,633, forward strand.
CATTTGGATGCCATCAGACTTGCCATCTGACAGATCTGGCAAATGCCAGAAGGTCCGGTCTGATTTTATACTAGTGTGGGTCGGTGTCGCGTAGGCTACAATTCTTCCCAGCGTATAATTTTTCCCGGATACTTCCGCGTCCGTCACTCGAACAGGACGAATAACCAATCACTGCTCAACTACGAGCGGGAAATTGAGCAGTGTCCAAGATAACGCTTTCGTTGTGCACGTTTATGAAAAGACTTTTTGAACCGATTCGTGGTCAGCATTCGTGCTACGTAATGCGAGTGTAGAACTCGCTAATAATGTTTATTTATAGGCCAATTGAACAAATACATTGAATATCAGTTCAGTGCTAGTAGCAACGGTACATTCAAGCGACGGTCAATCTGTACAGTCAAGCAACGGACCTGGAAGTGGACCTATCGAACCTGTTTCTACCTATTCCTACCAGTATTATAAGGTTCTGTCATTCTGTTACAAATGGTAAAAGCGGACTCTTTATTATTATTATTATTATTATTATTATTGCATTTTTATTTATTTTATATTGAATTATTATTCTCATTATTTTATGTTGTTTACTTACCTATTCTTATTGTTGTTTTTACCCCCCTTCCAACTATGTTGCTTTTATCTTCTTATCTTTTATTTTATGCATATTTCATATATTGATGCTATATTTTTTTGTGTGTTTTATTTATGCTTATGTCTTCATGCATCTTGCACACACATAGAAACTCACACAACTACTCTTCTACAACAATAAAAAGGCAACACATACAAGCATCACAGAAGTACATAACTTCATGAAATACTTATACACATATTTGAGATATTAAGTTTTTATCTCAACAAATATTAGTTATATTACTTTGATATTAAATTATAAGTATTGCAGTTGCCGTTGCATTTTGTGATGGACATTTTATTTTGGTGAATATAAATCAGGTGAATATAAATAATATCAATATTATTACATAGCAGTCAGAATTAAACACAATACAATTGTTATTTATCTTGCAAGCAGAAACAACAGAATGAGAAAGCTCTAAACTAAGCCTTCTGACTATTCAGAGAGGAACGAGAAAGCTCTAAGCTCTCTGACTATTCAGAGAGGAATGAGAAAGCTCTAAGCTAAGCCTTCTGACTATGCAGAGAGGAATGAGAAAGCTCTAAGCTAAGCCCTCTGACTATTCAGAGAGGAATGAGAAAGCTCTAAGCTAAGCCTTCTGATTATGCAGAGAGGAATGAGAAAGCTCTAAGCTTTCTGACTATTCAGAGAGGAATGAGAAAGCTCTAAGCTAAGCCTTCTGACTATGCAGAGAGGAATGAGAAAGCTCTAAGCTAAGCCCTCTGACTATTCAGAGAGGAATGAGAAAGCTCTAAGCTAAGCCTTCTGACTATGCAGAGAGGAATGAGAAAGCTCTAAGCCAGGGGTGTCCAAACTTTTTTCACTGAGGGCCAGATGGAGAAAAATGATGACTACCACGGGCCACAGGCTATTAGCCTATATATATATATGTGTGTGCGTGTGTGTGTAAAATAAATACAAGTGCGCTCAGACATGTGGCATACAGTTGCCAACATCACTTAGATTTCTATTTAAATTAGGCAAATAGTATAATAGCCTATTAAAAGGCGAGCTTGAAGAGATTTTAATAATTTCACTCACCAGTGTCACTTCTAATGAGAACAGTGTTGTTGTGCCTTGGACTGAAGAATCACTGTGATGTCGGGCGTGAGGTTTGTAGATGCGATTCGCAGGACATCGCAAAGGTGACTGTCTGTTATCTTTGATCGCAAACGGCTCTTGTTTAGCGTCATCAGGGAAAATGTTTGCTCACATATGTGAGAGTATATCAGAGTGGTAGATCACGTCCCCATATTCTGTATCCATTTCAGGCAGGAATGCTCGAAATTCTCTGTGATTGAGTGCTTTCGCACAAATTATGTTAATAGTTTTCACGACTGTATTCATGACATCGCCCAGTTTCGTGACTTTAGCGCATAATGCTTCCTGGTGTATAATACAGCAATTTAATAGAAAAGAAACAACGGAGCTTTGTCTGATATTTGCGCCTTGATGTTAGCTGATAAATCCTCGATTTGCCGGCCCACTGTGTTTCTCGCAACACTAACATTGCAGAAGTATTGTTTCTTTTCTGGGCATACAATCTCCACAATTTAAATCACAATAAAATCACCCTCTACAAAGGCCTTTCCATACTTCGCTATTAGCTTAGCCACCTCGTAGCTAGCCCTGGTAGCATTCTGCTGCGTTTGCTTAGCACGAAAAAACTGGGTTTGTTGCAATGATAGGCTTGTCGCCAACTGCTTTGATTTCTCTTCTCTGGCTGCTCCAGTATATGCCTTAAAAGACGCATTATGTTTCGTTTCATAATGTCTCTTAACGTTAAATTATTTTCATCAACGCTACTGATTCCTGGCAAATTAAACACACACTTGCCTCTGTACTCTGAAAAAGTATTAATTTTGCCATCGTAGCTGGAATTTCCTACATTCACTATCCACCTTTCGATTCTTTGCAGTCGCCATGTTGATAAGAACACGATTTGTAGGCTACAGGAACGTTGGCTAGCTAATGCTTAAGATAATTTTTTGTTTGGGGGGGCGCAAACTGCTGATCTGTTTTTAGAGTTGGGCTTTTTTATACTGCCCCCCTAGTGTTAAAAAAACAACAGCATTTTTTTTTGTCATTTGTAGCAGCGGGCCAGATTTAATAATTCTTCTGAAATGTCTCGAGGGCCGCTTTAAAACGCTTCAAGGGCCGCAATTGGCCCGCGGGCCGTAGTTTGGACACCCCTGCTCTAAGCTAAGCCCTCTGACTATTCAGAGAGGAATGAGAAAGCTCTAAGCTAAGCCTTCTGACTATTCAGAGAGGAATGAGAAAGCTCTAAGCTAAGCCCTCTGACTATTCAGAGAGGAATGAGAAAGCTCTAAGCTAAGCCCTCTGTGTCAGGGGTAGCGTGGGGACGAAGGACCAGACGCGACACATGTCACCCCCCTGTTGAGGTCACTCCACTGGCTGCCAGTTGCAGCCAGGATCAGGTTCAAAGTTCTGACCCTGGCCTACACTGCAGCCAATAGGACAGGCCCTGTCTACCTGCAGGACTTGATCCAGAACTATGTTCCTGCTCGACCGCTTCGCTCATCTACTGCAGGGCGACTTGCACTTCCCCCCCTCCGTGTAAATGGCACTCGCTCGTCCCGACTGCGGAGCTTTTCCACCCTAGCTCCCCAGTGGTGGAACGAACTTCCCATTCCCCTACGTTCCATGCCAACCCTGCCTACTTTCCGTCGTGGCCTGAAAACGCACCTTTTCAGACTCCACCTGGACTAATACTTATCTAGGACCTCATGGTTTGTGTTCTTGTTGAACTGTGTACTCAAGATAGTCAAGTTTATAATAGTTAGAATAGAATTGTATTAGAGCTGATTTACCCAGTTCACTGTGAACTGCATTGTGTTCATTACTAGGGATAGCTGCTACTGTATGGGAAGAATGTGCTTTCTTATCTGTTCTGTAGTTACTTCGATGACCTTTCTGTATGCACTTACTGTACGTCGCTTTGGATAAAAGCGTCTGCTAAATGAATGTAATGTAATGTAATGTAATGGGTTCAGAGAATGCTCACTGAACACCACAAAGCGGGAGGGAAACCCCGCAAACAGGGAATTACAATATACAAACAAATAATAACTCTCCACACAGGAGAGATACCGCTACAAATCAAACGACCCTAATAGGGCGAAAAACTCTTAACTATATATATACAATCAAACAACAATGAAAAACCCTTTAGCTCACAACGAGGGAGCCGAAACCAAAAACACTCCTGCAAAACGGAGCAGCCACGAATACACGGGCAATAGCAATAATGGTTTAAGGGAAAACAGCACAAAACAAGAACACCCTCGGTACGTGACTATAACGCCCGATAAATGGTGAAACAAATGAAAACAAAATAACGCTTACGCTTTCCACAACAAAGAGAGCGGGACTGGAAAAGGATATGTCCTAGAATGCCGGCTTTCTTTATAAAAGGATAGGCAATATGGAAGCGTCTACCACAGGTGACGCGAGGTTTAAATAATAAAGGGAACTACGGAACAGGTGAATACACTGAGTAGCAAACCCAAAAACATGAAACGGACAAAGAAACAAATGGAAGGGACGCAACATGAGCGCTCCCCAGGGAAATGGTCAAACAGAGAACAGCAGGCTGAGAAACCATGACAGGACCCCCCCACTAAGGGACGACCCCAGACGATCCCTCAAGCCTGCGACCCCGGAAATCCCTGATAAGTTGAGGATCCAGGATGTTTTTGGAGGGAACCCAACTACGCTCCTCTGGGCCATAACCCTCCCAATCTACTAGAAACTGAAAACCTCTACCAACCCGTCTCTCGGCTAGAATACGCCGGACCGTGTACACAGGACCCCCCTCTATCATCCGAGGAGGTGGCGGTGGCTTCTCCGCGGGGGCCAGCGGGCTAATAAGGACTGGTTTAAGCCGGGAGACATGAAAGGTGGGATGGATACGCATAGTACGGGGAAGCTGTAATCTCACCGTAACAGGATTTATGCGTCGAATAATTTTAAATGGCCCAATAAACCGGGGCGCGAGTTTGCGAGACTCCACCCTTAACGGCAGATCCCGCGTAGCGAGCCACACGCGTTGCCCTACCCTGAATGAGGGGGCTGGACGACGTCGTCTATCAGCTGCCACCTTGTGTCTAGCAGCAGCTCGCTGAAGCGCAGTCCGCACCCGCTTCCAGACAGAGCGACACCTCCGAATAAAGGATGCCACGGAGGGAACCTCTATATTACTCTCCAGCTCAGGGAATAGTGGGGGCTGATACCCCAGTTGAGCCTCGAAGGGCGAGAGCCCTGTGGACGCGTTGCGCAACGTATTATGGGCATACTCAGCCCAGGCCAGGTGTGTACTCCAGGAAGTGGGATTAGAGGCCGCCAGGCAACGCAGAGTGTTCTCCAGCGTCTGGTTAGTATGCTCGGTCTGTCCATTAGTCTCAGGATGGAAGCCAGACGACAAACTGACCGAGGCACCAAGCAGAGAACAGAATGCGCGCCAGAATTTGGCCGTGAACTGGGGGCCGCGATCAGAAACCACATCCAGCGGCAACCCGTGTAGCCGAAAAACATGGTCTATCATAAGTTGCGCAGTTTCAGAAGCTGAAGGTAGTTTAGACAATGCAATAAAATGGGCCGCCTTGGAGAAACGATCTACCACGACTAAGATCACCGATCTACCCAGTGACATAGGCAAACCGGTGACGAAGTCGAGGGCGATGTGACTCCAAGGACGGCTGGGAATGGGAAGAGGGCGCAAAAGCCCTGAGGGTGGGAGACTTGAACCCTTACTGCGGGCACACACCGGACAAGCCGCAACAAAACTCAGAACATCCCTCTCCAAACTGGGCCACCAAAACCGCCGAGAAAGAAAGTCCTTCGTGCGGTGAACGCCCGGATGAGCCGCTAATTGAGAAGTGTGACCCCAACGTAATACACGGGGCCTAAGCTTCAGCGGAACGAACAAACAGTGAGGAGGGCCCCCCCCCAGGCCCTGGGTCAGAGCGCACTGCCCTCTGAACTGCAGCTTCAATGGTCCAAATAACTGGAGCCACAATTTGGTCGGCGGGAATAATAAATTTGGGGGCGGGAGCCCTGTCCGAATTATCAAAGACGCGAGAAAGGGCATCTGGCTTAACGTTCTTGGAGCCGGGGCGATACGTGAGCAGGAAATTGAAGCGCAAGAAGAATAACGCCCACCGGGCTTGGCGAGAATTAAGCCTCTTGGCTAGCTGCACGTACTCCAGGTTCTTATGGTCCGTCCACACCGTGAACGGATGCTCCGCCCCTTCCAGCCAGTGACGCCACTCCTCAAGCGCCATTTTTACCGCCAAAAGCTCCCGGTCTCCCACATCATAATTTCTCTCGGCAGGAGTTAATGAGCGAGAAAAGTAAGCACAGGGGTGCATCTTGTGGTCAATAGGGGATAACTGGGAGAGAATGGCTCCTACTCCTAACTCAGACGCGTCTACCTCTACTACAAACGGGAGAGAAGGGTTAGGCGTTACGAGAATAGGTTCGGACGTGAAACGTTTTTTAAGGTCAGAAAATGCCGCTTCAGCTCTCGAGTTCCATAGAAACCGAGAAGAGGTTTTTTTTGTGAGCGCTGTAATAGGAGCAACTACCAAGCTGAAATTCCGAATAAACCTTCGGTAAAAATTAGCAAAACCTAAAAAACGTTGAACCTGTTTGAGAGAGGATGACGTGGGCCAATTCTTCACAGCCGAGACTTTCTCGGGGTCCATTTGAACCTTGCCATCAGCCACAATGAATCCCAGGAACGTCACTGATGTTGTGTGAAAAACACACTTCTCTGCCTTAACAAACAGCTGCGCCTTGAGCAGAGCATTAAGAACCTGCCTGACATGGCGAATGTGACTGGAAATATCGGGAGAAAATATTAAAATGTCATCAATATACACAAAAACTGATTTCTCAAGCATCTCTCTTAACACGTCGTTCACTAACGCCTGAAAAACTGAGGGGGCGCTAGTGAGCCCGAACGGCATCACCTGGTACTCATAGTGTCCCGAATGGGTGTTAAACGCAGTTTTCCATTGGTCTCCCTCCCGGATGCGAACGAGGTTGTAAGCGCTGCGTAAATCCAGTTTTGTGAAAATAGACGCCCCCTGGAGGCGTTCAAATGCCGAATTCATAAGAGGTAGAGGATAACGATTCTTAACAGTTATCGCATTAAGTCCCCTGTAATCAATACATGGCCTAAGACTACCGTCTTTTTTCTTAACAAAGAAAAAACCGGACCCTGCCGGCGATGTGGAGGGTCTGATGAATCCGTTGGCTAGCGATTCCTCTATATAAGTTCTCATAGCGGCACTCTCAGGGGCCGATAAAGAATACAGCGCTCCCCTGGGAGGAATCGAGCCAGGGTATAGCTCGATGGCGCAATCATACGGCCTATGAGGGGGAAGAGAAGTGGCATGCTGCTTACTAAAAACCTCCGCAAGATCAGTGTACTGCTGGGGAACATTAGCTGGCAATGAAAACGGAATAGCTCCGCCCACCTGAACATTCTCCGAATCTGACTCCGAATCGCGCGGGATGTCCCAATCGATCTCAGACGGAGAGCTCTCCTCCTCCCACATATTAAACCCGTCAGCGAGCGGATCCCAAGAAAGACTCCCCCTGGTGTCGCGAGATGACGCTACTGCCCCGTGAGCCCCACGGAGAACACTCTCCTGTTCGCTGTCAGAACTCAGATCTGGAAGAGAGCGGCGCGAGCCGCCAGATCTAATAGATTTATCCCTAAAACAGTGGTGTCTGCACTGAACTCCCCAACGGAGAATAACCGAGTCCTCCGCTCCCCAGTTAATATTGGGCCTGTGCTGAACCAACCATGAGTGACCCAGAACAAGTGGGTATGTGGGAGAATCTACTAAAAAAAAAATTATACGTTCCGTATGATCCTGTAACGAAACAGACAGTTTTAAGGCGCTGGTAACCCGCCGGATAGCGCCCGTGCCTAAAGGGCGACCGTCAAGAGCAGTTACTAACCGTGGAACGGGAAGAGAAACTGAGGGAATCCCCTGCTCCCTAGCCCACTTAATGTCCATAAGGGACTCAACTGAACCGGAATCGATAAAGGCGATACAGCTGGTGGAATGCTTATTCCAACTCAGCTGCACAGATAATAGAGTTCGAGGAGAAGTTTGATCATGTCTCACTAAGGACCTCGATTCCCTTAGCGAGACTCCTCTTTTTCCCGCTAGCTTAGGACATTGATCTCTGTAATGCCCGGCGCGTTTACAATAACGACACCACGCCTCTCTCGACCTGGTGAACCTGGAATCACGTACTCCCGTCCCATCTACCTGCATGGGCTCCTCAGAAAATGAGGGAACCGGAGCAACCACCGGACGAGGCACACAAATAGAGGACCGACCACTGCGTGACCCAGCGAATCTCTCTCTCTCTCTCTAATCCGATTGTCAATTCTGATAGCCGTAGACACTAATGCACCGAACGAAGCGGGTGGTTCGATTGCAGAAAGGGCATCTCGAACTGAATCGGAAAGTGCTTTAATAAATAGAGCGCTAAGCGGTCCGTCAGGCCACCCCGTCTCCCCTGCGAGTGCTCGAAAGCCAATAGAAAATGACGCCACCGTGTCGGAGCCTTGACGAAGATAAGTCAGTCGCATAGCCGCCTCCTGACCGGAGACGTCATGGTCGAACACCGACGCCATCTCTTCTACCAAACTTTCCATAGTGGACATCACGGGAGAGCTTGCTCTGATTAAGGGGTCCGCCCAAGCGAGAGCCGTATCTGTTAAAAGCGAGAGAATAAACGACACTCGAGCCTCCTGGGTGGAAAACCGAGAAGGTTTTGATTTGAAAAAAATTCAACACTGAGTCAAAAACCCCCTACACCTCCCGGTCTCCCCTCCATAGTGAATCGGGAGTTGTAATTTAGGCTCCTTGAGCTCGCGTGGAACGGGAATCACTGCTGGATCAGGAGGAATCAGTACCGCCGAACTTGGCGCTTGTGCTACCGGGATTGAAGGTAAAGTAACCTGGGGGGGCGTAATCGTCAATGTTAAAGTGTGAATGCTGTCCACTAATTCACGCAGCCCGTCTCCCTGATAACGCAGCTGGTTGCCGAATTGTGCCTGCTGAGTGTGTAGGGCTTGGACGGTGGCTTGAAGAGCCCTAATGCCCTCCTCATGGCCGGAGATAACCGCCTCCTGCGCTGTGAGGATTTGCCCTAGATTAGCGACTGTCGCTGGTGCCTCCCTACTGGCTTCCATATTCTGTCAGGGGTAGCGTGGGGACGAAGGACCAGACGCGACAGTAGGGGTTCAGAGAATGCTCACTGAACACCACAAAGCGGGAGGGAAACCCCGCAAACAGGGAATTACAATATACAAACAAATAATAACTCTCCACACAGGAGAGATACCGCTACAAATCAAACGACCCTAATAGGGCGAAAAACTCTTAACTATATATATACAATCAAACAACAATGAAAAACCCTTTAGCTCACAACGAGGGAGCCGAAACCAAAAACACTCCTGCATCACGGAGCAGCCACGAATACACGGGCAATAGCAATAATGGTTTAAGGGAAAACAGCACAAAACAAGTACACCCTCGGTACGTGACTATAACGCCCGATAAATGGTGAAACAAATGAAAACAAAATAACGCTTACGCTTTCCACAACAAAGAGAGTGGGACTGGAAAAGGATATGTCCTAGAATGCCGGCTTTCTTCATAAAAGGATAGGCAATATGGAAGCGTCTACCACAGGTGACGCGAGGTTTAAATAATAAAGGGAACTACGGAACAGGTGAATACACTGAGTAGCAAACCCAAAAACATGAAACGGACAAAGAAACAAATGGAAGGGACGCAACATGAGCGCTCCCCAGGGAAATGGTCAAACAGAGAACAGCAGGCTGAGAAACCATGACACTCTGACTATTCAGAGAGGAATGAGAAAGCTCTAAGCTAAGGCCTCTGACTATTCAGAGAGGAATGAGAAAGCTCTAAGTTAAGCCCTCTGACTATTCAGAGAGGAATGAGAAAGCTCTAAGTTAAGCCCTCTGACTATTCAGAGAGGAATGAGAAAGCTCTAAGCTAAGCCCTCTGACTATTCAGAGAGGAATGAGAAAGCTCTAAGCTAAGGCCTCTGACTATTCAGAGAGGAATGAGAAAGCTCTAAGCTAAGGCCTCTGACTATTCAGAGAGGAATGAGAAAGCTCTAAGCTAAGCCCTCTGACTATTCAGAGAGGAATGAGAAATCTCTAAGCTAAGCCCTCTGACTATTCAGAGAGGAATGAGAAAGCTCTGAGCTAAGGCCTCTGACTATTCAGAGAGGAATGAGAAAGCTCTAAGCTAAGCCCTTTGACTATTCAGAGAGGAATGAGAAAGCTCTAAGCTAAGGCCTCTGACTATTCAGAGAGGAATGAAAAAGCTCTAAGCTAAGGCCTCTGACTATTCAGAGAGGAATGAGAAAGCTCTAAGCTAAGGCCTCTGACTATTCAGACAGGAATGAGAAAGCTCTAAGCTAAAGCCTCTGACTATTCAGAGAGGAATGGGAAAGCTCTAAGCTCTCTGACTATTCAGAGAGGAATGAGAAAGCTCTAAGCTAAGGCCTCTGACTATTCAGAGAGGAATGAGAAAGCTCTAAGCTAAAGCCTCTGGCTATTCAGAGAGGAATGAGAAAGCTCTAAGCTAAGCCCTCTGACTATTCAGAGAGGAATGAGAAAGCTCTAAGCTAAGGCCTCTGACTATTCAGAGAGGAATGAGAAAGCTCTAAGCTAAAGCCTCTGGCTATTCAGAGAGGAATGAGAAAGCTCTAAGCTAAGCCCTATGACTATTCAGAGAGGACACATGGTATTTATCTCTTTACAATATGCATAGGCGTTTCCTGATACGTAATTTACAGGAAATTACACAGCTTCTTAAGAGACATAAAGAAGATGTTCCTTCCTGTGGCGTCAACATTTCTTGTCAGCTCAAATGCAGCCTGCGCACACCCTGACTGACTCCTGCTGAATCTGATATCTAATCATCACAACAACATAGCATGAGCAATGAACAGACTGTTTGTTTCTCATAAGGTCCTCTTTAGTCCCTTTCCAAGCTTACCAAGCAGGTTTTAATGCATTAGCAAAGCATATTGGGAAAAAAAATTTCCCTTAGTTTTATTTTGTTCATTTATTTATAATTTGTTTTCTTTTTGCATTTGGGTATTATTCACAAACGCATTTGCATGCAAGCAAGTGCACGCTTTGGCTCAGTAATGTAGAATTGTCCACACACACACACACACACACACACACACACACACACACACACACACACACACACACACCACTCTTCCCACACACACACACCACTCTTCCCACACACCAGACATCTAAATTACACACTGCTCATATCTTGAAAAGAAAATCTGTGTGTCAGTGAGTAGCATAAAGCCAAGAATTTACTTATTTATTTATTTTATATTTTTTATGTGGGGAGGGGGGGTGGGTGTGATAGATGGTTCTTCCGTGACTGCCGGGTTACACGCGTTGCCTCTGATCCTCCGTGGCTGATAGCTGGGGGTAGATGAGCCTGCCTCGCTCAGTTGGGTCGGCATCACAGACGGCCGATGCTTCTTGTGGAGCGAGGGCTCTATTGCCTGGGCATGCAGTCCGCACACGATAGGTGAGATGAGGCAATGCAGAGCGAACATAACTGACTGGGAAAGACGGGCCAATGCTGGCCCTTTTATAACCTTATTGGCAGCTGTGATATCGGCCGCAAAGTATCGCATTACAGTGCGGACATCACGACTGGGACAACGTCCTACGTCACTTGTGGTAGGGTGTCCTGTGGATTGTATGGAATTGTAGTTCTTTTGACCATACACTTATAAAGAGTGTCTTGCTTACTTATTACCACTGTTACACTGAAAAACTGGTGTTTACCAAAGACACATGGCCAAACATTAATTGCATTAGGAAGGGAAATAATTTTTACAGGTGCTAATGTTACCTAGCTAGCATACATTGAGAGACGAGCTGCTGGCGTGCTACCTGAGAGCCGCAGCGAGGTTCTCCTTTTGAACTCTTGTATGCTACTTGGATTATATTTGAATTTTCTTGGTTTTTACTTGGATTTACTTGAATTTGACTTACGAACATAGTCACTGGATATGGGACTCCTACCTACTATGCCTCCACTCACCTCTCCTCCGGCTTGTGAGGGTTGTCGCCACCGGGATCAGAAAATCGCCGAATTGGATGGAAGAATATCAGTGCTTCACCAGATAAAGGACATCGAGCTCCTCCTCGACTCCATGTTTGTCCTGGGCCCTGCAACTACCGTCACTGCTGGAGAGCTGGATAGCACTGTGCCTTAGCCTCCACTTAATTCCACCGGGCCATGTCCTAATGCTGTCTCTATCCAGTCCCATAACTTGTGGTTCCAACGGATAACGGACCTGGGCACTAGACCGAAACTTTCGGCGAGCTCAACTCCCAGTCAAGCGGTGCCCTGGTCCATTGTCTCTGGGGGAAAGCGTAGTGGTAAGCGCCTCTCTCGCCCATCTCCACCAAAATACATCCCACTGGTGAACAGATTTAACATCTTGGACTTGCATCTTGGAGTTTCTCTGTGTGGCTGGCCAGACCCAACGTTGTCCACCTTCCGCTCCTGGGCCTAATCTGTCTGTAGCCAGGTTTTCTCCACCATCCACAGCCCATCGCTCCGAGCTGTCAAAAGGTACCCGGCCCCAAGCCCGGTGTTGCCCACCGCCCATGGTCTGTCGCTCTGAGCCGCTAACTCGACCTCCTGATCACAAGGCTAGGGCGACGGATAGCTCTCGAAGTCCATCTCCATCATGGGAACCTAGGTCGCAATCATTGCCTCTTTCAACGCTCATCATCGGTGACTCTATTATCAGGAATAATAAGTCTAAGTCGGCAACGACTTTCTGTTATCCAGGCGCTAAAGTCGCCGATTTGATGTTTGAACTCCCCGGCTTGCTGACACAAAATCCCACAGTTTAAAAAAAGGTTGTCATACACGTAGGCACAAATGATATCCCCCAGCAACAATCTGAGCTACTTACACAGGATTTTATGGATCTTTTAAATTTTTTAAAGATCAGTGGAAAAGATATTTTTATATCCGGTCCCATCCCCACAGTGGTTTTTTAAATGAGATGGTCTGCACCTGAACCGAATTAATTCACGTATGCTCTCCGCCAGCATTTCTCACGGCATCCTCATTAGCTCACGTGCATGACTGTTTACACACAACTCTAAATGCCATTCCACTTTGCGTTCCGGTTCAAGCTACTCTTTCGTTGCCGCCTCTTGATACTGTCTCTCGAAACAGCCCCCCCCACCGGCCACCTGTCATAGTTATTAATACATTTTCCCATTACTGTCAAATACCTGCCAATTTCCCCCCAACGATGCCTGCGGACATCTCTGTCAGATACCAAATCCTGATACACTGGACACCTCGTTCTCTCCACGCTAAAGCAAGTGTTTTGAGCGGCGGAGTAAATGCTGCAAATCTCCGTCAGTTAAAATCCTGCTGAAATACGTTGTCGGAGCGGGCTGCACAGCAAATACCGGACTCCCCACCAGTCAAATTTGCCCTAATAAACGCTCGGTCCCTATCAAATAAGACCTTAATTTTAAATTACAACTTTTTAAATTTATTTAAATTTATTTTAAAAGTCAGTTGGACTTTTTATTTGTAACTGAGACCTGGCTTAACGTTGGTGATCTTACCTCACTTGGTGATCTCTGTCCTTCTCACTGCAACTTCTTTAACTCCCCAAGGACTACTGGTCATGGAGGTGGCTTAGCCACCGTTTTAAAAAATTGTTTTAAATGCAGAGTTAGGCCTGTAGATGTCTATTATACTTTTGAGGTGCAACTTGTTAAGATTAATGTCACTACCCCTGTCCTACAGTGGGAGCAATAATTATTTGATCCCTTACTGATTTTGGAGGTTTGCCCACTTACAAAGAATGGAACTGTGTAGAATTTTAATCATAGGTACATTTTAACATTGAGAGACAGAAAATCACAAAATAATCCACAATAACAACATCATATAAATTTTATAAATTTATTATCGTATTTTCGCATGAAATAAGTATTTGATCCCCTACCAATCAGCAATAATTCTGGCTCCCACAGACCAGTTAGTTTTCCATTAAGAAGCACTCCTAATCTCAACTCATTACCCAAAACACCTGTGTCAACTCGTTACATCGTTATGTAGCTGTATAAAAGACACCTGTCCACACAATCAATCAGATTCCAACGTTTCCACCATGGGCAAGACAAAGGAGCTGTCTAAGGACATCAGGGACAAAATTGTAGACCTGCACAAGGCTGGGATGGTCTACAAGAAAATAAGCAAGCAGCTTCGTGAGAAGTTAACAACTGTTGGAGCAATTATTAGAAAATGGAAGAAACACAAAGTCACCGCCAATCTCCCTCGGTCTGGGGCTCCACGCAAGATCTCGCCTCGTGGGATATCAATGATCATGAGAAAGGTCGGGGATCAGCCCAGTACTACACAGGAGGAGCTTGTTAATGACCTGAAGGCAGTTGGGACTACAGTCACGAAGAGAACCATCAGTAACACTATACCGTGAAGGATTAAAATCCTGCTGCGCGCGCAAGGTTCCTCTGCTGAAGAAGGCACATGTACAGGCCCGTCTGAAGTTTGCCAAAGAACACCTGGATGATCCAGAGGAGGCTTGGGAGAAGGTGATGTGGTCAGATGCGACCAAAATAGAGCTATTTGGCATCAACTCGACTCGCCGTGTTTGGAGGAAGAGAAATGCTGAGTACAACCCAAAGAACACCATCCCCACTGTGAAGCATGGAGGTGGAAACCTTATGCTTTGGGGGTGTTTCTCAGCTAAGGGGACAGGACGACTTCACCGTATCGAGGGGAGGATGAATGGGGCCCATGTACCGGGAAATTTTGGGCGACAACCTCCTTCCCTCAGTGAGAGCACTGAAAATGGGTCGTGGATGGGTCTTCCAACATGACAATGACCCAAAACATACAGCCAAGGCAACAAAGCAGTGGCTCAAAAAGAATCATATTAAGGTCCTGGAGTGGCCTAGCCAGTCTCCAGACTTAAATCCCATCGAAAATCTGTGGAGGGAGCTGAAGCTTCGAGTTGCCAAGTGACAGCCTCGGAACCTTAAGGATTTGGAGAGGATCTGCAAAGAGGATTGGACCAAAATCCCTCCCCAGATCTGTGCGAACCTGGTGAAAAACTACAACAAACGTCTGACCTCTGTGCTTGCCAACAAAGGTTTCTCCACCAAGTATTAAGTCCTATTGTTCTTTGGATCAAATACTTATTTCATGCGAAAATACGATAATACATTTATAAAATTTATATGATGTTGTTATTGTGGATTATTTTGTGATATTCTGTCTCTCAATGTTAAAATGTACCTATGATTAAAATTCTACACAGTTCCATTCTTTGTAAGTGGGCAAACCTCCAAAATCAGTAAGGGATCAAATAATTATTGCTCCCACTGTATGTGCATTGGTGTACAGACCACCTAAAACTAACATCTTTATTCAACTTTATTCAAGAGTTTTCTGATCTTCTATTATTTATGGCCTCTCACTCTGATAAACTGTTGATTGTAGGGGATTTTTCATATCTGAACATTCATATCTGTTGCCAATCAAAATCTATGGTCAATGAGTTTTTATGCCTTGTGGATTTTTAAAATCTCATTCAATCAGTGTCGGGTCCACCACATTAGAAGTGTCACACACTAGATCTTGTTATCATCATCTGGTTTCTCTGTCTTTAACCTTGAAACGGTCGATACTGGTGTCTCTGACCATCTTATGGTTGTGTTTGAATCCACTTTGTTTTGTCCCCTCCCAGCCCCACTCCCTCATCCGATCTATAAACTCAGCCACAGCCACACGTTTCTCCAACACATTCATGCTCACTCATCTACCTCATATCTCAGATACCCTTCTCTCCTGCACCGACATTAAGGAGCTAGTCACTCTCCTCAACTCAGCCTGCTCTGACAGTCTGGACTGTGTAGCTCCTTTAAAACGAAAAAGACCCAACGCTAACACTGCTGGTACTCCCTGGGGGAATGACTACACCCGTGCTCTTAGACAAGCTTGTAGGCAGGCTGAGCGCACATGGAAAAAAAGATAAACTCCAGGTCTCATACCACATTTTAAGAGATTGCTTAAAGACTTACCAAAGCTCTGTGAAGTCAGCTAAAATACAATATTATGCTGAACTAATTAATAAAAATGCCCACTGACCTAAAATACTGTTCAACACAATTAACTCTCTCTTAAATCCTTCTACTGCTGCTGTACCTACCTTTGAGTCCACCACTAAAACCTCAGCGCAGAATTTGATACAATCGACCATGGCATTCTCTTAAGACGCCTGGAGGGCGAAGTTGGTCTGCAGGGCTCAGTGTTAAAATGGTTTATTTCCTACCTGATAGAAAGAACCTTTTCCGTTAAAATAGGAAACTGTTCTTCATCCCCTGCCTCCATTAAATGTGGCATCCCCCAAGGTTCTATTTTAGGGCCTCTTTTATTACATTACATTACATTACATTCATTTAGCAGACGCTTTTATCCAAAGCGACGTACAGTAAGTGCATACAGAAAGGTAATCGAAGTAACTACAGAAGAGATAAGAAAGCACATTCTTCACATACAGTAGCAGCTATCCCTAGTAATGAACACAATGCAGTTCACAGTGAACTGGGTAAATCAGCTCTAATACAATTCTATTCTAACCATTATAAACTTGACTATCTTGAGTACATAGTTCAACAAGAACACAAACCATGAGGTCCTAGATAAGTATTAGTCCAGGTGGAGTCTGAAAAGGTGCGTTTTCAGGCCACGACGGAAAGTAGGCAGGGTTGGCATGGAACGTAGGGGAATGGGAAGTTCGTTCCACCACTGGGGAGCTAGGGTGGAAAAGCTCCGCAGTCGGGACGAGCGAGTACCATTTACACGGAGGGGGGGAAGTGCAAGTCGCCCTGCAGTAGATGAGCGAAGCGGTCGAGCAGGAACATAGTTCTGGATCAAGTCCTGCAGGTAGATAGGGCCTGTCCTATTGGCTGCAGTGTAGGCCAGGGTCAGAACTTTGAACCTGATCCTGGCTGCAACTGGCAGCCAGTGGAGTGACCTCAACAGGGTTGGTGACATGTGAAAATTTCGGGAGGTTGAACACAAGCCGGGCAGCTGCGTTCTGAATCAGTTTAAGAGGCAGGATGGCGCAGGCCGGTAGGCTTGCGAGCAGGGAGTTACAGTAGTCAAGGCGTGAGTTGACCATGGTCTGGACCAAAAGCTGGGTGGAATAGGTGGTCAGGTACGGTCGAATCCTCCTGATGTTGTACAGGAGGAACCTGCAGGACCGTGCCGTCGCCCTGATATCGTCTTTGAAGTTCAGCTGGTCGTCCAGGACCACCCCCAGGTTCTTTGCAGAGCGGGAGGCAGCCACCACGGTCCCGTCAACAGTGATGGCGAGGTCAAGTAACGGGGAGGTTTTGTGTGGCATGAAGAGGAGCTCTGTCTTGTCGAGGTTGAGCTTCAGGTGATGTATTCTCACTGTACATGCTTCCCCTTGGCTCTATTTTTGAGAAATATGATATTTTGTATCACTGTTTTGCGGATGACACAGTTTTACCTGCCAGTTACTCCTGACAACGTTTGTTCATTGAAGAACATCTCTTGCTTTTAGTGCAACTTGAGGTTGTCCCAAAACTGCATGAGGTTGATCCTCGTACTTCTTATTCCATTTATTTTATTGTGTTGTATTGTTAATACATGAATTGTACTGTGATGTTATTTTGTTTTGGTTTGTGCTGTATTGTAGTGACTGGAGCACTTTGTCTCAACTCCTGTTGTTTTAAATGTGCTATATAAATAAAAGTGACTTGACTAGCATATGTGAGCTAGCCTACTGTAAATCATCAGAAGGAAATGTTAAATTTTAAACTTGTCTCAACCTATTATTACAATTTAATGTTACCGCTGCACATAGACATGGTTTGGCGATGTGATCTCTCCACTGATGTTTTGGTAGAACGTTTGTAAAATTCAACTCCAAGAGCAGAAAAAAAGAGTGCAAATTTGGATGTTTAGCTAAGTAGCTAATTAGCTAGCTAGCTAGCTATGGTATCAGTTATGTAACATTCTTTGAAATTAACAAACACACACACAACATAACACTGATTTATTTTTATTTTTATTATTAAACAATGGTATACATTGCCATTTTCCGAGCATGGCCAGCGCCCTGTGGGAGCAGCAATTGGCGGCTGCTTCCGGGTGGGGGGAGGGCTCGGAAGAGAATCGCTACGCAAAATAAGGCCCCAGGCGAGTTGGAATCACGGTCAGGAGCTTGGGGAGTCGCGCCCTGTAGAGGACGTGGCGGCCTCTTTCCTACTACCGGCTGACGGGGTTGTATAGCAGTGGTTCTCTAGCGGTTGCTACATGGGGGGGAATTGAAGTAGAATAGGGGTTCAATTGGCTACTAAATTGGGAGAAAATGGGGAAAAATCAGAAACAAAATTAAAAAATTAAAAAAAACAATGGTATACAGGTATGGAGAAATCGATTTCAGATCCTTAACCCACAGTTTAGCTGCTTGCGCCGAGATGCTGGGCCTGTAGTGTTGTAAATGAATGCTAACTGCTGCAACATTTCGTACTCTCATCTCACAAAACAGTATTTTTTTTCGTAGCTCGCTCCAAAATGAATATGTGATGAGACATGTTGAAGATGAGCGTCAAGGCAGTCAATGTATTATGTTACGAACTTTGTCCACGAAACGGCAGCTTGTTCAGGGTGCTTGTTACGTGTCTGTGTTATTGTTTTGTGGACTTCCCTGCCTTCGCCTGCCACCACCTTCATTCGCTGTGCCGCCTGTCAATCAGCAATCAAGTCCCGCTGTCATCATCCAATCACCCAATCAGAACCCGCCACCTCTGCCATATAAACTGGACTATTTGCCATTGGCGGGGGTGTGGTTTTTGGGGTCAAGTGTGTGTGTTGGTGTGTTGTAAATCCCAAGTTTGTCTACCATAGTTTTGTTTGAATGTGTTCTGGTTTATGTACACTTGCAGGTCTTTGGACAGGTAAGACTGGGGGCTCCTATACATATGCCCGTAGAGTGTTTATGTATAGAACCACTAGTCCTTAGGGGTGATTGCCAACCACTGTATTTTTCTGGTCTGCTAGTTAGAGTAGTTAGGCTTTTGTTTTGTGTACTTGATACACTAGATTAGTTACTACTCTCTGTGTTAGCTAGTTTCGTTTTGGGTATTCTTTTGGCAACATCCAGCGTCCCTTGAGCCTGGTTGTGTGAGTCTGGTATTGTATATTATGTATTTAGTGTTGCACTGTTTGTATACTTTTCGTTCACAGTAAAAACTTGTGCACTGAGTTTGCTATCTGGTCTGTTTTATATATTGTTATTACTTGTTCATCATATTTTACATCACCCGGTATAAATAACATCAAGTTACCTACCCCATGCACCCCTAGGCCCGTGGGGATCGTAACAGTGCTAAGGGATCTCCTCCATCGACTTCCACTATATACAGCCCAATTACAGCCTGTGGTCTCCCTGCGCGGACCCCAGTCATTACGCGTTTTAGACCAGTGATTGTTGTCTCCCCCCGGGGGAGGGTCTCTGATGCAGCCCATGCAGTTACACCGGCCTGGCGCCCGGCAATAATGGTTTCATTTAATTGAATTTGACTTAGTTGAGTCAAATTAAAATGTATAAATATGACCAATTGAAACGTTTTTAAAGGTGATCCAACATTTCACTTTTTTCAATGTTTGTGATCCATTTAACTTTATATAAGAACACTTTCGATTACATTGTATTATTACCTGTCTTTCAATGTCATATTAGTCTAAATAAGGTACTCTTGCTCATGGGACAAGTGACAAAAGTTTAAACTTCTCATGTTGCCATTTAGTTCCCTTCTCCATTCATGTTTTACAGGATTTATGCGTTCTGTCAATCAAACTAAACCTAAACCTAGAGCCATATGACTGTCGTTAGTTTTAGTTATGATTTAGTTATCTAGCCTGCACTAAATATGGAAAATATCCACATCTATCATTTCACTTATGTTAATAGTATGACAGACTTCAGATTCACAATTTCAGTTTTAAAGAATAAAATCGGTGAAATATTAAGCATGACGCTACCGACACTTAAGTTTAGAAAGTACTAGGTCTGGAAAGAATACTAACTATAATGTTAGCAGTTCTGAATTTAAACAATTTAAGCAATTATTGTGCGTATGTGTTCAGTACGGTTTATAATACATTGTGAATGCAGTTTTACCTTCAGACGCTCTGTCACAAAACTGTAGTTGGACCACCACCTGTGTATTTTGCCTGCATTATGATGTAGGAAAGTTTTTCTTTATTACGCTGCCTAACATCATGCCACCTTTTCTTTACATCCTCGACTGTTTATCTTGTTATACCTAATAAATTAATTTTGTATGTGATGTCACTCAAAAATGTTCTCCTCTCCGTTGCCGTATTACTCCTGTGCAGTAATACGGCATTGTGAAACTATGCCATTGACCATTACCTCTATTACCTTGTAATCTGGATGTGTAAGCATACCCTATTGTTTCTGACCCTTTTATGGGCATCTCTTACTGCAAAATTGCCAATGAGGGAATTTTATTTTTTTGGTAGTGCCAGTCTTAAAAAAAAATTATATTTGGTGCTCATGTGTTGGTCTCTGTGATATAACATGTTTTTGCGTTGCAACCATTTTCTCAGTAAATCTGGCCTTCAAAGTGATTTTAAATTTAAAAGGTCAGACTTCAAGCTAAATCTAGGCCCGCCATTAAAGATATAGATATCAAAATGAGGTCAAGTTACAACAAACAATATTGGCTGTCTTCACTCACACAAATTGAACAAGCTCTATTTCCAATAAAATACAATTCAACTTAATTACGTTGAACGTCACATACACATGTGAAATTGAGTCCAATCATCAATGCCTAAAAATAAATGAATGCGATTAATTTCAAAATGTAAATTTACTGCAAACTTTGCCCTGTCCACACGGCTACCTTCACTTTCTGGAGCATCGCCAGTACTCTGTTCTTGATTTCTTTGGTTGCCAGTGAATACACAATCGGGTTCAGACAGGGCGGGATGCATGAGGCGAACGACAAGTTCACATTTGCGACATTCAAACTGCTTTCGAAGAAGAACAGTTCCTTTATGAATATTATCGTGATCGGCCCGTAGAATATCGCGACTAGAAAAAGATGTTCTGTGCACGTGGCAAGTGCTTTGTACCTGCTCTCCACACTTTTCATTTTAAACACGGCTGTCAAAATACAGGAGTACGACAAGATTATTAAACTAAGGGGCCCAAACAGAACAATTATACTCACAGAAGAGGCAGTGGTCCAATGCAGACTGTAATCATTGCAAGATATTTTGTACACACTGTAGTAGTCACAAAAGTAGCTGTGCACAATGAGATTTTCTGCAGAAACCCCACAGAAAGAGAGCCTGGTAATGGTTAGGGTCAGGAATAGAATCAGGCTGAAACAAAATGACCAAATGGCCAATAAAATTCCGATCATAACGGTGATTGTGTTGATAGAGTTGTGTCTCAATGGGAAACATATCACAATTAACCTGTCATAGGCAAGTACGCTGAGGGAAAACGATTCTAATGAAAAAAAACAGTAATAAAAAAACATCTGTGTCAAACAGGCGTTGTAGGAAATAAAGTTATCTCTCACGAGAAGCATCTTAATCATTCCAGGAATGACTGTTGTGCTGAACACCAAGTCGACGATCGCCAGATTAGCCACCGCAGTGTACTTGGGAGTGTGTAGGTGATGATCTTTCCATATAATGGAAAGTATAAAGGAGTTGGACAAAACCGTTACAATATAAACGACGGCAAGGAAAATTAAATATAAATCAACAGATTGTAAACGCCAAAATCCGATAATGTAAAATCCCACTGGTCTAATGATGGAGTCGTTTGTGATTCCCATTGCACTTGTATGACGTTCAGGATCTGCGCTTGACTGCTTTTCCTCTGGGTCCTGAGAGAGAAATGGCAACCAATTAAAACATACAATCACGTGGCAGTTCAGGCTAATGTTGCGTAACCCTTAATTAATTTACATTGCATTTCCACATTTAGCAGACGCTGTTACCATACTTACACATGCAGATAAACCCCCCTCCCCTTCTTCCAACCACAGTTACAATCTCAGAATTTTACAACAAACCGTTAAATTGTCTTCATGTTTTTCATGTTGAGAGGGGTTATAAACAATCCCTCAAAACATGAAAAGGTTGTTCAACTTCTGGGATTGCAATTATGGTCGGCACGAGAACCTCTCACCAAAGGCACTTTTCTTTTAATTGAAAGTAACGGATGAGATTTTTTGCTCCCAGCATCACTGGCTTTTTTTTTTAAAGAATAGTGCACATATTGATTTCCTCTTGCGTTATATCAGATTTTACGCATGATAGTCTAATATTACACTCAACCATTCGGTTCCAACACCACGTCATGATTTAAATTTTCAAAATTTCGCCTTCTGCACAAATAATCGTGTAACTAGCAGTGCAAAACTAATTTATACAGTTTAACGGCAAATTCAACACTTATGGAATTACCCTTACAAAAATGGAGAAGATAAGTTCATTTTTTTGAAGTATATTTAAGTACATTAAATGTATTTGAAGTTTATATTAAGTGTATTTTAAGTGAGTTACTTTCTAAAACATGTATGATCCATTTTAAATATAGCCTACTACAAGTATTTCCTGGAACTATGCAGTGGTTCTCAAACCCTTTTATAGGCACCCCCCCCCCCCCCAAAAAAAAAAAAAAAAAAAACTTGAAGATAATGAATATGTTATCAGAATGTATTTTAATTGGCATAAATATGAAGTGAAAACTTCTTAAAATGAATAATTATTTTCAACCAGACAGCCGTAAAGAAAAAAAATAATGTCAACAATTGTGATTGAATTGTTTGAACTAAGGCTATTTTGTTGCCGTGTGTGCATATTTACAGATCAATGTTTAACTTAAAATAATAATAATTTAATTTGTTTAAAAAAAAAAAGTTAATTCGTCGCATTTATTATTATTTTTTGCTTCGTACAAAATGTATAAAAATATGCCTACTTTTTAGGTTAATACGAAAAACAAAGAACAAAAAAACAAAACAATGTATGGAGCTAACAGGCATTTTAGTGTTGAAAGCACAGTATCTTGATGCGGGAGAGATTGAAGAGAGCGCAACACGTAGATCTGACTCCACTGACAGACGATGCCTTCGCTTGCTTTTCACGTATGTCAAATATGGAAATGAACCGATCTTACGGCACCCACTTTGGGAACCACTGTGGCTACTTTAAGTAGGCTATAGGCTACAATTTACTTCTAAACTTTTCATTCGAAAGTGGTATACTTTAAGTATTTTAAGACTGTGATCCAAGTTTAATCTCGAAAACTTCCATACACCCATTATCTCACGCGCTTATCCCATGGTCAGTGTTGGGTGTGAGCTGGACCGGTCGCCAATCCATCGCAGGGCACAGGGCACACACAACATTCACTCACACGCTCCTACACGAGCAATTTCGAGCCTCAAATTAGCCTAATTGGCGCGTCTTTGGACTGGCAGAGGAAACCGGTATAGCCTACCCGGATACATTTATGAAAAGAGCATGCAAACAGACAGGCTCTCGGCCTGGATTCAATTTTCAATTTGTTTTTACATTTTATTGTACCACACTAGCTTTTGAATATTGTATTTGGTGTAGGCTACTTGATATGCCCTCGTGTCTGAATTCATTGCGGAAAAAAACGGAACGATTAAAGACGCAGAGTAGAATTAGCGCAGCAGGAAAACGCTACTCACCGGTTCTCCTCAGCATGGGTCACTGTCGAAACCCGTTACTCTAATGCGCTTCGCCATTCGTGCTGCAGAATATATCCCGTTATGTGGAGAATACGAGTACTTGGGAATTCTTCTGGGAGTGGGACATCAATTAAAATCCGCAACTGCCCTCCCTTGCCTACTGAATGTATAATCCCATTGGTACCTGTAGACATTGCCGCCGTTATGACTCCCGGTGCCCGTGTCAACAACCCACCTCAGAAATAAAACGCTCACCCGACCAACAACATAACGAAAATTAGCCAATTAGAAATAGTAAAAAAAAATTATTAGACAGTGGCAAACACAGTTCCAATAGCCGTGTTAAAATCTGGGCTAGACAAATAAATACAGGTTAGATTTAATGAAACAATAATAAGTACATTTTATAAAATGTTATTTTATTGAGTTAGATTAAAATTTATACATATGTCCAAAAAACATATGTTTACGGTGCTCCAAAATTTCATTAATTATAAATTTTTTTAATGACCTGCATATTAGTGGGATTGTTCATTTCATCCATATGTTCAATGTCTTCCATAGTATTTCAACAGCCAATCAAAAAGACTGAAAAGGCGTGCAGTGACTTGCTATCTTCTGATTTGATCCGAGGCTATTGCAAAGCCTTATCCATGAATGCAGTTGCTATCTTGAGCTCATTCCCATAATTATCATGCAACAGCTTCATGGATTCTTCCGGCCTCACGTGCTGGCAACTCCTGACGAGTTCCCTTGGTTCATCTCTTGTGTATTCTTCCATAAAGTATAACCGATCTCTACTGCTTTCAGTCTTGCTGATAATAACATGCTCAAAGGCTTTGACAAAGTATCTAAACTCAAGTGGGTTAACATAAAACAGTGTTACTTCTCTTAGCGGAAGTTGAGAGTTTCTGATGCTGTACAAGCATATCTGTAATGTCATTCTGTCTCTGCATCACATTTGAGAGGTTTCTTGTATTTTCTTCATGGGTACAACTATTGTCAGAAGGCCTCGGCCTAGGCTGTTGGAGACTCAGATCTTTAGGTGGTGTTCCACTCAACTCACCTGTGGGCCATGAAGTTCATGCAGAAGTCGTGGGAACATCTGCATGTCCGGTTTCTGTCTGCAAGTATTCGCTCACCCACATTCTATCTTGAGGTGACTCAGAGGCTTCAAATTCTTCAAAAACCCTTATCCTGGCACTGCAGGCAGCGGTGGCTGTTTCCAATTCCAACTTAGCTTTCAGTTGTGCCTTTCGCTGAGCTTGCTCAACTTCAAGTAATGTTTCTTCCAATTCCAAGGCTTGCTTCTGTTTCAAGGCTGCGGCTTGTGGTAGCAGTGCTGTTCTATTTGCTTTTTCCTTAAGACGTACTATGGAGCTGGTCCTGGTTGATGATGACCCACTAAAAGATGTTGTTTCACGAACACATCAACTCATACTTCTGTGTTGTTATCCAGATGCAACTGATATACTGTCTAGTTTGCTTATGTCATTATCACATGTTTTAGCAGCTTGAAAGTGACTTCTAGCCTTATGTATCCACTCTTCCATCCTTCTAGAATTAATCTTCTGATGGAGCTTCTTTTCAGTGTACTTTACTGCCATTTTCGGCAGGTGCATTATTTTCTTAATTATCTTCCGCCAACAAAAAAAAGCTAACTTTGCATTTGCTGCACTAAGAGCTCTGTTGTATTTATTTAAACGCAGTGATTATTGAGGTAAGTTTCTATTTAACTTCAATTGTCTTGTTTGGAAAAACAAACTTTCTTAACATATGCATATTTATGCAAATCAGTTGTTCAATGGCAAGGCCTGTAGGCTAGGCTACCAATAGCAATAGCCAAATTCTCAGTAACTTAGCTCAGAATGTCTGAATGTTAAATCCGGGAGCATAGGAAGGCACAAGAACACTGTTTTTCATATTCAACTTCGTTGGTATTTTAGTCTGTTTAAATTAAGTGCGTGGGTTTACACTTCTCTGATTATCTTTCTTTATACCAAGAGCAATCATGAGTTCCATGACATCAGAATGGAACACAGTTTTGGACTTGGTTTAATGGCGCTTCTGTCTTAAGCATAGCTACCACTTCGATATGGAAGGCCAACGGTGCCAAAACGTCTTTAAAAAATATGTCTCAACATGTCAAAATTTAACACTTCAAAAATGAATGTGTTTACACGCAAAGATTTAATGTGTTGACGAGACAGGAATATTGCAGTGTTTATCAGAAAACAGTCATAGCTTCAAACCAGATGTAGGAAATTGGTTCCAAGATGTTTAGCTTATTTCAGTGATTTTGTGGAAAAATATAGTGTAGCCTATATATTTATACTAAATCGGAAGTAGGCATTGCATGGTAAAGTTAACAAGGGGAAAAACACTGAATGGTATAGCCTAGCTACAACTTTTGAATAATATATTGTTGTTCCTATCGGAACGTGATATTTTAGCGTGTAGAAATGATGCCAAGAGTTTTGTTTGATATTCATTTCATTGTCTGTTACTGTGGCAAGTTGAAAGACAATGGTTGGGCTATTTGTTTTATTGTCATGCAGTGCAACTGAGAGGTTGGTGTTTTCGCACATTTTAACGACCATGCATCGGAATTTCTTGGTCTTATTATTTAAATTTATCATTTCAGATAAATATGAACACTAGCTATAACTGGGACATCGATGACTCGCCACTAGGGGGCCACCATGGATAGATAATTAGAGATAGGCTAATAACATCCTTCTTCCTCTCCATCCCTCACGATTCCAACCTTAATTTGTAGTGAATCTAAGTCTACCCATTATCCCAGTGTTGTTGCCATTTCTGTAATACTTTCTTCCAAAGTATTTCCAGACTACGTATTTATCCTTAATGAAAATTAATTCGGCCTATAGTAAAATTATACTATGACAACAGCATATAGGCCTACTGTACAATTACTATCGTATTTCTGTCATTTTTTCATACATACTATAGTGATTATGTTGTCCCATTGTGATAAATAATAAATAATTATTATAGGGGGTGAAAATACTGTTGTGATACTCTTGTTCTAGAGTGATACTATTGTTCTATAGTGACAAATTGCAGTGTGAAGCTATCAATAACTTTTTTGAGGGTCTGAACATTTCAACATAAAAGTGCCAAAAGATAAAATTGTTTAGTATAATGAAATCCATTAAGTTATAATTGTACGACAGTTCCTATTCCTTTTCTGCTTGAACTAGATTATGACTACTTAAATTTCAAACATATGCGTTGTGAAAAAAAATCTTTCTGTTGGACAAGGGTGAGCATAATTAGCATGTAAATAATGTCTCCCTGTTTTCTTTTTTCTTCAGTTTTTAAAATATTTTTAAGACATCGAGGTAAAGTTTAAAATGGTGTCATTTAAAATAAATCACTTCATTCTCCGAAAACCTTGTTGTCAACTGTGTACCATTCATGTCGTATGAATATCATTAAAATCTGGCTGGTATTATTGGTTTGGAACAGCGAATTAGAGTGTATTAGTGCATATTGCATGTACAGGTACAGTAACATCAACTGTACAATTTTAACACCCCTATTACTATCATTGAGACACTACATCCAGAGGAGGAAGAATACCATGATATGTGTGATTCTTTCACTTAAACTAGCAGTAGACACAAATACACTGTGGTAGGTAGACGACAGTTGAACCACAGCAACATTTCCCTATTTTCAAAACACCCCCATATCATTGAGACAGTATGTCCAGGGGAGGTAGGAGAACATGATACAAGTGATTCTTTAAATTTCTTTCATGAGGAATAGATAGGAATACATTGTAATTGCTGCATTGCTATTGGCTGAGGTTCTTTTAAGTGTGTCAACATGTACATTTTTGACGTGTTAATGTATTTTTTAAAGATGTTTTGGCACTGTTGCCCGTCCATACTTCAATTTCTAAAGGAACTTGTTTGCAATGTAATTGACGCGTAAGTTAGCCTATTCTTGAAGTTATTATGGAAAGCCGTACGTGAAAATTACGTCACAAATTTCACATATTTTTGACCTGTTTGGCCAGTTGTCCATATTTACCATACCATAATTTTCTATTGGCTGCTGAGTATTCGGGTTAAAACATTTCTGTCTTAATGTCTTAAGCCTGGGGGTGGACTATATGCCGATAACTATTGAACAGGCTAAATATTCTCTTTTTGTTCTTATTTCTTTGTCCTTCTTTTTCTTTTTGCAAATTTGAAATAATAACAAATAATGACACAGTAAGGTCATATGCATCAGGTGTAGCATTAAGGATAATATCATGTTATGTTATTTGATCATTTCCTCGTGTCACAGCCAATTAGCTCACAGGCCGTGCCTGAATGGGAGACCAAACGAGTCGGACAAGAATATAACCTTTATTGAATAGAAAGTTAGAAAAGTTCCAATCAATATTAAAAGGCAAGTCGGTGCTCAGATTTTACATGCAAGGATCTCCAGCTGCATGAGGATGCCCTGGATCCGTCGGAAACGTACTACCTAACACAGCTTTAAAACATGGTCCGCCCGGCAGTCAGCAGCGAGCAGACTGAACCCACGCCCATTTAACCCCTCCCCAATCACCCCGGCCCAGCTGGTCTCCATCTCGCCAGACCTCCCCCTCCCGATCGCATAACTCCTGCAGGAGAGAAGGATAAAGGAACCAGCACCATTGCATAGACCCAGACCAAGGGCCCCCTAATAGATAGGAGGGTCCGTCACACTCCCCCCCATAAGAACAGGGTTCCCCTCGGGAACACAGTTATTCCAATTCTACTCCCCCCCCCCCCCCCGTACACCCATATGTGGATAACATTCATTGGCACCGTCAGCTCATAGTTTCCATAGAATTTTCCATACTGACCATTCTGTGCAGGTGTTCCCCGCCCTGAACAGGTCTCCAATTCTTCACCCCCCAAGACTCATCCAAACCTGGAGAAACATTTGAGTGACAGAGATGGCCACCAGAAAGGGAACAACAGAACACAAATGTCAACAGGGAGCTCTTGACAGGGCATCTGCCACAACATTTTCGGAACCCTTGATGTGGCAGATCCACTTGATCCAAACAGTGGGATTGCAAAAACAAAGCCCATCTCATCAGCCTACGATTCGGGCACTGCAACGAATGCAAGAAGGTAATTGGATTGTGGTCTGTGTAGACTACCAGCGGAACACTAGAGTCCACATAGACCTCAAAATGGCGTAATGCCCAAATCAGTGCAAGAGTCTCCTTTTCAATTACAAAATAATTCAACTGAAATGCATTGAACTTCTTAGAGTAAAAGCTGACTGGCCGTTCCACCCCGCTGCTATCACATTGGAACAAGACAGCCCCAGTACCAACATCACTAGCATCCACATGCAGCTTGAAAGGTCGGTCCATACAAGGTGCCGCAAGAACAGGGGACACACAGAGAACAGACTTCACGTTCTCGAAAGCCTGCTGACAAGCATCAGACCATAGATACTTCACTTTACCCCTCAGCAACCCTGTCAACGGGGCCACCACCGTGGAAAAGTTCCTACAGAAACTACGGTAGTACCCCACAACACCCCTCCAGTCCAGACACCACCCTGTTCATCAGACGCTGGAACGTCGCCGGTGCATTCCGCAACCCGAAGCTCATCACGGTATAGGAGAAAAGACCAGAAGGTGTTATGAAGGCCGAAATCTCCCTTGCCCGTCTAGAGAGAGGTACCTGCCAATAACCCTTTGTTGGAAATCATGGGAGCAAAGTACAGGTAACCCCCCAGAAGTGGCTCACCTTGTAGGAGGCCAATATGAGATAACCTCGTCTAGCTCCCTTCTTTGATATGCAATATACATCCTCTACCCCGGATGGGGCCAAATTAGATGACTTCGTCTAGCCCCTAATCCAGTCAAATTTCCTTCTTTGATATGCAGTACCTTTGTTTGACATCCTGATGTGTTCTCATTCAAGGGGATGACCATTTGGTCTTTTGTTTCCATTGTGGGACAGAGTATAAGTGTTGACATTCTCCCTTACTTGTTGGTTTTTTGTTGATCTGTACTTGGGGAACAGACCCACTAGTTCCGTCTACTCTATTAAACAACCTATTTTGAAACGAAGACGTGCCTGCATGTATTTTTCTACTTACAAACGTACGAAGGAATAAATTGAACTCTTAAAAATTCTACACCCTTTAGTAGATCAAATTTACTGACATATCGCGCAGAACCAACCTGGTCAACGCAATCCTCCATGCGTGGCAATGGATACGCATCTGGCCTGGTAACCGCATTTAGCTTCCGGTAGTCCGTACAAAATCTAGGACTTTTATCCGACTTGTCAACCAGCAAACAAGGTGATGCCCAACCCGAAAAAGAGGGTTCTGCTATCCCATTCTTGAGCATGTAATCGATCTCCTTATCCATCACCTTGCGCTTCTCTGCTGATACCCGATAGAAACGCTGACGAATTGGCTGCGCCCCACCTACATCAATATCATGCTCTATCAGGTGCGTCCGGCTTGGTGTATCCCCAAACAACCCCGGACAATCGGTAATAAGAGCAGACAGCTCAAGCCCCTTCTCCTCCGACAAATGTCCCAACAGAGTCTCCAGATTACACAGCGTCTCAGAGTTCTTCAGCCGCCCACGCAGCAAACACTCATCAGGTGGTGCTACTCCTTCATCCTCCTGAACGGAGGGAAACCCTGATGAACTCCCCACTATTTCGGCTACCGACACTGGTTTCACAGCCTCCCCCAAACCCTCACCCGACACAACCCCCTGAGACGCCCGAGTGTAATAGCGTTTTAAGAGGTTTATGTGACAGAGCTGAGTGGACTTTCTACGGTCTGGTGTTAACACCAGGTAATTCAGGTTCGAAACCCGGCGTAATACCGTAAACGGACCCGCAAACTTGGCCTGAAATGGAGAGTTGGCAACCGGCAACAACGCCAGAACCTGATCCCCCGGACTAAACTGACGCTGCTCAGTGTTCCGGTCATACAGACATTTCATTTTCTCCTGCGCCGCGACTAGATTTTCTTTAGCCATTTCCCCGGCCGCATACAACCGATGACGAAAACCGTCCACGTACTTGGCCAAATTTTCTGGGGGTTCTGGTGATGTCACGGCATCATGTAAAAGCGTAAGCGGCCCACGCACCGTATGCCCAAAAACCAGTTCATTAGGGCTAAACCTGGTGCTTTCTTGCACCACCTCCCTGGCTGCTAACAATAGCCATGGCAGCCCTTCCTCCCAATCACGGTTCAACTCCACACAATAGCCACGTAACAGAGACTTAAGGGACTGATGAAATCGCTCCAACGCCCCTTGGCTTTGCGCATGATATGCGGAGGCCTGGCTATACTTAACCCGCAATTGTCTTAACACTTGGGCGAACAGATGTGATGAAAAATTTGAGCCCTGATCGCTTTGAATTACGCTTGGAATTCCAAAGATAGCTATAAACTGTGTCAAGGCCTTAACCACTGATTTAGCGGTAATAGACTGCAATGGATATGCAGCTGGATACCCTGTGCGCTGACACATTACTGTGAGCAAGTAAACGCTACCAGATTTTGAAGGCGGCAACGGTCCCACACAGTCTATTATCCCAGTCTATAACCCTAACCCTAAAGCAGGTGTTTTGAGCGGTGAAGTAAATGCTGCAAATCTCCGTCAGTTAAAATTCTGTGGAAATACGTTGTCGTAGCGAGCTGCACAGCAAATACCGGACTCCCCACCAGTCAAATTTTCCCTAATAAACGCTCGGTCCCTATCAAATAAGACCTTAATTTTAAATGACTTAATTTTTATTTGTAACTGAGACCTGGCTTAACGTTGGTGATCTTACCTCACTTGGTGATCTCTGTCCTTCCCACTGCAACTTCTTAAACTCCCCAAGGACTACTGGTCATGGAGGTGGCTTAGCCACCGTTTTAAAAAATTGTTTTAACTGCAGAGTTAGGCCTGTAGATGTCTATTCTACTTTTGAGGTGCAACTTGTTAAGATTAATGTCACTACCCCTGTCCTATGTGCATTGGTGTACAGACCACCTAAAACTAACAGTAACTTTATTCAAGAGTTTTCTGATCTTCTATTATTTATGGCCTCTCACTCTGATTAACTGTTGATTGTAGGGGATTTTTCATATCTGAACATTCACATCTGTTGCCTGTCAAAATCTATGGTCAATGAGTTTTTATGCCTTGTGGATTGTTAAAATCTCATTCAATCAGTGTCGGGTCCAACTCATGAGAAAGGTCACACACTAGATCTTGTGTTATCATCTGGTTTATCTGTCTCTAACCTTGAAATGGTCGATACTGGTGTCTCTGACCATCTTATGGTTGTGTTTGAATCCACCTTGTTTTGTCCCATCCCAGCCCCACTCCCTCATCTGATCTATAAACTCAGCCACAGCCACACGTTTCTCCAACACATTAATGCTTACTCACCAACCTCATATCTCAGATACCCTTCTCTCCTGCACCGACATTAAGGAGCTAGTCACTCTCCTCAACTCAGCCTGCTCTGACAGTCTGGACTGTGTAGCTCCTTTAAAACTAAAAAGCCACAAATCTAACACTGCTGGTACTCCCTGGGGGAATGACTACACCCGTGCTCTTAGACAAGCTTGTAGGAGGGCTGAGCGCAAATGGAAAAAAAGATAAACTCCAGGTCTCATACTACATTTTAAGAGATTGCTTAAAGACTTACCAAAGCTCTGTTAAGTTAGCTAAAATTCTATATTATGCTGAACTAATTAATAAAAATGCCCACAGACCTAAAATACTGTTCAACACAATTAACTATCTTAAATCTTTCTACTGCTGCTGTAGCTACCTTTGAGTCCACCACTAAAACCTATGAAAAGTTTTGGAATTTTTTCATAGACAAAATCAGGCTCTGATCCTTCAGAGACACACTGTCCAGTCAGCTGCCTCCAGCTCTTTCAACCTGCGATGTCCTCCCAGCTGTCTGAGCTGGTCTCACACATGAATCCCACCTACTGTCCCTTAGACATTATGCTGTCATGCCTTTTCAAGGAAGTTTTTGTTACAATCTCCCCTCTTATTCTGGCTATAACTCATAGCAGTTTAACAAATGGAGTCGTCCCTTCCAATTTTAAACATGCTATTGTGCAACCCCTACTAAAGAAACCTAGCCTAGACCCCAATGACTATAAAAACTACAGGCCCATCTCTAAGCTACCATTTATTTCTAAGATTTTAGAAAAAGTTGTCTTCTCCCAGGTCTCCTCCTACTTGAACACATTCAACATTTTTGAGAAATTCCAGTCCGGTTTTAGAGCTCTGCACACTACAGAAACCACTCTGTTGAAGGTATATAATGATATTCTTCTCTCTGTTGATTCTGGCTCTACTGCTGCTGTAACTACCTTTGAGTCCACCACTAAAACCTCAGCGCAGAATTTGATACAATCGACCATGGCATTCTCTTAAGACACCTGGAGGGCGAAGTTGGTCTGCAGGGCTCAGTGTTAAAATGGTTTACCTACCTGAAAGAAATAACCTTTTCTGTGAAAATAGGAAGCTGTTCTTCATCCCCTGCCTCCATTAAATGTGGCATCCCCCAAGGTTCTATTTTAGGGCATCTTTTATTCTCACTGTACATGCTTCCCCTTGGCTCTATTTTTGAGAAATATAATATTTTGTATCACTGTTATGCGGATGACACACAGTTTTACCTGCCAGTTACACCTGACAACGTTTGTTAATTGAAGAACATTTTTAACTGTGTAGATGACATTAAATGCTGGGTGGCAAGGAACTTCCTTCAACTAAAGGATAATAAAACAAGTAATTATGTTTGGCCCTCCTAGCTCTGTCACTAGCCTAAGCAATGCGCTTGGTCGCCTGTCTACACATTTGCAAATTGTAGTAAAAAATCTTGGTGTCTTCTTGGACACTTTTTTGAATTTTAACAGAACACTCAGTAGTGTTGTGAAGGGCAGTTTTTATCCGCTTAGAACCATAGCTAAGTTAAAGCCGTTTTTATCTCATAAGGACCTGGAAACAGTTATCCATGCTTTTATTTCCTCTCAGCTGGATTATTGTAATTCCCTGTATATGGGATTGACCCATTCCACTCTGTCTCGACTGAAAATGGTTCAAAATGCAGCTGCTAGATTTTTAACTGGAACAAAGAAAAGACAACATATTACTCCGGTTCTGGCTCATTTGCATTGGGTACCGGTGAAATATAGAATTGATTTTAAAATCAATGGATTAGCTCCACAGTACATCACTGATCTGCCGACTCCATATTCTGCTCCCAGGTCACTTAGGTCATCCACAAAACAACTCCTCTTTGTCCCCCACTCACGTGTCAAAACTAAAGGTGACCAGGCTTTTTCTGTTGCTGCCCCCAAAATTTAAAGACCCACCTTTTTTCTCTTGCTTTTAGTGCAACTTGAGGTTGTCCCAAAACTGCATGAGGCTGATCCTTGTACTCTTTATCAATGGTAAATGGACTGCACTTATATAGCGCCTTTATCCAAAGCGCTTTACAATGGCCTCTCACTCACCCGTTCACACACACATTCACACACCAATGGTGGCAGCCATCATCCAAAGCACTAGCCTGGTCATTGGGAGCAATTTGGGGTTCAGTGTCTTGCCCAAGGACACTTCGACATGTGGACAGGAGGAGCCGGGGATCGAACCGCCAACCCTGCGATCAGCGGACGACTCGCTCTACCTCCTGAGCCACAGCCGCCCACTTATTCCATTTACTTTATTGTGTTGTATTGTTAGTACATGTATTGTACTGTAATGTTATTTTGTTGTGGTTTGTGCTGTATTGTAGTGACTTGAAAGCACTTTGGCTCAACTCCTGTAGTTTTAAATGTACTATATAAATAAAAGTGACTTGACTTGACTAGCATATGTGAGCTAGCCTACTGTAAATCATCAGAAGAAAACATGTCGCTAACAAACACACACACACACAACATAAAACTGATTTATTTTTTTATTATTAAATGGTATAGAAGTATGGAGAAATCGATTTCAGATTCTCAACCCACAGTTTAGCTGCTTGCTCCGAGATGCTGGGCCTGTAGTGTTGTAAATGAATGCTAACTGCTGCAACATTCCGTACTCTCATCTCACAAAACAGTATTTTTTTTCGTAGCTCGCTCCAAAATGAATATGTGATGAGACATGTTGAAGATGAGCGTCAAGGCAGTCAATGTATTATGTTACGAACTTTGTCCACAAAACAGTAGCTTGTTCAGGGTGCCAAGGGATCTTCTCCATCAACTTCTACTCAAAAAATACAGCCCAATTACAGCCTGTGGTCTCCCTGCCCGGACCCCAGTCATTACGCGTTTTAGACCAGTGATTGTTGTCTCCCCCCGGGGGAGGGTCTCTGATGCAGCCCATGCAGTTACACCGGCCTGGTGCCCGGCAATAATGGTTTCATTTAATTAAATTTGACTTAGTTGAGTCAAATAAAAATGTATAAATATGACCAATTGAAACGTTTTTAAAGGTGATCCAACATTTCACTTTTTTAAATTTTCAGTTTGTGATCCATTTAACTTTATATAAGAACACTTTCGATTTCATTGTATTATTACCTGTCTTTCAATGTCATATTAGTCTAAATAAGATACTCTTGCTCATGGGGCAAATGA
Source organism: Ilyophis sp. 1 JC-2022 (assembly GCA_022702515.1). Classification (NCBI taxonomy): domain Eukaryota; kingdom Metazoa; phylum Chordata; class Actinopteri; order Anguilliformes; family Synaphobranchidae; genus Ilyophis; species Ilyophis sp. 1 JC-2022. The sequence goes on from CM040401.1 coordinate 88,144,858, forward strand.
CAAAAGTTTAAACTTCTAATGTTGCCATTTAGTTCCCTTCTCCATTCATGTTTTCCAGGATTCATGTGTTCTGTCAATCAAACTAAACATAAACCTAGAGCCATATGACTGTCGTTAGTTTTACTTATGATTTAGTTATCTAGCCTGCACTAAATATGGAAAATATCCACATCTATCATTTCACTTATGTTAATAGTATGACAGACTTCAGATTCACAATTTCAGTTTTAAAGAATAAAATCGGTGAAATATTAAGCATGACGCTACCGACACGCTACAAGTTTCGAAAGTACAATGCTAGGTCTGGAAAGAATACTAACTATAATGTTAGCTGGGTCATTCCACAAAAAGGGTTCCTTTTCACTTTTTTTTATTATTTTCGATATAAAATTTTTTTTTTTCATTGTCAATTTTTGCACGACTTTGAAAGAAGAAAACGTCAGGTGATAGTAAATTATATACCTGCTATCTCAGGTTCTATAAATGCCCTCGTTTACAAGTGATTTTCTTCAACATGTTTTGGATATTGTGTCAACCCTGTTACAGACATATGCATTAATGTTCTGAACATTTCAAAATAAAAAGTCTGGTCAATGTTATATTAAAGGTATTTTGGTCCCTCTCTACGCGGAGTTCATGTTCATTTTAGGAATGTTTTTTTGTAATTTTTGTGCCAGGACATCAGTGACAGATCAGTGACATTTATAGGAAAACATTTTCATTTTAAAAAGAATGCTTCCGAGCATGTCAAGGTCCTTAACAGGCTATTGTTCTTTTTGCCCAGGCAGTCAAAGGGGTAAAATGGCACTTGTTTTCCATTTCTTATTTTTTGATCATATGAATCTATGTAACAGGGTTGATTCTGTGGTCACATGACTTACCATAGTAACAGGGCTGATGGGACAAAGATTTTATAGTTCAGTGTTACCATGTAAGTTACATGTTTCGCTCCATGTTTGATAGAGATGGTTGTATTATTGAAGTTTGATATATTTTTGAAAGATCTCATGTTTTTAAGATACTCAATATCCACTTTACCCCTCCCATTATTGGGGAAATCGCTGAAAGCCTCACATGCATATTCAATGGTCATATTTAAAATGCTTGACGGATGCCAATATGTTTTTGTCCATACAGTTAAGAGATGAAAACATACAAAACACTCAATCATCCTGCATCCTAAGATATCCTTAAAACATCCAGCGAAATCACACACTTCCTCGGCTGGAAAATGAGTTTCCCTCGTGGGCTGCATAGGGCGGCCATTTTAAACTAATGCATCCTCTGATGCATATCACTGTAAAGGAGACAGGATTTAAAATACGTTTCTCACATGGTTCTGCTCATCACGTCTCATTTATTTTCAAATATAATATGAAATTATATTTGTTTTATTGAAAGGTTTCGAGATTCTATTGAAGTCATCAGCTAATTAGTATAAAAATGCAGTTCTGAATTTAAGCAATTATTGTGCGTATGTGTTCAGTACGGTTTATAATAAATTGTGAATAGTTTTACCTTCAGACGCTCTGTCACAAAACTGTAGTTGGACCACCACCTGTGTATTTTGCCTGCATTATGATATAGGAAAGTTTTTCTTTATTACGCTGCCTAACATCATGCCACCTTTTCTTTACATCCTCTACTGTTTTTATCTTGTTATACCTAATAAATTAATTTTGTATGTGATGTCACTCAAAAATGTTCTCCTCTCCGTTGGTGTTGTAGCCTATTCCTGTGCAGTAATACGGCGTTGTGAAACTATGCCATTGACCATTACCTCTATTTCCAGATCTGTAAATTAATGTTTTCTTTTCCTAGTGGTTCCCTGGCTACTTGAGCCTGGTTGCTCTGTATCCATCTATGAGCACCTTGTAATCTGGATGTGTAAGAATGCCCTATTGTTTCTGACCCTTCTTATGGGCGTCTCTTACTGCAAAATTGCCAATGAAGGCATTTGATTTTTTTGGGAGTGTAATTAGAGCCAGTCTTAAAAAAAATCTGTATATTTGGCGCTCATGTTTTGGTCGCTGTGATATAACATGTTTTTGCATTGCAACCATTTCCTCAGTAAATCTGGCCTTCAATGTGATTTTCAATTTAAAAGGTCAGACTTCAAGCTAAATCTAGGCCTGCCATTAAAGATATTGATATCAAAATGAGGCCAAGTTACAACAAACAATATTGGCTGTCTTCACTCACACAAATTGAACAAGCCTTATTTCCAATAAAATACAATTCAACTTAATTACGTTGAACTTCACATACACATGTGAAATTGAGTCTAATCATCAACGCCTAAAAGTAAATGGATGCGATTAATTTCAAAAAAGGTAAATTTACTGCAACCTTTGACCTGTCCACGCGGCTACCTTCGCTTTCTGGAGCATTGCCAGTACTCTGTTCTTGATTTCTTTGGTTGCCAGTGAATACACAATCGGGTTCAGACAGGGCGGGATGCATGAGGCCAACGACAAGTTTACATTTGCGACATTCAAACTGGTTTCGAAGAAGAACAGTTCAATGATGAATATTATCGTGATCGGCCCGTAGAATATCGCTACGAGAATGAGATGTTCTGTGCACGTGGCAAGTGCTTTGTACCTGCTCTCCACACTTTTCATTCTAAACACGGCTGTCAAAATACAGGAGTATGACAAGACTATTAAACTAAGGGGCCCAAACAGAACAATTATACTCAGCGATGATGCAGTGGTCCACTGCAGACTGTGATCATTGCAAGATAGTTTGTACACACTGTAGTAGTCACAAAAGTAGCTGTACACTTTGAGCGTATTACAAAAAGAGAGCCTGATAATGGTTAGGGTCAGGAATAAAATAATGCTTAAACAAACTGACCAAACGGCCAATAAAATACTGATCATAACGGTGATTGTGTTGATAGAGCTGTGTCTCAATGGGAAACATATCACAATTAACCTGTCATAGGCAAGTACGCTGAGGGAAAACGATTCTAATGAAAAAAAACAGTGATAAAAAAACATCTGTGTCAAACAGGCGTTGTAGGAAATAAAGTTATCGCTCACGAGAAGCATCTTAATCATTCCAGGAATGACTGTTGTGCTGAACACCAAGTCGACGATCGCCAGATTAGCCACCGCAGTGTACTTGGGAGTGTGTAGGCGATTATCTATCCATATAATGGAAAGTATAAAGGAGTTGGACAAAACCGTTACAATATAAACGACGGCAAGGAAAATTAAATATAAATCAACAAATTGTAATTGCCAAAATGTGAAAATGTAAAATCCCACTGGTCTAATGATGGAGTCGTTTGTGATTCCCATTGCACTTGTATGACGTTCAGGACCTCCGCGTGACTGCTTTTCCTCTGGGTCCTGAGAGAGAAATGGCAACCAATTAAAACATACAATCACGTGGCAGTTCAGGCTAATGTCGCGTAACCCTTAATTAATTTACATTGCATTTCCACATTTAGCAGACGCTGTTACCATACTTACACAGATTAACCCCCCTCCCCTCCTTCCAACCACAGTTACAATCTCAGAATTTTACAACAAAACCGTTAAATTGTCTTAATTCATGTTTTTCATGTTGAGAGGGGTTATATAAATAATCCCTAAAAACATGAAAAGGTTGTTCAAATTCTGGGATTGCAATTATGGTCGGAACGAAAACCACTCACCAAAGGCACTTTTTTTAACATTGAAATTAACGGATGAGATTTGTTGCTCCCAGCATCACTGGCTTTTTTTAAAAGAATAGTGCACATATTGATTTACACTTGCGTTATATCAGATTTTACGCATGATAGTCTAATATTACACTCAACCATTCGGTTCCAACACCACGTCATGACACACCTATTATCATTCCTGTGTCCATTCTAACTAAACATGTTAATGGGTCTTGGTGTTGGAGCCGACCGTTTAATATAATTGTTTGCTATTTAGGGTTTTCAGAACTAATAGAATTGCATATTTTTCATAACCAAAAAAAGTAGCCTTCTGCACAAAAAATCGTGGAACTAGCAGTGCAAAACTAATTGATACAGTCTAACGGCAAATTCAACACTTTACGGAATTACCCTTACAAAAATGGAGAAGATAAGTTCATTTTTTAAAATTATATTTAAGTACATTAAATGTATTTTAAGTTTATATTAACTGTATTTTAAGTAGGCTACTTTCTAAAACATGTATGACCCATTTTAAATATAGCCTACTTCAAGTATTTTAATTGGCATAAATATGAAGTGAAAACATCTTAAAATGAAGAATTATTCTCAACCACACAGCTGATAAGAAAAAAAAAATAATGTCAACAATTGTGATTGAATTGTTTGAACTAAGGCTATTTTGTTGCTGTGTGTGCATATTTACAGATCAAGTTAACTTAAAATAATTTTTTTTTTTTTTTTTTTAAAGTTAATTCGTTGCATTTTTAATTTATTTTTTTCTTCGTACAAAATGTAAAATATGTCTACTTTTTAGGTTAATACGAAAAACAAAGAACAAAACAACTCCATGGGATGGAGCTAACAGGCATTTTAGTGTTGAAAGCACAGTATCTTGATGCGGGAGAGATTGAAGAGAGCGCAACACGTAGATCTGACTCCACTGACAGGCGATGCTTGCTTTTCACGTATGTCAAATATGGAAATGAACAGATCTTGCGGCACCCCTGGCCAGTCATTACGGCACCCACTTTGGGAACCACTGTGGCTACTTTAAGTAGGCTATAGGCTGCAATTTACTTCTAAACTTTTCATTCGAAAGTGGTATACTTTAAGTATTCTAATGCTGTGATCCAAGTTTATTAAAGAAAACCTCCATACACCCATTATCTCACGCGCTTATCCCATGGTCAGTGTTTGGTGTGAGCTGGGCCGGTCGCCAATCCATCGCAGGGCACAGGGCACACACAACATTCACTCACACGCTCCTACACGAGCAATTTCGAGCCTCAAATTAGCCTAATTGGCGCGTCTTTGGACTGTCAGAGGAAACCGGAGTAGCCTACCCGGATAAGTTTATGAAAAGAGCATGCAAACAGACAGGCTCTCGGTCTGGATTCAATTTTCAATTTGTTTTTACATTTTATTGTCCCACACTAGCTTTTGAATATTGTATTTGGTGTAGGCTACTTGATATGCCCTCGTGTCTGAATTCATTGCGGGGAAAAACGGAACGATTAAAGACGCAGAGTAGAATTAGCGCAGCAGGAAAACGCTACTCACCGGTTCTCCTCAGCATGGGTCACTGTCGAAACCCGTTAGTCTAATGCGCTTCGCCATTCGTGCTGCAGAATATATCCTGTTGTGTGGAGAATACGAGTACTTGGGAATTCTTCTGGGAGTGGGACATCAATTAAAATCCGCAACTGCCCTCCCTTGCCTACTGAATGGATAATCCCATTGGTACCTGTAGACATTGCTGCCGTTATGACTCCCGGTGCCTGTGTCAACAACCCACCTCAAAAATAAAACGCTCACCCGACCAACAACATAATGAAAATTAGCCAATTATAAACAGTCCAATTTTTTATTAAACAGAGTGCCAAACACAGTCCCAAATTAGCCGTGTTAAAATATGGGCTAGACAAATAAATACAGGTTAGATTTAATGAAACAATAATAAGTGAATTTTATAAAATTTTATTTCATTGAGTTAGATTAAAATGTATAGATATGACCAATTAAAAAAAAAAAAATGTTTAAGGTGCTCCAAAATTTCATTATTTAAATTTTTTTTTAACAACCCGCATATTTGTGGGATTGTTCATTTCATCCATATGTTCAATGTCTTCCATAGTATTTCAACAGCCAATCAAAAAGACTGAAAAGGCATGCAGTGACTTGCTATCTTCTGATTTGATCCGAGGCCATTGCAAAACCTTATCCATGAATGCAGTAGCTATCTTGAGCTCATTCCCAAAATGATCATGCAACAGCTTCATGGATTCTTCCGGCCTCATGTGCTTGCAACTCCTGACGAGTTCCCTTGGTTCATCTCTTGTGTATTCTTCCATAAAGTATAACCGATCTCTACTGCTTTGTCTTGCTGATAATAACATGCTCAAAGGCTTTGACAAAGTATCTAAACTCAAGTGGGTTAACATAAAACAGTGTTACATCTCTTAGCGGAAGTTGAGAGTTTCTGATGCTGTACAAGCATATCTGTAATGTCATTCTGTCTCTGCATCACATTTGAGAGGTTTCTTGTATTTTCTTCACGGGTACAAGTATCGTCAGTAGGCCTTGGTCTAGGCTGTTGGGAGACTCAGATCTTTAGATGGTGTTCCACTCAACTCACCTGGCCTTCCATATAAGGGCCATATCACAATCTCAGATGCCTTGATGCATTTATGCTAATCTACACAAAATCCCTGCAGTGCTATTGGCTGAGGTTCTTTTAAGTGTGTCAACATGTACATTTTTGACGTGTTAAAATTTACGTGTTGATGTATTTTTTAACATGTTTTGGCACTGTTGCCCTTTCATACTCCAATTTCTAAAGGAACTTGTTTGCGATGTAATTGACACGTAAGTTAGCCTATTCTTGAAGTTATCACATCGCTGTGATAGTGACTGTGAGCTATGGAAAGCCGTACAAGTCAAAAATACATGAAAATTATGTCAGAAATTTCACTTATTTTTGACCTGTTTGGCCAGTTGTCCATATTTACCATACCATAATTTTCTATTGGCTGCTGAGTATTTTGGTTAAAACATTTCTGTCTTAATGTCTTAAGCCTGGTGGACTATATGCTGATAACTATTGAACAGGCTAAATATTCTCTTTTTGTTCTTATTTCTTTGTCCTTCTTTTTTTTTTTTTTGCAAATTTGAAATTATAACAAATAATGACACAGTAAAGTCATATGCATCAGGTGTAGCATTAAGGATAATATCATGTTATGTTATTTGATCATTTCCTCGTTAGAGCATTAATCCAGTGATTTAGCTAGGCTACCACTAGATGGCATAACAATTCTCAAAAACTGTACTGCTGCCAAGTTCCTTCGACGTTGTCTTCCAAAAAACAGAATGCTAACAGCACTACGTACAGGGGGCGCTACGTTATACACAAAGGTCCTGTATTTGAAAACAGACTATTTACTTAAAGCAATAATATTACATTTTGTACTTCAAACAAAATTAATACAACAAGCATATTTTACTTGTTGTCACAGAATACATCTCTGTTAACAGCAAACTTATTTCTGGCTCCTACACATGTGTATATTTAAGCCTACTTTCTACCTGGTGTTGACCACCATGAATGGATTATATTTTAGGCTTTGCCCTTGCATTTTCTAGTGCCCGGTAGACCACAGATTGGTATTCCCCCTGAAGCTGGCAGACGCTAATGGTTATCGGAGTTATTGCAGTTTAGTAAGCCTCTGATGCCAAAAAGCAATTCAGGAAACAATTTTTTTTCATTTCTGAGCCCCACAGAATAAGATAAACGATTGCTTTTCTTTTCCATTTGGTCTGCATATGGCTACGTCACAGTGCGCACACCTGCTTACACAGACACAACAACACATGAGCGAGCATAACATTTAGCCGAGCCTAGTAGAGTTGCCACCATTTGATAGGATTCCACCATATTATATTGACGACATTGCTATAATAAAATTTGTATCTTTGCATGATGTTGATTATGATGCATACTAATCACATCTGAATACATTATAGCTAGAGTATGCAGGTTTTTCCCCCAACGGTTGTTACAACATCCCTTGGCCCTACCCACAGGGAAAGATACACACCCCCACCCCAGCCCTCATTGTGAAAGTATTTTAGATACAGCATTCTAATATGTTCTACTTTCTTCAGTACCAATGATATTCTAGTGGATAGTCAAAACAGCGGCATCTAGTGGTAAGAAATATGTACTAGCCTACTGTAATAGATAATTGAACAGAACATGGCATCTTAACTGACTCATTACTCAGGACAGGGGAAAATAACCATCCCCATATTTTCAGGGAATGTATTCGAAAGATTGAAAAAGCTATGTGCCAAAATGTATCTTCCTAAAATGTTTGGAGCATAGAGAGCTTGTACTACATATTGGTTGTGGGGGTGGGCCTGCTGTAGGGTTTGGGTGGTCCCTGGATGGATTTCATACATTTATCTGGATTCCCCGTGTTTGAATCTGTACCTGCGAAAAGTTTGGTACACATTGAATGTTGAAACAATATTGACAGGATTTTAAATGAATCCAACCCAGTGAACATGGCACATTTGGATGCCATCAGACTTGCCATCTGACAGATCTGGCAAATGCCAGAAGGTCCGGTCTGATTTTATACTAGTGTGGGTCGGTGTCGCGTAGGCTACAATTCTTCCCAGCGTATAATTTTTCCCGGATACTTCCGGGTCCGTCACTCGAACAGGAATAATAACCAATCACTGCTCAACTACGAGCGGGAAATTGAGCAGTGTCCAAGATAACACTTTCGTTGTGCACGTTTATGAAAAGACTTTTTGAACCGATTCGTGGTCAGCATTCGTGCTACGTAATGCGAGTGTAGAACTCGCTAATAATGTTTATTTATAGGCCAATTGAACAAATACATTGAATATCAGTTCAGTGCGAGTAGCAACGGTACATTCAAGCGACGGTCAATCTGTACAGTCAAGCAACGGACCTGGAAGTGGACCTATCGAACCTGTTTCTACCTATTCCTACCAGTATTATAAGGTTCTGTCATTCTGTTACAAATGGTAAAAGCGGACTCTTTATTATTATTATTGCATTTTTATTTATTTTATATTGAATTATTATTCTCATTATTTTATGTTGTTTACTTACCTATTCTTATTGTTGTTTTTACCCCCCTTCCAACTATGTTGCTTTTATCTTATCTTTTATTTTATGCATATTTCATATATTGATGCTATATTTTTTTGTGTGTTTTATTTATGCTTATGTCTTCATGCATCTTGCACACACATAGAAACTCACACAACTACTCTTCTACAACAATAAAAAGGGATCACATACAAGCATCACAGAAGTACATAACTTCATGAAATACTTATACACATATTTGAGATATTAAGTTTTTATCTCAACAAATATTAGTTATATTACTTTGATATTAAATTATAAGTATTGCAGTGTACGTTGCATTTTGTGATGGAAATTTTATTTTGGTGAATATAAATCAGGTGAATATAAATCATATCAATATTATTACATAGCAGTCAGAATTAAACACAATACAATTGTTAATTATCTTGCAAGCAGAAGCAACAGAATGAGAAAGCTCTAAGCTAAGCCTTCTGACTATTCAGAGAGGAATGAGAAAGCTCTAAGCTAAGCCTTCTGACTATGCAGAGAGGAATGAGAAAGCTCTAAGCTAAGCCTTCTGACTATGCAGAGAGGAATGAGAAAGCTCTAAGCTAAGCCTTCTGACTATGCAGAGAGGAATGAGAAAGCTCTAAGCTAAGCCTTCTGACTATTCAGAGAGGAATGAGAAAGCTCTAAGCTAAGCCTTCTGACTATTCAGAAAGGAATGAGAAAGCTCTAAGCTAAGGCCTCTGACTATTCAGAGAGGAATGAGAAAGCTCTAAGCTAAGCCCTCTGACTATTCAGAGAGGAATGAGAAAGCTCTAAGCTAAGCCTTCTGACTATTCAGAGAGGAATGAGAAAGCTCTAAGCTAAGCCTTCTGACTATTCAGAGAGCAATGAGAAAGCTCTAAGCTAAGCCTTCTGACTATTCAGAGAGGAATGAGAAAGCTCTAAGCTAAGCCTTCTGACTATTCAGAGAGGAATGAGAAAGCTCTAAGCTAAGCCTTCTGACTATGAAGAGAGGAATGAGAAAGCTCTAAGCTAAGCCTTCTGACTATGCAGAGAGGAATGAGAAAGCTCTAAGCTAAGCCTTCTGACTATTCAGAGAGGAATGAGAAAGCTCTAAGCTAAGCCTTCTGACTATGCAGAGAGGAATGAGAAAGCTCTAAGCTAAGCCTTCTGACTATTCAGAGAGGAATGAGAAAGCTCTAAGCTAAGCCTTCTGACTATTCAGAAAGGAATGAGAAAGCTCTAAGCTAAGGCCTCTGACTATTCAGAGAGGAATGAGAAAGCTCTAAGCTAAGCCCTCTGACTATTCAGAGAGGAATGAGAAAGCTCTAAGCTAAGCCTTCTGACTATTCAGAGAGGAATGAGAAAGCTCTAAGCTAAGCCTTCTGACTATTCAGAGAGGAATGAGAAAGCTCTAAGCTAAGCCTTCTGACTATTCAGAGAGGAATGAGAAAGCTCTAAGCTAAGCCTTCTGACTATTCAGAGAGAAATGAGAAAGCTCTAAGCTAAGCCTTCTGACTATGCAGAGAGGAATGAGAGAGCTCTAAGCTATGCCTTCTGACTATTCAGAGAGGAATGAGAAAGCTCTAAGCTAAGCCTTCTGACTATGCAGAGAGGAATGAGAAAACTCTAAGCTAAGCCTTCTGACTATTCAGAGAGGAATGAGAAAGCTCTAAGCTAAGCCTTCTGACTATTCAGAGAGGAATGAGAAAGCTCTAACCTAAGGCCTCTGACTATTCAGAGAGGAATGAGAAAGCTCTAAGCTAAGCCTTCTGACTTATGTCTTCATGCATCTTGCACACACATACAAACTCACACAACTACTCTTCTACAACAATAAAAAGGCAACACATACAAGAATCACAGAAGTACATAACTTTGTGAAATACTTATACACATATTTGAGCTATTAAGTTATCTCAACAAATATTAGTTACATTACTTTGATATTAAATTATAAGTATTGCAGTGTACGTTGCATTTTGTGATGGAAATTTTATTTTGGTGAATATAAATCAGGTGAATATAAATCATATCAATATTATTCCATAGCAGTCAGAATTAAACACAATACAATCGTTATTTATCTTGCAAGCAGAAACAACAGAATGAGAAAGCTCTAAGCTAAGCCTTCTGATTATGCAGAGAGGAATGAGAAAGCTCTAAGCTAAGCCCTCTGACTATTCAGAGAGGAATGAGAAAGCTCTAAGCTAAGCCCTCTGACTATTCAGAGAGGAATGAGAAAGCTCTAAGCTAAGCCTTCTGATTATGCAGAGAGGAATGAGAAAGCTCTAAGCTAAGCCTTCTGACTATTCAGAGAGGAATGAGAAAGCTCTAAGCTAAGCCTTCTGACTATTCAGAGAGGAATGAGAGAGCTCTAAGCTAAGCCCTCTGACTGTTCAGAGAGGAATGAGAAAGCTCTAAGCTAAGCCCTTTGACTATTCAGAGAGGAATGAGAAAGCTCTAAGCTAAGCCCTCTGACTGTCCAGAGAGGAATGAGAAAGCTCTAAGCTAAGCCCTCTGACTGTTCAGAGAGGAATGAGAAAGCTCTAAGCTAAGCCTTCTGACTATTCAGAGAGGAATGAAAAAGCTCTAAGCTAAGCCTTCTGACTATTCAGAGAGGAATGAGAAAGCTCTAAGCTAAGCCTTCTGACTATGCAGAGAGGAATGAGAAAGCTCTAAGTTAAGCCTTCTGTCTATGCAGAGAGGAATGAGAAAGCTCTAAGCTAAGCCTTCTGACTATGCAGAGAGGAATGAGAAAGCTCTAAGCTAAGCCTTCTGACTATTCAGAGAGGAATGAGATAGCTCTAAGCTAAGGCCTCTGACTATTCAGAGAGGACACAGCTTCTTAAGAGACATAAAGAAGATGTTCCTTCCTGTGACGTCAACATTTCTTGTCAGCTCAAACGCAGCCTGCGCACACCCTTACTGACTCATGCTGAATCTGATATCTAATCATAACAACAACATAGCATGAGCAATGAACAGACTGTTTGTTTCTCATAAGGTCCTCTTTAGTCCCTTTCTAAGCTTACAGAGCAAGTTTTAATGCATTAGCAAAGCACATTGGAAAATAAAATTTTCCCTTAGTTTTATTTTGTTAATTTATTTATAATTTGTTTTCTTTTTGCATTTGGGTATTATTCACAACCGCATTTGCATGCAAGCAAGTGCACGCTTTAGCTCAGTCATGTAGAATTGTCCACACAGACACACACACACACACACACACACACACACACACACACACACGCACACACACGCACAGCCCCCTCTTCCTACACAACAGACATCTAAATCACACACTGCTCATATCTTGAAAAGAAAATGTGTGTGTCAGTGGGTAGCATACAGCCAATAATTTAGTTATTTATTTATTTTATGTTATTTTATATTTTTTATGTGGAGAGGGGGGGGTGGGTGTGATAGGTGCATTCATATGTTTTCATCAGAGGGTGCTGCTGACAGAGTGCCAACATTTTTAACAGTTATTTCAGTTTTAGAACATGTTTTCAATTGCTGGTATATAAGAGATCTGGCGGTTTGTGGTCTAAAATAACTGAACTGGTTTCTCCGTCGGACTGTGAATCTCCAGGGTTCAGTTCATAGGATGCGATACGAGACACTGGTTGCCTCATCCCTCCCAAAGTACGCAGTTTGGTCCTTGTGCAGACCGCATGCCTCGCGGGACTTGGAGGAATTGCTCTGCTAGATCAGTGGGTGCGTGGTCCGCTTAGTGGTTCTTCCGTGACTACCGGGTTACACGCATTGCCTCCTGGCGTTTTGTCCCTGATCCTCCGTGGTTGATAGCTGGGGGTAGATGAGCCTGCCTCGCTCAGTTGGGTCGGCATCACGGACGGCCGATGCTTCTTGTGGAGCGAGGGCTCTATTGCCTGGGCATGCAGTCCGCACACGATAGGTGAGACGAGGCAATGCAGAGCGAACATAACTGACTGGGAAAGACGGGCCAATGCTGGCCCTTTTATAACCTTATTGCCGGCTGTGATATCGGCCGCAAAGTATCGCATTACAGTGCGGAAATCACGACTGGGAAAACGTCCTACATCACTTGCGTTGTGATAGGGTGTCCTGTGGATTGTATAGAATTGTAGTTCTTTTGACCATACACCTATAAAGAGTGTCTTGCTTACTTATTACCACTGTTACACTGAAAAACTGGTGTTTACCAAAGACACATGGCAAAACATTCATTGCATGAGGAAGGGAAATAATTTTTACAGGTGCTAATGTTACCTAGCTAGCATACATTGAGAGACTAGCTGCTGGCGTGCTACCTGAGAGCCGCAGCTAGGTTCTCCTTTTGAACTCTTGGATGCTTCTTGGATGCTACTTGATTATATTTGGATTTTCCTGGTTTTTACTTGGATTTACTTGAATTTGACTTATGAACATAGTCACTGGATATGGGACTCCTACCTACTATGCCTCCACTCACCTCTCCTCCGGCTTGTGAGGGTTGTCGCCACCGGGATCAGAAAATCGCCGAATTGGATGGAAGAATATCAGTGCTTCACCAGATAAAGGTGTAAATCTGGAAACAGCAACTGAAATCATGTCAAGTTCTCCAAATTGTAAAATCTGGAAACGGCAACTGAAATCATGTTACAAACCATATTGTAAAACTCTGCGCTGCAAGACCAATGAGGGAATAGCTCGGAGCGAAGGTTTAAGCGTGATTTATTTAGCTATTGCTGTGGGAAAAGGGAAAATTATTAAAGTTCATAAAGAAATATTAATGTTCTTGCAACCGGGTTAGACTGCTCTTTAGATTCACGGGATCAGCTAATAAGGGACCACGAATCAAAGGTAATCGTACCACGTTACCTTCTGCTTTAAGTCTGGTCTACACTGACCCCGGTTTATCCAAAAAACAGTCTGTGTGCATTACATTAAATCATCAGCCACCAACGCTGATTCTGTACTCGTTTATCTGACTCCATTTAATATTATAATTTAGTATGTACAATTTCCACTTGATTTGTTACAGGACTCTCATACTTTTAAGACGGTTCTCTGAACTGGATCTGTCTTTTAACACCGCGCTTTACATTGGGCCCTTAATGTACACGACTCACAGCTGACTAGATATCTGCGGTTATCTCAGAGGTTGCGGAAGAAGCCACTTTGTGCTGTATACTCTATGGTTAAGACTCAGGGACCGACAAAAGGAATATTGGCAACCACCGTTCTCAACATGTATAACCGCCAGGCGGAGGTGATCTACTTTAAGACATAGTTCTACAGGTGCAATACTCCGTGATACATTAAGCTTAAATAGTCAACCTCCCTAGACCAGCTGAGGGGATAACCATGACTGAGGAAATTAATCAACCCATTACCGGTGAACAGAGATAGTACGTCAATTTTCAGAGAAACCACACAAATGAAGTTTAACTAATTTATTACCAGGTAGGTTACTTACTTAAATCATCAATACACAGTTACAGATTAAACAGTCCAAATTCAAATACAGTACAGAAGAAAAATACTTTGTCATACCTGGCAATCGCTCCACACAGTGACCTGAGGTTAGATGTGTGGGAAAGTCTGAATTACAGCTTCCCCGATGAGTTTGTTTCCTTTGCTTAAATGCTCAAACTCTGCGTTTGATCTGGCTGCAGACAGTCGTAAAACCATAAACTGGTCAGCACTTTTAGCCCCCTTCTGGTTTTCTGTAAGGGCAATTTCACAACGGCAGCTTACGCCTGTGTTATGAAATATACATTCCATCCATGTTGCACATTTAGGACATGTAGACCATTGCACCACTCACACCGAGACCATCAAAATGATATCAAACATGAGTAGGTCTAAGTTTGTGTTGCCATGAAAATCTCCATCTCTATATAGTTTTTCAGATGTGATTGATATTAATGCCACAAAGGTCCCAGAATTCCTGTTGAGAATATTACATTTACACCCTAGTTGTCCCTGTTAATGTAGGTACGTTAACTGGATGTATTTACTAATGCAACACTCAAAAACTGAACAATACATGATTATCTCTCTGGAAAGAGTGTATAATGTATGTTCCAGTGCCCAGACTAGTTCCAGTGTATACTGTACAATGTAGCAAAAGTATCAATCACATCTGAATGTTTTTAAGCTTTTTGAGGACAAAAGCAATCTATACCATGTTTAAATATGTTTAAGGACATAGATTTGACCTGCCCTGATAACGCCATATGGGGGCACTATGGCCCTGTTTGTGTGCTTGTCTTTACGACAGTCCAAGCGTTTCTTCCAAAGTCATGACATCCTAGGACATTCTTTGACCGTCATAAACTTCACGCCAGATGGTCCCAGCAGACTTTACGGCACCAAAGTTCTGGTTTATAACGTTTATAACGTTTATGACTAAAACACTCATGAATTAGGCATTCTGATGCCATTTAGCACATGCATTTTTAGAAAGACATAATTAATTACTGGGGGGGGGAACGTTTATGAGGCATTTAACTACTTAGTGCAGATAGTCTATTTTGTCTCGCCTGCGAGACAGTTTTACGCAACTGAGACACGCGTTGCTCCTGCAGCCAAACTATTAGTGGAAAACCCAAACGCGGTATTTTAACTTTATTGGTAGACGATTCGCGACGATTTCTGGCCAATGCGTAGTTTCTAAGTGTCACTATCTTTCCGTAGCAAGTCCATTTAACAAGCACTCCCCACCCAGCCTATACCTACCCATGCGTGACATAGTGGGCAATAGCGTCTATGTTGGGAGTTCATAAATATATGTATTCATCATATAATATCAGAATTCCGTCCAGCAACCAGATAAACCCACCAATAGCCCGACCGTATGCAAATACAGCGGTGCAAATCGCTGCTCAATCAATACCGACATAAACAAGTGAAATCATACAATGCCATTCTACTATCAATATCTGCGATTAAATATGGAATTCATGTGCAATCCTACCATGGATTTAAGCGTAGATATGTCCCTTTCAAGATTCCGTGGTCATTTATTGTCTTGGACAATCCGTTTGAAGAATACACAGCGCATTGGAACACTATTAGACAAACGAAACTAGCTCTGCGTAACACTTACTTCCTGATTGCACAGTCGTGACGCTTTCAATTTTATTCTGGTTTGATCGACGATGGTTTTATCCAATAGAAGGCACGATAAACTTCCCCAAAAGTAAGTTACATGTGTACTTGAAACCTTGGATTAACTATTTAAGGGCGAGCGTAACTGCAATACTTGTTATATCGCGACAATTTTACGCCGGCATGCGCAGATGACGCATTTGGTTTGACGCACTTGGTATGACCGTTTGGTGTTACGCAATAAAACTGCGCGCACCGCCACCTTTGAAGTGACTAGTTTTCCCCCGAAGTCGATCAGAAGAGGACAGCAACAGAGAATCTTCTAATCCCTGTAGCATAGATTCTGTGGAAGAGGTGCCTATCAATATGGGGAAGATATCCTCCTCGACATGTAAGTATTACTGCTTGTAATATTTTGATTATATACATTCGTTTTTCCACTGCGTGCTATATGTTCGTTATTTTTGTATTTGCATCGGTCGTAATAGACCACTGTTAGCCTGCTAATAATGCTGAACATATTTGAAAACACACTTTTTCAGACTCCACCTTGAATAACTACATGTATAAGGTAAATTATATAGTACGTTCTTTCCGTTTATTTTTTATTTGGTTTAGCTATCTCATTGCTTAGAATGTATAGCTGACTGTATTCGGTTGATGACTAGCGATAGCTTCTACGTTGTGAGAAAGTAGCGCTTTCTTGACTTTGCTTCGTAGATTGTGTCTATGACCTTCAATATGCACTTATTGTACGTCGCTTTGGATAAACGCGTCTGCCAAATAACTAATGTAATGTAATGCATTGATACCATGTGTTCGTGCCGTTCGCGTAGTGGCTCGTGGTGGCCTGCTTTGTTAGAATTCATAGCATTCACAATGAAATTGAGTATTTTAGCGCTGTTCTGTTTGGTTGCTCAGTCGTACGTTATTTTTTATGCCTCGATTTGCCGTGAAGCTAGAACATTGGTAGTGTTTTCCGATATTATTTTATTGTATTGTAATTTCTTTGTGCATAATGTACTCTATGGGGTATTAGTATCTCCATGGGTGATGCTTTTCACTTAGGGAATGGAAAATATGTATTCAAATTTACTGTCCAGATGTGTGCAAGATGAATGTAAAATAAATAAAATAAAAAAGCAACAGTTGTGAAACATACTACAGAGTAATGCCATCCTAGAGCACGCAACAAAAAATAACATAATGTAGCATACAGAATAAAGTGTTTACTGAAGTACAAGAGTGAATGATTTCATATTTAGCTGTGTGTACCACAGTGTTATAATGCTTCTGCATTATGTAATTTGTTCCTATAACATGCTTGACCCTCCACCTCTGCCACTTCAGCAGTGCCCTCTACTGTTCAGAGTGAAGCCACTGCAGGACCAGATCCTTGGAGCATACTGAAGACCGTGCCATTGATGAGTGCATGTTGGCCATGAAGGCACGGCACAGGATGAAGCAGTATATGAAGGATAATGGTGAAAAAATGGCACACTAGGCATCAAACACTGAACTGAAACTGTGCAATATCAATGTTTTCATCCATTAAGTTATCGTAAGGGATAATGTATATGCTTTATAAAGGACAAAAGGCTTTTTAATAATTTCTCGGAGAGGTTTTGGGTAGGTTATTGGACACCTAGATATCCACCCCCCTGTACTGATCCAAAATAATTCCCACATGAAAATGATAAAAAGGTGAGTTAAATTAGTCAAAACGGTTGATTTGCACTGCAATGTATGATTAGTTTAAGATTTACAGCTATTCACATTTTAGCCAATTTGGATCGGTTTGGAGACCCTGGGTACACCTGGCTACACTGCTTATATTTTGTGTCATAGAGCTTTAGTAGTTCTGTATATCACCCTGTGATTATTGAATGCTTGTGGACAAGGAGTTTATGATCCAGGAAATGTGTAGTTTTAGCTGTTTCACTTATGTAGCTCTCAGTATTTTGAAGAAATATATATTGTTTAGAATTTTTTGCAAAGTTTTGCTTGCATTTCCGGCACTTTCTTTTGACCTTAAATTATGAAAATAAACAAATCTAAGTTTGTACAAAAAATGGTACACCGGTTTTGTTTCATTTAAGCCATTTACCAAGTTTATGTGATGCTCACACCTGGAGTTATAAAGCCTTAAACAGAGTACCCCCATGATTTACCAAATATGCCATCTGCACTAAGGGGTTAACGGGGCCCTTTGTAGTATGGGGTCAGCTTGGGGCCCCAGGCAATTGCCGACCTTTGCCTAATGGGTAAGACCGCCTCTGCTTAGAACCATAGTTAAGTTAAAGCCGTTTTTATCTCATAAGGACCTGGAAACAGTTATCCATGCTTTTATTTCCTCTCAGCTGGATTATTATAATTCTCTGTATATGGGACTGACCCATTCCACTCTGTCTCGACTGCAAATGGTTCAAAATTCAGCTGCTAAATTTTTAACTGGAACAAAGAAAAGGCAACATATTACATATTCTGGCTCATTTGCATTGGTTACCGGTGAAATATAGAATTGATTTTAAAATCAATGGATTAGCTCCACAGTACATCACTGATCTGCCGACTCTATATTCTGCTCCCAGGTCACTTAGGTCATCCACAAAACAACTTCTCTTAGTCCCCCACTCACGTCTCAAAACTAAAGGTGACCGGGCTTTTTCTGTTGCTGCCCTCAGGCTCTGGAACAATCTCCCGTCCCACATTAAGTCCTGTCCCACCGATCATTTTAAAATCTAATTTAAAGACCCACCTTTTTTCTCTTGCTTTTAGTGCAACTTGAGGTTGTCCCAAAACTGCATGCGGTTGATCCTTGTCCTCTTTATAAATGGTAAATGGACTGCACTTATACAGCGCCTTTATCCAAAGCGCTTTACAATGGCCTCTCACTCACCCGTTCACACACCAATGGCGGCAGCCACCATCCAAAGCACTAGCCTGGTCATTGGGAGCAATTTTGTGCTGTATTGTAGTGACTTGAAAGCACTTTGGCTCAACTCCTGTAGTTTTAAATGTCCTATATATATAAAAGTGACTAGACTTGACTCGCATATGTGAGCTAGCCTACTGTAAATCATCAGAAGGAAACATGTTGCTAACAAACACACACACAACATAACACTGATTTATTTAATTTTTTATTATTAAACGATGGTATACAGGTATGGAGAAATCGATTTCAGATCCTTAACCCACAGTTTAGCTGCTTGCTCCGAGATGCTGGGCCTGTAGTGTAAATTAATGACAATTGCTGCAACATTCCGTACTCTCATCTCACAAAACAGTATTTTTTTTCGTAGCTCGCTTCAAAATGAATATGTGATGAGACATGTTGAAGATGAGCGTCAAGGCAGTCAATGTATTATGTTACGAACTTTGTCCACAAAACAGTAGCTTGTTCAGGGTGCCAAGGGATCTTCTCCATCGACTTCCATTCAAAAAATACAGCCCAATTACAGCCTGTGGTCTCCCTGCGCGGACCCCAGTCGTTACACGTTTTAGACCAGTGATTGTTGTCTCCCCCCAGGGGAGGGTCTCTGATGCAGCACATGCAGTTACACCGGCCTGGCGCCCGGCAATAATGGTTTCATTTAATTAAATTTGACTTAGTTGAGTCAAATAAAAATTTATAAATATGACCAATTGAAACGTTTTTAAAGGTGATCCAACATTTCACTTTTTTCAATGTTTGTGATCCATTTAACTTTATATAAGAACACTTTCGATTACATTGTATTATTACCTGTCTTTCAATGTCATATTAGTATAAATAAGGTACTCTTGCTCATGGGACAAGTGACAAAAGTTTAAACTTCTAATGTTGCCTTTTAGTTACTTTCTCCATTCATGTTTTACAGGATTTATGCGTTCTGTCAATCAAACTAAACCTAAACCTAGAGCCATATGACTGTCGTTAGTTTTAGTTATGATTTAGTTATCTAGCCTGCACTAAATATGGAAAATATCCACATCTATCATTTCACTTATGTTAATAGTATGACAGACTTCAGATTCACAATTTCAGTTTTAAAGAATAAAATCGGTGAAATAATAAGCATGACGCTACCGACACGCTACAAGTTTCGAAAGTACAATGCTAGGTCTGGAAAGAATACTAACTATAATGTTAGCAGTTCTGAATTTAAGCAATTATTGTGCGTATGTGTTCAGTATGGTTTATAATACATTGTGAATGCAGTTTTACCTTCAGACGCTCTGTCACAAAACTGTAGTTGGACCACCACCTGTGTATTTTGCCTGCATTATGATGTAGGAAAGTTTTTCTTTATTACGCTGCCTAACATCATGCCACCTTTTCTTTACATCCTCTACTGTTTATCTTGTTATACCTAATAAATTAATTTTGGATGTGATGTCACTCAAAAATGTTCTCCTCTCCGTTGCCGTATTACTCCTGTGCAGTAATACGGCGTTGTGAAACTATGCCATTGACCATTACCTCTATTTCCAGATCTGTATATTAGTGTTTTCTTTTCCTAGTGGTTCCCTGGCTACTTGTGCCTGGTTGCTCTGTATCCATCTATGAGCACCTTGTAATCTGGATGTGTAAGCATGCCCTATTGTTTCTGACCCTTCTTATGGGCGTCTCTTACTGCAAAATTGCCAATGAAGGCATTTGATTTTTTTGGTAGTGTAATTAGAGCTAGTCTTAAAAAGTCTGTATATTGGGCGCTCATGTTTTGGTCTCTGTGATACAACATGTTTTTGCATTGCAACCACTTCCTCAGTAAATCTGGCCTTCAATGTGATTTTCAATTTAAAAGGTCAGACTTCAAGCTAAATCTAGGCCTGCCATTAAAGATATTGATATCAAAATTAGGCCAAGTTACAAGAAACAATATTGGCTGTCTTCGCTCACACAAATTGAACAAGCCCTATTTCCAATAAAATACAATTCAACTTAATTACGTTGAACGTCACATACACATGTGAAATTGAGTCCAATCATCAATGCCTAAAAATAAATTAATGCGATTAATTTCAAAATGTAAATTTACTGCAAACTTTGCCCTGTCCACACGGCTACCTTCACTTTCTGGAGCATCGCCAGTACTCTGTTCTTGATTTCTTTGGTTGCCAGTGAATACACAATCGGGTTCAGACAGGGCGGGATGCATGAGGCGAACGACAAGTTCACAGTTGCGACATTCAAACTGGTTTCGAAGAAGAACAGTTCATTGATGAATATTATCGTGATCGGCCCGTAGAATATCGCGACTAGAAAAAGATGTTCTGTGCACGTGGCAAGTGTTTTGTACCTGCTCTCCACACTTTTCATTCTAAACACGGCTGTCAAAATACAGGAGTATGACAAGAATATTAAACTAAGGGGCCCAAACAGAACAAGTATACTCACAGAAGAGACAGTGGCCCACTGCAGACTGTAATCATTGCAAGATAGTTTGTACACACCGTAGTAGTCACAAAAGTAGCTGTACACAACGAGCTTTTCTGCAGAAACCCCACAGAAAGAGAGCCTGGTAATGATTAGGGTCAGGAATAGAATCAGGCTGAAACAAAATGACCAAACGGCCAATAAAATTCCGATCATAACGGTGATTGTGTTGATAGAGCTGTGTCTCAATGGGAAACATATCACAATTAACCTGTCATAGGCAAGTACGCTGAGGGAAAACGATTCTAATGAAAAAAAACAGGAATAAAAGAAAATCTGTGTCAAACAGGCGTTGTAAGACATAAAGTTATCTCTCACGAGAAGCATCTTAATCATTCCAGGAATGACTGTTGTGCTGAACACCAAGTCGACGATCGCCAGATTAGCCACCGCAATGTACTTGGGAATGTGTAGGTGATGATCTTTCCATATAATGGAAAGTATAAAGGAGTTGGACAAAACCGTTACAATATAAACGACGGCAAGGAAAATTAAATATAAATCAACAGATTGTAATTGCCAAAATCCGATAATGTAAAATCCCACTGGTCTAATGATGGAGTCGTTTGTGATTCCCATTGCACTTGTATGACGTTCAGGACCTCCGCGTGACTGCTTTTCCTCTGGGTCCTGAGAGAGAAATGGCAACCAATTAAAACATACAATCACGTGCAGTTCAGGCTAATGTTGCGTAACCCTTAATTAATTTACATTGCATTTCCAGATTTAGCAGACGCTGTTACCATAGTTACACATGCAGATAAACCCCCCTCCCCTTCTTCCAACCACAGTTACAATCTCAGACTTTTACAACAAACCGTTAAATTGTCTTAATTCATGTTTTTCATATTGAGAGGGGTTATATAAATAATCCTTCAAAACATGAAAAGGTTGTTCAACTTCTGGGATTCCAATTATGGTCGGAACGAGAACCACTCACCAAAGGCACTTTTCTTTTAATTGAAAGTAACGGATGAGATTTGTTGCTCCCAGCATCACTGTTTTTTTTTTTTTAAAGAATAGTGCACATATTGATTTCCTCTTGCGTTATATCAGATTTTACTCATGATAGTCTAATATTACACTCAACCATTCGGTTCCAACACCACGTCATGATTTAAATTTTCAAAATTTCGCCTTCTGCATAAATAATCGTGTAACTACCAGTGCAAAACTAATTTATACAGTTTAACGGCAAATTCAACACTTACGGAATTACCCTTACAAAAATGGAGAAGATAAGTTCATTTTTTAAAAGTATATTTAAGTACATTAAATGTATTTTAAGTTCATTTTAAGTGTATTTTAAGTAAGTTACTTTCTAAAACATGTATGATCCATTTTAAATATAGCCTACTACTAAGTATTTCCTGGAACTATGCAGTGGTTCTCAAACCCTTTTATAGGCATCCCCCCACACACACAAAAAAAAAACTTGAAGATAATGAATATGTTATCAGAATGTATTTTAATTGGCATAAATATGAAGTGAAAACTTCTTAAAATGAATAATTATTTTCAACCAGACAGCCGTAAAGAGAAAAAAAATCACTGTGGCTACTTTAAGTAGGCTATTGGCTACAATTTACTTCTAAACTTTTCATTCGAAAGTGGTATACTTTTAAGTATTATAATAATGTGATCCAAGTTTATTCTCGAAAACTTCCATACACCCATTATCTCACGCGCTTATCCCATGGTCAGTGTTGGGTGTGAGCTGGACCGGTCGCCAATCCATCGCAGGGCACAGGGCACACACAACATTCACACGCTCCTACACGAGCAATTTCGAGCCTCAAATTAGCCTAATTGGCGCGTCTTTGGACTGGCAGAAGAAACCGGAGTAGCCTACCCGGATAAGTTTATGAAAAGAGCATGCAAACAGACAGGCTCTCGGTCTGGATTCAATTTTCAATTTGTTTTTACATTTTATTGTACCACACTAGCTTTTGAATATTGTATGTGGTGTAGGCTACTTGATATGCCCTCGTGTCTGAATTCATTGCGGAAAAAAACGGAACGATTAAAGACGCAGAGTAGAATTATCGCAGCAGGAAAACGCTACTCACCGGTTCTCCTCTGCAAGGGTCACTGTCGAAACCCGTTACTCTAATGCGCTTCGCCATTCGTGCTGCAGAATATATCCTGTTGTGTGGAGAATACGAGTGCTTGGGAATTCTTCTGGGAGTGGGACATCAATTAAAATTAGCAACTGCCCTCCCTTGCCGACTGAATGTATAATCCCATTGGTACCTGTAGACATTGATACCGTTACACGGTGCCCGTGTCAACAACCCACCGCAGAAATACAACGCTCAGCCGACCAACAACATAACGAAAATTAGCCAATTATAAATAGTCCAATTTTTTATTAGACAGAGTGCCAAACACAGTCCCAATAGCCGTGTTAAAATCTGGGCTAGACAAATAAATACAGGTTAGATTTAATGAAACAATAATAAGTTAATTTTATTTCATTGAGTTAGATTAAAATTTATACATATGACCAATTTTAAAAAAATGTTTACGGTGCTCCAAAATGTAATTAATTATAATTTTTTTTTTAATGACCCGCATATTAGTGGGATTGTTCATTTCATCCATATGTTCAATGTCTTACATAGTATTTCAACAGCCAATCAAAAAGACTGAAAAGGCGTGCAGTCTCTTGCTATCTTCTGATTTGATCCGAGGCCATTGCAAAGCCTTATCCATGAATGCAGTTGCTATCTTGAGCTCATTCCCATAATTATCATGCAACAGCTTCATGGATTCTTCCGGCCTTATGTGCTGGCAACTCCTGACGAGTTCCCTTGGTTCATCTTGTATATTCTTCCATAAAGTATAACCGATCTCTACTGTTTTCAGTCTTGCTGATAATAACATGCTCAAAGGCTTTGACAAAGTATCTAAACTCAAGTGGGTTAACATAAAACAGTGTTACATCTCTTAGCGGAAGTTGAGAGTTTCTGATGCTGTACAAGCATATCTGTAATGTCATTCTGTCTCTGAATCACAGGATTTCTTGTATTTTCTTCATGGGTACAACTATCGTCAGTAGGCCTCGGCCTAGGCTGTTGGAGACTCAGATCTTTAGATGGTGTTCCACTCAACTCACCTGTGGGCCATGAAGGTCATGCAGAAGTCGTGGGAACATCTGCATGTTCGGTTTCTGTCTTCAAGTATTCGCTCAGCCACATTCTATCTTGAGTTGACTCAGAGGCTTCAAATTCTTCAAAAACCTTTATCCTGGCACTGCAGGCAGCGGTGGCTGTTTCCAATTCCAACTATTTCAACGGTGGTTGTTTTATTCCAACTTAGCTTTCAGTTGTGCCTTTCGCTGAGCTTGCTCAACTTCAAGTAATGTTTCTTCCAATTCCAAGGCTTGCTTCTGTTTCAAGGCTGCGGCTTGTGCTAGCAGTGCTGTTCTATTAGCTTTTTCCTGACGACATACTGTGGAGCTGGTACTGGTTGATGATAACCCACGAAAATATTTTGTTTCACAAACACATCAACTCGTACTTCTGTGTTGTTCTCCAGATGCAACTGATATACTGTCAAGTGGGCTTATGTCACTGTCACATGTTTTAGCAGCTTGAAAGCGACTTCTAGCCTTATATAGCTACTCTTCCATCCTTCTAGAGTTAATCTTCTGATGGAGCTTCTCTGCCAGCCCCTTTTCAGTGTACTGAAGTGTACGGCAAGTGCATTATTTTCTCAATTATCTTCTGCCAAAAAAAAAGCTAACTTTGCATTAGCTGCACTAAGAGCGCTGTTGTATTTATTTAAACGCAGTGATTATTGAGGTAAGTTTCTATTTAACTTGTCTTGTTTGGAATAGGAAAACAAACTTTCTTAACATATGCATATTTATGCAATTCATTTGTTCAATGGCAAGGCCTGTAGGCTAGGCTACCATTAGCAATAGCCAAATTCTCAGTAACTTAGCTTACAATGTCTGAACGTTAAATCCGGGAGCATACGAAGGCACAAGAACACTGTTTTTCATATTCAATTTTGTTGGTATTTTAGTCCATTTAAATTAAGTGCGTGGGTTAACACTTCTCTGATTATCTTTCTTTATACCAAGAGCAATCATGAGCTACATGACATCAGAATGGAACACAGTTTTGGACTTGGTGTAATGGCGCTTCTGCCTTAAACATAGCTACCACTTCGATATGGAAGGCCAATGGTGCCAAAACGTCTTTAAAAAATTTGTCTCAACACGTCAAAATTTAACACTTCAAAAATGAACGTGTTGACACGCAAAGATTTAATGTGTTGACGAGACAGGAATATTGCAGTGTTTATCAGAAAACAGTCATAGCTTCAAACCAGATGTAGGAAATTGGTTCCAACATGTTTAGCTTATTTCAGCGATTTTGTGGAAAAATATAGCGTAGCCTATATATTTATACTAAATCGGAAGTAGGTATTGCATGGTAAAGTTAACAAGGGGAAAAACACTGAATGGTATAGCCTAGCTACAACTTTTCAATAATATATTGTTGTTCCTATTGGAACATGATATTGTAGCGTGTAGAAATGATGCCAAGAGTTTTGTTTGAAATGCATTTCATTGTCTGTTACTGTGGCAAGTTGAACGACAATGGCTGGGCTATTTGTTTTATTGTCATGCAGTGCAACTGAGAGGTCGGTGTTTTCGCACATTTTAACGACCATGCATCGGAATTTCTTGGACTTATTATTTAAATTTATAATTTCAGATAAATATGAATACTAGCTATAACTGGGACATCGACGACTCGCCACTAGGGGGCCACCATGGATAGATAATTAGAGATAGGCTAATAACCTCCTTCTTCCTCTCCATCCCTCACGATTCCAACCTTAATTTGTAATGAATCTAAGTCTACCCATTATCCCAGTGTTGTTGCCATTTCTGTAATACTTTCTTCCAAAGTATTTCCAGACTACGTATTTATCCTTCATGAAAATTAATTAGGCCTTTCGTAAAATTATATGATGACAACAGCATATAGGCCTACTGTACAATTACTATCGTATTTCTGTCATTTTTTCATACATACTATCGTGATTATGTTGTCCCGTAGTGATAAATAATGAATAATTATTATAGGGGGTGAAAATACGATTGTGATACTCTTGTTCTAGAGTGATACGATTGTTCTATAGTGACAAATTGCAGTGTGAAGCTATCAATAACTTTTTTGAGGGTCTGAACATTTCAACATAAAAGTTCCAAAAGATAAAATTGTTTAGTATAATGAAATCCATTAAGTTATAATTGTACGACAGTTCCTATTCCTTTTCTGCTTGAACTAGATTATGACTACTTAAATTTCAAACATATGCGTTATGAAAAAAAATCTTTCTGTTGGCCGGGCGGCAGTGTAGTATAATGGTTAAGGAGCTGGACTTGTAACCGAAAGGTTGCAGGTTCGATTCCCAGTTAGGACACTGCCGTTGTACCCTTGAGCAAGGTACTTAACCTGAATTGCTTCAGTATATATCCAGCTGTATGAATGGATTAATGTAATAAGTTGTGTAAGTCGCTCTGGATAAGAGCGTCTGCTAAATGCCTATAATGTGTAATGTAATGTACAAGGGTGAGCATAATTAGCATTTAAATAATGTCTCCGTTTTATTTTTTTCTTCAGTTTTTAAAATATTTTTAACTTGCACAAAGACATCGAGGTAAAGTTTAAAATGGTGTCATTTAAAATAAATCACTTAATTCTCCGAAATCCTTGTTGTGTCAACTGTGTACCATTCATGTAATATGAATATCATTAAAATCTGGCTGGTATTATTGGTTTGGAACAGCGAATTAGAGTGTATTAGTGCATATTGCATGTACAGGTACACTTACATCCACTGTACAATTTAAACACCCCTATTGCGATCATTGAGACACTACATCCAGAGGAGGAAGAAGACCATGATATGTGTGATGCTTTCACTTACACTAGCAGTAGACACAAATACACTGTGGTAGGTAGACGACAGTTGAACCACAGCAACATTTCCCTATTTTCAAAACACCCCCATATCATTGAGACACTATGTCCAGGGGAGGCAGGAGAACATGATATAAGTTATTCTTTAAATTTCTTTCATGAGGAATAGATAGGAAGACATTGGGTGCGTTTACATGCACTCAATATTCCGATCATATTCGGAATATGGCTGTTATCGGATTATTCAAATTGTCATGTAAACGCAATATTCCGAAAAGCTTTTTCGGAAAAAAGCAGTTATCGGAATATGAGAAATCCGATAACTACACCTGGATTTCTGCCGTGTTTTTCGTTTTATTGGTTGCATGTAAACGCTTATTCCGATCTCGGTCGTTTTTTAAAATCTGCACATGTGCGTGTTTGACAGCAACAGCCACTCCGGATATTGTTAGTAACATAATGCTAACGTCAAAACAGTTGAGAGAGGTCTGAGAGAGATGTCAACCAACGGGAGAAGTCATTTCTGGAGCGAGGAGGAAACCCTCCTGATGTTATCCGAAATAATAAAGAGGAATATACTTCATCTCATAGATGGGAAAAAAGTTAGAAACAATGAGAAATAATGAGCACGTTTACATGCACTCAATAATGCTCTTATGGGTTTCGTCGTCACATGGTAAATTAATTCACCGATTCAGAATGGAGAGGCAACTTCAGTCTGGCTCGGAGATCATTTATGAAACTTTGTGGTTTGGTACAGAACATAATGAGCCCTGACGAAGTGACAGTGCGTCCAGCTGTACCGGTAGCCGCGAAATCCAAATAAAACCTTATTTTCCGGCTTCTGCAGGACGTAAAATTTCTGACTCGTGTTGTTCTAATGCAGTATTTCCACACGTGCCTTCTGTAGCTTAATAAATCAAAACTCAGGTACTTAGCATCCACATAGCATCAACGAGCCAAGTAAAAAATGAAAACAGAGACGGTTTATTTCATGAAAAACCAATACAAACAATAACGTCTTCACATGGAGTCTTTATCATACCTATACTTGTCGGTATTAAGCATTAAAAGCAAAAAACTTCAGAAAAACGAAACGGTCAGAAAACTGTTGCTCCACGCCCTGTTCAATAGAATAACTTGCCACGATCTGAGACGTATACGGTTTCCTGTGGCCTTTCCAATAGCAGTACAGACTAATGGAGCAAAGATAGGATATTACGGAAAGATACATCAATACTAAATAATATCATTGAGCATCAAAACATTCTAATAATAATTTACTCTTAACTAAACAACCCATTACTACAAACTAATATTTATACATTCCAGATGACATAATAAAGATAAGCTCAAGATTCAATTACTGACAACTATTCATTATGCAGATAAGGCACAAATACAACATAATCTTCATGTTCACAATGGCTCTCACAGTACCTCTTCAAATGCGAGTCATAGCGCTGTACAAAGTCGGTAGCTGCGGGGAGTACAGGCTGATAGCGAACTAGCAGGCTGAATTAATTTAGCACCACTCTCTCCCACCAGTCCTTGCTCTTAACGCGCATCCAGCACGACCGGGTCCTTAACAATGCTGGAGGAAGGCCTATTCTGGGTCCAATAATCAGCGCTTGTTGTAACGTTAAAGCTCTTCGTCATCTTCTGCTCATACGCTAGAAGGACAGTGTTAGTTGCCAACCGCAACCATAACATCTGCCATATGACGACGAAACCCATAAGAGCATTCCTGTCTAACGTTACCATGTTTAACGTTACTTATACGTTGTAGGCTACTGTTCTTTCTTATGTAACTAACGTTAGGCTATAGTTAACGTGCCGGTTACGCATACCAACCCGCGTGCTGTTTCTAGCAACCCAACAGGAAGTATAGTCACGTTATGTATAAACGTTAAAATATGTAATTTATAATATATAACGTTAGGCTAATATGTGTTAATAATTTACGTTTGAGTTACACCGCGTTCAGGGAAAGAAATCGGAATATTGACAGAATCATGTAAACCTGAATTTTTCCCATTATCGTATTACTTAAGTGCATGTAAACGCATTTATCGTATTAATGCCATGTTCGGAATACTCCCAGTTATCGGAATATTGAGTGCATGTAAACCCGCTCATTGTAATTGCTGCATTGCTTAAAAGGTTCTTTTAAGTGTGTCAACATGTACATTTTTGACGTGTTAAAATTTGACGTGTTGATGTATTTTTTAAAGATGTTTTGGCACTGTTGCCCGTCCATACTTCAATTTCTAAAGGAACTTGTTTGCGATGTAATTGACGGGTAAGTTAGCCTATTCTTGAAGTTATTATCACGTCGCTGTGATGGTGACTGTGAGCTATGGAAAGCCGTACGTGAAAATTACGTCCGCCAGTGATTATTGTTATGGTTACTTCTGCGCATGTGCCTCTCTCTCCCTCTTCCGGTTCTGCCTGTCTCCGGTGCTCTCGCACGGTCTGTGTATTGTGTGCAGCTCTTCACTAAAGTTATAAACTACACCTCTTCTCAGTTGTGAGTTATTCCTAACTACTGGCGTGGTGGCAGCGCAAAGTCATTGAACCCACGCTGGAATCCGAGGAGGACGTAACTCCAGACGAAAGAGTCATCAACAGAGAAAGTAGTTGTTGTTTTTTTGTCACAAGATGGCGACAAACCGTGCACCGAAGCAGTGGTGCTTGTCCAAACAAGAAACTCTGAACTCGTTTGAAAATTGGAAACAAAACCTGCTCTACACCATGTCTTTGGATCCACTGTTTGCCCCATTTCTCCTGGAGGGGGCGACATGGGCTAAGAAGAGCAAAGCAGCAGCCCTGAGAGGATTCACTGATGATGGTGATAATGTCCCTGCAGCACAGAGGAGAACTGCACAACAAAAAGTTAACCATTTAGAGTTGATGCTTGGCCAAATAGCAAATTACTGCCCTGTGATCTCACGCAACACTATTGTTAAGAACTCCACATCAATAGAGAGTATCTGGCAAATAATTCGTCTGCATTACGACTTTCAGACAACTGGAGCCCAGTTTGTTGACTTTGTTGATATCCACTTAGAAAGTGATGAGCGTCCCGAGGACTTATATCAGCGCCTCATGGCCTTCACCGAGGATAGCCTACTCAAAGCCAATGTTTTGACCCACCATGGTGAGACTGTCCCGGAGGATGAGGAGCTGTCCCCCTCCCTCGAAAATTTCATTGTTCTCACGTGGCTACGCCTAATTCATCCAGAGTTGCCCAAACTTGTCAAACAGCGTTACGGCACCGAGTTACGCACACGAACATTGGCCTCTATCAAACCAGAGATTTCACAAGCCCTGGACTCTCTTCTGAATGAAATCCGGTCAGCTGATGATGCTAAGATCATGCGCGCCACCGCCGCTGGTACTAGCCGACCCTACCCACGTAAGCTACCATACTCCCAGAGTGCTCCCAAAACATCCTTCAGAGCCTCCCCATTTGAAAAATCATGCCCCCTGTGTAAACAGGCGGGTCGTCCTAGCGCCACACACTTCCTCAGTGCATGCAAATATTTACCGGAGCAGGACCGTAAATTCATGCTTAAGGCTAGACAAATTGTCTCCGTACTGGATGAGGTTCCCGGCGAGGTAACGGAGTGTCCTGATTTCCCTGATGACCCCCCTGAACATGGGTCCCATGAGCCCCCCGAGCCTCACACCGCCCGTGCTGTCCAGGTCCGCCTGTCACCATACGTGGACACCTTTTGCGGACATCATCATGCACGCATCATCCTTGACACTGGGGCTACGTGCAATATAGTTAGGCTCTCTGCTGCCCACCGGCTTGGTGCCCACATAACCCCTAGCTCTCAGTCCGCTCACCAGGCCGATGGGTCTTCTCCCATGACGGTGGTGGGAGAATCACGCCTCACGTTTTCCCGGGACGGTAAGACTTTCCACTTTGACGGCCTTGTGGTGGAAGACCTAGATGGTGACATAATAGCCGGCACACCATTCATGGAAGGGAACGACATCGCTGTACGGCCTGCCAAAAGAATGGTCACGTTAGGTGATGGGACAGTGTTCTCCTACGGCTCCACTGACACCACACATGACATTAATACTGTGCGCCATGCCTTTGTGTTGCGTGCCCCTCCCACGGCGACTACTATCTGGCCGGGTGAATTTATTGAAGTCAGTCTCCCACCCGATGCCCCTCCCGACTCGACATACGTCATGGAGCCTCGCCTTGACACACACCGTATCCGCAAGTGTGACGTGTCACTACCCGGGCCCCCACCTGCAGTGATACCCAGTGTTGCGGGTAAGGTGCGTATACCTAACCTCTCCAGTGAGCCTCATGTCCTCAGACGTCATGAACACTTCTGTCAAGTGGACCCCTTGTCCCCACCCACAACGCCACCCTCGCATGCTTCCTACACCGCCGTGCCTGTGGCTAGACATCTCCCATCCCCGACAATGGCACAGAGGCATTCCCAAAGTGTTCAGTTGGACCCAGACAACCTACTCTCTCCTGCCCTGAGAGAAAGGTTCCGTGCAGTGCTCGACAGGTACGACAGAGTCTTCGACCCTGCTATCTCTGGCTACAATGGCGCAGTGGGCCCCTTTGAGGCAAAGGTGAATATGGGCCCCGTCGAACCCCCCCAGCGCAAAGGTCGTTTACCCTTATATGGCAGGGACAAGCTTACTGAGCTCCAACAGAAATTCGATGAGCTGGAAGTTCTTGGCGTTTTCAGACGTCCGGAGGATGTGGGGGTGTCCGTTGAATATCTCAACCCTTCATTCTTAGTGAGGAAACAAAGTGGGGGGTATCGCCTCGTGACTGCTTTTGCTGATGTTGGTCGATACTCCAAACCCCAGCCCTCTGATGCCTGATGTGGACAGCACCATACGTCAGATTGCCCAATGGAAACACCTCATAGCTACGGACCTGACAAATGCCTTCTACCAGATACCATTGGCACACGAGTCAATGAAGTATTGTGGTGTCGTAACTCCCTTTCGTGGAGTCCGTGTTTATGCCCGCTCAGCTATGGGCATGCCTGGGTCTGAGACGGCACTCGAGGAGCTCATGTGCAGGGTGCTGGGAGACCTTCTCCAGGCTGGTGTCGTGGCTAAGCTCGCTGATGACCTGTACTGTGGTGGTAGTTCCCCGGAAGAACTCCTGCACAACTGGTCCTTAGTCCTCCATGCCCTTCGGCACTGCAACCTGCGGCTGTCAGCGTCCAAAACGGTCATCAACCCTCACTCCACGACCGTATTAGGGTGGATATGGATGCAAGGCAAACCCTCATCGCATCTCCACACTTGCCGCCTGTGATCCCCCGAAAACAGTTGGGGGCATGAAGTCATTTATTGGAGCTGTCAAAGTCATGGCCCGTGTCATCCAACCAGAGACGTGCAGAGGATATTAGAGGGGCAGGGGCCCAAATTTATAAAAGGGCACGTCTGCGTTTTTTTGCAAATAATTAAATAAATATATGCCTGGAATGACTACTTTTGCGACACTGTTAAAGGGATATTAAAATGTATGTATTTAAAACAAACCCATGACTGAGGTTGGTTCAAACACTGCCACATGACAGTTCAATAATGATACATGCAAAGACATGAAGTCTATTTCAGTAAATTCTCCTCACATGTTAACCAGCCCAACTCTTACCTAGCCCTCTGACTGACATCCTCACTTGCAGAAGCTCACAAAGATGCACTTCCTCTGGCTGCATGGCTGCCTCTCTCGCCTCCATATTCGTCTCTGACCACCTCTCCAGAGAAGGCATAATTTCTTTAGTAATAACGGGCAATAAGAAGATGCTGATATTGCTTTGTGTACCTGTATACAGTTCATATAACAAATAAAACTACTACTACTACTACTATTACACCCCCCCCCCCCCTAAAGTAAGCCAGCATATAAAATGGTACCATCACTGCTTGGTGACACACACACACAATAACTATAGAAAAAAAAAAACTATACACTGTTAATTTGTGATAACTATGTACCTGCTATGCCTTCCTGTCACAGTAGAGGGAGGGGGGCCTGTCTGTAGGCTGTCATTGATGAAAATCTATGAGCATACCCTACAACAATCCAGTAGAATGAATGGTTATTAAGTTAGAAGCCTACAATCAAAATGATGCAGTTACTGTTTAAGTCCATTAGCCTGTATGCCTACCAGAAGACCCCAGTCAACATGTGTGATCTTAATGATCAATTATGATATTAGAGAACATTTATTTTCTTTAATGAGAGAGAGAGAGTGCTAACCTTAGCTAGCTAATGTACAGGGATTAAAGCTAAAAAATCTGGAAAAAAATCTCACGACTAAAATTTTGTTAGGTCAAGTTAAGGTCCCAACACGCAATTTACAAAACAGTGAATTTAACCTATGCTTTTATGTAAATATTAGAGACTATCAGCATAATTTTTCAGATGTAAAGATGTAAAGGGCTCAGCCTCCTGTGTAGGGGGGTCCGGGGGCATCCTCCCCCGGGCAGAAATTTTTGATGAACAACCTTTTTTTTGCCTTTTCATGCACTCTGGCACATAAATTTCATGAAATTTTTATGTGTACCTAAAAAACTGGTTTATAAAAAATAAAAACATTGAGCTGCTGAATATAGCCTATTGGACTGACACTACGTGAAGAGAAAATCATTCTATGCTTGTAAGGATCTGAGATTTTGCCTGTTATTTGTATCTTTATTTTGTATGTATTGTTTATTCTTAGTTTTCACCTGACTTGTTTATTTTCCGGTTTTGCCTAGTTGTCCCGTGTCTACTTGTTTACATCTGATCTGTCCTTGCTAATCATTCTCAGCTGCATCTGATCTTCTGTCCCTGTCATCTTAATCTATGCACGATTTCCTGAAACTCCAGGTCATCTGTTATCGTGTGTATGTTTGGAATCCAGTCCGCGTTTTCCCTAGTTGTCTCTGTGATTGTTTCATTGTTCCCTAATGTATTCTCATTGTTTCTCGTTTGGAGTCCCTCCCCCTCACACACCTGATTCCTCTTGTGTCATTAGTTACTTGTGCATTTAAGCCCTTTGTTACTTCCAGTCTGTGTCGGATTGTCGTATTTACTTTTCCTGTGCCTGCTACCTGTTTTTATGCCAGTGATCTGTTTCTGTTTCAGCGATACCCTTTTGAACTACTATTCTTTTGCCTTGCCCTTATCTGTCCAGTTTGCCTTTCCATTTTTGACCACGTTTGTATATCGACCATTCTCCTGCCTGATCCTTTTGTACTGCCTGAACTGATTCCCTGGTTTGTCGACTTCCTGCATTATCCCTCATTGCCCTATCGCCTGTCGTTCGTTCTGTACCTACCTACCTCTGATCACCTGGCTTGACCCCTGAACGGAATAAAGAACTCCTTGTGCCTAATCCTGTGGTCCGCGTCTGGGTCCTTACCACTACCGCAACGGAGAACGTAACAGTACAATCCGAACATTCTTGGACCCAGCGGACCCAACCCACCTGCACACCGCGCTCCTGCGGCAAGGAGCCATGAGTGGCCGGCAACAGACGTGCATCAAGGCCGTGACCCGGGATCTCCGGTTTCTGATGGCCTGGGAGATCGATCCCTTCGGCCCGGATCCCTATGAAGACTACCTCATGGGGATCTGGGGGTAGAACCCGGAGTTTGCCCGCCGTCATGCCGACCACCACCCATCACTCCGGACTCCTCCACCCAGCTCCCCTGTTCCGTCCCGTCCCAGCTCCCCTGTTCCGTCCCGTCCCAGCTCCCCTGTTCCGTCCCGTCCCAGCTCCCCTGTTCCGTCCCGTCCCAGCTCCCCTGTTCCGTCCCGTCCCAGCTCCCCTGTTCCGTCCCGTCCCAGCTCCCCTGTTCCGTCCCGTCCCAGCTCCCCTGTTCCGTCCCGTCCCAGCTCCCCTGTTCCATCCCGTCCCAGCTCCCCTGTTCCGTCCCGTCCCAGCTCCGCTGTTCCGTCCCGTCCCAGCTCCCCTGTTCCGTCCTGTCCCAGCTCCGCTGTCCCGTCCCGTCCCAACTCCCCTGTTCCGTCCCGTCCCAGCTCCCCTGTTCCGTCCCGTCCCAGCTCCGCTGTTCCGTCCCGTCCCAGCTCCGCTGTTCAGTCCCGTCCCAGCTCCGCTGTTCCGTCCCGTCCCAGCTCCCCTGTCCCGTCCCGTCCCAGCTTTGCTGTCCCGTCCCGTCCCAGCTCCGCTGTCCCGTCCGGTCCCAGCTCCGCTGTTCCGTCCCGTCCCAGTTCTCCTGTCCCTTCCCGTCCCAGTTCCCCTGTCCCTTCCCGTCCCAGTTCTCCTGTCCCTTCCCGTCCCAGTTCCCCTGTCCCTTCCCGTCCCAGTCCTCCTGTCCCGCCCCGGTCCATGCCCCCTGTCCCGCCCCGGTCCATGCCCCCGGTCCCGCCCCGGTCCATGTCCCCTGTCCCGTCCCGGTCTGTGCCTCCGGGTCCTTCCGGTCCCGGGCCTCCTGGCCCGTCCTGTTCCACGCCACCAGTCCCGTCCCGTTCCCTGCCTCCTCTCAAAGTGCGGGACCAGCTAGCCTCCTGTCCTGAGCGGCCGAGTCCGCTAGCCTCCTGTCCTGAGCGGCCGAGCCCGCTAGCCTCCTGTCCTGAGCGGCCGAACCCGCTAGCCTCCTGTCCTGAGCGGCGGAGCCCGCTAGCCTCCTGTCCTGAGCGGCCGAGCCCGCTAGCCTCCTGTCCTGAGCGGCCGAGCCCGCTAGCCTCCTGTCCTGAGCGGCCGAGTCCGCTAGTCTCCTGTCCTGAGCGGCCGAGCCCGCTGACCTCCTGTCCTGAGCGGCCGAGCCCGCTGACCTCCTGTCCTGAGCGGCCGAGCCCGCTGACCTCCTGTCCTGAGCGGCCGAGCCCGCTGACCTCCAGTCCGGAGCGGCCGAGCCCGCCGCCTCCTGCCCTGAGCGATGCAGCCGTCGCCGCCGGCCCCCTGAGCGATGCAGCCGTCGCCGCCGGCCCCCTGAGCGATGCAGCCGCCGCCGCCGGCCCCCTGAGCGATGCAGCCGTCGCCGCCGGCCCCCTGAGCGATGCAGCCGTCGCCGCCGGCCCCCTGAGCGATGCAGCCGTCGCCGCCGGCCCCCTGAGCGATGCAGCCGTCGCCGCCGGCCTCCTGAGCGATGCAGCCGTCGCAGCCGGCTCCCTGAGCCGGTCTCCTGAGCGATGTAGCCATCGCAGTCTGTCCTGTCTGCGCCACCGTCCTGAGTGGTCCTGTCTGCACCGTCATCCTCCTGAGCGGTCCTGTCTGTGCCGCCGTCCGCCTGAACGGTCCTGTCTGCACCACCGTCCTCCTGAGCGGTCCTGTCGGCGCCGTCGTCCTCCTGAGCGGTCCTGTCTGCACCGTCGTCCTCCTGAGCGGTCCTGTCTGCACCGCCGTCCTCCTGAGCGGTCCTGTCTGCACCGCCGTCCTCCTGAGCGGTCCTGTCTGCACCGCCGTCCTCCTGAGCGGTCCTGTCTGCACCGCCGTCCTCCTGAACGGTCCTGTCTGCACCGTCGTCCTCCTGAGCGGTCCTGTCTGCACCGCCGTCCTCCTGAGCGATGCAGCCGTCGCCGCCGGCCCCCTGAGCGATGCAGCCGTCGCCGCCGGCCTCCTGAGCGATGCAGCCGTCGCAGCCGGCTCCCTGAGCCGGTCTCCTGAGCGATGTAGCCATCGCAGTCTGTCCTGTCTGCGCCACCGTCCTGAGTGGTCCTGTCTGCACCGTCATCCTCCTGAGCGGTCCTGTCTGTGCCGCCGTCCGCCTGAACGGTCCTGTCTGCACCACCGTCCTCCTGAGCGGTCCTGTCGGCGCCGTCGTCCTCCTGAGCGGTCCTGTCTGCACCGTCGTCCTCCTGAGCGGTCCTGTCTGCACCGCCGTCCTCCTGAGCGGTCCTGTCTGCACCGCCGTCCTCCTGAGCGGTCCTGTCTGCACCGCCGTCCTCCTGAGCGGTCCTGTCTGCACCGCCGTCCTCCTGAACGGTCCTGTCTGCACCGTCGTCCTCCTGAGCGGTCCTGTCTGCACCGTCGTCCTCCTGAGCGGTCCTGTCTGCACCGTCGTCCTCCTGAGCGGTCCGGTCTGCACCGTCGTCCTCCTGAGCGGTCCGGTCTGCACCGTCGTCCTCCTGAGCGGTCCTGTCTGCACCGTCGTCCTCCCGAGCGGTCCTGTCTGCACCGCCGTCCTCCCGAGCGGCCCTGTCTGCACCGTCGTCCTCCTGAGCGGTCCTGTCTGCGCCGCCGTCCGCCTGAACGGTCCTGGCTGCACCACCGTCCTCCTGAGTGGTCCTGTCTGCGCCGTCGTCTTCCTGAGCGGGCCTGTCTGTGCCGCCGTCCTTGTTCCCCTCCTCCGGACCCCCTCCACCCACCCTGCTCTGTTTTTCGGACATTACTAACTTTGAACATTTCTTCATTTCCTGCTGTCCCATTATCCCTCCTCCGGTCCCCCTCCACCCACCCTGCTCAGCACTCCGGACATTTCTCCCCGAGCCCTTTTCACCCTCCTGAACTAGGTACCTGCTACCCCATTATCCCTCCTCCGGTCCCCCACCACCCACCCTGCTTAGTGTTGGTTACTCTTGGGGACGTCTGGAAGCCGTCCTTTGAGGGGGGGGGGTACTGTAAGGATCTGAGATTTTGCCTGTTATTTGTATCTTTATTTTGTATGTATTGTTTATTCTTAGTTTTCACCTGACTTGTTTATTTTCCGGTTTTGCCTAGTTGTCCCGTGTCTACTTGTTTACATCTGATCTGTCCTTGCTAATCATTCTCAGCTGCATCTGATCTTCTGTCCCTGTCATCTTAATCTATGCACGATTTCCTGAAACTCCAGGTCATCTGTTATCGTGTGTATGTTTGGAATCCAGTCCGCGTTTTCCCTAGTTGTCTCTGTGATTGTTTCATTGTTCCCTAATGTATTCTCATTGTTTCTCGTTTGGAGTCCCTCCCCCTCACACACCTGATTCCTCTTGTGTCATTAGTTACTTGTGCATTTAAGCCCTTTGTTACTTCCAGTCTGTGTCGGATTGTCGTATTTACTTTTCCTGTGCCTGCTACCTGTTTTTATGCCAGTGATCTGTTTCTGCTTCAGCGATACCCTTTTGAACTACTATTCTTTTGCCTTGCCCTTATCTGTCCAGTTTGCCTTTCCATTTTTGACCACGTTTGTATATCGACCATTCTCCTGCCTGATCCTTTTGTACTGCCTGAACTGATTCCCTGGTTTGTCGACTTCCTGCATTATCCCTCATTGCCCTATCGCCTGTCGTTCGTTCTGTACCTACCTACCTCTGATCACCTGGCTTGACCCCTGAACGGAATAAAGAACTCCTTGTGCCTAATCCTGTGGTCCGCGTCTGGGTCCTTACCACTACCGCAACGGAGAACGTAACAATGCTCGCTCCAACTGGATAGTCCTCATCAAGTGTTGACTCCGATGAGTAAAACAACTGGGTTATAACTTTGTTATCGAATTGTGTCAAGTAAAATCACACGTTGATTATTATTCTTATATGTATTGCGGGCAGAGTTTGGGCGTTACTGGAAAATTGCAATATATTACTAGTTACTTTTTTAAAAAGTAAAGCTTATATTATATGCTATACAATTAAGGTAATGCGTTATATTACTTTGCATTACTCTGTCATAAAATCACTTAAATCAGTGTTACATTATTAACCTTTCAGAAGTATGATTAGGATAATTTAACCTTATGTATTCATTACAAAATGTTGTTCAAATATGTTGTAGATTGTTTTACAAAACGATTGAAAAATGTATCACCTTCCTAGCCAGTAGGCCTATAGCAACCGATAAAATAAAAGTCTACCCGTATTCGTTCTTGCATTCTCACAATGCTTTGCACTTTTGTGAAAATCCTCATAAGGGCGCTTTACGTTAACATAGAGTTGACTGAGATTAATTCAACAGAGTAAAGACATATGGAAAATAGCCTTTTTAATTGACCTTCTTAAACGTGTTCAGCTCGTTTCAATTGACAATATAAACGTAGTAACAGGGTGTTCAAAATGTTGCTTTTAAAACGACATTGACAAATATGAAAAGCTAATCAAATGAAATATAGGGGTTTCACACTCAGTCAGTGTGGATTCGTGGAAATAGGTTAAATACGCTACTGCTTTTAACGTTCAAATTATTAACACTTCAACTCATCAAACAATGAATTACATAAAATCCCATTTCAATAATGTAGCCTATTGAAATGTAAAGGATAACAAAAAATAGCCCATTAAATTTATACATATATTTATGCTACAGTTAAACATCACATTAAACGCAATTCTCATTCGCCTTTAAGTGCTGTGCTGCATCATCATAGCGACGGAGAACTTTAATCCCTGAACGTATTACATTCGCTAACCAGCTATCTAGACAACATTAAAACTGCTGTGGTGCGATTGGACAGTTATTTTAGGTTAAGTGGATGGGACACAAGAACTCGACCATATTCCACTGATTATCACATTACTAGCAAAAGTCTAACGATAGCTAGTTTGCACATTTTGAGCTGCTAAATAGTTCAAGCATAGATAGACCCTACTTGCCAAATAGTGTCAAGAAATTCCTAAAGCGCATCAATATCAATATAAAACGAAAATTAACAGTATATTTATTCTTTGTTTGGCCACATACCTGATGTCTGCCTCAAAGAAACTCATGACTGTCGAGTGCCTATGTATGCAATTTTGCGTGCGTGCGTTCTTTCACCATAGAAAGGCTCGGTGCCCACACAGCACTCGCCGCAGCGGCAGGAAACCAGGAGGGATGGTAGAGGGCATCGCCCGGGAGCACCAATCTTCTGACCTGATATTTTGATTCAATCAATATATCTGTTCGGCAGGGCAGGCTGTGCGCAAACAATAAGTTATTTATTTAAAAAAAAAAAAGAATAATATTTTTTTTTTAAACAGAAAAAGGGCACTTTTCTATAGGAGGCCAAACGGCAGGTGCTCAAGCCCCCTTTGAGGTCTATGTGTGCACGTGCCTGCATCCAACACTGCTCAGCCCTCCTCGCTCCGCTAGACGACGCCATAGCAGGGAGAGCATCACAGGAGAACATTGCATGGTCAGATGAACTGCACACAGCCTTTAGTAAGGTGAAACAGTCCCTCTCATCGGGTCGTTCAGTCACTCTGCCCCGCCCAGATGATCAGTTATGGATTGTCTCCGATGGCGCTGTGAGGAGGCCCGGCATAGCGGCCACCCTGTACATAATGCGTGACAACAAGCTTGCCCTTGCTGGTTTCTTCAGTGCCAAGCTGCGTAACCATCAGTTGACATGGCTACCATGTGAGGTGGAGGCCCTCGCAATTGCGGCAGCTGTCAAGCACTTTGGCCCCTACATCATCCAGTCTGCACACAGGGCGTGTGTCCTGACAGACAGCAAGCCATGTGTACAGGCCTACGAGAAGTTATGCCGAGGTGAATTCTCTGCGAGCCCCC
Source organism: Ilyophis sp. 1 JC-2022 (assembly GCA_022702515.1). NCBI lineage: Eukaryota > Metazoa > Chordata > Actinopteri > Anguilliformes > Synaphobranchidae > Ilyophis > Ilyophis sp. 1 JC-2022. Next base: position 88,185,518 of record CM040401.1, read on the forward strand.
GTGTGTCCACATTCCTTTCCACAGCAAGCAGATTTCAAGTATCTGTTCGACATGTGGCGGGTGCTGCCATCCTGCCGTCTGACTTTGCCAGTCGCAACCCCCCAGACTGCACTGACATGGCATGTCAAGTGTGTAGCTTTGTGTTGCGCACACAGGAGTCTGTTGTGCGTCGGCTGTCAGTTGAGGATGTCCTGGCTGGTCATGCGAGACTCCCTTTCACAAGCAGGGCAGCATGGAAGTCGTTACAGTCTGAGTGCCCTGATCTACGTCGCACCCATGCTCACCTCATACAAGGGACACGGCCGTCAAAGAAGTTGACAAACATAAAGGATGTCAAAAGGTACCTCAGCGTGACTTCCATAGCCAGCGATGGTGTTCTGGTTGTGACACATGATGAGCCTCTGTCCCCCTCACATGACTGCATTGTTGTCCCGCGACAGGTTTTAGATGGTCTTTTGACTGCCATACACTTACAGCTTAGTCACCCCACGGCTAGCCAGCTCAGAAAGACTGTAGGTAGATATTTCTTTGCCCTCGACCTCGCCAAGGCTATTGCTCGGGTCACCAGTGGTTGCCACTCATGTGCTGCTCTCCGTCACACTCCCCAGACCGTCATGGAGCAGTCCTCGTCCAACCCACCAGCAGCTGTGGGTGTGAACTTTGCTGCAGATGTCATTAAACGAGCACGCCAGTTGGTGCTTGTTGTGCGTGAGTGTGTGACGTCCTTTACAGTGACTATGTTAGTGGAAGATGAGAGTGGCCAGACCTTGTGGGACGGGCTCCTCAGGCTGTGCATAGAGCTGCGCCCATTGGACGGGCCATTTGCTGTGATCCGTACAGACCCAGCCCCTGCCTTTAAAGCCCTTGTCAATGACCCACTGTTATGTTCTAGTCGTGTGGGTTTTGTTACGTACCCTTCTGTGTATTGTTCTGATTTGTGGTTCTATACATACACTTTTTCATGTGTTCCGCCGCCTGGCAATTCTGCGCTGTTTTCTCTCGCCTCCGTTCACGGAGTTTACTTTCGTTCCTGTACGCTTCGTTTGTAATACCCGGCACTACTAACGATTATATAGGACTTGTGAATATTACTAACTGACTAAACACGGGTGTGATTAACTAATCTACTAACGTTAGGGCTTAATAGAAGTATTACTAACACAAACTAACAAGTTAATTCCCATCACGTTTCCACAGCTGTTTAAAGGGGTAGGAAACCCTCGGTTACATTCTCTCTCCGCCCACTCCACGAATTTGAAAAATGCTATTAAATGGGCGTGGATAGCAGCAGCAGAGGGGGAGGGGCGAGAGCCTATCGCCACCTGAAGACACGCCCACAAGGGAAAAGATGGTGAGTGATCGTATTAATCGCTGACTAATTCGGTGATATCAGTCAATGGCTTCTTCGAGGTGGAGGACATCTCTCCTCCGGAATGCTCTGGGCTTTCCACCGACCAGGAGTATGAAGAAGGAAATAGTCCGAAGCCCTATCAGTTTCAGCCGTAGTTTTTTTTTAGCCATCTATAACGTTACATCTAACGTAGCTATGCTACACGAACATGACAATAAAATATGTAAACGAATGCCAAGTGAAACTAAACGGATGTTAGCTGAAGGCTATAGGCTACGCTACGGGAGACTTCACAATCTGCTCAAATCTATATTCTGCCCAGTAAATTAACGTTTGTCAGCTAATATTCATCCTGACCTAACGCTACCTGCAGATTATACAAACATGAAAAAATACAACACGTAGGCTACTGAATGTCAAGTGAAACTGAACGGCTTTTGGCATTTTTTTTTTAAACCTGCGTTATCCTAGCCATCTACAAATGCACGTTTACTAGCTATCTAGCTATCCAAATAACTTAACTAAGACATAAGTTAACATAAGCACAGCATGGGGCTTGTATCACTTTGTACCTTGTACCATTTTTACTTCAGTAAATACATGTTCCGGCCATGGGGAGTTCCAGATAGTGCAGTTAACGGTTATCCATCAAACGTAACTCTACCTTATACGCAAAAGGCAGTGAAATATCACCGGCCAGCATACTTGCCAACCTTGAGCCCTCAGAAATAGGGAGATTTTCCGAAACCACCACTGGGGGTCCTCCTCCCCTAGAAAAAAACTTAATTTTTTTCGCGGACCTCGATTGTAATTGTTGAGGGGGGGGGGGGGGTGCAATCACCTTTTTTTTTTTACAAATATAAAAACTTTATTTAACGGTTTATTTAACGTATGTACCGCGGGTGTGCGTCCGCGTCTGCGTGTGTCTGTTATATCGCGTGTTGTGCGGACCACAGTGACACGTAGATACAAGCGTCAGGTTTAAAAAAAAACAACAAAAAAAACGGATATTCTCCGAAATCGGGAGAACTGCGGGAGAATGTTGTCTCCGGGTGATTACCGGGAGAGGACAGTGAAAATCGGGAGTCTCCCGGGAAAATCGGGAGGGTTGGCAAGTATGCCGGCCAGTTAACTATGGTTAACGATACGAAAACAACTCAAGTACATATCTTTGAGGCTACAAGATAACCACCACGTTAGCAAGCCAACAAGAAGCCGTAGGCTGCACTTAATTTAATTTACCGCATTTGGAGGGACAGAAATATCAGTCGGGCTTGGTAACGTTTCCGCATTCCTTTGGCTGGCATACCCCAATTCAACCTGGGCATAGTGTAATTTAACGTTAATCCGCTGATGCTCTTGCACCCAGAGAAAGCACACTTGCGACCCATCAGTCATTGCTTGTAAATTGAAACTATTGGAATTGAAAAAACTTACAATTGTTAATAACTAGCATAATTGGACAAATGCTAATACATTGAAAGAGACTAACTGCAGGCTACAACGATATTGCTTGTCAAATGGATATAGCCATTGGCCACGCCTTCTCAGGAATGTTTTTATATTGGGGGCGGTAACAAAGTGCGAAACTGATTACGCGCAAGTGTACAAAAAGTACACTTCAACGTCATTTTCAATGACGTAGCCCATTTTTCATTTTCAACCCCGGAAGAAGAAGAATAGGCGATCTAACGGCTAAAATACTGAAATTAAACGTTTTGCCAAAAATTGTAGATATAATGCATACTATTGTTCTCTTCCATCTGAGGCAATGCCTAGATATTAGTTAACATCTCAAAAAATTTGTTTTAGTGTTTCCTACCCCTTTAATGTTTCCTTACGTTTCTTATCATTTGTCGTTTTTACTAATTTACTAACGTCAGGGCTAGGATAGGATATTACTAACGATTTACTAATTGCCTTGTTACGTGTCAAGCTGTTTTCCATTTCCTACTTCTAATCGAACTAATTGTTTGCACCTGTCTACATCACATTTAAGCCCAGTGTTCTAGTTGCTCTGTGCGAGATCGTCATTTGATGTTACCTTCCTTCGCTGCTATCTACCTGTTCCCTGTTTCCAGTTTCCTAATTCCCTAGTGCCTTTTCGAGTAAGTGTTTGTGCGTTTGTTTTTCCCTGGTTTAGTTTTGCGTTCGTTTGTCTTAGGACCTGTTTGTTTCTGAGTTTTGTTTCTTGTTGTTTTCTGGTTTATTTAGTTATTTGTTTTGATTGTCAGTGTTTGGTTTTTCTAGTCTGGATTCCGTGTTTTCGACCTCGGTCTGTGTTCTCGCTACCCTTCTCTGCCTGCCGTTATTGTACCTCTGCCAAGCCCTTCTGTTTTTGACCCCTGCCTGTGCACTACTCTTTTGGATCCTGATTTTGTACCGTACTGACATTAAACATCGGTTTTTTGTACCCCTGCCTGCTATTGGGTCCCTATTCTCCACCGATCGTAACAGTACGATCTCGCCATCTGGGACCCAGCAGGCCTCCCCTTCCCCATGGAGATTGACCCCTTCGGCTCAGATTCCTATGAGGAATACCTCATGGGGATCTGGGGCCAAAACCCTGAGTTCGCCCGCCGACATGCCGACCACTACCCATCACCCCGGACTCCTCTACCCAGCTCCCACTCCATTAGGCTCGGAGTTATTTCCCTCGATCAGCACGACTCCGAACCTAGCTACAACCCACCACCTGCTACCTTTGATGGTACCCGCCTTGCCCGCTGCCCACGGGGCTATGGCCCCAGGAGTAAGCAGTGGGGTCATGGTTCCCGGCTCCGTCAACGGGCTCGGCCATCCATTGACGGAGGATCCATCATCTCATCGTCCCGTCCCGGCTCTCCTGTTCCGTCCTTTCCCTGCTCCCCCGTTCCGTTCCGTCCAAGCTCTCCTGTCCCGTCCCGTCCCAGATCTCCTGTTCCGTCCCGTCCCAGCTCCCCTGTCCCGTTCCGTCCCAGCTCCCCTGTCCCGTTCTGTCCCAGCTCCCCTGTCCCGGTCTATCCCAGAACTCCTGTCCCGTTCCGTCCCAGCTCCCCTGTCTCGTTCCGTCCCAGCTCCCCTGTCCCGTTCTGTCTCAGCCCCCCTGTTTCGTTCTGTCCCAGCCCCCCTGTTCCGTTCCGTCCTAGCTCCCCTGTTCCGGTCTATCCCAGCTCCCCTGTCCCGTTCCGTCCCAGCTCCCCTGTCCCGTTCTGTCCCAGCTCCCCTGTCCCGTGCCGTCCCAGCTCCCCTGTCCCGTCCCGTCCCAGATCTCCTGGTCCGTCCCGTCCCAACTCTCCTGTTCCGTCCCGTTCCAACTCTCCTGTTCCGTTCCGTCACAGCTCTCCTTTCCAGTTCCGTCCCAGCTCTCTGGTTCCGCCCCGGTCCATGCCTCCTGTCCCTCCCCAGTCCATGCCTCCGGTCCCTCCCCGGTCCATGCCTACTGTCCCTCCCCGGTCCATGCCTCTTGTCCCTCCCCGGTCCATGCCTCCTGTCCCTTCCCGGTCCATGCCTCCTGTCCCTCCCCGGTCCATGCCTACTGTCCCTCCCCGGTCCATGCCTCCTGTCTCTCCCCGGTCCATGCCTCCTGTTCCTCCCCGGTCCATGCCTCCTGTCCCTCCCCGGTCCATGCCTCCTGTCCCTTCCCGGTCCATGCCTCCTGTCCCTCCCCGGTCCATGCCTCCTGTCACTCCCCGGTCCATGCCTCCTGTCACTCCCCGGTCCATGCCTACTGTCACTCCCCGGTCCATGCCTCCTGTCCCTCCCCGGTCCATGCCTCCTGTTCCTCCCCGGTCCATGCCTCCTGTCCCTCCCCGGTCCATGCCTCCTGTCCCTCCCCGGTCCATGCCTCCTGTCCCTCCCCGGTCCATGCCTCCTGTCCCTCCCCAGTCCATGCCTCCGGTCCCTCCCCGGTCCATGCCTACTGTCCCTCCCCGGTCCATGCCTCTTGTCCCTCCCCGGTCCATGCCTCCTGTCCCTTCCCGGTCCATGCCTCCTGTCCCTCCCCGGTCCATGCCTACTGTCCCTCCCCGGTCCATGCCTCCTGTCTCTCCCCGGTCCATGCCTCCTGTTCCTCCCCGGTCCATGCCTCCTGTCCCTCCCCGGTCCATGCCTCCTGTCCCTTCCCGGTCCATGCCTCCTGTCCCTCCCCGGTCCATGCCTCCTGTCACTCCCCGGTCCATGCCTCCTGTCACTCCCCGGTCCATGCCTACTGTCACTCCCCGGTCCATGCCTCCTGTCCCTCCCCGGTCCATGCCTCCTGTTCCTCCCCGGTCCATGCCTCCTGTCCCTCCCCGGTCCATGCCTCCTGTCCCTCCCCGGTCCATGCCTCCTGTCCCTCCCCGGTCCATGCCTCCTGTCCCTCCCCGGTCCATGCCTCCTGTCCCTCCCCGGTCCATGCCTCCTGTCCCTCCCCGGTCCATGCCTCCTGTCACTCCCCGGTCCATGCCTCCTGTCACTCCCCGGTCCATGCCTCCTGTCACTCCCCGGTCCATGCATCCTGTCACTCCCCGGTCCATGCCTATGGCCCCGTCCGGTCCCGGGCCTCCGGGCCCGTTTCGTTCCACGCCAACAGTCCCGTCCTGCTCCCTGCCTCCTCTCAAGTTGCCGAGCCATCTAGTCTCCTCTCCTGAGCGGCCCAGTCCGCTAGTCTCCTCGCCTGAGCGGCCCAGTCCGCTAGTCTCCTCTCCTGAGCGGCCCAGTCCGCTAGTCTCCTCTCCTGAGCGGCCCAGTCCGCTAGTCTCCTCGCCTGAGCGGCCCAGTCCGCTAGTCTCCTCGCCTGAGCGGCCCAGTCCGCTAGTCTCCTCTCCTGAGCGGCCCAGTCCGCTAGTCTCCTCGCCTGAGCGGCCCAGTCCGCTAGTCTCCTCGCCTAAGCGGCCCAGTCCGCTAGTCTCCTCGCCTGAGCGGCCCAGTCCGCTAGTCTCCTCGCCTGAGCGGCCCAGTCCGCTAGTCTCCTCGCCTGAGCGGCCCAGTCCGCTAGTCTCCTCTCCTGAGCGGCCCAGTCCGCTAGTCTCCTCGCCTGAGCGGCCCAGTCCGCTAGTCTCCTCGCCTGAGTGGCCCAGTCCGCTAGTCTCCTCGCCTGAGCGGCCCAGTCCGCTAGTCTCCTCGCCTGAGCGGCCCAGTCCGCTAGTCCCCTCGCCTGAGCGGCCCAGTCCGCTAGTCTCCTCGCCTGAGCGGCCCAGTCCGCTAGTCTCCTCGCCTGAGCGGCCCAGTCCGCTAGTCTCCTCGCCTGAGCGGCCCAGTCCGCTAGTCTCCTCTCCTGAGCGGCCCAGTCCGCTAGTCTCCTCTCCAGAGTGGCCCAGTCCGCTAGTCTCCTCGCCTGAGCGGCCCAGTCCGCTAGTCTTCTCTCCTGAGCGGCCCAGTCCGCTAGTCTCCTCTCCTGAGCGATGCAGTCGTCGCCGCCGGCCTCCTGAGCGATGCAGCCGTCGCCGCCGGCCTCCTGAGCGATGCAGCCGTCGCCGCCGGCCTCCTGAGCGATGCAGCCGTCGCCGCCGGCCTCCTGAGCGATGCAGCCGTCGCCGCCGGCCTCCTGAGCGATGCAGCCGTCGCCGCCGGCCTCCTGAGCGATGCAGCCGTCGCCGCCGGCCTCCTGAGCGATGCAGCCGTCGCCGCCGGCCTCCTGAGCGATGCAGCCGTCGCCGCCGGCCTCCTGAGCGATGCAGCCGTTGCCGCTTTCCTCCTGAGCGGTGCAGCCTTCCACACCGCCGCCATCCTCCTGAGCAGTGCAACCTTCGCCGCCGCCGTCCTCCTGAGCGGTGCAGCCTTCGCCGCCGCCGTCATCCTGAGCGGTGCATCCTTCCACACCGCTGCCGTCCTCCTGAGCGGTGCAGCCTTCATCACCGCCGTCCTCCTGAGCGGTGCAGCCTTCAACGCCGCCGCCTTCCTCCTGAGCGGTGCAGCCTTCCACACCGCCGCCATCCTCCTGAGCGGTGCAACCTTCGCCGCCGGCCTCCTGAGCGATGCAGCCGTCGCCGCCTTCCTCCTGAGCGGTGCAGCCTTCCACACCGCCGCCATCCTCCTGAGCGGTGCAACCTTCGCCTTCGCCGTCCTCCTGAGCGGTGCAGCCGCCGCCGTCCTCCTGAGCGGTGCAGCCATCACCGTCGCCGCCGTCCTCCTGAGCGGTGCAGCCTTCGCCGCCGCCGTCCTCCTGAGCCGTGCAGCCGCCGCTGTCCACCTGAGCGGTCGCTTGGGCGACGCTGTGTCTGTCCTTGTTGCCCTCCTCCGGTCCCCCTCCACCCACCCTGCTCATCATTCGGGACATGTCGAACATTTCACCCCCTGAACTGTTGCATTATTCTGGTCCTTGTTGCCCTCCTCCGGTCCCCCTCCACCCACCCTGCTCTTCAATCGGGACATTTTCGAACATTTTCACCCCCCTGAACTGTGGCATCTAATTCTGTTCCCCGTGTGTGTTTTATTGATGCTTATGTCTTCATGCATCTTGCACACACATACGAACTCACACAACTACTCTTCTACAACAATAAAAAGGCAACACATACAAGCATCACAGAAGTACATAACTTTGTGAAATACTTGAAAACTTAACATCTCAAATATGTGTATATCTCAACAAATATTACTTTGATATTAAATTATAAGTATTGCAGTGTACGTTGCGTTTTGTGATGGAAATTTTATTTTGGTGAATATAAATCATATCAATATTATTCCACAGCAGTCAGAATTAAACACAATACAATTGTTATTTATCTTGCAAGCAGAAACAACAGAATGAGAAAGCTCTAAGCTAAGCCTTCTGACTATTCAAGAGAGGAATGAGAGCTAAGCTAAGCCTTCTGACTATGCAGAGAGGAATGAGAAAGCTCTAAGCTAAGCCCTCTGACTACTCAGAGAGGAATGAGAAAGCTCTAAGCTAAGGCCTCTGACTATTCAGAGAGGACACAGCTTCTTAAGAGACATAAAGAAGATGTTCCTTCCTGTGATGTCAACATTTCTTGTCAGCTCAAACGCAGCCTGCACACACCCTTACTGACTCATTCTGAATCTGATATTTATTTCAAAATATGTTACTGTGAATCTGATATGTTAATTTATTTAAATTTATTATTATTTTTTGCATTTGGGTATTATTCACAAACGCATTTGCACGCAAGCAAGTTGGCTCGCTTTGGCTCAGTAATGTAGAATTGTCCACACACGCGCGCACACACACACAGCCCCCTCTTCCCACACAACAGACATCTAAATCACACACTGCTCATATCTTTAAAAGAAGATGTGTGTGTCAGTGAGTAGCATAAAGCCAAGAATTTAGTTATTTATTTATTTTATGTTATTTTATATTTTTTATGTGGGGAGGGGGGGTGGGTGTGATAGGTGCATTCATATGTTTTCAGCAGAGGGTGCTGCTGACAGAGCGCCACCATTTTAAAGTTATTTCAGTTTTAGAACATGTTTTCAATTGCTGGTATACAGATCTAGCGGTTTGTGGTCTAAAATAACTGAACTGGTTCCTCCGTCGGACTGTGAATCTCCAGGGTGCAGTTCGTAGGATGAGATACGGGACTCTGGTTGCCTCATCCCTCCCAAAGTATGCAGTTTGGTTCTTGTGCAGGCTGCATGCCTCGTGGGACTTGGAGGAATTGCTCTGCTAGATCAGTGGGTGCGTGGTTCGCTTAGTTGTTCTTCCGTGACCACCGGGTTACACTCGTTGCCTCCTGGCGTTTTGTCCCTGATCCTCCGTGGCTGATAGCTGGGGGTAGATGAGCCTGCCTCGCTCAGTTGGGTCGGCATCACAGACGGCCGATGCTTCTTGTGGAGCGAGGGCTCTATTGCCTGGGCATGCAGTCCGCACACGATAGGTGCGACGAGCCAATGCAGAGCGAACATAACTGACTGGGAAAGATGGGCCAATGCTGGCCCTTTTATAACCTTATTGCCGGCTGTGATATCGGCCGCAAAGTATCGCATTACAGTGCGGAAATCACGACTGGGACAACGTCCTACGTCACTTGCGTTGTGATAGGGTGTCCTGTGGATTGTATAGAATTGTAGTTCTTTTGACCATACACCTATAAAGAGTGTCTTGCTTACTTATTACCACTGTTACACTGAAAAACTGGTGTTTACCAAAGACACATGGCAAAACATTAATTGCATGAGGAAGGGAAATAATTTTTATAGATGCTAATGTTACCTAGCTAGCATACATTGAGAGACTAGCTGCTGGCGTGCTACCTGAGAGCCGCAGCTAGGTTCTCCTTTTGAACTCTTGGATGCTTCTTGGATGCTACTTGGATTATATTTGGATTTTCTTGGTTTTTACTTGGATTTACTTGAATTTGACTTATGAACATAGTCACTGGATATGGGACTCCTACCTACTATGCCTCCACTCACCTCTCCTCCGGCTTGTGAGGGTTGTCGCCACCGGGATCAGAAAATCGCCGAATTGGATGGAAGAATATCAGTGCTTCACCAGATAAAGGTGTAAATCTGGAAACAGCAACTGAAATCATGTTACAAACCATATTGTAAAACTCCGCGCTGCTAGACCAATGAGGGAATAGCTCGGAGCGAAGGTTTAAGCGTGATTTATTTAGCTATTGCTGTGGGAAAAGGGAAAATTATTAAAGTTCATAAAGAAATATTAATGTTCTTGCAACCGGGTTAGACTGCTCTTTAGATTCACGGGATCAGCTAATAAGGGACCACGAATCAAAGGTAATCGTACCACGTTACCTTCTGCTTTAAGTCTGGTCTACACTGACCCCGGTTTATCCAAAAAACAGTCTGTGTGCATTACATTAAATCATCAGCCACCAACGCTGATTCTGTACTCGTTTATCTGACTCCATTTAATATTATAATTTAGTATGTACAATTTCCACTTGATTTGTTACAGGACTCTCATACTTTTAAGACGGTTCTCTGAACTGGATCTGTCTTTTAACACCGCGCTTTACATTGGGCCCTTAATGTACACGACTCACAGCTGACTAGATATCTGCGGTTATCTCAGAGGTTGCGGAAGAAGCCACTTTGTGCTGTATACTCTATGGTTAAGACTCAGGGACCGACGAAAGGAATATTGGCAACCACCGTTCTCAACATGTATAATCTACTTTAAGACATAGTTCTACAGGTGCAATACTCCGTGATACATTAAGCTTAAATAGTCAACCTCCCTAGACCAGCTGAGGGGATAACCATGACTGAGGAAATTAATCAACCCATTACCGGTGAACAGAGATAGTAAGTCAATTTTCAGAGAAACCACACAAATGAAGTTTAACTAATTTATTACCAGGTAGGTTACTTACTTAAATCATCAATACACAGTTACAGATTAAACAGTTCAAATTCAAATACAGTACAGAAGAAAAATACTTTGTCATACCTGGCAATCGCTCCACACAGTGACCTGAGGTTAGATGTGTGGGAAAGTCTGAATTACAGCTTCCCCGTTGAGTTTGTTTCCTTTGCTTAAATGCTCAAACTCTGCGTTTGATCTGGCTGCAGACAGTCGTAAAACCATAAACTGGTCAGCGCTTTTAGCCCCCTTCTGGTTTTCTGTAAGGGCAATTTCACAACGGCAGCTTACGCCTGTGTTATGAAATATACATTCCATCCATGTTGCACATTTAGGACATTAGGATTTTCATCAAGATGGCGCCATTGACGGTCGCCTCGGTGCGTTGGTGCGCGTTGTTTTGTCTTGTTTTGTTCGTTAATTCAGTGTTTTGTGATAATACCGTATGCTCGTACAACAGAGAAGAGCTTATAACCATCAGGGCTACAATGCCTGCGGATTTATTTCCCACTTTCATCGCCACATCTGCGAAATTACTGGACATTCTAGTCAAAGGTGTGCTCACCTTTGTTCATGCAGCGAAACGCCGGAGGAGAGGAAGACGAGCCGGGGTGCTAGTGCGTCTCCGCCGACGCGGACATCGCACAGCGTTACCTGGAATATTTCTCTCTAACGTGCGTTCGCTGGGAAACAAACTGGATGAACTTCAGCTACTGTTGGGGAGAAACAGAGACTTCTCTTCATCCTCTGTTTTGTGTTTCACGGAGACGTGGCTGTGTGAAACGATACCGGACTCCGCGCTACAGTTGGCAGGCTTCCAACTTTTCAGAGCGGATCGCGACACAGAACTTTCCGGAAAAACAAAAGGCGGAGGTTTGTGTTTCTACACTAACAGTGGTTGGTGTAACGACGTGACAGTGATCCTACAACACTGTTCTCCTGATCTGGAATCTTTTTTTATTAATGGCAAACCCTTTTATTCGCCCCGTGAGTTCGTGTCATTCATTCTGGTCGGTGTTTACATTCCACCGCGGGCCAACGTGCAAGAGGCAGAGCGCACGCTCGCCGACCAGATATTGAGTGTAGAGCGGACAAACCCGGATTCTTTAGTTATTGTCCTCGGTTATTTTAACAAAGGAAATCTCACCCACGAACTCCCCAAATACAGACAATTTATTAAATGCCCGACCAGAGAGGAGAACATTCTGGATCACTGTTACACCACAGCAAGCAGTGCCTATCACGCCGTCCCCCGCGCTGCACTGGGACACTCTGACCACGTCATGGTCCACCTGATTCCTGCATACAGGCAGAAATTAAAGCTGTCTAAACCAGTTGTGAGGACATCAAAGAAGTGGACCAGGGAAGCTGTATAGGATCTTCAGGCGTGTTTGGACTGCACTGACTGGGATGTTTTCAGGACTGCTTCCAATAATCTGGACGAGCACGCAGAGGCTGTGACTTCTTACATCAGCTTCTGTGAAGACAGCTGTGTACCATCATGCACCAGGGTGAGTTATAATAATGACAAACCCTGGTTCACAGCCAAACTCAGACAGTTAAGGTCAGAGAAGGAAGATGCATTTAGGAGTGGGGACAGAGTCATATTTAAAGAGGCAAAGTACAAGTTTGGCAAGGAGGTGCGAGCAGCTAAACGACTGTACTCAGAGAAACTCCAAGACCAGTTCTCAGCCAATGACTCTGCTTCTGTCTGGAAGGGGTTCAGACAGATCACAAACTACAAAGCAAAAACCCCCCACTCCATGAATAACTCACGCCTGGCCAACGACCTGAATGAGTTCTACTGTCGCTTTGAAAGACAATGGGACAGTCCTGACACCATCCCCCGTGACACCATCCACCAGCTTCAGCCCACCACCCCCACCTCAGCGACACCTTACTGGAGAGAGATGTGAACAGGGTGTTCAAGAGAATTAACCCCCGCAAAGCAGCAGGGCCGGACTCTGTCTCCCCATCCACCCTGAAGCACTGTGCTGATCAGCTGGCTCCGGTGTTCACAGACATTTTTAACACCTCTCTGGAGACTTGCCATGTACCTGACTGCTTCAAGTCCTCCACTATCATCCCTGTCCCTAAAAAGCCAAAGATCACAGGACTTAATGACTACAGACCCGTTGCCCTGACCTCTGTGGTGATGAAGTCTTTTGAGCGCCTTGTGCTGTCCCACCTCAAATCCATCACAGGCCCCCTCCTGGACCCCCTGCAGTTCGCCTACAGAGCCAACAGATCTGTAGACGATGCAGTAAACTTGGCCCTCCACTTCATCCTCCAGCACCTGGACTCTGCAGGAACCTATGCCAGGATCCTGTTTGTGGACTTCAGCTCTGCCTTCAACACAATTATCCCATCTCTGCTACAGGACAAGCTCTTCCAGATGGGCGTGCCTGACTCCACCTGCAGGTGGATCACAGACTTCCTGTCTGACAGGAGGCAGCGCGTGAGACTGGGGAAACACATTTCTGACTCCCGGACCATCAGCACCGGTTCCCCCCAAGGCTGCGTTATTTCCCCTGCGCTATACTCCCTGTACACCAACAACTGCACCTCCAGTCACCAGTCTGTCAAGCTCCTGAAGTTCGCGGACGACACCACCCTCATCGGACTCATCTCTGGTGGGGATGAGTCCGCCTACAGGAGGGAGATCGACCATCTGGCGGACTGGTGCAGTCAGAACAACCTGGAGCTAAATGCTGCAAAGACAGTGGAGATAGTGGTGGACTTCAGGAATAACCCAGCCCCACTCATCCCCATCTCCCTGAGAGACTCCACAGTTGACATTGTGGAGTCCTGCCGCTTCCTGGGAACCTTCATCTCCCAGGACCTCAAGTGGGAGCTGAACATCAGCTCCATCACTGGAAAAGCCCAGCAGAGGTTGTTCTTCCTGCGGCAGCTGAAGAAGTTCAACCTGCCAAAGACGATGATGGTCCACTTCTACTCTGCCATCATCGAGACCATCCTCACCTTCTCCATCACCATCTGGTACGCTGCTGCCACTGCCAAGGACAAGGGCAGACTGCAGCGTATCATCCGCTCTGCGGAGAGGGTGATTGGCTGCAACCTGCCATCTCTCCAGGACCTGTATGCCTCCAGGACCCGGAGGCGTGCAGGCAAGATTGTGGCCGACCCCTCTCACCCCGGTCACAGTCTGTTTGTAACACTTCCCTCTGGCAGGAGGCTGCGGTCCATCAGGACCAAAACCTCTCGCCATAAAAACAGTTTCTTTCCTTCTGCAGTTAGCCTTATCAACAAGGCCCGGGACCCCCTCCGACACAGACACAGACTCTATCCCGCCTCATAGACACTTTACTTTACACTTACCTACTTCCCACTGTACTTTTTGTTTATTTATATTTTTATCTTTACTTATATTTTTATTTTTACTTATATTTTTAATTTTTATTTTTATTGCACTACTACTTGCACTACTTGCACTACTACTTGCACTACTTGCACTACTACTTGCACTACTTGTTTTTGTGTTTTGTTTTATGTTTTATGTTTTATATTATTTTATTTTATGTTTTATGTTGGTTTATGTACGCACCAATAAACCACAGTAAATTCCTTGTATGTAAATACTTGGCGAATAAAGGGATTCTGATTCTGATTCTGATTCTGATGTAGACCATTGCACCACTCACACCGAGACCATCAAAATGATATCAAACATGAGTAGGTCTAAGTTTGTGTTGCTATGAAAATCTCTATCTCTATATAGTTTTTCAGATGTGATTGATATTAATGCCACAAAGGTCCCAGAATTCCTGTTGAGAATATTACATTTACACCCTAGTTGTCCCTGTTAATGTAGGTACGTTAACTGGATGTATTTACTAATGCAACACTCAAAAACTGAACAATACATGATTATCTCTCTGGAAAGAGTGTATAATGTATGTTCCAGTGCCCAGACTAGTTCCAGTGTATACTGTACAATGTAGCAAAAGTATCAATCACATCTGAATGTTTTTAAGCTTTTTGAGGACAAAAGCAATCTTTTCCATGTTTAAATATGTTTAAGGACATAGATTTGACCTGCCCTGATAACGCCATATGGGGGCACTATGGCCCTGTTTGTGTGCTTGTCTTTACGACAGTCCAAGCGTTTCTTCCAAAGTCATGACATCCTAGGACATTCTTTGACTGTCATAAACTTCACGCCAGATGGTCCCAGCAGACTTTACGGCACCAAAGTTCTGGTTTATAACGTTTATAACGTTTATGACTAAAACACTCATGAATTAGGCATTCTGATGCCATTTAGCACATTAATTTTTAGAAAGACATAATTAATTACTGGGGGGGGGGGACGCTTATGAAGCATTTAACAGGGCCCTTTGTAGTATGGGGTCAGCTTGGGGCCCCAGGCAATTGCCGACCTTTGCCTAATGGGTAAGACCGCCTCTGCTTAGAACCATAGTTAAGTTAAAGCCGTTTTTATCTCATAAGGACCTGGAAACAGTTATCCATGCTTTTATTTCCTCTCAGCTGGATTATTGTAATTCCCTGTATATGAGATTGACCCATTCCACTCTGTCTCGACTGCAAATGGTTCAAAATTCAGCTGCTAAATTTTTAACTGGAACAAAGAAAAGGCAACATATTACATATTCTGGCTCATTTGCATTGGTTACCGGTGAAATATAGAATTGATTTTAAAATCAATGGATTAGCTCCACAGTACATCACTGATCTGCCGACTCCATATTCTGCTCCCAGGTCACTTAGGTCATCCACAAAACAACTTCTCTTAGTCCCCCACTCACGTCTCAAAACTAAAGGTGACCGGGCTTTTTCTGTTGCTGCCCTCAGGCTCTGGAACAATCTCCCGTCCCACATTAAGTCCTGTCCCACCGATCATTTTAAAATCTAATTTAAAGACCCACCTTTGTTCTCTTGCTTTTAGTGCAACTTGAGGTTGTCCCAAAACTGCATGCGGTTGATCCTTGTACTCTTTATAAATGGTAAATGGACTGCACTTATATAGCGCCTTTATCCAAAGCGCTTTACAATGGCCTCTCACTCACCCTTTCACACACACATTCACACACCAATGGCGGCAGCCACCATCCAAAGCACTAGCCTGGTCATTGGGAGCAATTTGGGGTTCAGTGTCTTGCCCAAGGACACTTAGACATGTGGACAGGAGGAGCCGGGGATCGAACCGCCAACCCTGCGATCAGTGGACGACCCGCTCTACCTCCTGAGCCACAGCCGCCCACTTATTCCATTTACTTTATTGTGTTGTATTGTTAGTACATGTATTGTACTGTGATGTTATTTTGTTGTGGTTTGTGCTGTATTGTAGTGACTTGAAAGCACTTTGGCTCAACTCCTGTAGTTTTAAATGTCCTATATAAATAAAAGTGACTAGACTTGACTCGCATATGTGAGCTAGTCTACTGTAAATCATCAGAAGGAAACATGTTGCTAACAAACACACACACAACATAACACTGATTTATTTAATTTTTTATTATTAAACGATGGTATACAGGTATGGAGGAATCGATTTCAGATCCTTAACCCACAGTTTAGCTGCTTGCTCCGAGATGCTGGGCCTGTAGTGTTGTAAATGAATGCTAACTGCTGCAACATTCCGTACTCTCATCTCACAAAACAGTATTTTTTTTCGTAGCTCGCTCCAAAATGAATATGTGATGAGACATGTTGAAGATGAGCGTCAAGGCAGTCAATGTATTATGTTACGAACTTTGTCCACAAAACAGTAGCTTGTTCAGGGTGCCAAGGGATCTTCTCCATCGACTTCCACTATATACAGCCCAATTACAGCCTGTGGTCTCCCTGCGCGGACCCCAGTCGTTACGCGTTTTAGACCAGTGATTGTTGTCTCCCCCCGGGGGAGGGTCTCTGATGCAGCCCATGCAGCTACACCGGCCTGGCGCCCGGTAATAATGGTTTCATTTAATTCAATTTGACTTAGTTGAGTCAAATAAAAATTTATAAACATATAAAAAAAACAATTGAAAAAAAAAACAATTGAAAAGTTTTTGAAGGTGATCCAACATTTCACTTTTTTCAATGTTTGTGATCCATTTAACTTTATATAAGAACACTTTCGATTACATTGTATTATTACCTGTCTTTCAATGTCATATTAGTGTAAATATGGTACTCTTGCTCATGGGACAAATGACAAAAGTTTAAACTTCTAATGTTGCCTTTTAGTTACCTTCTCCATTCATGTTTTACAGGATTTATGCGTTCTGTCAATCAAATTAAACCTAAACCTAGAGCCATATGACTGTCGTTAGTTTTAGTTATGATTTAGTTATCTAGCCTGCACTAAATATGGAAAATATCCACATCTATAATTTCACTTACGTTAATAGTATGACAGACTTCAGATTCACAATTTCAGTTTTAAAGAATAAAACCTGTGAAATATTAAGCATGACGCAACCGACACTTAAGTTTAGAAAGTACAGTGCTAATGTCTGGATAGAATACAAACTATAATGTTAATAATCTCAGGTTGTATAAATGTCCTCTTTTACAAGTAATTTTTTTCAACATGTTTGAAAAACAATAGCCTTAACAGGGTCAGGCAGTCAAAGGGGTAAAATGGCACTTGTTTTCCATTTCTTATTTTTTGATCAAATGAATCTATGTAACAGGGTTGATTCTGTGGTCACATGACTGACCATAGTAACAGGGCTGATGGGACAAATATTGTATAGTTCAGTGTGACCATGTAAGTTACATGTTTCGTTTGTTATATTTTTAAAAGATCTAATGTTTTTAAGGGCAGATTTATGCTTGTGGTAGAATCTATAATGGACACAGTGCGCACATAAAATTTGGGTGGGGAGGGGGGTGGCTTTTTCAGATGCTAAGATACTCAATATCCACTTTACCCCTCCCATTATTGGGGAAATCGCTGAAAGCCTCACATGCATATTCAATGGTAGGCTATTTCAACATTTTTTAAACATTTACATCCTCTACTGTTTATCTTGTTATACCTAATAAATTAATTTTGTATGTGATGTCACTCAAAAATGTTCTCTTCTCCGTTGGTGTTGTAGCCTATTCCTGTGCAGTAATACGACGTTGTGAAACTATGCCATTGACCATTACCTCTATTTCCAGATCTGTAAAATAGTGTTTTCTTTTCCTCGTGGTTCCCTGGCTACTTGTGCCTGGTTGCTCTGTATCCATCTATGAGCACCTTGTAATCTGTATGTGTAAGAATGCCCTATTGTTTCTGACCCTTCTTATGGGCGTCTCTTACTGCAAAATTGTCAATGAGGGTATTTGATTTTTTTGGTAGTGTAATTAGAGCCAGTCTTAAAAAAATCTGTATATTGGGCGCTCATGTGTTGGTCTCTGTGATATAACATGTTTTTGCGTTGCAACCACTTCCTCAGTAAATCTCGCCTTCAATGTGATTTTCAATTTAAAAGGTCAG
The DNA here is from genome assembly GCA_022702515.1 of Ilyophis sp. 1 JC-2022. NCBI lineage: Eukaryota > Metazoa > Chordata > Actinopteri > Anguilliformes > Synaphobranchidae > Ilyophis > Ilyophis sp. 1 JC-2022. The sequence continues at coordinate 88,203,575 of CM040401.1, forward strand.
ACTTCAAGCTAAATCTAGGCCTGCCATTAAAGATATTTATATCAAAATTAGGCCAAGTTACAACGAACAATATTGGCTATCTTCGCTCACACAAATTGAACAAGCCCTATTTCCAATAAAATACAATTCAACTTAATTACGTTGAACTTCACATACACATGTGAAATTGAGTCTAATCATCAACGCCTAAAAGTAAATGGATGCGATTAATTTCAAAATGTACATTTACTGCAACCTTTGACCTGTCCACGCGGCTACCTTCGCTTTCTGGAGCATCGCCAGTACTCTGTTCTTGATTTCTTTGGTTGCCAGTGAATACACAATCGGGTTCAGACAGGGCGGGATGCATGAAGCTAAGGACAAGTTCACATTTGCGACATTCAAACTGGTTTCGAAGAAGAACAGTTCAATGATGAATATTATCGTGATCGGCCCGTAGAATATCGCTACGAGAATAAGATGTTCTGTGCACGTGGCAAGTGCTTTGTACCTGCTCTCCACACTTTTCATTCTAAACACAGCTGTCAAAATACAGGAGTATGACAAGACTATTAAACTAAGGGGCCCAAACAGAACAATTATACTCAGCGATGATGCAGTGGTCCACTGCAGACTGTGATCATTGCAAGATAGTTTGTACACACTGTAGTAGTCACAAAAGTAGCTGTACACTGTGAGCGTATTACAAAAAGAGAGCCTGATAATGGTTAGGGTCAGGAATAAAATAATGCTTAAACAAACTGACCAAACGGCCAATAAAATACTGATCATAACGGTGATTGTGTTGATAGAGCTGTGTCTCAATGGGAAACATATCACAATTAACCTGTCATAGGCAAGTACGCTGAGGGAAAACGATTCTAATGAAAAAAAACAGTAATAAAAAAACATCTGTGTCAAACAGGCGTTGTAGGAAATAAAGTTATCTCTCACGAGAAGCATCTTAATCATTCCAGGAATGACTGTTGTGCTGAACACCAAGTCGACGATCGCCAGATTAGCCACCGCAGTGTACTTGGGAGTGTGTAGGCGATTATCTATCCATATAATGGAAAGTATAAAGGAGTTGGACAAAACCGTTACAATATAAACGAAGGCAAGGAAAATTAAATATAAATCAACAAATCGTAATTGCCAAAATGTGAGAATGTAAAATCCCACTGGTCTAATGATGGAGTCGTTTGTGATTCCCATTGCACTTGTATGACGTTCAGGACCTCCGCGTGACTGCTTTTCCTCTGGGTCCTGAGAGAGAAATGGAAACCAATTAAAACATACAATCACGTGGCAGTTCAGGCTAATGTTGCGTAACCCTTAATTAATTTACATTGCATTTCGACATTTAGCAGACGCTGTTACCATACTTACACAGATTAACCCCCCTCCCCTCCTTCCAACCACAGTTACAATCTCAGAATTTTACAACAAAACCGTTAAATTGTCTTAATTCATGTTTTTCATGTTGAGAGGGGTTATATAAATAATCCCTCAAAACATGAAAAGGTTGTTCAAATTCTGGGATTGCAATTATGGTCGGAACGACAACCACTCACCAAAGGCACTTTTCTTTTAATTGAAATTAACGGATGAGATTTGTTGCTCCCAGCATCACTGGCTTTTTTTTTAAAGAATAGTGCACATATTGATTTCCTCTTGCGTTATATCAGATTTTACGCATGATACACACCTATTATCATTCCTGTGTCCATTCTAACTAAACATGTTAATGGGTTTTGGTGTTGGATCCGACCGTTTAATATAATTGTTTGCTATTCAGGGTTTTCAGAACTAATAGAATTGCATATTTTTCATAACCAAAAAAAGTAGCCTTCTGCACAAAAAATCGTGGAACTAGCAGTGCAAAACTAATTTATACAATTTAACGGCAAATTCAACACTTACGGAATTACCCTTACAAAAATGGAGAAGATAAATTCATTTTTTTAAATTATATTTAAGTACATTAAATGTATTTTAAGTTTATATTAAGTGTATTTTAAGTAGGCTACTTTCTAAAACATGTATGACCCATTTTAAATATAGCCAACTTCAAGTATTTTAATTGGCATAAATATGAAGTGAAAACTAATAATGTCAACAATTGTGATTGAATTGTTTGAACTAAGGCTATTTTGTTGCTGTGTGTGCATATTTACAGATCAAGTTAACTTAAAATAATAATAAAAAATTTTTTTTTGAAGTTAATTCGTTGCATTTTTTATTTATTTTTTGCTTCGTACAAAATGTATTAAAATATGTCTACTTTTTAGGTTAATACGAAAAACAAAGAACAAAACAACTCCATGTATGGAGCTAACAGGCATTTTATTGTTGAAAGTACAGTATCTTGATGCGGGAGAGATTGAAGAGAGCGCAACCCGTAGATCTGACTCCACTGACAGGCGATGCCTTCGCTTGCTTTTCACGTATGTCAAATATGGAAATGAACAGATCTTGTGGCACCCCTGGCCAGTCATTACGGCACCCACTTTGGGGACCACTGTGGCTACTTTAAGTAGGCTATAGGCTGCAGTTTACTTCTAAACTTTTCATTCGAAAGTGGTATACTTTAAGTATTCTAATACTGTGATCCAAGTTTATTATAGAAAACCTCCATACGCCCATTATCTCACGGGCTTATCCCATGGTCAGGGTTGGGTGTGAGCTGGACCGGTCGCCAATCCATCGCAGGGCACAGGGCACACACAACATTCACTCACACGCTCCTACACGAGCAATTTCGAGCCTCAAATTAGCCTAACTGGCGCGTCTTTGGACTGTCAGAGGAAACCGGAGTAGCCTACCCGGATAAGTTTATGAAAAGAGCATGCAAACAGACAGACTCTCGGCCTGGATTCAATTTTCAATTTGTTTTTACATTTTATTGTACCACACTAGCTTTTGAATATTGTATTTCGTGTAGGCTACTTGATATGCCCTCGTGTCTGAATTCATTGCGGAAAACAACGGAACGATTAAAGACGGAGAGTAGAATTAGCGCAGCAGGAAAACACTACTCACCAGTTCTCCTCAGCATGGGTCACTGTCGAAACCCGTTACTCTAATGCGCTTCGCCATTCGTGCTGCAGAATATATCCTGTTGTGTGGAGAATACGAGTACTTGGGAATTCTTCTGGGAGTGGGACATCAATTAAAATCCACAACTGCCCTCCATTGGCTACTGAATGTATAATCCCATTGGTACCTGTAGACATTTCCGCCGTTATGACTCCCGGTGCCCGTGTCAACAACCCACCGCAGAAATAAAACGCTCACCCGACCAACAACATAACGAAAATGAGCCAATTATAAATAGTCCAATTTTTTATAAGACAAAGTGCCAAACACAGTCCCAATAGCCGTGTTAAAATCTGGGCTAGACAAATAAATACAGGTTAGATTTAATTAAACAATAATAAGTTCATTTTATAAAATTTGATTTCATTGAGGTAGATTAAAATTTATAGATAGGACCAATTTAAAAAAATGTTTAAGGTCCTCCAAAATTTCATGATTTTTTTTTTTTTAACGACCCGCATATTTGTGGGATTGTTCATTTCATCCATAAATTCAATGTCTTCCATAGTATTTCAACAGCCAATCAAAAAGACTGAAAAGGCGTGCAGTGACTTGCTATCTTCTGATTTGAACCGAGGCCATTGCAAAACCTTATCCATGAATGCAGTAGCTATCTTGACCTCATTCCCATAATGATCATGCAACAGCTTCATGGATTCTTCTGGCCTCATGTGCTGGCAACTCCTGACGAGTTCCCTTGGTTCATCTCTTGTGTATTCTTCCATAAAGTATAACCGATCTCTACTGCTTTCAAAACATGCTCAAAGGCTTTGACAAAGTATCTAAACTCAAGTGGGTTAACATAAAACATTGTTACATCTCTTGCTGTACAAGCATATCTGTAATGTCATTCTGTCTCTGCATCACATTTGAGAGGTTTCTTGTATTTTCTTCATGGGTACAAGTATCGTCAGTAGGCCTTGGCCTAGGCTGTTGGAGACTCAGATCTTTAGATGGTGTTCCACTCAACTCACCTGTGGGCCATGTAGGTCATGCAGAAGTCGTGGGAACATCTGCATGACCGGTTTCTGTCTTCAAGTATTCGCTCAGCCTCATTCTATCTTGAGGTGACTCAGAGGCTTCAAATTCTTCAAAAACGCTTATCCTGGCACTGCAGGCAGCGGTGGCTGTTTCCAATTCCAACTATTCCAACGGTGGTTGTTTTATTCCAACTTAGCTTTCAGTTGTGCCTTTCGCTGAGCTTGCTCAACTTCAAGTAATGTTTCTTCCAATTCCAAGGCTTGCTTCTGTTTCAAGGCTGCGGCTTGTGCTAGCAGTGCTGTTCCATTTGCTTTTTCCTTACGGCATACTGTGGAGCTGGTACTGGTTGATGATGACCCACTAAAAGATTTTGTTTCACGAACACATCAACTCATACTTCTGTGTTGTTCTCCAGATGCAACTGACATACTGTCTAGTGGGCTTATGTCATTATCACATGTTTTAGCAGCTTGAAAGCGACTTCTAGCCTTATGTGTCCACTCTTCCATCCTTCTAGAATTAATCTTCTGATGGAGCTTCTTTTCAGTGTACTTTACTTCCCTCTTGTGGCCATTTTCGGCAGGTGCATTATTTTCTTAATTATCTTCCGCCAAAAATAAAAGCTAACTTTGCATTTGCTGCACTAAGAGCGCTGTTGTATTTATTTAAACGCAGTGATTATTGAGGTAAGTTTCTATTTAACTTGTCTTGTTTGGAATAGGAAAACAAACTTTCTTAACATATGCATATTTATGCAAATCAGTTCAATGGCAAGGCCTGTAGGCTAGGCTACCTTTAGCAATAGCCAAATTCTCAGTAACTTAGCTTAGAATGCCTGAACGTTAAACCCGAGAGCATAGGAAGGCACAAGAACACTGTTTCATATTCAACTTTGTTAGTATTTTAGTCGGTTTAAATTAAGTGCGTGGGTTTACACTTCTCTGATTATCTTTCTTTATACCAAGAGCAATCATGAGCTACATGACATCAGAATGGAACACAGTTTTTGACTTGGTGTAATGGTGCTTCTGCCTTAAGCATAGCTACCACTTCGATATGGAAGGCCAACGGTGCCAAAACGTCTTTAAAAAATATGACAAGACAGGAATATTGCAGTGTTTATCAGAAAACAGTCATAGCTTCAAACCAGATGTAGGAAATTGGTTCCAACATGTTTAGCTTATTTCAGCGATTTTGTGGAAAAATATAGCATAGCCTATATATTTATACTAAAGAGGAAGTAGGCATTGCATGGTAAAGTTAACAAGGGGAAAAACACTGAATGGTATAGGCTAGCTACAACTTTTGAATAATATATTGTTGTTCCTTTCGGAACATGATATTTTAGCATGTAGAAATAATGCCAAGAGTTTTGTTTGATATGCATTTCATTGTCTGTTACTGTGGCAAGTAGAACAACAATGGTTTGGGCTATTTGTTTTATTGCCATGCAGTGCAACTGAGAGGTCAGTGCTTTTGCACATTTTAACAACCTTGCGTCTGAATTTCTGGATCTTATTATTTAAATTTATAATTTCAGATAAATATGAATACTAGCTATAACTGGGACATCGACGACTCGCCACTAGGGGGCCACCCTGGATAGATAATTAGAGATAGGCTAATAACCTCCTTCTTCCTCTCCATCCCTCACGATTCCGATCTTAATTTGTAATGAATCTAAGTCTACCCATTATCCCAGTGTTGTTGCCATTTCTGTAATACTTTCTTCCAAAGTATTTCCCTGTGTTTTGCTGCATTTATTCTTAATAACAATTACTATAGGCCTATAGTAAAATTATAGTATGACAACAGCATATAGGCCTACTATACAATTACGCTCGTATTTCTGTCATTTTTTCATACATACTATAGTGATTATGTTGTCCTATAGTGATAAATAATGAATAATTATTATTGGGGGTGAAAATACTATAGTGATACTATTGTTCAAAAGTGATACTATTGTTCTATAGTGATACTATTGTTCTATAGTGACAAATTGCAGTGTGAAGCTAGGGACATCAATAACTTTTTTGAGGGTCTGAACATTTCAACATAAAAGTGCCAAAAGATAAAATTGTTTAGTATAATGAAATGCATTAAGCTATAATTGTACGACAGTTCCTATTCCTTTTCTGCTTGAACTAGATTATGACGACTTAAATTTCAAACATATATGCGTTGTGAAAAAAAATATTTCTGTTGGACAAGGGTGAGCATAATTAGCATGTAAATAATGTCTCCCTGTTTTCTTTTTTCTTCAGTTTTTAAAATATTTTTAACTTGCACAAATACATCGAAGTAAAGTTTAAAATAAATCACTTCATTCATTCTCCGAAAACCTTGTTTTTGTCAACTGTGTACCATTCATGTCATATGAATATCATTAAAATCTGGCTGGTATTATTGGTTTGGAACAGCGAATTAGAGTGTATTAGTGCATATTGCATGTACAGGTACAGTAACTTCAACTGTACAATTTAAACACCCCTATTGCTATCATTGAGACACTACGTCCAGAGAAGGAAGAAGACCATGATATGTGTGATTTTTTCCATTTCTTTCATGAGGAATAGATAGGAATATATTTTAATTGCTGCATTGCTATTGGCTGAGGTTCTTTTAAGTGTGTCAACATGTACATTTTTGACGTGTTAATGTATTTTTTAAAGATGTTTTGGCACCGTTGGCCTTCTATATAAGGGCCACATCACAATCTCGTATGCCTTGATGCATTTATGCTAATCTACACAAAATCCCTGCAGTGCTATTGGCTGATGTTCTTTTAAGTGTGTCATCATGTACATTTTTGAAGTGTTAAAATTTGACGTGTTGATGTATTTTTTAAGATGTTTTGGCACTGTTGCCCTTCCAAGCCTGGTGGACTATATGCTGATAACTATTGAACAGGCTAAATATTCTCTTTTTGTTCTTATTTCTTTGTCCTTTTTTTTTTTTGCAAATTTGAAATTATAACAAATAATGACACAGTAAAGTCATATGCATCAGGTGTAGCATTAAGGATAATATCATGTTATGTCATTTGATAATTTCCTCGTTAGAGCATTAATCCAGTGATTTAGCTAGGCTACCACTAGATGGCATAACAATTCTCAAAAACTGTACTGCTCCCAAGTTCCTTCGATGTTGTCTTCCCAAAAACAGAATGCTAACAGCACTACGTACAGGGGGCGCTACGTTATACACAAAGGTCCTGTATTTGAAAACAGACTATTTACTTAAAGCAATAATATTACATTTTGTACTTCAAACAAAATACAACAAACATATTTTACTTGTTGTAACAGAATACATCTCTGTTAACAGCAAACCTATTTCTGGCTCCTACACATGTGTATATTTAAGCCTACTTTCTACCTGATGTTGACCACCATGAATGGATTATATTTTAGGCTTTGCCCTTGCATTTTCTAGTGCCCGGTAGACCACAGATTGGTATTCCCCCTGAAGCTGGCAGACGCTAATGGTTATCGGAGTTGTTGCAGTTTAGTAAGCCTCTGATGCCAAAAAGCAATTCAGGAAACGATTTTTAAAAATTTCTGAGCCCCACAGAATAAGATAAGGGATTGCTTTTCTTTTCTATTTGGTCCGCATCTGGCTACGTCACAGTGTGCACACCTTCTTACACAGACACAACAACACATGAGCGAGCATGAGGCTGTGATACGCGGAATGGGTTTTAGCCGAGCCTAGTCGAGTTGCCACCATATGATAGGATTCCACCATATTATATTGACTAAATTTTTTTGATATTGACTACATTGCTATAATTAAATATGTATCTTTGCATGATGTTGATTATGATGCATACTAATCACATCTGAATACATTAAAGCTAGAGTATGCAGGTTTTTCCCCCAACGGTTGTCACAACATCCCTTGGTCCTGCCCACAGGGAAAGAGACACACCCCCACCCAACCCCTCATTGTGAAAGTCTTTTAGATACAGCATTCTAGTACGTTCTGCTTTCTTCAGTACCAATGATATTCTAGTGGATAGTCAAAACAGCGGCATCTAGTGGTAAAAAACAGGTACTAGCCTACTGTAATAGATAATTGAACAGAACATGACATCTTAACTGACTCATTGCTCAGGACAGGGGAAAATAACCATCCCCATATTTTCAGGGAATGTATTCGAAAGATTGAAAAAGCTATGTACCAAAATGTATCTTCCTAAAATGTTTGGAGCATAGAGAGCTTGTACTACATATTGGTTGTGGGGGTGGGCCTGCTGTAGGGTTTGGGTGGTCCCTGGATGGATTTCATTCATTTATCTGGATTCCCCGTGTTTGAATCTGTACCTGCGAAAAGTTTGGTACACATTGAATGTTGGAAACAATATTGACAGAATTTTATCTGAATCCGACCCAGTGAACATGGCACATTTGGATGCCATCAGACTTGCCATCTGACAGTTCTGGCAAATGCCAGAAAGGCCGGTTTGATTTTATACTAGTGTGGGTCGGTGTAGCGTAGGCTACAATTCTTCCCAGCGTATAATTTTTCCCGGATACTTCCGGGTCCGTCACTCGAACAGGACGAATAACCAATGACTGCTCAACTACGAGCGGGAAATTGAGCAGTGTCCAAGATAACACTTTCGTTGTGCACGTTTATGAAAAGACTTTTTGAACCGAATCATGGTCAGCATTCGTGCTACGTAATGCGAGTGTAGAACTCGCTAATAATGTTTATTTATAGGCCAATTGAACAAATACATTGAATATCAGTTCAGTGCTAGTAGCAACGGTACATTCAAGCAACGGTCAATCTGTACATTCAAGCAATGGACCTGGAAGTGGACCTATCGAACCTGTTTCTACCTTTTCCTACCAGTATTATAAGGTTCTGAGACGTATGCTGTCATTCTGTTACAAATGGTAAAAGTGGACTCTTTATTATTATTATTATTATTATTATTATTATTATTATTGCATTTTTATTGATTTTATATTGAATTATTATTCTCATTATTTTATGTTGTTTACTTACCTATTCTTATTGTTGTTTTTACCCCCCTTCCAACTATGTTGCTTTTATCTTATCTTTTATTTTATATATATTTCATATATTGATGCTATATTTTTTTGTGTGTTTTATTGATGCTCATGTCTTCATGCATCTTGCACACGCATACAAATGCACACAACTACTCTTCTACAACAATAAAAAGGCAACACATACAAGCGTCACAGAAGTACATAACTTCGCGAAATACTTAAACTTAATATCTTAAATATGTGTATCAACAAATATTAGTTATATTACTTTGATATTAAATTAAAAGTATTGCAGTGTACGTTGCGTTTTGTGATGGAAATTTTATTTTGGTGAATATAAATCATATCAATATTATTCCACAGCAGTCAGAATTAAACACAATAAAATTGTTATTTCTCTTGCATGCAGAAACAACAGAATGAGAAAGCTCTAAGCTAAGCCTTCTGACTATTCAGAGAGGAATGAGAGAGCTCTAAGCTAAGCCTTCTGACTATTCAGAGAGGAATGAGAGAGCTCTAAGCTAAGCCTTCTGACTATTCAGAGAGGAATGAGAAAGCTCTAAGCTAAGCCCTCTGACTATTCAGAGAGGAATGAGAAAGCTCTAAGCTAAGCCCTCTGACTATTCAGAGAGGAATGAGAAAGCTCTAAGATAAGCCTTCTGACTATTCAGAGAGGAATGAGAAAGCTCTAAGCTAAGCCCTCTGACTAGTCAGAGAGGACACACGGTATTTATCTCTTTACAATATGCATTGGCGTTTCCTGATACGTAATTTACAGGAAATTACACAGCTTCTTAAGAGACATAAAGAAGATGTTCCTTCCTGTGATGTCAACATTTCTTGTCAGCTCAAACGCAGCCTGCGCACACCCTTACTGACTCATGCTGAATCTGATATCTAATCATAACAACAACATAGCATGAGCAATGAACAGACTGTTTGTTTCTCATAAGGTCCTCTGTTAAAATAGGAAACTCTTCTTCCTCCCCTGCCTCCATTAAATGTGGCATCCCCCAAGGGATCTTTTATTCTCACTGTACATGCTTCCCCTTGGCTCTATTTTTGAGAAATATAATATTTTGTATCAATGTTATGCGGATGACACACAGTTTTACCTGCCAGTTACACCTGACAACGTTTGTTCATTGAAGAACATTTTTAACTGTCTAGATGACATTAAATGTTGGGTGGCAAGGAAATTCCTTCAACTAAAGGATAATAAAACAAGTAATTATGTTTGGCCCTCCTAGCTCTGTCACCAGCTTAAGCAATGCGCTTGGTCCCCTGTCTACACATTTGCAAATTGTAGTAAAAAATTTTGGTGTCTTCTTGGGCACTTCTTTGAATTTTAACAAACAACTCAGTAGTGTTGTGAAGGGCAGTTTTTATCAGTTTAGAACCATAGCTAAATTAAAGCCGTTTTTATCTCATAAGTTATCCATGCTTTTATTTCCTCTCAGATTTATTATTATAATTCTCTGTATATGGGATTGACCCATTCCACTCTGTCTCGACTGCAAATTGTTCAAAATTCAGTTGCTAGATTTTTAATTGGAACAAAGAAAAGGCAACATATTACATATTCTGGCTCATTTGCATTGGTTACTGGTGAAATATAGAATTGATTTTAAAATCAATGGATTAGCTCCACAGTACATCACTGATCTGCCGACTCCATATTCTGCTCCCAGGTCACTTAGGTCATCCACAAAACAACTCCTCTTAGTCCCCCACTCAAGTCTCAAAACTAAAGGTGACCAGGCTTTTTCTGTTGCCTCTCCACTGATGTTTTGGTAGAAAGTTTGTAAAATACAACTCCAAGAGCGGAAAAAAAGAGCGCACATTTGGATGTTTAGCTAAGTAGCTAATTAGCTAGCTAGCTATGGTATCAGTTATGTAACATTTTTTTAAATGGACTCGCTAACAAACACACACACAACATAACACTGATTTATTTAATTTTTTATTATTAAACAATGGTATACAGGTATGGAGAAATCGATATCAGATCCTTAACCCACAGTTTAGCTGCTTGCTCCGAGATGCTGGGCCTGTAGTGTTGTAAATGAATGCTAACTGCTGAAACATTCCGCACTCTCATCTCACAAAACAGTATTTTTTTCGTAGCTCGCTCCAAAATGAATATGTGATGAGACATGTTGAAGATGAGCGTCAAGGCAGTCAATGTATTATGTTACGAACTTTGTCCACAAAACGGCAGCTTGTTCAGGGTGCTAAGGGATCTCCTCCATCGACTTCCACTATATACAGCCCAATTACAGCCTGTGGTCTCCCTGCGCGGACCCCAGTCATTATGCGTTTTAGACCCCGGGTGAGGGTCTCTGATGCAGCCCATGCAGTTACACCGGCCTGGCGCCCGGCAATAATGGTTTCATTTAATTAAATTTGACTTAGTTGAGTCAAATTAAAATTGATAAATATGACCAATTGAAACGTTTTTAAAGGTGATCCAACATTTCACTTTTTTCAATGTTTGTGATCCATTTAACTTTATATAAGAACACTTTCGATTACATTGTATTAGTACCTGTCTTTCAATGTCATATTAGTCTAAATAAGGTACTCTTGCTCATGGGACAAGTGACAAAAGTTTAAACTTCTAATGTTGCCTTTTATTTACTTTCTCCATTCATGTTTTACAGGATTTATGTGTTCTGTCAATCAAACTAAACCTAAACCTAGAGCCATATGACTGTCGTTAGTTTTACTTATGATTTAGTTATCTAGCCTGCACTAAATATGGAAAATATCCACATCTATCATTTCACTTATATTAATAGTATGACAGACTTCAGATTCACAATTTCAGTTTTAAAGAATAAAATCGGTGAAATATTAAGCATGACGCTACCGACACTTAAGTTTAGAAAGTACAATGCTAGGTCTGGAAAGAATACTAACTATAATGTTAGCAGTTCTGAATTTAAACAATTTAAGCAATTATTGTGCGTATGTGTTCAGTACGGTTTATAATACATTGTGAATGCAGTTTTACCTTCAGACGCTCTGTCACAAAACTGTAGTTGGACCCCCGCCTGTGTATTTTGCCTGCATTATGATGTAGGAAAGTTTTTTTTTTATTACGCTGCCTAACATCATGCCACCTTTTCTTTACATCCTCTACTGTTTATCTTGTTATACCTAATAAATTAATTTTGTATGTGATGTCACTCAAAAATGTTGTCCTCTCCGTTGCCGTATTACTCCTGTGCAGTAATACGGCATTGTGAAACTATGCCATTGACCATTACCTCTATTACCTTGTAATCTGGATGTGTAAGCATACCCTATTGTTTCTGACCCTTTTTATGGGCATCTCTTACTGCAAAATTGCCAATGAGAGAATTTTATTTTTTTGGTAGTGCCAGTCTTAAAAATTTTTTATATTTGGTGCTCATGTGTTGGTCTCTGTGATATAACATGTTTTTGCGTTGCAACCATTTTCTCAGTAAATCTGGCCTTAAATGTGATTTTAAATTTAAAAGGTCAGACTTCAAGCTAAATCTAGGCCTGTCATTAAAGATATTGATATCAAAATGAGGTCAAGTTACAACAAACAATATTGGCTGTCTTCACTCACACAAATTGAACAAGCCCTATTTCCAATAAAATACAATTCAACTTAATTACGTTGAACGTCACATACACATGTGAAATTGAGTCCAATCATCAATGCCTAAAAATAAATGAATGTGATTAATTTCAAAATGTAAATTTACTGCAAACTTTGCCCTGTACACACGGCTACCTTCACTTTCTGGAGCATCGCCAGTACTCTGTTCTTGATTTCTTTGGTTGCCAGTGAATACACAATCGGGTTCAGACAGGGCGGGATGCATGAGGCGAACGACAAGTTCACATTTGCGACATTCAAACTGGTTTCGAAGAAGAACAGTTCATTGATGAATATTATCGTGATCGGCCCGTAGAATATCGCGACTAGAAAAAGATGTTCTGTGCACGTGGCAAGTGCTTTGTACCTGCTCTCCACACTTTTCATTCTAAACACGGCTGTCAAAATACAGGAGTATGACAAGATTATTAAACCAAGGGGCCCAAACAGAACAAGTATAGTCACAGAAGAGGCAGTGGCCCAATGCAGACTGTAATCATTGCAAGATAGTTTGTACACACTGTAGTAGTCACAAAAGTAGCTGTACACAACGAGCTTTTCTGCAGAAACCCCACAGAAAGAGAGCCTGATAATGGTTAGGGTCATGAATAGAATCAGGCTGAAACAAAATGACCAAACGGCCAATAAAATTCCGATCATAACGGGGATTGTGTTGATAGAGCTGTGTCTCAATGGGAAACATATCACAATTAACCTGTCATAGGCAAGTACGCTGAGGGAAAACGATTCTAATGAAAAAAAACAGTAATACAAAAACATCTGTGTCAAACAGGCGTTGTAGGAAATAAAGTTATCTCTCAAGAGAAGCATCTTAATCATTCCAGGAATGACTGTTGTGCTGAACACCAAGTCGACGATCGCCAGATTAGCCACCGCAATGTACTTGGGAATGTGTAGGTGAGGATCTTTCCATATAATGGAAAGTATAAAGGAGTTGGACAAAACCGTTACAATATAAACGACGGCAAGGAAAATTAAATATAAATCAACATATTGTAATTGCCAAAATCCGATAATGTAAAATCCCACTGGTCTAATGATGGAGTCGTTTGTGATTCCCATTGCACTTGTATGACGTTCAGGACCTCCGCGTGACTGCTTTTCCTCTGGGTCCTGAGAGAGAAATGGCAACCAATTAAAACATACAATCACGTGGCAGTTCAGGCTAATGTTGCGTAACCCTTAATTAATTTACATTGCATTTCCACATTTAGCAGACGCTGTTACCATCACATGCAGATAAACCCCCCTCCCCTTCTTCCAACCACAGTTACAATCTCAGAATTTTACAACAAACCGTTAAATTGTCTTAATTCATGTTGAGAGGGGTTATATAAACAATCCCTCAAAACATGAAAAGGTTGTTCAACTTCTGGGATTGCAATTATGGTCGGAACGAGAACCACTCACCAAAGGCACTTTTCTTTTAATTGAAAGTAACGGATGAGATTTGTTGCTCCCAGCATCACTGGCTTTTTAAAAAAAGAATAGTGCACATATTGATTTCCTCTTGCGTTATATCAGATTTTACGCATGATAGTCTAATATTACACTCAACCATTCGGTTCCAACACCACGTCATGATTTAAATTTTCTAAATTTCGCCTTCTGCACAAATAATCGTGTAACTACCAGTGCAAAACTAATTTATACAGTTTAACGGCAAATTCAACACTTACGGAATTACCCTTACAAAAATGGAGAAGATAAGTTCATTTTTTAAAAGTATATTTAAGTACATTAAATGTATTTTAAGTTTATATTAAGTGTATTTTAAGTAAGTTACTTTCTAAAACATGTATGATCCATTTTAAATATAGCCTACTACAAGTATTTCCTGGAACTATGCAGTGGTTCTCAAACCCTTTTATAGGCATCCCCCCCCCCCAAAAAAAAAAAAAAAAAACACAACTTGAAGATAATGAATATGTTATCAGAATGTATTTTAATTGGCATAAATATGAAGTGAAAACTTCTTAAAATGAATAATTATTTTCAACCAGACAGCCGTAACGAAAAAAAATAATGTCAACAATTGTGATTGAATTGTTTGAACTAAGGCTATTTTGTTGCCGTGTGTGCATATTTACAGATCAATGTTTAACTTATAATAATAATAATTTAATTTGTTTAAAAAAATAAGTTAATTCGTCGCATTTATTATTTTTTTTGCTTCGTACAAAATGTATAAAAATATGCCTACTTTTTAGGTTAATACGAAAAACAAAGAACAAAAATCAACAACAATACAACAACAATGTATGGAGCTAACAGGCATTTTAGTGTTGAAAGCACAGTATCTTGATGCGGGAGAGATTGAAGAGAGCGCAACACGTAGATCTGACTCCACTGACAGACGATGCCTTCGCTTGCTTTTCACGTATGTCAAATATGGAAATGAACCGATCTTACGGCACCCACTTTGGGAGCCACTGTAAGTAGGCTATAGGCTACAATTTACCTCTAAACTTTTCATTCGAAAGTGGTATACTTTAAGTATTTTAAGACTGTGATCCAAGTTTAATCTCGAAAACTTCCATACACCCATTATCTCACGCGCTTATCCCATGGTCATGGTTGGGTGTGAGCTGGACCGGTCGCCAATCCATCGCAGGGCACAGGGCACACACAACATTCACTCACACGCTCCTACACGAGCAATTTCGAGCCTCAAATTAGCCTAATTGGCGCGTCTTTGGACTGGCAGAGGAAACCGGAGTAGCCTACCCGGATAAGTTTATGAAAAGAGCATGCAAACAGACAGGCTCTCGGTCTGGATTCAATTTTCAATTTGTTTTTACATTTTATTGTACCACACTAGCTTTTTAATATTGTATTTGGTGTAGGCTACTTGATATGCCCTCGTGTCTGAATTCATTGCGGGAAAAAACGGAACGATTAAAGACGCAGAGTAGAATTATCGCAGCAGGAAAACGCTACTCACCGGTTCTCCTCAGCATGGGTCACTGTCGAAACCCGTTAGTCTAATGCGCTTCGCCATTCGTGCTGCAGAATATATCCTGTTGTGTGGAGAATACGAGTACTTGGGAATTCTTCTGGGAGTGGGACAACAATTAAAATAAGCAACTGCCCTCCCTTGCCTACTGAATGTATAATCCCATTGGTACCTGTAGACATTGCTGCCGTTATGACTCCCGGTGCCCGTGTCAACAACCCACCTCAGAAATAAAACGCTCACCCGACCAACAACATAACGAAAATTAGCCAATTATAAATAGTCCAATTTTTTATTAGACAGTGGCAAACACAGTCCCAATAGCCGTGTTAAAATCTGGGCTAGACAAATAAATACAGGTTAGATTTAATGAAACAATAAGTTAATTTTAGAACATTTTATTTCATTGAGTTAGATTAAAATGTATACATATGACCAATTTTTAAAATTTTTTTACGGTGCTCCAAAATTTCATTAATTATATATTTTTTTTAATGACCCGCATATTAGTGGGATTGTTCATTTCATCCATATGTTCAATGTCTTCCATAGTATTTCAACAGCCAATCAAAAAGACTGAAAAGGCGTGCAGTGACTTGGCTATCTTCTGATTTGATCCGAGGCCATTGCAAAGCCTTATCCATGAATGCAGTAGCTATCTTGAGCTCATTCCCATAATTATCATGCAACAGCTTCATGGATTCTTCCGGCCTCATGTGCTGGCAACTCCTGACGAGTTCCCTTGGTTCATCTCTTGTGTATTCTTCCATAAAGTATAACCGATCTCTACTGCTTTCAGTCTTGCTGATAAAAATGTGCTCAAAGGCTTTGACAAAGTATCTAAACTCAAGTGGGTTAACATAAAACAGTGTTACATCTCTTAGCGGAAGTTGAGAGTTTCTGATGCTGTCCAAGCATATCTGTAATGTCATTCTGTCTCTGAATCACATGATTTCTTGTATTTTCTTCATGGGTACAACTATCGTCAGTAGGCCTCGGCCTAGGCTGTTGGAGACTCAGATCTTTAGATGGTGTTCCACTCAACTCACCTGTGGGCCATGTAGGTCATGCAGAAGTCGTGGGAACATCTGCATGTCCGGATTCTGTCTTCAAGTATTCGCTCAGCCTCATTCTATCTTGAGGTGACTCAGAGGCTTCAAATTCTTCAAAAACCTTTATCCTGGCACTGCAGGCAGCGGTGGCTGTTTCCAATTCCAACTATTCCAACGGTGGTTGTTTTATTCCAACTTAGCTTTCAGTTGTGCCTTTCGCTGAGCTTGCTGAACTTCAAGTAATGTTTCTTCCAATCCCAAGGCTTGCTTCTGTTTCAAGGCTGCGGCTTGTGCTAGCAGTGCTGTTCTATTTGCTTTTTCCTTAAGACGTACTGTGGAGCTGGTACTGGTTGATGATAACCCACTAAAAGATTTTGTTTCACTAACACATCAACTCGTACTTCTGTGTTGTTCTCCAGATGCAACTGATATACTGTCTAGTTTGCTTATGTCATTGTCACATGTTTTAGCAGCTTGAAAGCGACTTCTAGCCTTATTTATCCACTCTTCCATCCTTCTAGAGTTAATCTGCTGATGGAGCTTCTCTGCCAGCCCCTTTTCAGTGTACTGAAGTGTACGGCAAGTGCATTATTTTCTCAATTATCTTCTGCCAAAAAAAAAAGCTAACTTTGCATTAGCTGCACTAAGAGCGCTGTTGTATTTATTTAAACGCAGTGATTATTGAGGTAAGTTTCTATTTAACTTGTCTTGTTTGGAATAGGAAAACAAACTTTCTTAACATATGCATATTTATGCAATTCATTTGTTCAATGGCAAGGCCTGTAGGTAGGCTACCATTAGCAATAGCCAAATTCTCAGTAACTTAGCTTACAATGTCTGAACGTTAAATCCGGGAGCATACGAAGGCACAAGAACACTGTTTTTCATATTCAATTTTGTTGGTATTTTAGTCCATTTAAATTAAGTGCGTGGGTTTACACTTCTCTGATTATCTTTCTTTATACCAAGAGCAATCATGAGCTACATGACATCAGAATGGAACACAGTTTTGGACTTGGTGTAATGGCGCTTCTGCCTTAAACATAGCTACCACTTTGATATTGAAGGCCAACGGTGCCAAAACGTCTTTAAAAAATATGTCTCAACACGTCAAAATTTAACACTTCAAAAATGAACGTGTTGACACGTAAATATTTAATGTGTTGACAAGACAGGAATATTTCAGTGTTCATCCGAAAACAGTCATAGCTTCAAACCAGATGTAGGAAATTGGTTCCAACATGTTTAGCTTATTTCAGCGATTTTGTGGAAGAATATAGCGTAGCCTATTTATTTACACTAAATCGGAAGTAGGCATTGCATGGTAAGGTTAACAAGGGGAAAACACTGAATGGTATAGTCTAGCTGCAACTTTTGAATAATATATTGTTGTTCCTATTGGAACATGATATTGTAGCGTGTAGAAATGATGCCAAGAGTTTTGTTTGATATGCATTTCATTGTCTGTTACTGTGGCAAGTTGAAGGACAATGGTTTGGGCTATTTGTTTTATTGCCATGCAGTGCAACTGAGAGGTCAGTGCTTTCGCACATTTTAACAACCATGCGTCGGAATTTCTGTGTCTTATTTAAATTTATAATTTCAGATAAATATGAATACTAGCTATAACTGGGACATCGACGACTCGCCACTAGGGGACCACCGTGGATAGATAATTTGAGATAGGCTAATAACCTCCTTCTTCCTCTCCATCCCTCACGATTCCAACCTTAATTTGTAATGAATCTATGTCTACCCATTATCCCAGTGTTGTTACCATTTCTGTAATACTTTCTTCCAAATTATTTCCCTGTGTTTTACTGCATTTATCCTTAATGAAAATTAACTAGGCCTATCATAAAATTATAGTATGACAACAGCATATCGGCCTACTATACAATTACTATAGTATTTCTGTCATTTTTTTATACATACTATAGTGATTATGTTGTCCTACAGTGATACATAATGAATAATTATTATTGTGGGTGAAAATACTATCGTGATACTATTGTTCAAAGGTGATACTATTGTTCTATAGTGATACTATTGTTCTATAGTGACAAATTGCAGTGTGAAGCTAGCGACATCAATAACTTTTGTGAGGGTCTGAACATTTCAACATAAAAGTGGTAAAAGATAAAATTGTTTAGTATAATGAAATTCATTAAGTTATAATTGTACGACAGTTCCTATTCCTTTTCAGCTTGAACTAGATTTTGACAATTTAATTTTCAAACATTTACTTTGTGAAAAAAAATATTTCTGTTGGACAAGGGTGAGCATAATTAGCATGTAAATAATGTCTCCCTGTTTTCTTCTTTTTTTCAGTTTTAAAAATATTTTTAACTTGCACAAAGACATAGAGGTAAAGTTTAAAATGGTGTCATTTAAAATAAATCACTTAATTCTATGAAAACCTTGTTGCGTCAACTGTGTAACTTATGTCGTATGAATATCATTAAAATCTGGCTGGTATTATTGGTTTGGAACAGCGAATTAGAGTGTATTAGTGCATATTGCATGTACAGGTACAGTAACATCAACTGTACAATTTAAACACCCCTATTGCTGTCATTGAGACACTACATCCAGAGGAGGAAGAAGACCACGATGTGTGTGATGCTTTCACTTACACAAGCAGTAGACACAAATACTGTGATTCGCCTAGGTAGACCACAGTTGAACCTCAGCAACATTGACCTATTTTCAAAACACCCCCATATCATTGAGACACTATGTCCAGGGTAGGCAGGAGAACATGATATAAGTGATTCTTTCAATTTCTTTGATGAGGAATAGATAGGAATACATTGTAACTGAGTTCAGCATACCACAGTTGGGCCGCAGCAACATTTTCTGTCATGCATATTTGATATAAGGGACATCATATCAATGTAATTGAAGAGTTTTACATTTTGAAAATAACCACATATCATGGGGACAGTATGTCAATGGGAGGCAGAAGTTAAAAATGAACGTGTCAACATGTCAATTATTGACGTGTTAAAATTTGACGCGTTGAGACGTATTATTTTTGGCCTTCCGTATAAGGGGCACATCACAATTTCATATGCCTTGATGCATTTATGCTAATCTACACCGAATTCCTGCATTGCTATTGGCTGAGGTTCTTTTAAGTGTCATCATGTAAATTTTTGACGTGTTAATGTATTTTTTAAGATGTTTTGGCACTGTTGTCCTTCCATACTTCAATTTCTAAAAGAACATGTTTGCGATATAATTGACGCGTAAGTTATCCTATTCTTGAAGTTATTATCACGTCGCTGTGAGCTATGGAAAGCCGTACAAGTCAAAAATACGTGAAAATTATGTCACAAATTTCACATATTTTTGACCTGTTGTTCATTTTTACCATACCATAATTTTCTATTGGCTGCTGAGTATTTGAGTTAAAACATTTCTGTCTTAATATCTTAAGCCTGGGGGTGGACTATATGCCTATAACTATTGAACAAGCTAAAGATTCTCATTTTGTTCTTATTTTTTTGTCCTTTTTTATTTTTTTATTTTTTTATTTTTTTAGCAAATTTGAAATTATAACAAATAATGACACAGTCAAGTCATATGCATCAGGTGTAGCATTAAGGATAATATCATGTTATGTTATTTGATAATTTCCTCATTAGAAACCACTAGATGGCATAACAATTCTCAAAAACTGTACTGCTACCAAGTTCCTTCGATGTTGTCTTCCCAAAAACAGAATGCTAACAGCACTATGTACAGGGGGCGCTACGTTATACACAAAGGTCCTGTATTTGAAAACAGACTATTTACTTAAAGCAATAATATTACATTTTGTACTTCAAACTAAATGAATACAACAAACATATTTTACTTGTTGTAACAGAATACATCTCTGTTAACAGCAAACTTATTTTTGGCTCCTACATATGTGTATATTGAAGCCTACTTTCGACCTGGTGTTGACCACCATGAATGGATTATATGTTAGGCTTTGCCTTGCATTTTCTAGTGCCCGGTAGACCACAGATATGTATTCCCCCTGAAGCTGGCAGACGCTTGTGGTTATCGGAGTTATTGCAGTTTAGTAAGCCTCTGATGCCAAAAAGCATTTCAGGAAACAATTTTAAAAGATTTTCTGAGCCCCACAGAATAAGATAAACGATTGCTTTTCTTTTCCATTTGGTCCGCATCTGGCTACGTCACAGTGCGCACACCTGCTTACACAGACACAACAACACATGAGCGAGCATGAGGCTGTGATAGGGTCGGCAGTTTAGTATAATGGTTAAGGAGCTGGACTTGGAACTGAAAGTTTGCAGGTTCGATTCCCAGGTAGAACACTGCCGTTGTACCCTTGAGCGAGGTACTTAACCTGAATTGCTGCTGTATGAATGAATAAATGTAATAAGATGTAATAAGAAGTTGTGTAAGTCACTCTGGATAAGAGCGTCTGCTAAATGCCTGTATTGTAATGTAATGATACGCGGAATGGGTTTTAGCCAAGCCTAGTAGAGTTGCCACCATATGATAGGATTCCACCATATTATATTGATTAAATTTTTTGATATTGACTACATTGCTATAATTACATTTTTATCTTTGCATGATGTTGATTATGATGCATACTCATCACATCTGAATACATTATAGCTAGAGTACGCAGGTTTTCCCCCCAACGGTTGTCACAACATCCCTTGAGAAAGAGACACACCCCCACCCCAGCCCTCATTGTGAAAGTCTTTTAGATACAAAATTGCAGGTTTACAGACTGGTATTGCTAACATTACTGTAAAAATGTCATCTAAAAGGCCAAGTAAAACAACAAAATATTTTCTGTTGCTCCAGAGTTTTTGCATAACACTGAGTTTTTGTAGCGTTAGTCTGAACCAGTCATTATCTGGCTACAGCTGATATGCATGGTAACTTATAGTCGTGCAGCCACTTCGAGCTAACGCGATCTATAGGCTACGACATATAACATTAGCAAGCATGTCCTTCTTCCGAGAACTAGTGTGGTATATTTTTATATCATTACAGACCACTGTATGGCCGACTATATGAAACAATTGTGTTAATAAGAAGATGTTTTTCTGTATTAGGATGAATTGCAAAAAACTGTTCTAAAGGCCCATTTTTGAAACAGACAAATGCACACACATCACACATTTATGGCCTCACATTCAAGGACACATACACACACGCGCGGGAAATTAGATCTGTTCACACATTTCCACAGATGGCTGTTTTCAGCGGCAGACAGTGTAGGGGCAGGATTGCAAAATAGCTGTTTTCACATATACACCTTCACATTCAAGGGCACACACTCACGCCGGAAAGCAAGCTCATTATTTCTATCGGCAATGGTCAATGGATGACTGTCCCAAGCTAGTTAGTCTTATCTGGTGCCCAATTAAACCGGAATAAAAAAAATCACACAGTATGATCTCATCTCCGATATACTTAAATCACGGATACACGCACACACAGGCAAACTGATACTTGACTCCTTAACTTTCTGGCTAGTTATTTCTTATTTGAAGTGTCAGATGTGCGCCCTCATCCGTAGACGCACACACACACACACACGCACGCACACACACACACACACACACACACACACACACACACACACACACACACACACACACAGGCAACCAGATGAAGACACATCTCTTTTGTTTCTCGTTCGTCTGAAAAGATGGGGTTCTTATCTCCCTTTAACAATCCTTGGGGCCCGCTCGTTAAAATGTCTATGCAAGCGGAAGAGTGTGGGCCATGAAAATGTGTGTGTGTGTGTGAAAAGTTCAAGGAACTTATTAGATCCAAAGAATACATTTTCCCTTTTTTTTATATACATCAGTATTGAGGACTATATTACGACAAAATAATTTCTCATGTTATGGAGGAAGATGTTGTTTTTGATTCATAAAGCACCCACCTGAGAATAGTAACCTGTGGAAATAACATTGGAAAAGCTAATAGTTAGTATTATTTAACCCATCAGAGCATTGTATTATTATGTCTTGAACTACTACGGTCAAACCATAATTAAATCATGGCATTTCATCAAAACTACCATACCATATAAATAAGGGTCATATGTAATGATTAATTAAAACCAGCAGAGTCCGCTGTTGACCATGGAAAAGAATCTCCCAGGAACACCCCCTCCCACAAAAGGGGGCGTTAAAAAGAAGGGATAAAAAGGTAATCTGAACTTCATGGATGCTATGTTTTTTTCTTGTCATTAGCTAACCTGTTTTATGTCTCATGGGAATGCATGAACTTGACGGACTTAGACTGGACCGTGTGATTGAGAGTGTTTTTCAATATACGTATGTTTAGTCGATCAGCCTGGGTATGTATATTCATGCTTATCTTTTACAATAAATTAAGTTATATCAGACTCTGGACTGTAGTGTCTATTTGGAAGAAAGTTTGAATTACGTGTATTGGAATGGTCCTGACCCCTTTCGTCAGGAATGTGGAAGGATTGTTTTATTTATCTACCACACTAGCCAGGCGAATAAAGTAACGTTATCGATAATAACAACCAAGCTACTGTTAATTATAGGTAATTATACCGTGGCTTGCATAAATACTCGATTCTGAATGATCAATGACTGGTGGTTATTATGTATAACCTTAAGTCATTCGGGTCACAGGTTTGATCACCATTCTAAATTCATACGCTGCCTGCCTGGCCAGCTAGTAGGCTACACAACCTGGGAATGGCAAACTATGATCCATAAATTCAGAGTCCAAGATGTTCTAGAAAATAAGTGGAATTAATAAAGTAAAATGAGCAGAATGTAAGTAATAAGTAAAACTTTATTTATATAGCGCCCTTCTCAACACGAATGTACAGAGTGCATTACAGACAGTACACAATACACAACAACTATAACATGTACAAAAAAAAGGCATGAAACACAGCAGTACAGTTTAGGACGAAACACCAATGTAGGACAGCTAAAAACTCACCTCCCCCGTCACCCCAAAAGCTTGTCGGAAAAGGTGAGTCTTCAGCTGCCCCTTAAAAATCTCCACTGAGACTGAGGCTCATTCCATAGCCTTGGGGCCACCGCCTCAAAGGCACGGTCCCCCTTAGTTTTTAATCTGGTTCGTGGCACCCTTAAAAGGCCTTGCTCGGAGGACCTCAGGGCCCAGTAGAATGTAGCCTACCTACTTTTTTCCCCTCAGTGACTAACGTCACTGGACGCCCGGCAGATGGCTACGTCGTCTCCTCAGCTGCAAATAACAGGTGAACTTAGGCTAGGCTACGATAAATTTGTAATTGTTTTTAAGATAATGCTAATGCAATACGTGGCGAGGTAACTATAGCTAGGCATAGTTACATTATCACAGAGCTAGCAAAGCGCATGGTGTTTATGTGCAATGTGTAATCTTTTTTTTACTGCGAGCCATAGATCCATCTCTAAGGTATTCACGTTGCCATAGCAACAGCATACATCTGATTTATAAAAATTTGTAAATAACATTCATTTACAGAAAAAAAAAGTTTGTATTTGGCAAATGTCTAAGTTACAACTACTTTAATCTAGCAAAACATTTTTGTGGTTAGAAGTGCAGTATTTATTCAGTTTGGAAATACAAATTTATCATAGTATTACCTGGCGCTGTAATGGCGACAATGTAGTCCAGCTGTCTCGTGTACATGTTTGTTAATTTGAATGTGTTTTGTTGTGTCAGGCTTTTGTCTTTAGTTTTTTTCATGCGCTGTGTCTGTCTGTTGTGGTACGGGGAAGCGGATTGAGATTTTTCAGGGCACTCCTGCTGCTTGTTTTTGTACTATTGACAAATTATCTAGCCGGGATGATTTTGTTTGTGATCGTCACCATGGAGACGCATTATGCATTACGCATTATTCGCATTATGCTTGGGAATGTCCATTGGATCTGAAGCCACAGAGTTTACCATCGCTCTTCACAAGAAGTTGAAGTGCAGGCGCTCTTCAGAAGGCCACCAGGGAACGAGAAGATAATGCGGAGGAGTGAGGCGGCGTGACTGGGAAGGCTGAGTTTCGACAGTGGACAGAGACCGCAGCACTGCGTGTATGTAGGAAAGGTGGAGGCGGTGTTTGTGTGTTGGACTTCTGACACTGGACATCTCGGGACAGTTGGGGCTGTTTCTAATCATGGCTATTCCACTTTAATTCACTTAAGTCAATTGATTAATGCAATGATTCTATTGTATGTCTATTTGATATGTTTGTTTGTGTGTTGTGGGTCTGCCCCACTGTCTATGTCTTTTTTGTTGTTGCTGGGGCTACAACTGAAGTTCTCGAAAGGGAACTAAAAGTTATTCTATTATATTCTATAGTAGGAATTTCCATGTAAATTAACGTTACTAGCAACACGCTGACTGCTTGTGAATGCAATGTACTTCACAAAGCATGTTAATCTGTAGCCTATAGGCTATAAGTTTTATATAGAAAACTTTTTATCCAGCGAAAATTTTTCTAAAAATCTAACAAACTGTAGTATTTTTTAGAAGGTCCCATGCATAAGCCATCATGATGCAAATCTGAAATGTAGCCTACGTTATTTCCTCAGCTTAGGCTATTTAAAATAGGCTAGCTACACACTGCGTGACCAAACCATTTTTAAAAAGCAAGACAGAGAGAGGGAGGCAAGTTAACGTTGAATCTTCAGTTATATGGTTTCATACTATTTTCTTAAATAATGTAATAACAAAAATAACCTAAATTGGTGCCAATTGTGTGTAATAAAAACAAGAAGGAACAATTTGTTTTCCTGATAGAATCAATTGTTTTCGACCAAGGGTTTTGCATTGCAACGCATGTAGACCTAGTAACCAGCAATAGAATTAGCGACGAGGGGATTTCAGTTCAAAAAGAACTACCAATGACAATGGGAAAACAGCATGCCCAAACTGTCAGTCGTGGGCGGAGTCTGGTTTTGGAAGTAAATTCCCTATGGAAGATGGAATGGGCTTCGGAGACTATCGACTATTTCTTGAAATCTGATTTATAGAATGAGCTGAAACGTTCCTGGATTAGCCTGTGTAGTACAAGGATATATTCCATATCGCATGTTCCAATTTTTATTTTTTAAAGTAATGCATTAATGAATGTAGTTCGACTTGTAGTCCACTTTAACGGACTACATATCCAGTACTGCAACGCACAAGTGGTTCTCGACCAATAAGATCATCATCTCGTCTGTCTGCTCTGTGGCAGATGGGAGACTGAAAACCAGCTACCATTAGCTTGCTAAGTAGAGAGGCCCGCCTGACAAGGTCAGAGACTGTGCTAAGGTTAACCACATAAAGCAATTCTAGCTTTTAGTCCTTCAAGCCAGTGATTTTCAACCACTGTGCCGCGGCACACTAGTGTGCCGTGAGAGATCGTCAGGTGTGCCGTGAGAAATTATCTTATCCTATTAACTTCACTTAATTAGTAACACTTTTGGTTGGTGGTGTGACACAGGTTTTTTTTTAATGTAAAAAATGTGCCTTGGCTCAAAAAAGGTTGAAAAACACTGCTTCAAGCTAGCTAGCTAACGTTAGAAAAAAGTGTTTAAAAACGGAGCTGTGTGCTACTGCTGGCTAACGTTATATGACAATGTCTGGAGACAAGGCTGCACTTTCGGACAGAATTATGGGATGTGGAGTTTTGAAACAGTGCCAGTGGTGGTAAGTTCACAAAAAAAAATACAAAAACGTAAAATATACTCGAAGCTGGTCTAGAGAAATGACATAGTTTGCGAATGGGCGTTATATTGAACAATCCGGGAAATTGACGGTAAGACATAATCAGTAGAAATGGTTTAAAAGTAAGCTTTAGTTAATGTCTACGCTCTTAATTAATGGGGGATTTACTTCTGAAACCAGCGTGATGTAGTCACTTGAGTACTCTATAAGCGCAATAATCCACTCTGAGGTGTGGATTACACGGTTTTAACTGCACTCCGCTGAGGAGTGGGGTGGTTGTTCTCCTCAACATCGTGCGGTTAAAACCATGTAATCCACACCTCGTCGTGGATTATTGCTTACTTACTAGAGCCTGACCGATATATCAAGCTGATATTTATGTTTCTGGACCATACTGTATTGGTAGTAAAGGATGACATAGCTGATATGAATAACTGATATAGGCTCTTTTTTTTTTTTACAATGACACTAGCGCTCCATCTAGTGGTTCTTACCACAGAACTATATAATGTTCTCGCTACCCTCAACATATCATGTATCATGGAATCTTCACTCAGTCAGAGAGCAGTGCTGCTGCTGGAGGAAGACTCACTGAATGAAAGGAAGGAACAAGTTTTTCTTGCTAGCTAATTGAATATTGTCAATAATAATAGTGTATTAATACAACAGTAATGTTAGTTGTTCTTTATTTGTGGTCTTAATAAATGTTTGCAAACTACCGATGAATGTAAACTACGATAACATTGCTAGCTAGCTATCGGCAAGCTAATCAGTTTCCAGTAACGTTAATGTGAGATGCATCCACAGACCTCGTTGTGCTCTTTTAATTACTTAGCTACCGATTGAGATACAACATACAGTGCCCTCCACTATTATTGGCACCCCTGGTAAAGATGAGTAAAAAGGTTATAAAAAATTCACCATTAGGTGAATTAGCTTAATCTCACACTGAAAAAATGAGAAACATCCAACCTTTAATTGAAGTAAATTAATTCTGAGAAAAAAAATCCCTCCATCAAGAAATTATTATTTTTAACAAAACCATGTGTGACACAATTATTGGCACCCCTGCAAATACAGTGGATATGGATGGATAACTTGAAGGGTTTCTTCTCTTGACTTATTTTTCAATAGAGTTCAATAGGAACATTTGTACAGAGAAACAACCCTTACAGTGATCCATCCATATCTACTGCATATCTGGTAGCAGTGTGATGGTTTGAGGCTCGTTTCATATCTCAGACCCTTGATGATTTACAGCCATTTTACCAACCATGTATTACCTACTGTTCCAGCATAATTTACAGCTAAATCTAGTCCCACCCCCCAATTCCCATAGAGATCCATTCAAATGCAGAGACGTTATAGTATCGCTTGTAAGAGTACCAGAAAATAAGATATCAAGAGTCTTTTGATGTTGTTGGGTCACAGACATCAGGAAGTCATGGCATGCAAAGGATATTCGACTAAATATTAAAAATGATTACTTGGTCAGAGGGGATTGAGATGCTGTGAGA
>CM040401.1:88232027-88255584 GCA_022702515.1 Ilyophis sp. 1 JC-2022
ACATCAAGCACTGCACAGACTCCATCACTGTGGACAAGCGCATTCGGGTTTATCCCAACATGAAGCCGTGGATGACTAGAGAGGTGCAGCGTCTGCTCAAGGAAAGGGACACCGCCTTCAGATCTGGAGAGGGGGAGCTATACAGCACTGCCAGAGCTGACCTGAAGCGGGGGATCAAGAGGGCCAAGAAGGACTACAAGGGGAGGATTGAGGACTGCTTCCAGAGCAACGACTCCAGGCAGGTGTGGCAGGGGGTCCAACACATGACAAACTACAGACCCAGCCACCCCTCGGCCGACGGGGGCGACCCTCAGCTGGTGGAGGAGCTGAACTCCTTCTACGCCCGCTACGAGGTGGTGCCAACGGAAGCAGCCACACCACATCCACCAGCCCACAGCAGCCTCATCCTCACAGAGCACGAGGTGAGACGCACGCTGAAGGCCGTGAACCCGAGGAAAGCAGCGGGGCCGGACGGCGTCTCGGGACGGGTACTGAGAGACTGCGCTGATCAGCTGGCGGGGGTCTTCACTAAGATCTTCAACCAGTCCCTGTCCCAGGCCAACGTCCCATCCTGCCTGAAAACGTCTACAATCATCCCGGTGCCGAAAAAGAACACCATCAGCTGCCTAAACGACTACCGTCCAGTGGCACTCACCCCCATCCCCATGAAATGCTTTGAGAAGATGGTCCGATCCCACATCGTCTCATCCCTCTCGCCCAGACTGGACCCTCACCAGTTCGCCTACAGAGCTAACAGGTCCACGGAGGACGCCATCGCCACAGCTCTCCACTCTGCCCTGTCCCACCTGGAAAGGGGGGGGAGCTACGCACGGCTGCTCTTCGTGGACTTCAGCTCGGCTTTCAACACCATCCTCCCTGACAGACTGGTGACCAAACTATTAGACCTGGGATTATCCCACTCCACCTGCCTATGGATCAAGGACTTCCTGACTGACCGCCCACAGAAGGTGAGGATAGGTACCCACACCTCCACGGCCCTCAGGCTCAGCACTGGTTCCCCTCAGGGATGCGTGCTGAGCCCTCTACTCTACTCCCTCTACACTCACGACTTCACCGCCGCCCACTCCAGCAACTCCATCATAAAGTTTGCTGATGACATCACTGTGGTGGGCTGCATCTCCGGGGGTGATGAAACCGCGTACCGCGACGAGGTGGGGCAGCTGTCAGTGTTGTGTAAAGCAAACAACCTGCAGCTGAACAAGCTCAAAACCCAGGAGATGATCATTGACTTTAGGAGGAAGAAGACCGTCATTCAGCCCCTGTACATTGATGGGGGCTGTGTGGAGAGAGGTTCAGTCTTCAGGTTCCTGGGCATTCACCTGGAGGAGGACCTGTCCTGGAGTACCAACACTACGGCGATCATCAAGAAGGCACAGCAGAGACTCTACTTCCTGAGATTACTCAGGAATTACCATCTAAGACAGGATCTGCTTGTGTCCTTCTATCGCTGCGCCGTGGAGAGCATCCTCACATACTGCATCTGCGTGTGGTTCCTCAGCTGCACAGCCGCAGAGAGGAGTGCGCTCCAGAGGGTCGTTAACTCGGCCCAGAAGATCATCGGGTGCCCTCTCCCCTCCCTGGAAGAACTGTACAGCTCTCGCTGCTTTAAGAAGGCAGTTAAGATCCTTAAGGATCCATCTCACCCGGGTAACGAACACTTTGCACGGCTGCGCTCAGGCAGGCGCTTCAGGACTATGTCTACCCGTACAAACAGACTTAAGTTTAGTTTCTTTCCCAGGGCCATAAATGCACTCAACGCTGCTAAGTTTTTGGAAAAAAAATAACAATTCTTCTGTGCAATACAAGTGGGATCTGTGCAATCAAACTGTTTACAACCCTAGTGCATAGATGTAAATATAGCAATATGCCTAGTTTACATTTTACATTTCATATTTATCTATTCTCTTTATGTCTATTTATGTCTATTTATGTCTCACTTCTTGTTTTTATATTGTCTTTGTTGTTGTGTGTTAGCACTCGGGTTTGCACTTTCAATTTCGTTGTACTTGTACAATGACAATAAAGATCATTCATTCATTCATTCATTCATTCATTCATTCATTCATTCATTCACCTACACCTGGACATCTTACGCACCTTCTTTTGGGAACCTTGTTCTCTGCCTTATAGTCTACATATGTACCAGTGGCAGTTATTTTTTGCAAGTATGATGGAGCCCCCGCAAATACAAAATCTCAATTAATAAATGTTGAACATTTGCTCAGTCTTGAGTTTGGTGCTTCCTGGGTGTTTTTCACAGAAACAAAAATATTGGCATAGGTCCTAATGAGTTAATTTAGTCAGTTCTGTGACATAGAACATGTAAATGATTCAGTACCATAGCCTACTATTTACTTATTAGGGGGCCAGGCAGCGAAGCATGATATAGGCCTTATGTTTTCAGGACGTTCCCCTTTAACAGTTCTGCAGAGAGGCACACACACATGGTGACCAGCGAACAACGTGCCGTACCATTTTGTGCCCCGACCAGGGCATAACTCAAAAGCGGGAAACTGAATGCACGAGAGGCGACTCTGTAGTGGGTTTAACTGAAAACGCTCGTGAACTACTCTCCTGTGGAGGCTTGTCGTTCGGTAGTGTTGGTGCTTTGAAGATTAACGCATTTTATAGGTAGCCTATTTTACTATTAGTGTGTTTTTAGATTGTTAATATATTGTTAAAATTTAGTATTATTGTATTGAATCGTTTTAGTGTATAACATTTTTTATTTTGATAGTTTTATTGTAGTTAGAATTCAATACGTTTTGAGCTAACGCCGGGCGACGGTCATTCGGCTGAGTAACGTTAAGTTACGTTAGGCTATTCCGAGTGAGTACATTTGTTACAGCTAACGGTTTATGGTTCGTGTAATAAACGTATCTTGTCCATATATCTTATGATTATCACTACACGTCATTAACGTTAGCTACTTAACTGATTAGAAGCTATATCTATCTAGTAACGTTACAGCTCTAGCTGGCTTGACTTGCGAAGTAACTGTAATCATAGTAACCCAATACTGACGTGTATCCTATGTAACTTATGGTTCATGTTGCAATATCTAGCTTAGCTAAACAGTACCGAGCACGACTGAATTGCTGTATTTTACCAGGACTATTAAATTGAACACAATCAAGTGGACAGTATCCTATCACATAACTATTGCGAGACTACTGTCTCCACAGCTTGAGCAAGTGAACAAACAGGCACGATCATCGCTGTGTCTGTCCGCAGAGGGAGTAAATAATACGCCAGTATCGCCAAATTGGCATCAGTTAGCACTGGGCGTGTTCGGCTAAAGCCGATTTACGTCATATCTGCGTCGGCCTGCATCGGAAACTGTCCGAGATCGGCGAAAAATCGGTGCTGCGTGAACTAAGGCGGAAATGGCAACAGAAGGTTAAGCCTTGCAGCGGTGCAGCTGCTCTCGGGCGCCTTCAACAACATCGCCGCGCCTGGCAAGGGGCCTGCTTAACCTCCTGTTGTCATTTCCGCCTTAGTCACGCAGCACCGATTTGCCATCTTGGACAGTTTCCGATGCAGGCCGATGCAGATATGACGTAAATCGGCTCTAGCCGAACACGCCCAATGCTAACTGATGCCAATTTGATTATACTGACGTATTATTTACTCCCGCTGCGGATAGACACAGCGATGGTCGTGCCTGTTTGTTCACTTACTCACGCTGTGGAGACAGTAGTCTAGCAATAGTTATGTGATAGGATACTGTCCACATGATTGTGTTCAATTTAATAGTGGGGGTTTGTGAAAATATTGCTTGGAAAGATAAAAGTAAAAAAGGTACACTAACATGATGACACTTTTCCAGAATCCGACTGTGCAGAGCCCCAACCTGACCATCCTTTTGCACTTGACCAGAGTAAGTAATGCACAATCAACAAAATATTTTCACACTTTTAATTTGATTGAGCCAAATTGTCACCATTTTACTCTGCAATGCAATATGTTGGGGGTAAAGCACTATAAAAAGGGGGCAATCCGGAGATGAGATCCAAAATGAAAGCTATCATTGACATTGACAATAAATTATAAAACGGCTTACCATATTGGGCTGTTGTTTCAGTCACCACATATACGATGCTCTCATCACATGCCAAAGCATGTGGTTGTAGTAGCTAGCTAACTTAGCAGTTGAAGTACATGATCACTAGAATTAGCCTATTCTCAGCATTGCATCGCGTCCCTTCTGACCTGTGGCGGGCTGCACAACTATTAGCACTCGTTCATGCAAACATGAAACACTCATCGCATTCACATTATATACAAGTTAGTCGATTAAGTTACTGAAACATAAAATGAACTGCAATGTATAATGGCAAAGAATAACACCTAAATAGCTCACGCAAAGTTCAAGCTAACGTTATCCAGTCACGCTACTTGCCATGGCGGGCAGTAACTTACAATTTACTTGCATGGGGTTTCCCTCACAATTTTTCCGTATATTGTAAAAAGTCTGATGAGACATAGCCAGGTATTCCCAAATGTACAGCTGAGTGAAACAATACCCAGATTGTCAGTAAGCATTGATGGGATCCCATTGTTTAAATCCAGCAATATCCAGCTTTGGCCCCATACTGGGTTCTATTCTCAATGCCCCGCCATTCATTATTGCCCTTTTTACGGCAAATCCAAGCCAAATTCAGTTGATGAGTACATGAAGGATTTTGTGTCTGAGCTAAAAACCATCTTTAAGGATGGTATACAGAGGAACGGAAAGGACATTTTAATTCAGGATATTGCCTTTATTTGTGATGCTCCTGCAAGGGCCTTTCTGAAATGCATCATATCTCACATGGGGTACAATTCATGTGAGCGGTGCACACTGGAATTTGGAGAAATGGACGCATAACTTTGGTCCCAGACAGTAATTCCAACAAGAGAACAGATGAGATGTTCTCAGCTGGGCAGTATCCAGGCCACCAGAACGGTGTCTCACCTCTTTTGTCCTGCGGGGTTAACTGCATCACCAGTTTTCCACTGGATTACATGCATCTTGTGTGCTTGGGTGTGGTGAGAAAGGCCCAAACAATCGCCTGATCGTATGCCAGAAAAGCTGTGAAAAGCCCTGCTAACTCAAATGCAAAATAAACATGTGAAAGTATTCTCTCATTCTACCATGTATTCTACTAGCAATATATGCTACTAAATATTAAATTAATATACAATCCTACCATTGGTTTTACACATCGAGATGTTCCTTTCAAAATTCAGGGGTCATTTATTGTCTGGTCCAGCCGGTTTGAGAAATATACAACACTTTATACCGCAATTACACTGGAAATAAATTATCAATTGAAGGAGTTCCTCAGCACAAATAATATTCTTTCAGTGTACATGAAAGAATAGCATGTCTGCTGGCCACTTTTTGTCCCCCACCACAACAAAGTTGTGGAGGGGGACTTTAATTTGATCCCTGTGTGTGCGCGTCTGTCTGTCTTTCTGTCTGTGTGTCACACGTGTATGTACCAGAGCCCACCACCAGAGGGGCGCTATTACAATACATTTCCCCATAACCAAGTACATTTTGCTTTGTACATAAAAAACTATGCTTGATGTCTCCGCATAGTGGCATTTCTACTCAGCAGACAGTCAACTTTCTAAATCCACAGAGTTCAGAGCTTAAAGTGTTTGGTAGCTCTTTGTGGAATATGTAGAATGTAGTCTATATGCATTTTCCCATTAAAGGTATACTATGTAGTTTCAGAACACCAGATGGCGATATAGAGCACGTAGGAGATCACGGTCACTCTGATCAAGCTGTCCTAAATTAATAAATGTCGTAAGTTAGTTAACAGAGGCTAATCTGTCACGTTAGCTCCATCTATTCTCACACACACGTTAATGTGATGGTTATATAAGACAAATATTTCCTGGTTTCCCTCGAATTGTCCACCATCAATATGCTAATGAATTAAATGGAGGTGGCCATCAGGTATATTGTGATACAAACGTACAAGAGAAATGGTAATGACTAAGTTGGTTGAAAGAAAACGAAAAATACAAACATACTAGTTATGCTAGCCAGCTCATGTTCGCACTTTTCATTTGGCAGTGATTCCTCGCGGGCTCGTTTGGGGGTTTTGTTTTGCACTTCTCCTACATTACTTTGATTTACCTCTTCATTTTGTCGTCATCCCGGTATCCCAAATAGATAGCTAGCTCGCTGAGGAAAATGGAATTGTTCGCTAGGAATTGTGGGATTTGGTGTTGGATGTATGGACTCTACGCAGACGGGGACATGGTTTTTAATCGCACGATAGACTACAACTACCAAATAGAATATCGAGGCGCATCGATTCACTTCACACAAACCCTCACTTCACACGCAAAATAAAAATATTTTTTTCCTCACACACAGGCTATCGCACGGGTGCTACTGCAGTAAATTAATTTATCGCACAGACCGATTTTATCGTAGCACGTGTGTCGCACTGTACAGCCCTGGGTATAGCTGATTTACCCACAGTTTTCTGTAAACTATATTCAATGTTCATTAGGGATAGTTGCTACGTTATGGGAAAGATGTGCTTTGTCTTATCTGTTCTGTAGTTACTTCTATGACGTTTCTGTATGCATTTATTGTATGTCACTTTGGATAAAAGCGTTTGCTAAATGACTAATGTAAAGTCTTTCTATTGATGGATTTTTGATGGATGTAATGAAACCCAGTTTTTCAGAATAATCTTTTTGAAAACTATTGACGAAATCAAAACGACTTTAACTCAATCTTTATTTAGTTCTAAATTATGGTGGCTTGTGTCAAGTAATGGACATAGTGATGGTTCGAGTATTACCTGCTTCTTTAGAATCATTGATATCCATTTTTCTATCTCTCGCCACAAATCATAAATACCCTTATTCTCCCAAAATGCATGTGTTATGGAGTTCTTATTAATTTTACATTTTAAACAAAAGTCTGAAATATTATTGCATTTATTAATTTTATCTCTTGTGCACTGTACTCTATGCATAACATTATATAGAATTTTACGTAATTTTTTACGAGTAGTGGCTTTTTGTAAATATGAGATGCATTTATATAATTTTATAAATGTGTTATCTTGCTTTAAATCATCATCCCATTAATCTGTTATTTTCTTAAGTAATATGTCTGGCTGTAAAATTACTTTATAAAATTTTCTTGTGAAATGTTTTGTATTGTCTCTATTAACTAAGAATGTGTCCAATTCCCTTTTTTCATTTGTCCCTTTTCAATTACAATGTTGGTTAATAAGAGTTTGTATTTGTAGATAATTAAAATATGCTTCATGAGTTAGTTGGTATTTCTCTTGTAGATCTGTAAAGGACATTATTAGATTATTTCTAACGAGGTCTTTAATGTACCAGATCCCTTTTGATATCCATGTGGGCCAGTTGAGGTTTATTTTGTCCCGATAGCCATCGGTTATTTTATATGATTGTTTTTCCTGGGATAGATATGGGTTCTTTAATCAATTTCTTCATCTTATTCCAACTTTTAATAGTAGCATTTGTGTTTAAATTTTTGTCATAAACGGCAGAAATATTGAGGTTTTACATTGAAGTGTTGACCAAAGCAAACATACTACAAACAAACTCAGTGTAATTAATAAATTGCCTTGAGAAATTGGTTGGGTTTTCTGGCTCTGTTCTAAGCTGGTTTAGTTCATATGTCACTGGGAGAAATTTCTTTGTACAACTGTGATATAATGTTTCATTTGCGCAGTGCAGCATACTTGGGCGTTCTTTATTGTTATCCCTCTACATGCTTCCATTGGGCAATATAATGGTGATGGTAGATTTTCCTTTAAGACTCATGTTGAATATCTGTCTCAAAACCAATAGCTAAAATAGTTTTTTTGTACAGAAATAAAGCATGCTACTCTTTTGCTGATGCAGTTTATCACAGTGCATTGCTTTTTATCACTGGGGATACATTTCTCACGCATCATTGTGTTTTGGAAAAGTAGGATGGTCCTCTTTATCGAAGAGGAGGGAACCCATTGTATTTATTTACAAGGCTTTACTGAAGAAACTTCCCCTTTATCTCTCATCTTTAATTGTGTTTAAATCCAGTAACTATGGTACCATGTCTCAGGACTTCTTAGCCTTATATACACCACATGTAAATACCGAGCTGGGCAAAATAGGTTTTCAATATTATGCCCCTCACAATTGG
This sequence comes from Ilyophis sp. 1 JC-2022, assembly GCA_022702515.1. Taxonomy (NCBI): domain Eukaryota; kingdom Metazoa; phylum Chordata; class Actinopteri; order Anguilliformes; family Synaphobranchidae; genus Ilyophis; species Ilyophis sp. 1 JC-2022. Next base: position 88,240,228 of record CM040401.1, read on the forward strand.
AATGAATTGCAAAAAAACTTTTTACCTAGAATCTCTTATTCCTTTAGAAAATGTTAATGTTTTATGTATGGATTTTCTTTTATGTTGTATGTTCGTACGTGTTTTCTTTGATTCCCTGTATGCTGTTTGAAGGCTGAATGTTAACGTGGCTACTTGTTTTTAAAGTTTTATCCTTTTTTTATTTTGTTCGCAGGTCTCTCTTGTAAAAGAGATCTTGATCTCAATGAGACTACCTGTAAAAATAAAGGATAATAAATAAATAAACAATCCGCCAGCATAACGTGAACTTTCACTGTTATGCTGACATCACACAACTGTACTTTTCCGTAGCGACCCATGTGTTCTGTGTGTTGACCAGCTGCATCTCCGCTATGAATGATTGGTTGGGCAATTATTTCTTAAAATTAAACGGGGAGAAAACGGTCAAAAATAGGAACTTTATACCAGATTAGGAAATTTGGCTGCACAAACAAAATTTGAAGTTAGAAAGCTGGTAGTTACTCTAGATTCTGACCTCAATTTTAAAACTGAAATGAATGAGGTGATGAAGAATGGCGCCTTCCACCTCCTAACTCCTAACTCCTGTACTGTCTGCATTACATTGGCTCACTGTGTCCTCTAGAATTGATTTTAAGGTTATTTTACTAATCGATAAAGCTCTAAATCAGGGGTTCCCAAACCGGTGCTGGGGCCCCCCTGTGTATGCTGGTTTTCGTTGCAACCACAGCTAGCCCAGAATTTTAACAAGCTGTTAATTTCCTTAATTAGGGGCTTTTCATGTTTAGAGGAATTATTTACCCTCTTAAGCCACATTATATCAGAAATGGCTATGGACGCAATAAACACCCCGGGTGCGTCCCAATATTCTTCCCTCCCCACCTCCCTTCCTCCCTTCCTCCACTCCCCCACTACCACTCTTCTACTACCCAGAAGTATGTGGAGGACGAATCTGCTTCACCGTCATCAAAATCGCCGTTGACTATTGTTACTATTGTTGTCCTATCATAAATTTGACTGACGCCAAGCCCACAATGAGTCCCAGTGCCAATCACAGATCTCTTGCACGGCCAGCCCATTTAAAGCTACAAAATATCTTAAGTTTCAAATAGAAGTGGCTATAAACACGTCGCCTACCTGACATTGCAGTCGAGACACTAATTAATATGTAATCAGTATTAGAACAAAGTGAACATCATGTAGTATAGCCTAAGCAAACATAACTATTTACTGTTATTACAAAATCCCAATATCTGAACATTTCACCTCAGAGGCTACTGTAGCTACACAACAGCCTAATATTGCCATCAGTTCTTTGCATATCACATAGGCAAATTCTGAAACATTCCTGTAGGCTAGATTAGTGGAACGAATTATCGTCATATTATTGGAGATATTATTCTCAATCGTAGTGGTCACGCTGGAAAACAATTAAGCCTATTAAGCCTGAAATCAAATTTTAAAACGTCTTTTGGAAACTATTGGTTGAATAAATTCATTAATGCATATTCACATGCTGAAATGGCAGCTGTCATGCTTAGGCTATATGTATATTCATGTTAGTTAATAAGCAACGTTAATGTGCAAGCAATAAAGCTGTATCCATGACTTTAATTGGCAAATTTTTATGTAGGATATTAACCACAAAAAATATTTGTGTGCTAAATAACCTACTGAAGTACACACAATTTAGGCTAAATATTTTGCATTGGGCATTATTATCTTGGGGAAATTCATATAAGGCATAGCTACGCATCATCACTGTTGCCTCTGGGCGTGAGCGCGATGATGTCACCCAAAAATGTGAAAACTTCCGCAGTAGCATAGGCAGAGATCGACGTAAGCAATGGCCCGATGGCCCGGGGCCAGTAAAAAAGTATTTCGGGCAAGTTGATTGGCCAGTCGCTGGTCCGTTCGGGACAGTGACGTTTCCGCCAATCACAGTCACGAGTCAGTTTACGTAATGATGCTAAGTTAACTGGCTGAAGCTAGCCCGCGATTGCAGTCAGTATTTTCACCTAGCTAGTGAAGGTTTCACCTCAGCAAATAGCTACTTTGAAAATAATGTCAAAGGAAGCGTATGAGGCTACTAAAATAAGAGGGGGTTCTGTGCTGGCAAAGCGGGTGGCGGACAACCCGTCAGATGGGCCACTTCATGTCTGGACTAGAGTGCGGATCGGGCAGCATATTTCTGTCCGAACCCAACCGAGTCCGAGATAGTCGTAACCGAGCCCGACCCGAACCCGACAGGAATTCTGCTTTTTATGTCCGAACCCGACCCGAGCCCGATGCAGTTAATGTAAGGCACTGAAGCGCTGACATTGTGTTTCCCTGTCACGCAGTTGTTGTTACCATGGTTACAGCTTCTCTGTTTAGTGGACACTGGGCACCTAAATGACCGTCAAAAGGCATTGTTTTATTGGTAGATAACAGACACACACACAATATTCTGTATCATTTTTATTTATTTCACACTATATTTTCACCAAAAACAACTTGAAGCACGCTAACCCTTCCTAATTAGTAGTTCAAAAGTAAAATGTTCGCTAGTTGTTCGGCCGCCGTGACCGAGCCCGAACATCATTTTAAAAGTTTAGTCCGAGCCCGGCCCGACACGTCGGTTCGGGTCGGGTATCCACCCTCTAGTCTGGACACAACGGGCAAACGACGACACAATCCAGCGGGTGGAGAAGTTAATAAACACAGCTTTCCACATCGTAAAAAGTGAGCTCCCCTTCACCTCTTATGAGAGAACGGTCGTCCTTCTAAAGAAGAACGGAGAAGACGTTGGCTCTCAGTACACCACTGATGTCGCATGTCGAAGGTAAGTTACTCAGCTAGCTAATACTATAACTTGTCAGTCAGCTAACAACTAGGGATGTGCGCGTTTAGTCGACTAGACGATTAAACGTTGCTACCCTCGCTAGTCGGCACCAGAAATACTAGTCGGTTAAACTTATTATTTTATTAATGTACACATTTAAATTACATATTGACATAATTTGCACTGAAATGTCATGTTTTCCTGGTTAAATGTTGCTTTATAAAAAAACGAGCATCCGTTACTAATGTTAACAACGCCGGATTAAAAAAAATAAAAAATTTAAACGAAGGAAAAAAACTAAACGCATTAGCCTGCTCACCCTGCAAGTTAAACCAGCGAGGTGGAAAGAGTAAGTAGGCCTATCGCGTTGTTGAATAGTCCCAATAAAACTAATCTAATGTCACGTCGATCAGTCGGCCTAATTGTTATTTTTTTGTGGGCCTATTATTGGTAGTTTTTCTGATGACCGATTATTATTTTTTCTGTATTTGCTATGCGATCGCGTTCACCCAATGGAAATGCCGTTGTAATAATCAGGCACGTTTCCTAAAAACGTTTTGTTATGTTGAATATTGTTTTCAATAAATGTTATTTGTTAACTTTTATTTAGTGAGTCATGTTTTGTAGGATAATGTGCAATGTTCATAATGCAAGGCGCAAAGTGCCACACATTTCAGCGGCATTTAAAATACGATTTGGTTATTGAAGAATGTGATTAACGGTTTCAAATGGCTCTTATAATATACGCAATATTTTTTCGGACAATGTTTAACCTTATAGATTAAATTGTGCTCAATTTTTCTGAGTGTTTTCTTACTTTTAGACTAGTCGACTAGTCTAAGTTTAAACTTCCGTTTAAACGTCAGGGAAATTAGGAACATCCCTACTAACAACCAAGCCACATTATGTAGCCAAGCTATGCTAAGCTAACATTACATGTAGCTAACTGTCTGCCTAAGCGCAGGTACACTAACGTAGCTAGCTAACGTTAGCCAACTCATTTACGAGACTGTTTAAACTTTAGTGTCCGTTGCGTTTAAAATGGTAATGAACACTGAGGTATGAGTGAATAAGTTAAAGACATTAAATAGACCCAATATTGTAGTTGTCCTAACTTGTCCTTTGTTTGTTTATAGGTTTGTAGATGTTATATTTAGTGAGCTGTGGGAGAGCTGTGCAGCAGAAATCAAAGCAGCACATTTTTTAAGTGTTCTGTCAGACTCTTCAACTGACGTGAGTGGCAGAGACCTGGAAGGGGTTTTTGTGAGGATCTTGAGCCGTGGACAGCCCAAGACCATGTTTATTGGTGTAGAGGAGCTCCAGCACGCCACAGCGCCTGGGCATTATGCTGCGATGAGCACTGGTAAGCCTGGCTATTGAATCTGTCGTTTGTGTTCCTGTGTTTTCACTTGTTGAGTACAACAATAAACAAATGTGTCTATCTGTCTACAGCACTGGATAAGGCAGACCTATCCCAATGGAAGGAGAAGGTAGTGGACCCATGCCAGTAGTGAAGAGGTGGCTCAAGGAGGCAGACAGAAAGAGCTTGCAGTGAAAGATCTACAGTTCAGTCCACAGTATTAATATAAGATAAGATAGAATGTATTGTCCCAAAGGAAATTTGTCTTGGAAACATACAGTAGCCGTCACCCATACACATACACACACAAAACATATGCAAAAATGTATATTCAAATCTTTAAAACGTTCTAAGAAGAAAATGAATCAGTTCTTTGTTGTTTGGACGAATCATTACAATGTATATACGATTAATAAATAAGCAGTTTCATGGAAAAGTGTTTTTTCTCTCTTCTTTTCGGGGCCAGTAAAAATATACAAGGGGCCAGTAAAACTCTGGAAAAAATTTATGTTGGACACTGAGCATAGGTCGGTTTCCGGGGCACGCAGTAGAGGAGGTGGTAGTGAAGGAAGGGAGGGTGCATTTTTCGACTATTGGGACAATTTTTTCTCTCTTGGGCCCCGTAGCTACACACTGGGGTTTTATTTTAGGTTTTTGCTACCTTGACCTGCAGTACACATTAGCCTACTTGCAGGCGTTCTGTGCTTTTAGAATTCTCTGCGATGCACGTTTCCTTGACAACCGATTTGATGATTTGCGTTGCTTGGTATCCATATCGATGAAATAAACATTATTGTTCATTTGCTGCGATCAAGTGGTGTAAATGCGTCTCCTCCTTCCGAATAGAACCACGATCAGCAGTCACAATACAGATTAAATTATATAATGAGCATACAATAAACACAAATGTTCAACTGTCAAATTAACTTTGTGTAGATGTTTGAAATTCCCACAGAATTCGCGAGTACCAACAAAGGAACTGTAGGCTACGTTATTTATGACTCGAGCAAAATTATTCTAAAGGTTGGTTTCGACAACCGATCCTGTACACACTGATGGCTAAAATGATAAAATGAGTAGCCTACATGCGTGTGATTTTTTTGTTTGCTGCCCGCATCATTATAAGCTCAAACAGGGCATGGCAGCAGCATGAGTGAGAGGTAGCGAGCCAGAGAGAGAGAAACAAAGCACCCGCTGTGAGTGCTGTCCAGAGTAGAAATTAGCTTTTGGCTACTAATGAAAAAAATTTGCTGGGGCGTGGTTTGATACCTGGAGCTCAGCACCTACATTACCACCTTATCACGCCCAGATTTAGGAATTTTTTTAATTTCAAAAAGGGACAGGGTCTAATGAAACCAGTGTCGTTTGTTACACTTTAATTTATTATTATTATTATTATTGCATTTTTATTAATTTTATATTTCATTATTATCCTTATTATTTTGCCTATTTTATTCGTATTGCTGTTTTTACCCCCCTTCCAACTATGTTGCTTTTATCCTTTATTTTAAACATTTATATTTTATACATTGATGCTATACATTTTTGTGTTTTATTTATGCTTGTCTTCATGTATCTTGCCCACACACACACACACACACACACACTACTCTTCTACAACAATAAAAAGGCAACAAATACAAGCATCACAGATGTTCATAACTTCATGAAATACTTGAAAACTTAATATCTCAAATATAACGTGTTAATCTCAACTAATATTTCAGTTATGTTAGTTATATTACCTTACTTTGATATTACACAGTGTACTTTGCGTTTTATTTTGTTCCCCATTTTGCATTTGAGTATTATTTTCTAACCCATTTGCATGCAAGCAAGAGCAGGCTTTGTCTCAGTTATGTAGAATTGTGCTCACACACACACACACAGCCCCCTCTTCCCATACAACAGACTTCTAAATCACACACTGCTCATATCCTTGCAAAGAAAATCCCCAGAAAGTGAACCATCCCTTTCAAAGCCATCAAGGGTTATTCTCAGAAAATAAAATAAAATACTCAAAAGGACAACTTATAATTTAACATTTACCTTGTGGAGCTGGAAACTAATTTAAACATGTCAGTATAAAAGTAAACTAATTTCAACATATACAGACCACAGGGAAGTTTTTTTATTATTTTTTTTATTTTTAAAAAATGCATTATCTTTATTTAACCACATAGGTAAGTTGAGAAAATGTTTCACTGACAATGACATATTACTGTATTACACAAGCAGATCACAAGACAAAAAAAGAGAGTAATAATTTAGACTCATTTTAACCTTTAAAATGGGATTCATGTTTCTAATTCAAGGTCTCCTATTTTGAAATGCAATTCACCTTCATGACGTTAGACTTCACGTAGACATGTGCGTTTGAGGCCAAATGGCAAATCCTAAAATGAAATAGATGCTATTCATTTGAAAATGTAATTTTACTGCGACCTTTGGCTCTACAACTGGCCTGCCTGCACTGCTACCTTGACTTTCGTGAGCACAGCCAGTATTCTGTTCTTGATTTCTTTGGTTGCCAGGGAATACACAATGGGGTTCAGACAGGGCGGGATGCATGAGGCTAACGACAAGTTCAGCACAGTGGTATCCAGATCGAGTTCGACAATTGCAAAAAGTTCAAGGATGAATATGGATATGATCGGCACGTAAAAAATTGCCACAAGAATAAGATGTTCTGTGCAAGTTGCAAGTGCTTTGTACCTGCTCTCCACACTTTTCATTCTAAACACGGCTGTCAAAATACAGGCGTATGACAAGACTATTAATAAAAGGGGCCCAAACAGCATAATGAAGCTCCCAGAAAAGGCAGTTGTCCAGTGCAAACTGGTATCACTGCAAGATAGTGAAAAAACTGGGGAGTAGTCACAAAAGTAGCTCTCCACATGAACCAAATTACAGAAAGACAGCCTGGTAATGAGTATAGTCGCGAACAGAACAACACTGATAGAAAATGACCAAACAGCCACTAAAATACTGATCATAACGGTGATTGTGTTGATGGAGCTCTGTCTCAGTGGGAAACATATCACAATTAACCTGTCATAGGCAAGTAAACCGAGGGAAAACGACTCTAATGAGAAAAAACAGTAATAAAAAAACATCTGTGTCAAACATGCATTGTAGGAAATAAAGTTATCTTTCATGAGAAACATCTTAATAATTGCAGGAATGACTGATGTACTGAAGCCCATGTCGACCATCGCCAGATTAGCCACTGCAATGTACTTTGGAGTGTGTAGGCGATGATCTATCCATATAATGGAAATGATAAATGAGTTTGACAAAATCGTGACAATATAAACAAAAGCGAGGAAAATGAAATAGAAATCAATAAACTTTGTATTCTGAAATCCGATAAGGTAAAATCCCGCTGGTCTAATGATGGAGTCGTTTGTGATCGAAGTGATGAGAATTCCCATTGCACGTGTTCGGCATTCAGGACCTCCACGTGACTGCTTTTCTTCTGGGCCCTGAGAGAGAAATAGATGAATGGGAACCAATGAAAAGATACATCCACGTGACAATTTAGACTAATGTTGCGTACCCATTACCTAATTTACATTACATTTCGACATCTAGCAGACGCTCTTATCCATACTTACACACATTACGATTTTTGAATTTATACGGCTGTATACTTCAGCTGAAACCGTTCCTGATCTTTTCAAGGATATAGTCAGCTGTCCAGTTGTACCCTCAGAAGAAGAAAAAAATCCAAAAATTCTACAATGTACGATGGCCATTGGCGGAGGGTGTGTAAGGCCGGACATGGCGATTAAAATAATGTACGCTATGAAATACAAATGCTAGTGTAAGTGTTAATTTATTTTTACGGTTACCATAACCACTGATTGCTTTATTTTTTTATATTATAGTGATGTTAGATGCAACAATATTTACATTTATTTATTTTGAATTGACTTATTTTTATATATTTGGAAATGACCCATAAAAGCCATTCCTTAAATAGCCCTATAAATAAATAATTTTGAGACCAGTAAAATCAGTGGGAAAAATATTTTATTTCAAAAGAAACTTTGAAGTGCCTAACCGGCCATGTATTGGGCATGGGGTTCGCGTCTCTCAATCTATCGCCCCTCCTCCCGTATCAGCAGCACAACAGACAGAAGTACAGAAATGTAAAATCCAGAGATCAAAAACGAAAAGTCCTGCTATGCGTTTCTTCCACCCATGAACTCAGCCAGCTGATTGCACTAATTAGTTCTACCTCCTGGCTGAAGAATTGTATAAATTAGTGAATCCAGGTGATTGGAACTAGTGGGGAGGACTTTGTACTTTCTTACACCGGATTTTACACCTCTGGTTAAGTAACATTTAAGAGGTGACTGCGCGTTCACGCTTTAAGAACAGTTTTGGGAAATGCGTGTTACAAATTAGAGCCATCGTAGAATCGGTTGTTGAAATCGCACTTAACCCATTTTAGGTTTGATGGTTGATTGATGGTTATCGTGAAACGCAGCCCTGGTCGGCCCCCAGGACCGAGATTGAGAACCACTGCCTATAGAGAACAAAAACGGACGCTTACCGCAGTGTTTTTCAACCTTTTTTGAGCCAAGGCACATTTTTTACATAAAAAAAATCGTGAGTCACACCACCAACCAAAAGTGTTACTAATTAAGTGAAGTTAATAGGATAAGATAATTTCCCACGGCACACCTGACGATCTCTCACGGCACACTAGTGTGCCGCGGCACAGTGGTTGAAAATCACTGCCTTACCGTACTCCTTTTTCTGACCGTGTGGGAATTGAACCCACAGCCTTTGAGTTGTAAAGCCAATTCCCCTTAACGATTATACAACAGTCACGTGCTGTTCACCAAAAGTGTAAAGATGTTTTTTTCCCTGTGTGTGTGTGTGCGCGCGCATGTGCATATACTTATACCTGTAAAGATCAAACGGTTCGCGCATAGAAATACATTTATATACTTATACCTGTAAAGATCAAACGGTTCGCGCAGGCATAGAAATACATTTATATACTTATACCTGTAAAGATCAAACGGTTCGCGCAGGCATAGAAATACATTTATATACTTATACCTGTAAAGATCAAACGGTTCGCGCAGGCATAGAAATACATTTATATACTTATACCTGTAAAGATCAAACGGTTCGCGCAGGCATAGAAATACATTTATATACTTATACCTGTAAAGATCAAACGGTTCGCGCAGGCATAGAAATACATTTATATACTTATACCTGTAAAGATCAAACGGTTCGCGCAGGCATAGAAATACATTTATATACTTATACCTGTAAAGATCAAACGGTTCGCGCAGGCATAGAAATACATTTATATACTTATACCTGTAAAGATCAAACGGTTCGCGCAGGCATAGAAATACATTTATATACTTATACCTGTAAAGATCAAACGGTTCGCGCAGGCATAGAAATACATTTATATACTTATACCTGTAAAGATCAAACGGTTCGCGCAGGCATAGAAATACATTTATATACTTATACCTGTAAAGATCAAACGGTTCGCGCAGGCATAGCAATACATTTATATACTTATACCTGTAAAGATCAAACGGTTCGCGCAGGCATAGAAATACATTTATATACTTATACCTGTAAAGAAAATATTTTTCTTTTTGTTCCAAACTCAAGTTCTCTTGAAATTTATATTTTTCTTTGCAATATTACTTTTTTGCTCTCAATCAGAAATGTCTGTCTTGATCATTTTGACACAAATCTGTGTCAATGGCATGCTGCTTTTTTATTTGATACTTTTGACACAAATCTGTGTCCGTAAGACGTAATCTTCCAAATATGCAAAACAAAATGTCGTTCATGAAGAACAAACCGCTTTTAAAAGAGAACCAAACCGTGGAAGTGATGTCCCATGCGGATTTGGGTTAACAGTATCTTCATCTCCCGATATCGCTCTTGAATTGTTTTCAAAATAAAAGCCTCTTCGATAGATATGTTTCCGTCGCTAGGCTATATCCAGGAATAAAGCAGGTAATGTGACTAAGATCATGGAGAGATTAAGAGCGCAAAGATGCCGTTCCTCCTCCTTTTTGTTGCTTTTTGTTTGCTATATTTTACTGCGTTGTTTTTATTTTTCACCCCACCTCCCATCCCCACGAAAAAAGAAACAAATGTTTGCTTCATAATACCCGTAGCTACGTTTTCCAGAAAGCTCACAGCAAGCGAACCGATCGCGATTGAAAACATGAAAATCCGATCATGGACCAAATAATGTTACAATCGCTTTTGTAAACATTTTAGGCTCCTTAAATCACGCGTAGCCTATATGTTTAGATTCAGCCTGGTGTTGACCACCTTGAATGTCAGCATGTTCTATACTTTTCTTTTAGATTCTAAAGTAGCACTAGCCTTTTTTAAATATTGTATTTGGTGTATGCTGCTTGCTCCTCCACATATGCGTCGACGGCATGCCCTCGTGTTTGAGTGAAAAGCGGAAAAGATGTACAGTGTATAATTCCAAGAGCATAAAAACGCGACTCACCAGTACTCTTCTGCATACGTCACCGTGGAAATCTGTTAGTCTAATGTTCTGCTCTACTCGTACTGCATAATATATATCCGCGTGTGTGTGTGTGTGTGTGTGTGTGTGTGTGTGTGTTTCTGTAGGGCTAACTGGGAATTATTCTGGGACATCAATTAAAATCCACAACTGCCCTGTTGAATGTATAGCCTATAATCCCATTGGTACCTGTACTGCCGCCTTCAGGAATCCCAGTGCCAGTTATTTTCGGATTTGTTTTCTTCCTGTGTAGAATACATACACCGAAGCTATATGGGAAATAGTCAGATGCAGAATAAAACAATCAATGATTTACACCCTCTACTCAAGTTTATTTTTTTAAAAAAGTGAGTAGAAATAAAGGCCAAATTTCTGCTATTTATAAAATCCTTACAAATGCTAATAAAAAGGGTGAAATGACAGCAAAGGAAAAATGGAAGGAGGAGTTAGAAATTGATATATCAGATGATGAATGGAGGAAAATGAATATTAATACCCATAAAACGACAAATTCATTTTTGTGGCAGGAATGCTCTTGGAAGATACAACTCCGGTACTTTGACACCAGTGCAACAGGCAAAATATGATGATGCTATTACCCCAAAGTGCTGGGGAAACTGTGGGGATAACCTTGCCAACCTATCTCATATTTTATGGTTCTGTCCAATATTAAAATCATTTTGGGAAACTATACAGCTATTTAGCCAACCATGGGTTCCATACTCTTCCAGTGTAATTTACAGCTAAATCTAGTCCCACCCCCCATTTCCCATTGAGAAGCTATTCAAATGCAGAGATGTTATAGTATCGCTTGTAAGAGTACCAGAAAATGAGATCTCAAAAGTCTTTTGATGTTGTTGGGTCACAGACATCATGGCATGCAAAGGATATGCGACCAAATATTTAAAATTATTACATTATTCTATATATAAATGCAGGGGTGCCAATAATTTGTTCAAAATAATTATTTCTTGATGAGGATTCTTTTTTCTCATAATAAATTTACTTCAATTAATGGTTGGATTTTTTTCATTTTTTCACTGTGAGAGTAAGCTCATAAACCAAATAAAAAAATGTATAACCCTTTTTGCTCATCTTTACTAGGGGATTATAGTGGAGGGCACTGTATACGTATATATTTACGCGGTCAATTCTAGTGTAGCAGCCGCGGAGAACGCGCAAGATAACTTTCAAGGGCTGCGCACGCGTTACCCCCGTAGGCTCCGGTGTAGCCCTCCAGTTAGTCCCATTTGCGCGTGCCATCTCAACTCTGAATCTGCCCCCTCGTGACTCCAAGGCAGCTTGCACAGTGACACGTTTCCACAGGCTGTACATATAAACAGATTTAGCAGGCCACCGGAAACTTATTTAAATATCTAGAAGACCTTCATTGCACACAAACGGTCTAGGCAAAAAAAAAAAAAAAAAAGACCAACTAAAATAAAATGAAAATCTATGGCCATCTAGGGCTATTCTCAGGGAAAAATTAAACTTAAATAATCAAAAGGACATCATATAATTTAAGTTAATCTAAACATGCAAGTAGAAAAGTGAAGTAATCATTTTAAAGTAGACCACAGGGAAGTTTATGTTGAAATATCATTATCTTTATTTAACAAAGTAGGTCAGTTGTGAAAAAGGTCTCACTGACAATGACGTTTTCCTCTATTACACAAGCAGGCCACAAGACCGTAAAAGGTAAAATGACACAAAATAATAATAAAGACACAGTTGATTACGCAACGACGAAACCTTCAAATGGGATTAATGTTTCGCGGGGCGTCTCCTATTTCTAAGAAAATACAATTCAACTTCATAACGTTGGACTTCACATAGACATGCGCAATTTAGGCCAAACACCAAGGCATAAAAAGATTGCTACTCCTTTGAAAATGTTAATTTACTGCAACCTTGGGGTCTACGTCTGTCCCGTCCACACTGTTAGCTTGACTTTATTGAGCATAGCCAGCATTCTGTTCTTGATTTCTTTGGTTGCCAGGGAATACACAATCGGGTTCAGACAGGGCGGGATGCATGAGGCTAACGACAAGTTCAACAATGTGACATCCGAATCGAGTTTTAGAATTTTAAAAAGTTCAAGGATGAACACAGTCATGATCGGCACATAGTAAATCGCCACTAGGACAAGATGTTCTGCACAAGTTCCAAGTGCTTTGTACCTGCTCTCGACATTTTTCATTCTCAACACGGCTGTCAAAATACAGGCATATGACGTAACGATTAAACTAAGGGGGCCAACCAGAATAATTAAACTCACAGAAGAGGCAGTGGACCACTGCAAACTGTTATCATTGCAAGATAGGGTGAACACAGGGGAGTAGTCACAAAAGTAGCTCCCCACGTGAACCAAATTACAGAAAGACAGCCTGGTAATGATTATGGTCGCGAACAGAATAACACTGATAGAAAATAACCAAACAGCCACTAAAATGCTGATCATGGCGGTGATTGTGTTGATAGAGCTCTGTCTCAGTGGGAAACATATCGCAATTAACCTGTCATAGGCAAGTACACTGAGGGAAAACGACTCCAATGAGAAAAAACAGTAATAAAAAAACATCTGTGTCAAACATGCGTTGTAGGAAATAAAGTTATCTTTCATGAGAAACATCTTAATCATTGCAGGAATGACTGTTGTACTGAACACCAAGTCGACGATCGCTAGATTAGCCACTGCAATGTACTTGGGAGTGTGTAGGTGATGATCTATCCATATAATCGAAAGGATGAAGGAGTTGGACAAAACCGTTACAATATAAACCACAGCGAGGAAAATGAAATGTAAATCAGTAAATTTTAAATATTGAAACCCGATAATGTAAAATCCCACTGGTCTAATGATGGAGTCGTTTGTGATCGAAGTGATGAGAATTCCCATTGCACGCGTTCGGCAGTCAGGAACTCCACGTGACTGCTTTTCTCCTGCTTGGGCCCTGAGAGAGAAATAGATGAATGGCAACCAATGAAAAGATACATCCACCTGACAATTCAGGCTAATGTTCCGCACTCATGACCTAATTTATATGACATTTCGACATTTAGACGCTCTCGTCCATATTTGCACCCATTACATTTTATACAATGCATTTATACAGCTGTATACTTCAACTGAAACCGTTGAAGATTAGAGGCACTAATTTATTTAATTAACTCAATGACTAAACATAGTCAGTGGCCCAGCTGTCCCATCAGAACGAAAACGTCCCACAATTTTACAATAGCGTTTCAGTGGGGAAGTACCATCAAACGTACAGCAAATGAACAACCACTGAACCCTTTAACTTTTTAAATTACTATTCTAAAACCGTTATTTTCAAACCCGGTCCTGGGAGATGCCTGTGTATCCTGGTTTTTGTTGTAACCACAGTGTGAGCACGCTGAAGAAAGCTTGACGCTGAAATGTCTGTTTTTTTTACATAAGATTAAGGAAAAAAATATGAAGAAACTTTAACACGTGTTCAACTACCTAATTAGGTCTTTAATTTGATCAGTTTCAAAAAGCATTCCCTGTATTTTTGTAAAAGTTTGCGATATAGCACAATAAGCACAATGTGAACATGACGATTTTATTCTTCGTGGCATGCAGGGCCGTTTCTAGACTGTTTTGATTGGGGCGGTTTGAAGAGATGTTTGTGGGGCACAAGGGTGGGACGAAGTAGTGGGGTCTGGGGGTCCTCCCCCAGAAAATTTGAGCCTTTTAAAACTAATTTCCTGCATTTGTACACAACCTCACACAGGGCATTTTCTAAAATAAAATGTTTAATTTATGAACATTTTGAATATATATATATTTTTAATACCCCCCCCCCCCCCCCCCGCCCCTTATTGGAGGACAACTTTATCAATGCCCAATTAGACCAACTTATTATAGAATTTTACTTATTCGTTATTACTTATTCATTCATCATTTCAGTCTCTGTGCTATTTTCTATTTACATGTGAAACTAAGATACTGTAAATTACTCATCATTTAATTTATATATATTTATTTATTTATTTATTTATTTATTTTTTAAAGAGAGCGACGGATATGATAGTGTATTTTAATATATGTATAAGTAGGCTATTCCAAAGTTTAAAGAAAGTAGGGCTGACGAGCCAACACGCAGCAGTAGGCTATAGCTAACACACACGCGCGCGCACACACACACACACACACACAGGTGCGCACACACACACGGGCGCGCACATACACGTGCAGCGAGCTAATGAAATGCTGCAGATGCTTCGCAGAATCGCAGCTATAATATAAATCTAAACAACTAGGCTAGATGCAACATGTAATCAATCTATTTAAAATCGCAAATGTGGTTGGAACGGAAACCAGCATACACAGAGGACCACTACTTTAGAGAACGAAAACGGACCCTTACCGGACTCCTTTTCTTCTGATAGTGGGAATCGAACCCAATTCCCCCTAAAAATTATACTACACTGACAAACAATGTAATATTGTCCGAATCCATTAGACCATTTATTTTGGACCATCATTTTCGAGATTGAGATTTCTGCGTCAGTCTAATGTTTAAACGCATATTTAATTAAACATTCAAATGATTTATTTAGGCTACTATAAATATGACTCGTATAATATAACTGCAAGATACCTTTTACAAA